>CM048839.1:73319938-73919938 GCA_026545765.1 Plantago major
GAGTTAAACAACACAATAAAGGAGGGATAATTACAAACGGAGAAGACAATTGAGATTTAAACAACACACCGAGGGGTGATAAAATAACTAACCTAAAACTCTACTTGAGAGTTAAACAAAACACAAAAGTAATTGAATAAACAACAAAACGAACAACTCTATTTGAGCGATATAAACAACACACTTTGGAGAGGGATGAACAACAAACTAATAACTCTATTTGAGAGTTAAACAACACACTAAAGGAGTGGGATATTGTCAAACGAAGAAGTCTATTCGAGATTTAAACAATGTGTAAGGAGTAAGAGTATAACAAACTAAGAACTTACTGAGTGTTAAAACCACACACAAGAAGTGGGATAAACAACAAATGTAAAATTCTACACGAGAGCAAACAACACAATAAAGGAGTGGATAATTACAAACGGAGAAGACAATATGAGATTTAAACAACACACTGAGGGGTGATAAAATAACTAACTAAAAAACTCTACTTGAGAGTTAAACAAAACACAAAAGGAATTGAATAAACAACAAACTAAAAACTCTATTTGAGCGATATAAACAAGACACTTTGGAGAGGGATGAACAACAAACAAATAACTCTATTTGAAAGTGTTAACACACACATAATGAGTGGTTAACAACAAATGTAAAATTCTACCGAGAGTTAAACAACACAATAAAGGAGTGGGATAATTACAAACGAGAAGACAATTGAGATTTAAACAACACACCGAGGGGTGATAAAATAACGAACTAAAAACTGTACTTGAGAGTTAAACAAAACACAAAAGGAATTTAATAATCAAGAAAACTAACAACTCTATTTGAGCGATATAAACAAGACACTTTGGAGAGGGATGAACAACAAACTAATAATTCTACTGAAAGTTAACACACACATAATGAGTGGATAAACAACAAATGTAAAATTTACACGAGAATTAAACAACACAATAAAGGAGTGGGATAATTACAAACGGAGAAGACAATTGAGATTTAAAACAACACACTGAGGGGTGACAAAATAACGAACGAAAAACTCTACTTGAGAGTTAAACAAAACACAAAAGAAATTGAATAAACAACAAAACTAACAACTCTATTTGAGCGATATAAACAACACACTTTGGAGAGGGATGAACAACAAACTAATAACTCTATTTGAGAGTTAAACAACACACTAAAGGAGTGGGATATTGTCAAACAAGAAGTCTATTCGAGATTTAAACAATGTATGTATGAGTAAGAGTATAACAAACTAAGAATTTACTGAGTGTTAAACACACACATAAGAAGTGGGATAAACAACAATTGTAAAATTCTACACGAGAGTTAAACAACACAATAAAGGAGTGGGATAATTACAAACGGAGAAGGCAATTTGAGATTTAAACAACACACCTGAGGGGTGATAAAATAACGAACGAAAAACTCTACTTGTGAGTTAAACAAAACACAAAACGAATTGAATAAACAACAAAACAATAAACTCTTATTTGAGCGATATAAACAAGACACTTTGGAGAGGGATGAACAACAAACTAATAATTCTACTGAGTTAAACCACACACACATAATGAGTGGGTTAAACAACAAATGTAAAATTCTACTCGAGAGTTAAACAACACAATAAAGGAGTGGGATAGTTACAAACGGAGAATACAATTCGAGATTTAAACAACACACTGAGGGGTGATAAATAACGAACTAAAAAACTCTACTGAGAGTTAAACAAAACACAAAAGGAATTGAATAAACAACAAAACTAACAAATTTCTATTTGAGCGATATAAACAAATACACTTTGAGAGAGGACAACAAACGAAATAACTTCTATTGAAAAGTAAACCACACACATAAGAAGGGATAAACAACAAATGTAAAATTCTACACGAGAGTTAAAACAACAATAAAGGAGTGGGATAATTACAAACGAGAAGACAATATGAGATTGAAACAACACACCTGAGGGGTGATAAAATAACGAACGAAAAACTGTACTTGAGAGTTAGAGAAAACACAAAAGGAATTGAATAAACAACAAACTAAAACTCTATTTGAGCGATATAAACAAGACACTTTGGAGAGGGATGAACAACAAACTAATAACTCTATTGAGTGTTAACTACACACATAATGAGTGGATAAACAACAAATGTAAAATTTACCGAGAGTTCAACAACACAATAAAGGAGTGGGATAATTACAAACGGAGAAGACAATATGAGATTTAAACAACACACCTGAGGGGTGATAAAATAACAACTAAAAACTCTACTTGAGAGTTAAACAAACACAAAAAGGAATTGAATAAACAACAAAACGAACAACTTTATTTGAGCGATATAAACAAATACACTTGGAGAGGGATGAACAAATAACAACTAATAATTTACTGAAAACAACACACATAAGAAGTGGTTAAACAACAAATGTAAAATTCTACACGAGAGTTAAACAACACAATAAAGGAGTGGGATAATTACAAACGGAGAAGACAATTGAGATTTAAACAACACACTGAGGGGTGATAAAATAACTAACGAAAAAACTCTACTTGAGAGTTAAACAAAACACAAAAGGAATTGAATAAACAACAAACGAAAAACTCTATTTGAGCGATATAAACAAGACAGTTTGGAGAGGGATGAACAACAAACGAATAACTCTACTTGAGTGTTAACCATACAC
Organism: Plantago major; assembly: GCA_026545765.1. Classification (NCBI taxonomy): domain Eukaryota; kingdom Viridiplantae; phylum Streptophyta; class Magnoliopsida; order Lamiales; family Plantaginaceae; genus Plantago; species Plantago major. The sequence goes on from CM048839.1 coordinate 73,322,636, forward strand.
ATAATGAGTGGGTTAAACAACAAATGTAAAATTCTACTCGAGAGTTAAACAACACAATAAAGGAGTGGGATAATTACAAACGGAGAAGACAATATGAGATTTAAACAACACACCTGAGGGGTGATAAAATAACGAACGAAAAACTCTACTTGAGAGTTAAACAAAACACAAAAGGAATTGAATAAACAACAAAACGAACAACTCTATTTGAGCGATATAAACAACACACTTTGGAGAGGGATGAACAACAAACGAATAACTCTATTTGAGAGTTAAATAACACACTAAAGGAGTGGTATATTGTCATACGAAGAAGTCTATTCGAGATTTAAACAATGTATGTATGAGTAAGAGTATAACAAACGAAGAACTCTACTTGAGTGTTAAACCACACACATAAGAAGTGGGATAAACAACAAATGTAAAATTCTACACGAGAGTCAAACAACACAATAAAGGAGTGGGATAATTACAAACGGAGAAGACAATATGAGATTTAAACAACACACCAGAGGGGTGATAAAATAACGAACGAAAAACTCTACTTGAGAGTTAAACAAAACACAAAAGGAATTGAATAAACAATAAACGAAATACTCTATTTGAGCGATATAAACAAGACAGTTTGGAGAGGGATGAACAACAAACAAATAACTCTACTTGAGTGTTTACCACACACATAATGAGTGGGGTAAACAACAAATGTAAAATTCTACTCGAGAGTTAAACAACACAATAAAGGAGTGGGATAATTACAAACGGAGAATACAATCTGAGATTTAAACAACACACCAGAGGGGTGATAAAATAACGAACGAGAAACTCTACTTGAGAGTTAAACAAAACACAAAAGGAATTGAATAAACAACAAAACGAACAACTCTATTTGAGCGATATAAACAACACACTTTGGAGAGGGATGAACAACAAACGAATAACTCTACTTGAGTGTTAAACCACACACATAAGAAGTGGGATAAACAACAAATGTAAAATTCTACACGAGAGTTAAACAACACAATAAAGGAGTGGGATAATTACAAACGGAGAAGACAATATGAGATTTAAACAACACACCTGAGGGGTGATAAAGTAACGAACGAAAAACTCTACTTGAGAGTTAAACAAAACACAAAAGGAATTGAATAAACAACAAAACGAACAACTCTATTTGAGCGATATAAACAACACACTTTGGAGAGGGATGAACAACAAAATAATAACTCTATTGAAAAGCAAACCACACACATAATTAGTGGGTTAAACAACAAATGTAAAATTCTACACGAGAGTCAAACAACACAATAAAGGAGTGGGATAATTACAAACGGAGAAGACAATATGAGATTTAAACAACACACCTGAGGGGTGATAAAATAACGACCGAAAAACTCTACTTGAGAGTTAAACAAAACACAAATGGAATTGAATAAACAACAAAACGAACAACTCTATTTGAGCGATATAAACAACACACTTTGGAGAGGGATGAACAACAAACGAATAACTCTATTTGAGAGTTAAACAACACACTAAAGGAGTGGGATATAAACAAACCAAGAAGACTATTAGAGATTTAAACAATGTATGTATGAGTAAGAGTATAACAAACTAAGAACTCTACTGAGTGTTAAAACCACACACATAAGAAGGGATAAACAACAAATGTAAAATTCTACACGAGCAAAACAACACAATAAAGGAGGGATAATTACAAACGAGAAGACAATATGAGATTTAAACAACACACTGAGGGGTGATAAAATAACTAACTAAAAACTCTACTTGAGAGTTAAACAAAACACAAAAGCAATTGAATAAACAACAAAACTAACAAATATATTTGAGCGATATAAACAACACACTTTGGAGAGGGATGAACAACAAACGAATAACTCTATTTGAGAGTTAAACAACACACTAAAGGAGTGGGATATTGTCAAAGGGAAGTCTATTCGAGATTTAAACAATGTATGTATGAGTAAAAGTATAACAAACGAAGAACTCTACTTGAGAGTTAAACCACACACATAAGGAGTGGGATAAACAACAAATGTAAAATTCTACACGAGAGTTAAACAACACAATAAAGGAGTGGTATGATTACAAACGGAGAAGACAATCTGAGATATAAACAACACACCTGTGGGGTGATAAAATAACGAACGAAAAACTCTACTTGGGAGTTAAACATGACACAAAAGGAATTCAATAAACAACAACCGAACAACTCTATTTGAGCGATATAAAAAAGACACATTGGAGAGGGATGAACAACAAACGAATAATTTATTTGAGTGTTAAACCACACACACAAGGAGTTGAATAAACTACAAATGTAAAATTCTACTCGAGAGTTAAACAACACAATAAAAGAGTGGGATGATTACAAACGAAGAAGCCAATCTGAGATTTAAACAACACACCTGAGCGGTGATAAAATAACATACAAATAACTCTACTTGAGAGTTAAACAAAACACAAAAGGAATAGAATAAACAACAAACGAACGACTCTATTTGAGCGATATAAACAATAAACTTCGGAGAGGGATGAACAACAAACGAATAATTTATTGAAAGTTAACCACACATAATGAGTGGTTAAACAACAAATGTAAAATTCTACCGAGAGCAAAACAACACAATAATGGAGTGGGATAATTACAAACGGAGAAGACAATCTGAGATTTAAACAACACACCTGAGGGGTGATAAAATAACAAACAAAAAAATCTACTTTAGAGTTAAACAAAACACAAAAGGAATTGAATAAACAACAAACGAACAACTCTATTTGAGAGATATAAACAACAAACTTCGGCGAGGGATGAACAACAAACGAATAACTCTACTTGAGAGTTAAACAACACACTAAAGGAGTGGGATATTGTCAAACAAGAAGTCTATTCGAGATTTAAACAATGTATGTATGAGTAAGAGTATAACAAACTAAGAACTTTACTGAGTGTTAAACCACACACATAAGAAGTGGGATAAACAACAATTGTAAAATTTTACACGAGAGTTAAACAACACAATAAAGGAGTGGGATAATTACAAACGGAGAAGACAATCTGAGATTTAAACAACACACCTAAGGGGAGATAAAATAACGAACTAAAAACTCTACTTGAGAGTTAAACAAAACACAAAAGGAATTTAATAATCAAGAAACGAACAACTCTATTTGAGCGATATAAACGAGATACTTTGGAAAGGGATGAACAACAAACGAATAACTCTACTTGAGTGTTAAACCACACACATAATGACTGGGTTAAACAACAAATGTAAAATTCAACACGAGAGTTAAACAACACAATAAAGTAGTGGGATAATTACAAACGGAGAAGACAATCTGAGATTTAAACAACACACCTGAGGGGTGATAAAATAACAACCGAACAACTCTATTTGAGAGTTAAACAAAACACAAAAGGAATTGAATAAACAACAAAACTAACAACTTTATTTGAGCGATATAAACAACACACTTGGAGAGGGATGAACAACAAACTAATAACTTACTTGAGTGTTAACTACACACACATAATGAGTGGTTAAACAACAAATGTAAAATTCTACATGAGAGTTAAACAACAATAAAGGAGTGGGATAATTACAAACGGAGAAGACAATATGAGATTTAAACAACACACCTGAGGGTTGATAAAATGACTAAAAAACTCTACTTGAGAGTTAAAGAAAACACAAAAGGAATGGAATAAACAAAAAAACGGACAACTCTATTTGAGCGATATAAACAACACACATTGGAGAGGGATGAACAACAAACGAATAATTCTACTTGAGAGTTAAACAACACACTAAAGGAGTGGGAGAATGTCAAACGAAGAAGTCTATTCGAGATTTAAACAATGTATGTATGAGTAAGAGTATAACAAACGAAGAACTTATTGAGTGTTAAACCACACACATAAGAAGTGGGATAAACAACAAATGTAAAATTCTACACGAGAGTTAAACAACACAATAAAGGAGTGGGATAATTACAAACGGAGAAGACAATATGAGATTTAAACAACACACCCGAGGGGTGATAAAATAACGAAAAACTCTACTTGAGAGTTAAACAAAACACAAAAGGAATTGAATAAACAACAAAACTAACTCTATTTGAGCGATATAAACAAGACACTTTGGAGAGGGATGAACAACAAACTAATAACTCTATTGAGTGTTAACCACACACATAATGAGTGGGTTAAACAACAAATGTAAAATTCTACTCGAGAGTTAAACAACACAATAAAGGTGTGGAATAATTACAAACGAGAAGACAATATGAGATTTAAACAACACACTGAGGGGTGATAAAATAACGAATAAAAAAACTCTACTGAGAGTTAAACAAAACACAAAAGGAATTGAATAAACAACAAACTAACAACTCTATTTGAGCGATATAAACAACACACTTTGGAGAGGGATGAACAACAAACTAATAACTCTATTTGAGAGTTAAACAACACACTAAAGGAGTGGGATATTGTCAAACGAAGAAGTCTATTCGAGATTTAAACAATGTACAGAAGGAGTAAGAGTATAACAAACGAAGAACTCTAACTGAGTGTTAAACCACACACATAAGAAGTGGGATAAACAACAAATGTAAAATTCTACACGAGAGTTAAACAACACAATAAAGGAGTGGGATCATTACAAACGGAGAAGACAAGTTGAGATTTAAACAACACACCTGAGGGGTGATAAAATAACGAACGAAAAACTCTACTTGAGAGTTAAACAAAACACAAAAGGAATTGAATAAAAAACAAAACGAACAACTCTATTTGAGCGATATAAACAACACACTTTGGAGAGGGATGAACAACAAACGAATAACTCTACTTGAGTGTTAACCACACACATAATGAGTGGGTTAAACAACAAATGTAAAATTTACCGAGAGTTAAACAACACAATAAAGGAGTGGGATAATTACAAACGGAGAAGACAATATGAGATTTAAACAACACACCTGAGGGGTGATAAAATAACGAACGAAAAATTCTACTTGAGAGTTAAACAAAACACAAAAGGAATTGAATAAACAACAAAACGAACAACTCTATTTGAGCGATATAAACAACACACTTTGGAGAGGGATGAACAACAAACAAATAACTCTATTTGAGAGTTAACACACATAATGAGTGGTTAAACAACAAATGTAAAATTTATGAGAGTTAAACAACACAATAAAGGAGTGGATAATTACAAACGGAGAAGACAATTGAGATTTAAACAACACACTGAGGGGTGATAAAATAACAACTAAAAACTTACTTGAGAGTTAAACAAAACACAAAAGGAATTGAATAAACAACAAAACTAACAACTCTATTTGAGCGATATAAACAACACACTTTGAGAGGGATGAACAACAAACTAATAATTACTGAGTGTTAACCACACATAATGAGGGTTAAACAACAAATGTAAAATTCTACACGAGAGTTAAACAACACAATAAAGGAGTGGGATAATTACAAACGAAGAAGACAATCTGAGATTTAAACAACACACCTGAGGGGTAATAAAATAACGAACGAAAAACTATACTTGAGAGTTAAACAAAACACAAAAGGAATTGAATAAACAACAAAACTAACAAATCTATTTGATCGATATAAACAACACACTTTGAGAGGGATGAACAAACTAATAACTTCTTGAGTGTTAACCACACATAATGTGTGGGTTAAACAACAAATGTAAAATTCTACATGAGAGTTAAACAACAAAATAAAGGAGTGGGATAATTACAAACGGAGAAGACAATATGAGATTTAAACAACACACCTGAGGGGTGATAAAATGACGAACGAAAAACTCTACTTGAGAGTTGAACAAAACACAAAAGGAATTGAATAAACAACAAAACGAACAACTCTATTTGAGCGATATAAACAACACACTTTGGAGTGGGATGAACAACAAACGAATAACTCTATTTGAGAGTTAAACAACACACTAATGAGGGTTAAACAACAAATGTAAAATTCTACACAGAGTTAAACAACACAATAAAGGAGTGGGATTATTACAAACGGAGAAGACAATATGAGATTTAAACAACACACTGAGGGGTGATAAAATAACTAAAAACTCTACTTGAGAGTTAAAACAAAACACAAAAGGAATTGAATAAACAACAAAACTAAAAACTCTATTTGAGCGATATAAACAAGACACTTTGGAGAGGGATGAACAACAAACAAATAACTTACTTGAGTGTTAACCACACATAATGAGTGGGTTAAACAACAAATGTAAAATTCTACCGAGAGTTAAACAACACAATAAAGGAGTGGATAATTACAAACGAGAAGACAATATGAGATTTAAACAACACACCGAGGGGTGATAAAATAACTAACTAAAAACTCTACTTGAGAGTTAAACAAAACACAAAAGGAATTGAATAAACAACAAAACGAACAACTCTATTTGAGCGATATAAACAACACACTTTGGAGAGGGATGAACAACAAACTAATAACTCTATTTGAGAGTTAAACAACACACTAAAGGAGTGGGATATTGTCAAACAAGAAGTCTATTCGAGATTTAAACAATGTATGTATGAGTAAGAGTATAACAAACGAAGAACTCTACTGAGTGTTAAACCACACACATAGGGAGTGGGATAAACAACAATTGTAAAATTCTACTAGAGAGTTAAACAACACACAAAAGGAGTGGGATAATTACAAACGGAGAAGACAATATGAGATTTAAACAACACACCTGAGGGGTGATAAAATAACTAACTAATAACTCTACTTGAGAGTTAAACAAAACACAAAACGAATTGAATAAACAACAAAACTAACAACTCTACTTGAGCGATATAAACAAGACAACTTTGGAGAGGGATGAACAACAAACTAATAATTTACTTGAAAACCACACACATAATGAGTGGTTAAACAACAAATGTAAAATTCTACAGAGTTAAAACAACACAATAAAGGAGTGGGATAATTACAAACGGAGAAGACAATTGAGATTTAAACAACACACTGAGGGGTGATAAAATAACTAACTAAAAACTCTACTTGAGAGTTAAACAAAACACAAAAGGAATTGAATAAACAACAAAACTAACAACTCTATTTGAGCGATATAAACAACACACTTTGGAGAGGGATGAACAACAAACTAATAACTTTATTGTGTTAACCACACACATAATGAGTGGGTTAAACAACAAATGTAAAATTTACATGAGAGTTAAACAACACAATAAAGGAGTGGGATAGTTACAAACGGAGAAGACAATTTGAGATTTAAACAACACACCTGAGGGGTGATAAAATAACTAACTAAAAAACTCTACTTGAGAGTTAAACAAAACACAAAAGGAATTGAATAAACAACACAACAAACAACTCTATTTGAGCGATATAAACAACACACTTTGGAGAGGGATGAACAACAAACGAATAACTCTAGTTGAGAGTAAAAACACACACAACAGGAGTGGGATATTGTCAAACAAGAAGTCTATTCGAGATTTAAACAATGTATGTATGAGTAAGTGTATAACAAACGAAGAACTCTACTTGAGTGTTAAACCACACACATATGGAGTGGGATAAACAACAAATGTAAAATTCTACACGAGAGTTAAACAACACAATAAAGGAGTGGGATAATTACAAACGAGGAAGACAATGTGAGATTTAAACAACACACCTGAGGGGTGATAAAATAACAATAAAAAACTCTACTTGAGAGTTAAACAAAACACAAAAGGAATTGAATAAACAACAAAACGAAAAACTCTATTTGAGCGATATAAACAACACACTTTGGATAGGGATGAACAACAAACGAAGAACTCTACTTGAGTGTTAAACCACACACATAAGAAGTGGGATAAACAACAAATGTAAAATTCTACACGAGAGTTAAACAACATAATAAAGGAGTGGGATAATTACAAATGGAGAAGACAATCTGAGATTTAAACAACACACCTGAGGGGAGATAAAATAACGAACGAAAAACTCTACTTGAGAGTTAAACAAAACACAAAAGGAATTGAATAAACAACAAACGGACAACTCTATTAGAGCGATATAAACAACAAACTTTGGAGAGGGATGAACAACAAACGAATAACTCTATTTGAGAGTTAAACAGCACACTAAAGGAGTGGGATATTGTCAAACGAAGAAGTCTATTCGAGATTTAAACAATGTACAGAAGGAGTAAGAGTATAAGAAACGAAGAACTCTACTTGAGTGTTAAACCACATACATAAGAAGTGGGATAAACAACAAATGTAAAATTCTACACGAGAGTTAAACAACACAATAAAGGAGTGGGATAATTACAAACGGAGAAGACAATATGAGATTTAAACAACACACCTGAGGGGTGATAAAATAACGAACGAAAAACTCTACTTGAGAGTTAAACAAAACACAAAAGGAATTGAATAAACAACAAAACGAACAACTCTATTTGAGCGATATAAACAACACACTTTGGAGAGGGATGAACAACAAACTAACTTAATCTGAGCAAACCACACACATAATGAGTGGTTAAACAACAAATGTAAAATTTACATGAGAGTTAAACAACACAATAAAGGAGTGGGATAATTACAAACGGAGAAGACAATATGAGATTTAAACAACACACCTGAGGGGTGATAAAGTAACGAAAAAACTCAACTTGAGAGTTACACAAAACACAAAAGGAATTGAATAAACAACAAAACTAACAACTCTATTTGAGCGATATAAACAACACACTTTGGAGAGGGATGAACAACAAACGAATAACTCTATTTCAGAGTTAAACAACACACTAAAGGAGTGGGATATTGTCAAACAAGAAGTCTATTCGAGATTTAAACAATGTATGAGTAAGAGTATAACAAACTAAGAACTTTACTGAGTGTTAAACCACACACATAAGAAGTGGGATAAACAACAAATGTAAAATTCTACACGAGAGTTAAAACAACACAATAAAGGAGTGGATAATTACAAACGGAGAAGACAATATGAGATTTGAACAACACACCTGAGGGGTGATAAAATGACTAACTAAAAACTCTACTTGTGAGTTAAACAAAACACAAAAGGAATTGAATAAACACCAACACGAACAACTCTATTTGAGCGATATAAACCACACACTTTGGAGAGGGATGAACAACAAACGAATAACTCTACTTCAGTGTTAACCACACACATAAGGAGTGGGTTAAACAACAAATGTAAAATTCTACACGAGAGTTAAACAACACAATAAAGGAGTGGGATAATTACAAACGGAGAAGACAATTTGAGATTTAAACAACACACCTGAGGGGTGATAAAATAACGAACGAAAAACTCTACTTGAGAGTTAAACAAAACACAAAAGGAATTGAATAAACAAAAAAAATAACAACTCTATTTGAGCGATATAAACAACACACTTTGGAGAGGGATGAACAAGAAACGAATAACTCTATTTGAGAGTTAATCAACACACTAAAGGAGTGGGATATTGTCAAACGAAGAAGTCTATTCGAGAATTAAACAATGTATGTATGAGTAAGAGTATAACAAACTAAGAACTCTACTGAGTGTTAAACCACACATATGGAGTGGGATAAACAACAAATGTAAAATTCTACACGAGAGTTAAACAACACAATAAAGGAGTGGGATAATTACAAACGAGGAAGACAATGTGAGATTTAAACAACACACCTGAGGGGTGATAAAATAACGAACGAAAAACTCTACTAGAGAGTTAAACAAAACACATAAGGAATTGAATAAACAACAAAACTAACGCTATTTGAGCGATATAAACAAGACAGTTTGGAGAGGGATGAACAACAAACAAATAACTCTACTGAGTGTTAACTACACACATAATGAGTGGGTAAACAACAAATGTAAAATTCTACATGAGATTTAAACAACACAATAAAGGAGTGGGATAATTACAAACGGAGAAGACAATCTGAGATTTAAACAACACACCTGAGGGGTGATAAAATAACGAACGAAAAACTCTACTTGAGAGTTAAACAAAACACAAAACGAATTGAATAAACAACAAACGAAAAACTCTATTTGAGCGATATAAACAAGACAGTTTGGAGAGGGATGAACAACAAACGAATAACTCTATTTGAGAGTTAAACGACACACAAAAGGAGTGGGATATTGTCAAACGAAGAAGTCTATTCGAGATTTAAACAATGTACAGAAGGAGTAAGAGAATAACAAACGAAGAACTCTACGTGAGTGTTAAACCACACACATAAGAAGTGGGATAAACAACAAATGTAAAATTCTACACGAGAGTTAAACAACACAATAAAGGAGTGGGATGATTACAAACGGAGAAGACAATATGAGATTTAAACAACACACCTGAGGGGTGATAAAATAACGAACGAAAAACTCTACTTGAGAGTTAAACAAAACACAAAAGGAATTGAATAAACAACAAAACAAACAAACTATTTGAGCGATATAAACAAATACACTTGGAGAGGGATGAACAACAAACTAATAACTTACTTGAGTGTTAACACACACATAATGAGTGGTTAAACAACAAATGTAAAATTCTACATGAGAGTTAAAACAACACAATAAAGGAGTGGGATAATTACAAACGGAGAAGACAATATGAGATTTAAACAAAACACCTGAGGGGTGATAAAATGAAGAAAAAACTCTACTTGAGAGTTAAACGAAACACAAAAGGAATTGAATAAACAACAAAACTAACAACTCTATTTGAGCGATATAAACAAATACACTTTGGAGAGGGATGAACAACAAACTAATAACTCTACTTGAGTGTTAAAACACACATAATGAGTGGTTAAACAACAAATGTAAAATTCTACTGAGAGTTAAACAACACAATAAAGGAGTGGGATAATTACAAACGAGAAGACAATATGTGATTTAAACAACACACCTGAGGGGTGATAAAATAACGAACGAAAAACTCTACTTGAGAGTAAAACAAAACACAAAAGGAATTGAATAAACAACAAAACTAAAAACTCTATTTGAGCGATATAAACAACACACTTTGGAGAGGGATGAACAACAAACTAATAACTCTACTGAGTGTTAACACACACATAATGTGTGGGTTAAACAACAAATGTAAAATTCTACATGAGAGTTAAACAACACAATAAAGGAGTGGGATAATTACAAACGGAGAAGACAATCTGAGATTTAAACAACACCTGAGGGGTGATAAAATAACGAACGAAAAACTCTACTTGAGAGTTAAACAAAACACAAAAGGAATTGAATAAACAACAAAACGAACAACTCTATTTGAGCGATATAAACAACACACTTTGGAAAGGGATGAACAACAAACTAATAACTCTATTTGAGAGTTAAACAACACACTAAAGGAGTGGATATTGTCAAACAAGAAGTCTATTCGAGATTTAAACAATGTATGTATGAGTAAGAGTATAACAAACGAAGAACTTACTGAGTGTTAAACCACACATAAGAAGTGGGATAAACAACAAATGTAAAATTCTACACGAGAGTTAAACAACACAATAAAGGAGTGGGATAATTACAAACGGAGAAGACAATATGAGATTTAAACAACACCTGAGGGGTGATAAAATAACGAACGAAAAACTCTACTTGAGAGTTAAACAAAACACAAAAGGAATTGAATAAACAACAAAACGAACAACTCTATTTGAGCGATATAAACAACACACTTTGGAGAGGGATGAACAACAAACGAATAACTCTACTGAAAAGTTAACCACACACATAATGAGGGATAAACAACAATTGTAAAATTCTACACTTGAGTTAAACAACACAATAAAGGAGTGGGATAATTACAAACGGAGAAGACAATATGAGATTTAAACAACACACCAGAGGGGTGATAAAATAACGAACGAAAAACTCTATTTGGGAGTTAAACAAAACACAAAAGGAATGGAATAAACAACAAAACGAACAACTCTATTTGAGCTATATAAACAACACACTTTGGAGAGGGATGAACAACAAACGAATAACTCTATTTGAGTGTTAACCACACACATAATGAGTGGGATAAACAACAAATGTAAAATTCTACACGAGAGTTAAACAACACAATAAAGGAGTGGGATAATTACAAACGGAGAAGACAATATGAGATTTAAACAACACACCTGAGGGGTGATAAAATAACGAACGAAAAACTCTACTTGAGAGTTAAACAAAACACAAAAGGAATTGAATAAACAACAAAACGAACAACTCTATTTGAGCTATATAAACAACACACTTTGGAGAGGGATGAACAACAAACGAATAACTCTATTTGAGAGTTAAATAACACACTAAAGGAGTGGGATATTGTCATACGAAGAAGTCTATTCGAGATTTAAACAATGTACAGAAGGAGTAAGAGTATAACAAACGAAGAACTCTACTTGAGTGTTAAACCACACACATAAGAAGTGGGATAAACAACAAATGTAAAATTCTACACGAGAGTTAAACAACACAATAAAGGAGTGGGATGATTACAAACGGAGAAGACAATCTGAGATTTAAACAACACACTTGAGGGGTGATAAAATAACGAACGAAAAACTCTACTTGAGAGTTAAACAAAACACAAAAGGAATTGAATAAACAACAAAACGAACAACTCTATTTGAGCGATATAAACAACACACTTTGGAGAGGGATGAACAACAAACGAATAACTCTACTGAGTGTTAACCACACACATAATGAGTGGGTAAACAACAAATGTAAAATTTACACGAGAGTTAAACAACACAATAAAGGAGCGGGATGATTACAAACGGAGAAGACAATATGAGATTTAAACAACACACCTGAGGGGTGATAAAATAACGAACGAAAAACTCTACTTGAGAGTTAAACAAAACACAAAAGGAATTGAATAAACAACAAAACGAACAACTCTATTTGAGCGATATAAACAACACACTTTGGAGAGGGATGAACAACAAACGAATAACTCTATTTGAGAGTTAAATAACACACTAAAGGAGTGGTATATTGTCATACGAAGAAGTCTATTCGAGATTTAAACAATGTACAGAAGGAGTAAGAGTATAACAAACGAAGAACTCTACTTGAGTGTTAAACAACACACATAAGAAGTGGGATAAACAACAAATGTAAAATTCTACACGAGAGTTAAACCACACAATAAAGGAGTGGGATGATTACAAACGGAGAAGACAATATGAGATTTAAACAACACACCTGAGGGGTGATAAAATAACGAACGAAAAACTCTACTTGAGAGTTAAACAAAACACAAAAGGAATTGAATAAAAAACAAAACGAACAACTCTATTTTAGCGATATAAACAACACACTTTGGAGAGGGATGAACAACAAACGAATAACTCTACTGAAAGTGTTAACTACACACATAATTAGTTGTTAAACAACAAATGTAAAATTCTACACGAGAGTTAAACCACACAATAAAGGAGTGGGATGATTACAAACGGAGAAGACAATATGAGATTTAAACAACACACCTGAGGGGTGATAAAATAACGAACGAAAAACTCTACTTGAGAGTTAAACAAAACACAAAAGGAATTGAATAAACAACAAAACGAACAACTCTATTTGAGCGATATAAACAACACACTTTGGAGAGGGATGAACAACAAACGAATAACTCTATTTGAGAGTTAAATAACACACTAAAGGAGTGGGATATTGTCAAACGAAGAAGTCTATTCGAGATTTAAACAATGTATGTATGAGTAAGAGTATAACAAACGAAGAACTCTACTGAGTGTTAAACCACACATAAGAAGTGGATAAACAACAAATGTAAAATTCTACACGAGAGTTAAACAACACAATAAAGGAGTGGGATAATTACAAACGAGGAAGACAATGTGAGATTTAAACAACACACCTGAGGGGTGATAAAATAACGAAAAAACTCTACTTGAGAGTTAAACAAAACACAAAAGGAATTTTATAAACAAAAAAACTAACAACTCTATTTGAGCGATATAAACAAGACACTTTGGAGAGGGATGAACAACAAACTAATAATTTACTGAGTGTTAACCACACACATAATGAGTGGTTAAAACAACAAATGTAAAATTCTACACGAGAGTTAAACAACACAATAAAGGAGTGGGATAATTACAAACGGAGAAGACAATCTGAGATTTAAACAACACACCTGAGGGGTGATAAAATAACTAACTAAAACTCTACTTGAGAGTTAAACAAAACACAAAAGGAATTGAATAAACAACAAAACGAACAACTCTATTTGAGCGATATAAACAACACACTTTGGAGAGGGATGAACAACAAACGAATAACTCTATTTGAGAGTTAAACAACACACTAAAGGAGTGGGATATTGTCAAACGAAGAAGTCTATTCGAGATTTAAAAAATGTATGTATGAGTAAGAGTATAACAAACGAAGAACTCTACTGAGTGTTAAACCACACATAAGAAGTGGGATAAACAACAAATGTAAAACAACACACCGAGGGTGATAAAATAATAACTAAAAACTCTACTTGAGAGTTAAACAAAACACAAAAGGAATTGAATAAACAACAAAACTAAAAAATCTATTTGAGCGATATAAACAACACAATTTGGAGAGGGATGAACAACAAACAAATAACTCTACTTGAGTGTTAACCACACGCATAATGAGTGAGTTAAACAACAAATGTAAAATTCTACTCGAGAGTTGAACAACACAATAAAGGAGTGGGATAATTACAAACGGAGAAGACAATCTGACATTTAAACAACACACCTGAGGGGTGATAAAATAACGAACGAAAAACTCTACTTGAGAGTTAAACAAAACACAAATGGAATTGAATAAACAACAAACGAAAAACTCTATTTGAGCGATATAAACAAGACAGTTTGGAGAGGGATGAACAACAAACGAATAACTCAACTTGAGTGTTAACCACACACATAATGAGTGGGTTAAACAACAAATGTAAAATTCTACATGAGAGTTAAACAACACAATAAAGGAGTGGGATAATTACAAACGGAGAAGACAATATGAGATTTAAACAACACACCTGAGGGGTGATAAAATAACGAACGAAAAACTCTACTTGAGAGTTAAACAAAACACAAAAGGAATTGAATAAACAACAAAACGAACAACTCTATTTGAGCGATATAAACAACACACTTTGGAGAGGGATGAACAACAAACGAATAACTCTATTTGAGAGTTAAACAACACACTAAAGGAGTGGGATATTGTCAAACGAAGAAGTCTATTCGAGATTTAAACAATGTACAGAAGGAGTAAGAGTATAACAAACGAAGAACTCTACTTGAGTGTTAAACCACACACATAAGAAGTGGGATAAACAACAAATGTAAAATTCTACACGAGAGTTAAACAACACAATAAAGGAGTGGGATAATTACAAACGGAGAAGACAATATGAGATTTAAACAACACACCTGAGGGGTGATAAAATGATGAACGAAAAACTCTACTTGAGAGTTAAACAAAACACAAAAGGAATTGAATAAACAACAAACGAAAAACTCTATATGAGCGATATAAACAAGACAGTTTGGAGAGGGATGAACAACAAACGAATAACTCAACTTGAGTGTTAACCACACACATAATGTGTGGGTTAAACAACAAATGTAAAATTCTACATGAGAGTTAAACAACACAATAAAGGAGTGGGATAATTACAAACGGAGAAGACAATATGAGATTTAAACAACACACCTGAGGGGTGATAAAATGACGAACGAAAAACTCTACTTGAGAGTTGAACAAAACACAAAAGGAATTGAATAAACAACAAAACGAACAACTCTATTTGAGCGATATAAACAACACACTTTGGAGAGGGATGAACAACAAACGAATAACTCTATTTGAGAGTTAAACAACACACTAAAGGAGTGGGATATTGTCAAACGAAGAAGTCTGTTCGAGATTTAAACAATGTGTAAGTGAGTAAGAGTATAACAAACGAATAACTATACTTGAGTGTTAAACCTCACTCATTTGAAGTGGGATAAACAACAAATGTAAAATTCTACACGAGAGTTAAACAACACAATAAAGGAGTGGGATAATTACAAACGGAGAAGACAATATGAGATTTAAACAACACACCTGAGGGGTGATAAAATGAAGAAAACTACTTACTGAGAGTTAAACAAAACACAAAAGGAATTGAACAAACAACAAAACGAACAACTCTATTTGAGCGATATTAAGTAGACAATTTTGAGAGTGATGATCAACAAACTAATAACTCTACTGAGTGTTAACCACACACATAAGGTGTGGGATAAACAACAAATGTAAAATTCTACACGAGAGTTAAACAACACAATAAAGGAGTGGGATGATTACAAACAGAGAAGACAATCTGAGATATAAACAACGCACCTGCGGGGTGATAAAATAAGGAACGAAAAACTCTACTTGAGAGTTAAAGAAAACACAAAAGGAAACAACAAAACGGACAACTCTATTTGAGCGATATAAAACAGACACATTGGAGAGGGATGAACAACAAACGAATAACTCTACTTGAGAGTTAAACAACATACTACAGGAGTGGGAAAATGTCAAACGAAGAAATCTATACGAGATTTAAACAATGGATAGAATGAGTAAGAGTATAACAAACGAAGAACTCTAACTGAGTGTTAAACCACACACATGAGAAGTGGGATAAACAACAAATGTAAAATTCTACACGAGAGTTAAACAACACAATAAAGGAGTGGGATAATTACAAACGGAGAAGACAATATGAGATTTAAACAACACACCTGAGGGGTGATAAAATAACGAACGAAAAATTCTACTTGAGAGTTAAACAAAACACAAAAGGAATTGAATAAACAACAAAACGAACAACTCTATTTGAGCGATATAAACAACACACTTTGGAGAGCGATGAACAACAAACGAATAACTCTACTTGAGTGTTAACCACACATAATGAGTGGGTTAAACAACAAATGTAAAATTCTACAGAGTTAAACAACACAATAAAGGAGTGGGATAATTACAAACGGAGAAGACAATGAGATTTAAACAACACACGAGGGGTGATAAAATAATGAACGAAAAACTCTACTTGAGAGTTAAACAAAACACAAAAGGAATTGAATAAACAACAAAACGAACAACTCTATTTGAGCGATATAAACAACACACTTTGGAGAGGGATGAACAACAAACGAATAACTCTACTTGAGTGTTAACCACACACATAATGAGTGGGTTAAACAACAAATGTAAAATTCTACATGAGAGTTAAACAACACAATAAAGAGGGAAAATTAAAAACGGAGAAGACAATATGAGATTTAAACAACACACCTGAGGGGTGATAAAATAACGAACGAAAAACTCTACTTGAGAGTTAAACAAAACACAAAAGGAATTGAATAAACAACAAAACGAACAACTCTATTTGAGCGATATAAACAACACACTTTGGAGAGGGATGAACAACAAACGAATAACTCTATTTGAGAGTTAAACAACACACTAAAGTAGTGAGATATTGTCAAACGAAGAAGTCTATTCGAGATTTAAACAATGTACAGAAGGAGTAAGAGTATAACAAAACGAAGAACTCTACTTGAGTGTTAAACCACACACATAAGAAGTGGGATAAACAACAAATGTAAAATTCTACACGAGAGTTAAACAACACAATAAAGGAGTGGGATAATTAGAAACGGAGAAGACAATATGAGATTTAAACAACACACCTGAGGGGTGATAAAGTAACGAACGAAAAACTCTACTTGAGAGTTAAACAAAACACAAAAGGAATTGAATAAACAACAAAACGAACAACTCTATTTGAGCGATATAAACAACACACTTTCGAGAGGGATGAACAACAAACGAATAACTCAACTTGAGTGTTAACTACACACATAATGAGTGGGTAAACAACAAATGTAAAATTCTACATGAGAATTAAACAACACAATAAAGGAGTGGGATAATTACAAACGGAGAAGACAATATGAGATTTAAACAACACACCTGAGGGGTGATAAAATAACGAACGAAAAACTCTACTTGAGAGTTAAACAAAACACAAAAGGAATTGAATAAACAACAAAACGAACAACTCTATTTGAGCGATATAAACAACACACTTTGGAGAGGGATGAACAACAAACGATTAAATCTATTTGAGAGTTAAACAACATACTAAAGTAGTGGGATATTGTCAAACGAAGAAGTCTATTCGAGATTTAAACAATGTACAGAAGGAGTAAGAGTATAACAAAACGAAGAACTCTACTTGAGTGTTAAACCACACACATAAGAAGTGGGATAAACAACAAATGTAAAATTCTACACGAGAGTTAAACAACACAATAAAGGAGTGGGATAATTACAAACGGAGAAGACAATCTGAGATTTAAACAACACACCTGAGGGGTGATAAAATAACGAACGAAAAACTCTACTTGAGAGTTAAACAAAACACAAAAGGAATTGAATAAACAACAAAACGAACAACTCTATTTGAGCGATATAAACAACACACTTTCGAGAGGGATGAACAACAAACGAATAACTCAACTTGAGTGTTAACCACACACATAATGAGTGGGTTAAACAACAAATGTAAAATTCTACATGAGAGTTAAACAACACAATAAAGGAGTGGGATAATTACAAACGGAGAAGACAATATGAGATTTAAACAACACACCTGAGGGGTGATAAAATAACGAACGAAAAATTCTACTTGAGAGTTAAACAAAACACAAAAGGAATTGAATAAACAACAAAACGAACAACTCTATTTGAGCGATATAAACAACACACTTTGGAGAGGGATGAACAACAAACGAATAACTCTATTTGAGAGTTAAACAACACACTAAAGGAGTGGGATATTGTCAAACGAAGAAGTCTATTCGAGATTTAAACAATGTACAGAAGGAGTAAGAGTATAACAAACGAAGAACTCTACTTGAGTGTTAAACTACACACATAAGAAGTGGGATAAACAACAAATGTAAAATTCTACACGAGAGTTAAACAACACAATAAAGGAGTGGGATAATTACAAACGGAGAAGACAATATGAGATTTAAACAACACACCTGAGGGGTGATAAAATAATGAACGAAAAACTCTACTTGAGAGTTAAACAAAACACAAAAGGAATTGAATAAACAACAAAACGAACAACTCTATTTGAGCGATATAAACAACACACTTTGGAGAGGGATGAACAACAAACAAATAACTCTACGTGAGAGTTAACCACACATAATGAGTGGGTTAAACAACAAATGTAAAATTCTACATGAGAGTTAAACAACACAATAAAGGAGTGGGATAATTACAAACGGAGAAGACAATCTGAGATTTAAACAACACACCTGAGGGGTGATAAAATAACGAACGAAAAACTCTACTTGAGAGTTAAACAAAACACAAAAGGAATTGAATAAACAACAAAACGAACAACTCTATTTGAGCGATATAAACAACACACTTTGGAGAGGGATGAACAACAAACGAATAACTCTACTTGAGTGTTAACCACACACATAATGAGTGGGTTAAACAACAAATGTAAAATTCTACTCCAGAGTTAAACAACACAATAAAGGAGTGGGATAATTACAAACGGAGAAGACAATCTGAGATTTAAACAACACACCTGAGGGGTGATAAAATAACGAACGAAAAACTCTACTTGAGAGTTAAACAAAACACAAAAGGAATTGAATAAACAACAAAACGAACAACTCTATTTGAGCGATATAAACAACACACTTTGGAGAGGGATGAACAACAAACGAATAACTCTATTTGAGAGTTAAACAACACACTAAAGGAGTGGGATATTGTCAAACGAAGAAGTCTATTCGAGATTTAAACAATGTACAGAAGGAGTAAGAGTATAACAAACGAAGAACTCTACTTGAGTGTTAAACCACACACATAAGAAGTGGGATAAACAACAAATGTAAAATTCTACACGAGAGTTAAACAACACAATAAAGGAGTGGGATAATTACAAACGGAGAAGACAATATGAGATTTAAACAACACACCTGAGGGGTGATAAAATAACGAACGAAAAACTCTACTTGAGAGTTAAACAAAACACAAAAGGAATTGAATAAACAACAAAACGAACAACTCTATTTGAGCGATATAAACAACACACTTTGGAGAGGGATGAACAACAAACGAATAACTCTACTTGAGTGTTAACCACACACATAATGAGTGGGTTAAACAACAAATGTAAAATTCTACATGAGAGTTAAACAACACAATAAAGGAGTGGGATAATTACAAACGGAGAAGACAATATGAGATTTAAACAACACACCTGAGGGGTGATAAAATAACGAACGAAAAACTCTACTTGAGAGTTAAACAAAACACAAAAGGAATTGAATAAACAACAAAACGAACAACTCTATTTGAGCGATATAAACAACACACTTTGGAGAGGGATGAACAACAAACGAATAACTCTATTTGAGAGTTAAACAACACACTAAAGGAGTGGGATATTGTCAAACGAAGAAGTCTGTTCGAGATTTAAACAATGTACAGAAGGAGTAAGAGTATAACAAACGAAGAACTCTACTTGAGTGTTAAACCACACATAAGAAGTGGGATAAACAACAAATGTAAAATTCTACACGAGAGTTAAACAACACAATAAAGGAGTGGGATAATTACAAACGGAGAAGACAATATGAGATTTAAACAACACACCTGAGGGGTGATAAAATAACGAAAAACTCTACTTGAGAGTTAAACAAAACACAAAACGAATTGAATAAACAACTAACTAAATACTCTATTTGAGCGATATAAACAACACACTTTCGAGAGGGATGAACAACAAACGAATAACTCAACTTGAGTGTTAACCACACACATAATGAGTGGGTTAAACAACAAATGTAAAATTCTACATGAGAGTTAAACAACACAATAAAGGAGTGGGATAATTACAAACGGAGAAGACAATCTGAGATTTAAACAACACACCTGAGGGGTGATAAAATAACGAACGAAAAACTCTACTTGAGAGTTAAACAAAACACAAAAGGAATTGAATAAACAACAAAACGAACAACTCTATTTGAGCGATATAAACAACACACTTTGGAGAGGGATGAACAACAAACGAATAACTCTATTTGAGAGTTAAACAACACACTAAAGGAGTGGGATATTGTCAAACGAAGAAGTCTATTCGAGATTTAAACAATGTACAGAAGGAGTAAGAGTATAACAAACGAAGAACTCTACTTCAGTGTTAAACCACACACATAAAGTGGGATAAACAACAATTGTAAAATTCTACACAGAGTTAAACAACACAATAAAGGAGTGGGATAATTACAAACGGAGACGACAATCTGAGATTTAAACAACACACCTGAGGGGTGATAAAATAACGAACGAAAAACTCTACTTGAGAGTTAAACAAAACACAAAAGGAATTGAATAAACAACAAAACGAACAACTCTATTTGAGCGATATAAACAAGACAGTTTGGAGAGGGATGAACAACAAACGAATAACTCTACTTGAGTGTTAACCACACACATAATGAGTGGGTTAAACAACAAATGTAAAATTCTACATGAGAGTTAAACAACACAATAAAGGAGTGGGATAATTACAAACGGAGAAGACAATATGAGATTTAAACAACACACCTGAGGGGTGATAAAATAACTAACGAAAAACTCTACTTGAGAGTTAAACAAAACACAAAAGGAATTGAATAAACAACAAAACGAACAACTCTATTTGAGCGATATAAACAACACACTTTGGAGAGGGATGAACAACAAACGAATAACTCTATTTGAGAGTTAAACAACACACTAAAGGAGTGGGATATTGTCAAACGAAGAAGTCTATTCGAGATTTAAACAATGTACAGAAGGAGTAAGAGTATAACAAACGAAGAACTCTACTTGAGTGTTAAACCACACACATAAGAAGTGGGATAAACAACAAATGTAAAATTCTACACGAGAGTTAAACAACACAATAAAGGAGTGGGATAATTACAAACGGAGAAGACAATATGAGATTTAAACAACACACCTGAGGGGTGATAAAATAACGAACGAAAAACTCTACTTGAGAGTTAAACAAAACACAAAAGGAATTGAATAAACAACAAAACGAACAACTCTATTTGAGCGATATAAACAACACACTTTGGAGAGGGATGAACAACAAACGAATAACTCTACTTGAGTGTTAACCATACACATAATGAGTGGGTTAAACAACAAATGTAAAATTCTACTCGAGAGTTAAACAACACAATAAAGGAGTGGGATAATTACAAACGGAGAATACAATCTGAGATTTAAACAACACACCTGAGGGGTGATAAAATAACGAACGAAAAACTCTACTTGAGAGTTAAACAAAACACAAAAGGAATTGAATAAACAACAAAACGAACAACTCTATTTGAGCGATATAAACAACACACTTTGGAGAGGGATGAACAACAAACGAATAACTCTATTTGAGAGTTAAACAACACACTAAAGGAGTGGGATATTGTCAAACGAAGAAGTCTATTCGAGATTTAAACAATGTACAGAAGGAGTAAGAGTATAACAAACGAAGAACTCTACTTGAGTGTTAAACCACACACATAAGAAGTGGGATAAACAACAAATGTAAAATTCTACACGAGAGTTAAACAACACAATAAAGGAGTGGGATAATTACAAACGGAGAAGACAATATGAGATTTAAACAACACACCTGAGGGGTGATAAAATAACGAACGAAAACTCTACTTGAGAGTTAAACAAAACACAAAAGGAATTGAATAAACAACAAAACGAACAACTCTATTTGAGCGATATAAACAACACACTTTGGAGAGGGATGAACAACAAACGAATAACTCTATTTGAGAGTTAAACAACACACTAAAGGAGTGGGATATTGTCAAACGAAGAAGTCTATTCGAGATTTAAACAATGTACAGAAGGAGTAAGAGTATAACAAACGAAGAACTCTACTTGAGTGTTAAACCACACACATAAGAAGTGGGATAAACAACAAATGTAAAATTCTACACGAGAGTTAAACAACACAATAAAGGAGTGGGATAATTACAAACGGAGAAGACAATATGAGATTTAAACAACACACCTGAGGGGTGATAAAATAACTAACGAAAAACTCTACTTGAGAGTTAAACAAAACACAAAAGGAATTGAATAAACAACAAAACGAACAACTCTATTTGAGCGATATAAACAACACACTTTCGAGAGGGATGAACAACAAACGAATAACTCAACTTGAGTGTTAACCACACACATAATGAGTGGGTTAAACAACAAATGTAAAATTCTACATGAGAGTTAAACAACACAATAAAGGAGTGGGATAATTACAAACGGAGAAGACAATATGAGATTTAAACAACACACCTGAGGGGTGATAAAATGATGAACGAAAAACTCTACTTGAGAGTTAAACAAAACACAAAAGGAATTGAACAAACAACAAAACGAACAACTCTATTTGAGCGATATAAACAACACACTTTGGAGAGGGATGAACAACAAACGAATAACTCTATTTGAGAGTTAAACAACACACTAAAGGAGTGGGATATTGTCAAACGAAGAAGTCTGTTCGAGATTTAAACAATGTACAGAAGGAGTAAGAGTATAACAAACGAAGAACTCTACTTGAGTGTTAAACCACACACATAAGAAGTGGGATAAACAACAAATGTAAAATTCTACACGAGAGTTAAACAACACAATAAAGGAGTGGGATAATTACAAACGGAGAAGACAATATGAGATTTAAACAACACACCTGAGGGGTGATAAAATGATGAACGAAAAACTCTACTTGAGAGTTAAACAAAACACAAAAGGAATTGAACAAACAACAAAACGAACAACTCTATTTGAGCGATATAAACAACACACTTTGGAGAGGGATGAACAACAAACGAATAACTCTACTTGAGTGTTAAACACACATAATGAGTGGGTTAAACAACAAATGTAAAATTCTACAAGAGAGTTAAACAACACAATAAAGGAGTGGGATAATTACAAACGGAGAAGACAATATGAGATTTAAACAACACACCTGAGGGGTGATAAAATAACGAAAAACTCTACTTGAGAGTTAAACAAAACACAAAAGGAATTGAATAAACAACAAAACGAACAACTCTATTTGAGCGATATAAACAACACACTTTGGAGAGGGATGAACAACAAACGAATAACTCTATTTGAGAGTTAAACAACACACTAAAGGAGTGGGATATTGTCAAACGAAGAAGTCTATTCGAGATTTAAACAATGTACAGAAGGAGTAAGAGTATAACAAACGAAAAACTCTACTGGAGTGTTAAACCACACACATAAGAAGTGGGATAAACAACAAATGTAAAATTCTACACGAGAGTTAAACAACACAATAAAGGAGTGGGATGATTACAAACGGAGAAGACAATATGAGATTTAAAAAACACACCTGGGGTTATAAAATAACGAACGGAAAACTCTACTTGAGAGTTAAACAAAACACAAAAGGAATTGAATAAACAACAAAACGAACAACTCTATTTGAGCGATATAAACAACACACTTTGGAGAGGGATGAACAACAAACGAATAACTCTACTTGAGTGTTAACCACACACATAATGAGTGGGTTAAACAACAAATGTAAAATTCTACATGAGAGTTAAACAACACAATAAAGGAGTGGGATAATTACAAACGGAGAAGACAATATGAGATTTAAACAACACACCTGAGGGGTGATAAAATAACGAACGAAAAACTCTACTTGAGAGTTAAACAAAACACAAAAGGAATTGAATAAACAACAAAACGAACAACTCTATTTGAGCGATATAAACAACACACTTTCGAGAGGGATGAACAACAAACGAATAACTCAACTTGAGTGTTAACCACACACATAATGAGTGGGTTAAACAACAAATGTAAAATTCTACATGAGAGTTAAACAACACAATAAAGGAGTGGGATAATTACAAACGGAGAAGACAATATGAGATTTAAACAACACACCTGAGGGGTGATAAAATAACGAACGAAAAACTCTACTTGAGAGTTAAACAAAACACAAAAGGAATTGAATAAACAACAAAACGAACAACTCTATTTGAGCGATATAAACAACACACTTTGGAGAGGGATGAACAACAAACGAATAACTCTACTTGAGTGTTAACCACACACATAATGAGTGGGTTAAACAACAAATGTAAAATTCTACACGAGAGTTAAACAACACAATAAAGGAGTGGGATAATTACAAACGGAGAAGACAATATGAGATTTAAACAACACACCTGAGGGGTGATAAAATAACTAACGAAAAACTCTACTTGAGAGTTAAACAAAACACAAAAGGAATTGAATAAACAACAAAACGAACAACTCTATTTGAGCGATATAAACAACACACTTTGGAGAGGGATGAACAACAAACTAATAACTCTACGTGAGTGTTAACTACACATAATGAGTGGGTTAAACAACAAATGTAAAATTCTACTCGAGAGTTAAACAACACAATAAAGGAGTGGATAATTACAAATGAGAAGACAATATGAGATTTAAACAACACACCTGAGGGGTGATAAAATAACGAACGAAAAACTCTACTTGAGAGTTAAACAAAACACAAAAGGAATTGAATAAACAACAAAACGAACAACTCTATTTGAGCGATATAAACAACACACTTTGGAGAGGGATGAACAACAAACGAATAACTCTATTTGAGAGTTAAACAACACACTAAAGTAGTGGGATATTGTCAAACGAAGAAGTCTATTCGAGATTTAAACAATGTACAGAAGGAGTAAGAGTATAACAAATGAAGAACTCTACTTGAGTGTTAAACCACACATAAGAAGTGGGATAAACAACAAATGTAAAATTCTACACGAGAGTTAAACAACACAATAAAGGAGTGGGATAATTACAAACGGAGAAGACAATATGAGATTTAAACAACACACCTGAGGGGTGATAAAATAACGAACGAAAAACTCTACTTGAGAGTTAAACAAAACACAAAAGGAATTGAATAAACAACAAAACGAACAACTCTATTTGAGCGATATAAACAACACACTTTGGAGAGGGATGAACAACAAACGAATAACTCTACTTGAGTGTTAACCACACATAATGAGTGGGTTAAACAACAAATGTAAAATTCTACTCGAGAGTTAAACAACACAATAAAGGAGTGGGATAATTACAAACGGAGAATACAATCTGAGATTTAAACAACACACCTGAGGGGTGATAAAATAACGAACGAAAAACTCTACTTGAGAGTTAAACAAAACACAAAAGGAATTGAATAAACAACAAAACGAACAACTCTATTTGAGCGATATAAACAACACACTTTGGAGAGGGATGAACAACAAACGAATAACTCTATTTGAGAGTTAAACAACACACTAAAGGAGTGGGATATTGTCAAACGAAGAAGTCTATTCGAGATTTAAACAATGTACAGATGGAGTAAGAGTATAACAAACGAAGAACTCTACTTGAGTGTTAAACCACACACATAAGAAGTGGGATAACCAACAAATGTAAAATTCTACACGAGATTTAAACAACACAATAAAGGAGTGGGATAATTACAAACGGAGAAGACAATCTGAGATTTAAACAACACACCTGAGGGGTGATAAAATAACGAACGAAAAACTCTACTTGAGAGTTAAACAAAACACAAAAGGAATTGAATAAACAACAAAACGAACAACTCTATTTGAGCGATATAAACAACACACTTTGGAGAGGGATGAACAACAAACGAATAACTCTACTTGAGTGTTAACCACACACATAATGAGTGGGTTAAACAACAAATGTAAAATTCTACTCGAGAGTTAAACAACACAATAAAGGAGTGGGATAATTACAAACGGAGAAGACAATCTGAGATTTAAACAACACACCTGAGGGGTGATAAAATAACGAACGAAAAACTCTACTTGAGAGTTAAACAAAACACAAAAGGAATTGAATAAACAACAAAACGAACAACTCTATTTGAGCGATATAAACAACACACTTTGGAGAGGGATGAACAACAAACGAATAACTCTATTTGAGAGTTAAACAACACACTAAAGGAGTGGGATATTGTCAAACGAAGAAGTCTATTCGAGATTTAAACAATGTACAGAAGGAGTAAGAGTATAACAAACGAAGAACTCTACTTGAGTGTTAAACCACACACATAAGAAGTGGGATAAACAACAAATGTAAAATTCTACACGAGAGTTAAACAACACAATAAAGGAGTGGGATAATTACAAACGGAGAAGACAATATGAGATTTAAACAACACACCTGAGGGGTGATAAAATAACGAACGAAAAACTCTACTTGAGAGTTAAACAAAACACAAAAGGAATTGAATAAACAACAAAACGAACAACTCTATTTGAGCGATATAAACAACACACTTTGGAGAGGGATGAACAACAAACGAATAACTCTACTTGAGTGTTAACCACACACATAATGAGTGGGTTAAACAACAAATGTAAAATTCTACTCGAGAGTTAAACAACACAATAAAGGAGTGGGATAATTACAAACGGAGAAGACAATCTGAGATTTAAACAACACACCTGAGGGGTGATAAAATAACAAACGAAAAACTCTACTTGAGAGTTAAACAAAACACAAAAGGAATTGAATAAACAACAAAACGAACAACTCTATTTGAGCGATATAAACAACACACTTTGGAGAGGGATGAACAACAAACGAATAACTCTACTTGAGTGTTAACCACACACATAATGAGTGGGTGAAACAACAAATGTAAAATTCTACTCGAGAGTTAAACAACACAATAAAGGAGTGGGATAATTACAAACGGAGAAGACAATCTGAGATTTAAACAACACACCTGAGGGGTGATAAAATAACGAACGAAAAACTCTACTTGAGAGTTAAACAAAACACAAAAGGAATTGAATAAACAACAAACGAAAAACTCTATTTGAGCGATATAAACAAGACAGTTTGGAGAGGGATGAACAACAAACGAATAACTCTACTTGAGTGTTAACCACACACATAATGAGTGGGTGAAACAACAAATGTAAAATTCTACTCGAGAGTTAAACAACACAATAAAGGAGTGGGATAATTACAAACGGAGAAGACAATCTGAGATTTAAACAACACACCTGAGGGTTGATAAAAAAACGAACGAAAAACTCTACTTGAGAGTTAAACAAAACACAAAAGGAATTGAATAAACAACAAAACGAACAACTCTATTTGAGCAATATAAACAACACACTTTGGAGAGGGATGAACAACAAACGAATAACTCTACTTGAGTGTTAACCACACATAATGAGTGGGTTAAACAACAAATGTAAAATTCTACTCGAGAGTTAAACAACACAATAAAGGAGTGGGATAATTACAAACGGAGAATACAATCTGAGATTTAAACAACACACCTGAGGGGTGATAAAATAACGAACGAAAAACTCTACTTGAGAGTTAAACAAAACACAAAAGGAATTGAATAAACAACAAAACGAAAAACTCTATTTGAGCGATATAAACAAGACAGTTTGGAGAGGGATGAACAACAAACGAATAACTCTACTTGAGTGTTAACCACACACATAATGAGTGGGTTAAACAACAAATGTAAAATTCTACTCGAGAGTTAAACAACACAATAAAGGAGTGGGATAATTACAAACGGAGAAGACAATCTGAGATTTAAACAACACACCTGAGGGGTGATAAAATAACGAACGAAAAACTCTACTTGAGAGTTAAACAAAACACAAAAGGAATTGAATAAACAACAAACGAAAAACTCTATTTGAGCGATATAAACAAGACAGTTTGGAGAGGGATGAACAACAAACGAATAACTCTACTTGAGTGTTAACCACACACATAATGAGTGGGTGAAACAACAAATGTAAAATTCTACTCGAGAGTTAAACAACACAATAAAGGAGTGGGATAATTACAAACGGAGAGTCAATCTGACATTTAAACAACACACCTGAGGGGTGATAAAATAACGAACGAAAAACTCTACTTGAGAGTTAAACAAAACACAAAAGGAATTGAATAAACAACAAAACGAACAACTCTATTTGAGCGATATAAACAACACACTTTGGAGAGGGATGAACAACAAACGAATAACTCTATTTGAGAGTTAAACAACACACTAAAGGAGTGGGATATTGTCAAACGAAGAAGTCTATTCGAGATTTAAACAATGTACAGAAGGAGTAAGAGTATAACAAACGAAGAACTCTACTTGAGTGTTAAACCACACACATAAGAAGTGGGATAAACAACAAATGTAAAATTCTACACGAGAGTTAAACAACACAATAAAGGAGTGGGATAATTACAAACGGAGAAGACAATCTGAGATTTAAACAACACACCTGAGGGGTGATAAAATAACGAACGAAAAACTCTACTTGAGAGTTAAACAAAACACAAAAGGAATTGAATAAACAACAAAACGAACAACTCTATTTGAGCGATATAAACAACACACTTTGGAGAGGGATGAACAACAAACGAATAACTCTACTTGAGTGTTAACCACACACATAATGAGTGGGTTAAACAACAAATGTAAAATTCTACTCGAGAGTTAAACAACACAATAAAGGAGTGGGATAATTACAAACGGAGAAGACAATATGAGATTTAAACAACACACCTGAGGGGTGATAAAATAACGAACGAAAAACTCTACTTGAGAGTTAAACAAAACACAAAAGGAATTGAATAAACAACAAAACGAACAACTCTATTTGAGCGATATAAACAACACACTTTGGAGAGGGATGAACAACAAACGAATAACTCTACTTGAGTGTTAACCACACACATAATGAGTGGGTTAAACAACAAATGTAAAATTCTACTCGAGAGTTAAACAACACAATAAAGGAGTGGGATAATTACAAACGGAGAAGACAATCTGAGATTTAAACAACACACCTGAGGGGTGATAAAATAACGAACGAAAAACTCTACTTGAGAGTTAAACAAAACACAAAAGGAATTGAATAAACAACAAAACGAACAACTCTATTTGAGCGATATAAACAACACACTTTGGAGAGGGATGAACAACAAACGAATAACTCTACTTGAGTGTTAACCACACATAATGAGTGGGTTAAACAACAAATGTAAAATTCTACATTAGAGTTAAACAACACAATAAAGGAGTGGGATAATTACAAACGGAGAAGACAATATGAGATTTAAACAACACACCTGAGGGGTGATAAAATAACGAACGAAAAACTCTACTTGAGAGTTAAACAAAACACAAAAGGAATTGAATAAACAACAAAACGAACAACTCTATTTGAGCGATATAAACAACACACTTTGGAGAGGGATGAACAACAAACGAATAACTCTACTTGAGTGTTAACCACACACATAATGAGTGGGTTAAACAACAAATGTAAAATTCTACATGAGAGTTAAACAACACAATAAAGGAGTGGGATAATTACAAACGGAGAAGACAATATGAGATTTAAACAACACACCTGAGGGTGATAAAATAACGAACGAAAAACTCTACTTGAGAGTTAAACAAAACACAAAAGGAATTGAATAAACAACAAAACGAACAACTCTATTTGAGCGATATAAACAACACACTTTCGAGAGGGATGAACAACAAGCGAATAACTCTACTTGAGTGTTAACCACACACATAATGAGTGGGTTAAACAACAAATGTAAAATTCTACTCGAGAGTTAAACAACACAATAAAGGAGTGGGATAATTACAAACGGAGAAGACAATCTGAGATTTAAACAACACACCTGAGGGGTGATAAAATAACGAACGAAAAACTCTACTTGAGAGTTAAACAAAACACAAAAGGAATTGAATAAACAACAAAACGAAAAACTCTATTTGAGCGATATAAACAACACACTTTGGAGAGGGATGAACAACAAACGAATAACTCTACTTGAGTGTTAACCACACACATAATGAGTGGGTTAAACAACAAATGTAAAATTCTACTCGAGAGTTAAACAACACAATAAAGGAGTGGGATAATTACAAACGGAGAAGACAATATGAGATTTAAACAACACACCTGAGGGGTGATAAAATAACGAACGAAAAACTCTACTTGAGAGTTAAACAAAACACAAAAGGAATTGAATAAACAACAAACGAAAAACTCTATTTGAGCGATATAAACAAGACAGTTTGGAGAGGGATGAACAACAAACGAATAACTCTACTTGAGTGTTAACCACACACATAATGAGTGGGTTAAACAACAAATGTAAAATTCTACTCGAGAGTTAAACAACACAATAAAGGAGTGGGATAATTACAAACGGAGAAGACAATCTGAGATTTAAACAACACACCTGAGGGGTGATAAAATAATGAACGAAAAACTCTACTTGAGAGTTAAACAAAACACAAAAGGAATTGAATAAACAACAAAACGAACAACTCTATTTGAGCGATATAAACAACACACTTTCGAGAGGGATGAACAACAAACGAATAACTCTACTTGAGTGTTAACCATACACATAATGAGTGGGTTAAACAACAAATGTAAAATTCTACACGAGAGTTAAACAACACAATAAAGGAGTGGGATAATTACAAACGGAGAAGACAATCTGAGATTTAAACAACACACCTGAGGGGTGATAAAATAACGAACGAAAAACTCTACTTGAGAGTTAAACAAAACACAAAAGGAATTGAATAAACAACAAAACGAACAACTCTATTTGAGCGATATAAACAACACACTTTGGAGAGGGATGAACAACAAACGAATAACTCTACTTGAGTGTTAACCACACACATAATGAGTGGGTTAAACAACAAATGTAAAATTCTACTCGAGAGTTAAACAACACAATAAAGGAGTGGGATAATTACAAACGGAGAAGACAATCTGAGATTTAAACAACACACCTGAGGGGTGATAAAATAACGAACGAAAAACTCTACTTGAGAGTTAAACAAAACACAAAAGGAATTGAATAAACAACAAACGAAAAACTCTATTTGAGCGATATAAACAAGACAGTTTGGAGAGGGATGAACAACAAACGAATAACTCTACTTGAGTGTTAACCACACACATAATGAGTGGGTGAAACAACAAATGTAAAATTCTACTCGAGAGTTAAACAACACAATAAAGGAGTGGGATAATTACAAACGGAGAGTCAATCTGACATTTAAACAACACACCTGAGGGGTGATAAAATAACGAACGAAAAACTCTACTTGAGAGTTAAACAAAACACAAAAGGAATTGAATAAACAACAAACGAAAAACTCTATTTGAGCGATATAAACAACACACTTTGGAGAGGGATGAACAACAAACGAATAACTCTACTTGAGTGTTAACCACACACATAATGAGTGGGTTAAACAACAAATGTAAAATTCTACATGAGAGTTAAACAACACAATAAAGGAGTGGGATAATTACAAACGGAGAAGACAATATGAGATTTAAACAACACACCTGAGGGGTGATAAAATAACGAACGAAAAACTCTACTTGAGAGTTAAACAAAACACAAAAGGAATTGAATAAACAACAAAACGAACAACTCTATTTGAGCGATATAAACAACACACTTTGGAGAGGGATGAACAACAAACGAATAACTCTACTTGAGTGTTAACCACACACATAATGAGTGGGTTAAACAACAAATGTAAAATTCTACTCGAGAGTTAAACAACACAATAAAGGAGTGGGATAATTACAAACGGAGAAGACAATCTGAGATTTAAACAACACACCTGAGGGGTGATAAAATAACGAACGAAAACTCTACTTGAGAGTTAAACAAAACACAAAAGGAATTGAATAAACAACAAAACGAACAACTCTATTTGAGCGATATAAACAACACACTTTCGAGAGGGATGAACAACAAACGAATAACTCTACTTGAGTGTTAACCACACACATAATGAGTGGGTTAAACAACAAATGTAAAATTCTACTCGAGAGTTAAACAACACAATAAAGGAGTGGGATAATTACAAACGGAGAAGACAATCTGAGATTTAAACAACACACCTGAGGGGTGATAAAATAACGAACGAAAAACTCTACTTGAGAGTTAAACAAAACACAAAAGGAATTGAATAAACAACAAAACGAACAACTCTATTTGAGCGATATAAACAACACACTTTGGAGAGGGATGAACAACAAACGAATAACTCTACTTGAGTGTTAACCACACACATAATGAGTGGGTTAAACAACAAATGTAAAATTCTACTCGAGAGTTAAACAACACAATAAAGGAGTGGGATAATTACAAACGGAGAAGACAATCTGAGATTTAAACAACACACCAGAGGGGTGATAAAATAACGAAAAACTCTACTTGAGAGTTAAACAAAACACAAAAGGAATTGAATAAACAACAAAACGAACAACTCTATTTGAGCGATATAAACAACACACTTTCGAGAGGGATGAACAACAAGCGAATAACTCTACTTGAGTGTTAACCACACACATAATGAGTGGGTTAAACAACAAATGTAAAATTCTACTCGAGAGTTAAACAACACAATAAAGGAGTGGGATAATTACAAACGGAGAAGACAATCTGAGATTTAAACAACACACCTGAGGGGTGATAAAATAACGAACGAAAAACTCTACTTGAGAGTTAAACAAAACACAAAAGGAATTGAATAAACAACAAAACGAACAACTCTATTTGAGCGATATAAACAACACACTTTCGAGAGGGATGAACAACAAACGAATAACTCAACTTGAGTGTTAACCACACACATAATGAGTGGGTTAAACAACAAATGTAAAATTCTACATGAGAGTTAAACAACACAATAAAGGAGTGGGATAATTACAAACGGAGAAGACAATATGAGATTTAAACAACACACCTGAGGGGTGATAAAATAACGAACGAAAAACTCTACTTGAGAGTTAAACAAAACACAAAAGGAATTGAATAAACAACAAAACGAACAACTCTATTTGAGCGATATAAACAACACACTTTGGAGAGGGATGAACAACAAACGAATAACTCTACTTGAGTGTTAACCACACACATAATGAGTGGGTTAAACAACAAATGTAAAATTCTACTCGAGAGTTAAACAACACAATAAAGGAGTGGGATAATTACAAACGGAGAAGACAATCTGAGATTTAAACAACACACCTGAGGGGTGATAAAATGATGAACGAAAAACTCTACTTGAGAGTTAAACAAAACACAAAAGGAATTGAATAAACAACAAAACGAACAACTCTATTTGAGCGATATAAACAACACACTTTGGAGAGGGATGAACAACAAACGAATAACTCTATTTGAGAGTTAAACAACACACTAAAGTAGTGGGATATTGTCAAACGAAGAAGTCTATTCGAGATTTAAACAATGTACAGAAGGAGTAAGAGTATAACAAACGAAGAACTCTACTTGAGTGTTAAACTACACACATAAGAAGTGGGATAAACAACAAATGTAAAATTCTACACGAGAGTTAAACAACACAATAAAGGAGTGGGATAATTACAAACGGAGAAGACAATATGAGATTTAAACAACACACCTGAGGGGTGATAAAATAACGAACGAAAAACTCTACTTGAGAGTTAAACAAAACACAAAAGGAATTGAATAAACAACAAAACGAACAACTCTATTTGAGCGATATAAACAACACACTTTGGAGAGGGATGAACAACAAACGAATAACTCTATTTGAGAGTTAAACAACACACTAAAGGAGTGGGATATTGTCAAACGAAGAAGTCTATTCGAGATTTAAACAATGTACAGAAGGAGTAAGAGTATAACAAACGAAGAACTCTACTTGAGTGTTAAACCACACACATAAGAAGTGGGATAAACAACAAATGTAAAATTCTACACGAGAGTTAAACAACACAATAAAGGAGTGGGATAATTAGAAACGGAGAAGACAATATGAGATTTAAACAACACACCTGAGGGGTGATAAAGTAACGAAAAACTCTACTTGAGAGTTAAACAAACCACAAAAGGAATTGAATAAACAACAAAACGAACAACTCTATTTGAGCGATATAAACAACACACTTTGGAGAGGGATGAACAACAAACGAATAACTCTATTTGAGAGTTAAACAACACACTAAAGTAGTGGGATATTGTCAAACGAAGAAGTCTATTCGAGATTTAAACAATGTACAGAAGGAGTAAGAGTATAACAAACGAAGAACTCTACTTGAGTGTTAAACCACACACATAAGAAGTGGGATAAACAACAAATGTAAAATTCTACACGAGAGTTAAACAACACAATAAAGGAGTGGGATAATTACAAACGGAGAAGACAATCTGAGATTTAAACAACACACCTGAGGGGTGATAAAATAACGAACGAAAAACTCTACTTGAGAGTTAAACAAAACACAAAAGGAATTGAATAAACAACAAAACGAACAACTCTATTTGAGCAATATAAACAACACACTTTGGAGAGGGATGAACAACAAACGAATAACTCTACTTGAGTGTTAACCACACACATAATGAGTGGGTTAAACAACAAATGTAAAATTCTACTCGAGAGTTAAACAACACAATTAAGGAGTGGGATAATTACAAACGGAGAAGACAATCTGAGATTTAAACAACACACCTGAGGGGTGATAAAATAACGAACGAAAAACTCTACTTGAGAGTTAAACAAAACACAAAAGGAATCGAATAAACAACAAAACGAACAACTCTATTTGAGCGATATAAACAACACACTTTGGAGAGGGATGAACAACAAACGAATAACTCTATTTGAGAGTTAAACAACACACTAAAGGAGTGGGATATTGTCAAACGAAGAAGTCTATTCGAGATTTAAACAATGTACAGAAGGAGTAAGAGTATAACAAATGAAGAACTCTACTTGAGTGTTAAACAACACACATAAGAAGTGGGATAAACAACAAATGTAAAATTCTACAGGAGAGTTAAACAACACAATAAAGGAGTGGGATAATTACAAACGGAGAAGACAATATGAGATTTAAACAACACACCTGAGGGGTGATAAAATGACGAACGAAAAACTCTACTTGAGAGTTAAACAAAACACAAAAGGAATTGAATAAACAACAAAACGAACAACTCTATTTGAGCGATATAAACAACACACTTTGGAGAGGGATGAACAACAAACGAATAACTCTATTTGAGAGTTAAACAACACACTAAAGTAGTGGGATATTGTCAAACGAAGAAGTCTATTCGAGATTTAAACAATGTACAGAAGGAGTAAGAGTATAACAAAACGAAGAACTCTACTTGAGTGTTAAACCACACACATAAGAAGTGGGATAAACAACAAATGTAAAATTCTACACGAGAGTTAAACAACACAATAAAGGAGTGGGATAATTACAAACGGAGAAGACAATCTGAGATTTAAACAACACACCTGAGGGGTGATAAAATAACGAACGAAAAACTCTACTTGAGAGTTAAACAAAACACAAAAGGAATTGAATAAACAACAAAACGAACAACTCTATTTGAGCGATATAAACAACACACTTTGGAGAGGGATGAACAACAAACGAATAACTCTATTTGAGAGTTAAACAACACACTAAAGTAGTGGGATATTGTCAAACGAAGAAGTCTATTCGAGATTTAAACAATGTACAGAAGGAGTAAGAGTATAACAAAACGAAGAACTCTACTTGAGTGTTAAACCACACACATAAGAAGTGGGATAAACAACAAATGTAAAATTCTACACGAGAGTTAAACAACACAATAAAGGAGTGGGATAATTACAAACGGAGAAGACAATCTGAGATTTAAACAACACACCTGAGGGGTGATAAAATAACGAACGAAAAACTCTACTTGAGAGATAAACAAAACACAAAAGGAATTGAATAAACAACAAATGTGTTTTGTAGGTATTTGGCTAAACCGCGCTAATTGAGGGCAAAATGATGTATTTTACATGCATCTACAAGATATGGAGTTCCAATGCCTCGTATGGATGCTAGAAGTGGAGCGGAAAAACCAAAAATACCAAAGTTGGAGTCAAAAGGCGAATCCAGATGTTCCAGAGTGTCTGGCATAAGACAGGAGGAGCCTGGCATACGCCAGTTCTTCGCGTAAATTTCTACCGGCCTTGACTAACCATTTGGCGTACACCAACATCTTCGCTAGCTATTTGGCGACGCCAGCGTATCATTGGCGTTAAGCCTGACTTCTTGGCGATGCCATTTTACTGTTCTGGCGTACATTCTACGATCTTTGCCGTTTCATTCCTAATTAGTTTCTAATGCTTTTCTTTTCCTATATATTAGTTAGAACAAGACAGAATTAGTATTGATTATCATCTATTGTCAAGTTTTCATACTTTGCTCTCAACCTAAACATAGTTTTTTACATTGATTGATCTTGGAGCTTGGTTCTTCTCTTGTAACGAATCATTGACATCGAATTCTTAGTAAGTTTGATAATTCTCTATTGCTTCCATAAAATTGTGCCCGATTCATCTATCAAATTGTAGGCTCTTGCTTGCGATTATCATTATGTTTATGCTTTGCATATACAAGATTATGAATTCCTTCGTCTTTGCTTCAAGTATGAGTAACTAAACCTCTCCATAACTCGGTAGTTATGTGATGGTTATGTAGATTCGAATCTAGGGTTTACATT
Organism: Plantago major; assembly: GCA_026545765.1. Lineage (NCBI taxonomy): Eukaryota > Viridiplantae > Streptophyta > Magnoliopsida > Lamiales > Plantaginaceae > Plantago > Plantago major. The sequence continues at coordinate 73,360,560 of CM048839.1, forward strand.
CATTCATATAGGTTCGTCTAGTTTGAGATTTTCGTATAAACCTTCAATCCAATACGCTAGTTTGAAATATTCTAAATTGTTTTGGTTAAGCATCGTCGGTCTGACAAACCTGACAACTTCTCTAGTTTGAAATCTTCGAAAAACAGCTTGGTTGAATTGGATTGATTGCTTTTCTGTACACCGACAGTGTGATAAATATGAACGATTACCTTAGTATCGAGTTAGCATAACCGGATCATTACTACCGTGTTCGCTTTCTATCATTTGATCAAAACAGTTCATTTGCTTTCCGTTAAATTTGTGTTTTAAAAGTAAAAACTATTCAAAACCAACTTGTTTCTCACAAACAAACTGTTCACTCTATTTCGTTGTGGTAGCTTAATTGATTCCCTAGATAACGATACCGAGTTAAGCATAGTCTATAACTATGGCTTATTCTCTTAAGTTTTATAGAGTATAATTTGAGCATATCAAATTTGGCGCCGCTACCGGGGAGTTAATTCCTACTGTAGCATTTAGAGTATAAATTTTTGTTTGTTTCCCAACCTGCGGTTTAGTGCACTAACAGAAACTAAGATCTTTTTCAAGTTTTCGAGTTGTGTAGCTTTCACAACAGGTTTATCAGAAAGGGAATTCCGATGGCTTAGATGACATATGGGGCTTACATGCAACCTGGCGAGATTAAGGCTGAAAAGTCAGCAATTGTACTATCTAATGATGCCAGGAACATGGAGATCAAGCCTCATCACTTCCATGACTTGCCTAAGTACTATAGAATGGCTAATGAGGATGTCATTCGATTTTTGAAAGAGTTTGAGGTGTTGATTGCTAGAATTTCGCTAACTGCAGGTGGAATTACTGTGACCGATGAGGAAATCAGGAAGAAGGTCTTCCCCATTTGCATGCAGGACAAGGCTAAGAGCTAGCTTCTTAACCAGCCGAAGGGATCTTTTCGTACCTGGGATGCTCTGTATAAAGCTTTCATGAACAAGTTCTATCCTGCTGAAAAGACTACGCAACTCCGTCTCCAGATTGAGAAGTTTATGCAGATAAGTGATGAGAGCTTCCATGAAGCAAGGGAACGGTTTTTGAATCTGCTCTCTCAGTACCCTCACTACAGGATGTCTGAGATGGATTTGTGTTACAGGTTTTATGAAGGCCTAGATTGGGAAGCTCAAAATATGGTCGACATGACTGTTGATGGGACCATTGTTACAGCATCTCCAGCTGCTTTGACCGATGCATTTGATAAGCTGGCTGCTGTTTCCCAGCTTAAAGGGATGCGTAGTCGGTCTAGAAGGGGTGTAGTTAGAGCCATGTAGGAAACGTCAAGGCTGATGAGCCTGTATTTTAGGCTCTCATTTCGTTCTATTTACCAGCTTTCGTTCATCTCTATTTGTCTTTCGTAGCGTATTTTGTTCGTTTTTATGTGTCTTGTATTTTACTTGTGTTCTATAGGTTTTCGTGTGTTTTGGGATGTTTTGGAGGATGAAATGATCCCTTTGAAGGTCATGTTCGAGAAGAAGCTCAATACTCCACTCAGAAATACTCAGAATTCCAAGATTTGCTTGAAAAGGCCGCTGGTCGCGACCCAAACTACCCTGGTCACGACCAGCGGTGAACTGCTTTCCAAGAAGCCGCAGGTCGCGACCAGAATCACCTTGATCGCGAACAACGCTGTAGATCTGTTTCTGCGCTATAACTTAGGCGATTTAGCTCATTATGAAGACAATTCTGCTTTCTTCATTTTTACTTTTACTCTCAAGCAAAAACTCTAGTTATGGTTCTTTACTTTGGTTGATCATTGATCTTGACTTGTAATCGTATTATTGACATCGGATTCACTCATTGAGGTTAGATTATCAATTCAATTCCTTTTTCTTTCACAATCTCTCTTGTGCTTGATTTCTTGGTGGATGATTATGATATCGTCTTGTATGTTTGATTTGATTGTGATTGTCAATATGCATGCCAATCCTTGTGATATGAGTAGCTAATTTCTTCAATTGATGTGGTAGCTATTAAGGATTAATCGAATTGGGATTTTTACCTAGGGTTTGTTCGTATGTGTTAAGCTTCTTCCCAAACTTCATAAAAACCCCAATTTCGGTAGTCGTACTCTAAATCCTCAAACACTTTCAGGTTAAGAATTAAACGTCTGACAATCGATTGATTTCACTACTTCATATTTTCAAAGAATGCTTTGGTTAAACTGAAATTGGGTGTTTATTTGGACAAATAATTGTGACAAGATATGAACAATATGTTTGATTCTGTATTCGATTAATCTAATATGCTCCCGTGTCTATTTCCCTTCTCTTGATTCAAATTCACTCTCGTTTACTTAGCTTAATTTACAAAACCAACTCAATCATACAAACTGGTACTTGCAAACTCTTGCGTTTGATACTTGAAAACGTCATAGTTGCCTAGTTATCTCCTTGAGAACGATCCCGTAGTTAAGGCTTGTTTACTCAACACTACTTTACTTACTTTGCATTTTATCAAGTACTAATCTGAGCACATCAAATTTGGCACCGCTGCCGGGGAGTTAACTCCTGCTGTGGTGTTTTTGAGTTGAAAACTGCGTTTGTTTGCTTAGATTGCTATTTTTTGCGTTTCCTGGACTAACAGAAACTAAATTTCAGTTGAGATTTTCTGCTAGTAGAGTTTCAGGATTGGCAAAATACGGAGATTACTATCAACCAACACTATCAATTAATTATTTGTTGGACCCGCGATAGTTCTGTCCAATGATGCCAGGAACATGGAAATCAAGGATTATCACTTCCATGATATGCCAAGTTACGACGGGATGCAAAACGGGGATGTGATCAAGTTCCTGAAGGAGTTTTTATGGTCTGGTTGGGCAGAAACCGATCATTAACAAGGTTTCGGATGAAGACATTAGGAAGAAGGTCTTCCCAATCTGCATGCAGGACCGCGCTAAAACTTGGCTTCTTAATCGGCCTGAGGGGCTACTGAACTCATGGGATGACATATACCGAGCTTTCATGGGTAGATATTTCCCCCATGCGAAGACCACAGATATCCGTAACAAAATCCGCCAGTTTGAGCAGAGATACGATGAATCCTTCTATGAGTGCAGGGAACGGTTTAAGAAGCTTCTGGGGCAATGCCCACATCACAAGTTTGACAACGTCTCCCTATGTCACATTTTCTACGATGGGCTCACCAGGGAGGATCAGTAATTGGTGGATGTAAGTGATGAATCGGTTTTACACCGTCTCATCTGGTCTTTTTTACCATATTTTCGTCATCCTTGAGTTTAGTTTTATTAGTTTTCCTAGAGTATTTTTACTTGTTTTGTTCTTTGTGTGTTTTGTAGGTATTTGGCTAAACCGCGCTAATTGAAGGCAAGATGGTGTATTTTACATGCATTTACAAGATATGGAGTTCAGATGCCTCGTATGGATGCATGAAGTGGAGCGAGAAGGCCAAAATACAAAGAATTGGAGTCAAAAGGGGCAAAATGGGCATTCCAGAAAGAACTGGCGACGCCAGTTCTTGACTGGCGTACGCTAGTTGCATTCGAGTTGCAACTGGCGACGCCAGTTTTTCTTTCTGGCGATGCCAGTTTGCAAATTGGCGTCCGCCAGTTGTTTCTTTTTGCCGATCTCTGCAATTTGTTCTCCTAATTTGTTCAGACTTATGTTTTGTACTTTCTATTAGTTAGAACAAGACAGAATTAGTTGGAATTATTCAATTGTCAAGTTTCGTACTTTTCTCTCGACCTAGACCTAATTTCCAAGGCAATTACCTATCTAGGTAATTGAACCAATTTCTTCTTGTAATCCGACGACCGTCAATTGATTGGGAGCATTATCTACATACTCTTTGCATCGATTCGATTCAGGTTCTCAATTCTACCTAGGGTTTGTGACACGAAGGGTAACAATTGTATCACCGTTCGAATCATTGATTTTAAGTATTGGATTATGTTTATTGCTTGTTTAATTACGATATTGATTATTTCTTCGCATGTCATGAGTAGCTAAACACCCTGATTATGGGGTGGTGACGAATTCAAAGCATGATAGTTAGGGTTCATGTGATTATATACATAAGATGCGATTTACTTTTAGCTTTTTAGATTAATTGCGTATCCAATATTCTGTTTGTTGTGTGTTACATCAAAATCACTGTTAGATTAAGCATTTGTTCATTTACAACACAACGTTTTCGTCTTGCTTTATCTATCAGTTAGTTGCGAACAGTAATATCTAGATTACCTTAATTAATTGTAGTTTAGTGGAATTGACGCCTCCACTAATGCTATCTGTTTTCTAGAACCAAGTAAGTGACAACTTGATTAAATCGTTATCGTTACAATCGCATGTTTCCTGCGAGCTAGCTTGTCTTCTGACACCACACCATAATTCTCCTTATTCATATGAATCTCGTTAAGTGTAAATATGTTTTCTAGTTAGTCTGCAAAGTAGTCTACTTTCACGTAGTTAATCATCCTGCTGGCGAAGCAAAAATAACTTTTACTATTTTCATTATTGTTTCTTACTATTCGTAAACAAGACTCAGCTTAGTTAAGTCCTTCGAGACCGACCTCAGGGTTAACTTCACTGCACTACAAGTTTTCGTAGTGTTGAGAATTAACTCTTGGCTTAAACAAATATTAAAACTTTGATATTGACACATCAAGTTTTTGGCGCCGTTGCCAGGGACATAAGCTTTGTTAAGTTTATGAATTCTAGTTATAGTATTTTTGTTATTTCTTTTTTCAGTCATCGTTTTTGTTTTTGTTAGTCTTTTTTCCTTGTTACCTTTGTGTTTCTCGTCTTGAGTTCTTGTTTTAACTAACGCATACTTACGTTTGCATAGTTCTAGTGTTGTGTCTGTCTTGTAGCACAGGTTTGTAGATATGACTGTGGTAGCTGTGGCAGAGCAACCTTCTATGCACACACTTCTCCTACCTATGCAAGGTGCACACCGTCCAGCTATAGTCATACCAGCTAATGTGCGAGGTCTCGAGATTAAGGAGCATCTCCTCCGACAACTTCCGAGATTCTATGGAGTCAGAAACGAAGACGTCATGGGTTTCCTCAGAGAAATTGAGCATTTTATATCTGGATTGGGGAAACCTGACAGGGTAGAGGACGATGACTTGAGGCTCAATATTTTCTCTATGTGTCTCTTTGGTAAGGCACGGACATGGATGAATGGCCTAACAGAGGGAAGCATCACTACTTGTGACAAAGCTTTCCAAACCTTTATGGGCAAGTACTACCCCATATCGATGACTACGAGCTTCAGTGCGCATATTAGTGAGTTTAAGCAGCGACAAGGAGAACCCTTCTTCGAAGCATGGGAGAGATTTCATGATTTACAGCATCAGTGCCCCCATCACCGTTTTGGCACAACAGATTTAAACCAGTTCTTCTTTGATGGGCTTGATGAGTCTTCACATGTGCTGGTTGATATGGCATGTGGAGGATGGATGGGGGAGAGCACCCCTGTCGGATTAAGTGTTGTATTCAAGAGGATACAAAAAAGCTCAGAGCATAGGAGCAAGCGGGCTAAGCTTAGTGGCTCTAATTGCCCGGAACGCCGCCTTCCCGAATCACAACTTCCTGAGGTTTGTTGGAGGAGCTGAGAGGGTTTTTGAAAAGTTATCATGCCTCCATGCAACACTCAGCGATGATACATGCAGCTACCGCTGAGAGGTTGGATGCATTAGCAGCCGCAGTTCAAAGATTGGAAAGGGACAGCGACCAGATCAAAGGTACCCTCCAACAGTTGGTCGAGAAGGACCAAGAAAGGGAAAGGCGTAAATTCCTTAATACTTCTGAGAGAGCAATGGCTATGAGAGTGATTAGAGAAGTACCCGTTGAAGTGACTGTTTCAGAGAATGAAACCTGTGTCGAGGTTTCAAAACAGGTTTGCTCAGCTTGCAGGTGTGCTTCGTCAGTCTCGACTGCCAGTGAAGTAATAGTAGAAGAGAATACAACTCCCGATATTTCTGCTGTGGAATTAGTTTCCGCACAAGAGGAAGATCTTCCGGTTACATTGAGCACTCCAAAAATTAGGGTAGTTGAAGTTCCTGCCAAGGAAGAGGTGATGTGTCAAATCAGGTTTTGAATTTGTTTACTTAGCCAAGAGCTAAGTCTCGACAGTACGAAAACCTGTAGTGTAGTGAAGTTAACCCCGAGGTCGATCTCTAGGGACTTAACTAGGCTGAGCTTCAGTTTACGAATAAAAGTAACAATATGAAAAGCATGTAAAGGTTTGTTTGCTTCGACAACGAGATGATAAACTAAAGTAAACAACTACTTGCAACTACTAGAAACCGATTTGACACTAACGAGATTGAAATATGAATGGGAGAAATTATGGAGTGGTAACGTCAACAAGCTAGCTAGCAGGATACATGTGATTCACGGGATTGACTACGCAAGTTGTCACAGTCTTGAGTTCAAAAATGAATAGCACTACTGAAGGCGTCAGTTTCACTAGGCTACAATCAATTCGACTAACCTACTATCACCGTTTGCAACTAACTATTAGATCAAGCAAGACAAAAGACATTTTGGTTTCCAAGGCTTAAATGCCTAATCTAACAGAGATTTTGTCTAGAAGATCATCAAACGTCATAGCAGGAATAGTAATTAATCTAAAAGGCACAAGTAGTTGAATCCCGATGCACTACGAATCACACAAACCCTAGCTAGCATGCATTGAATCAGTCACCACCCCATAATAGGGGTGTTTAGCTACTCATGACAAGCGAAAGCATAATCATACTAGCAATAAACATAATCTCAAGCACAAAATAGAGATTCAAGTGGATTGATACAATTTTACCCTTCGTTGTTACAAACCCTAGGTCGAAATTGTAGAACGAAAACGAATTGATGGTAAAGTTGTGTAGATAATCTCCCAATCAACGTCAATCGTCGGATTACAAGAGAAAACGGCTCAATTACCTCAGATCGGGTAATTGCCTTTGAAACTAGGTCTAGCTCTAAAGCAAAGTGTGTGTTCTTGACAATAGAATGATAATTCCCCGTAAAGTTGATATCTAACTAATACAAAGAAAGAAAAACGAATTCTAATCCCAAAAGGAAAGAAAACGGCCAACTGAGGTAAAATTCGCGCACTGGTGGAAGAGTTGGTGCCCGCCAACCTTAGACATGGCCCCCGCCTTGTACAAAGGTTGGCGGGCGCCAAGATTCGATCTTTGGCGCCCGCCAAACCACACTGGATGGTTTTGGCGGACGCCATCTCCAAGTTGGCTTGCGCCATGGTTCCCGAAAATTTACGATTTTGCCCTTTTTGTCCTTATTGCTCGATTTTGCTCCTTTTAACTTCGATTCTTGGTATTTTGGCTTTCCCGCTGCACTTCTAGCAACCATACGAGGCATTGGGACTTCCATATCTTGTAGATGCATATAAAACACACCCTTTTTGCCTTCAATTAGCTTCGTTTAGCCAATTACCTGCAAAATCCACAAGGAACAAAACAAGTAAAAAGACTCTAGGAAAACTACTAAAACTATACTTAAGAATAACAAAAATATGGTAAAAAAGACTAGATGAGACGATGTAAAACTGACTCATCAAGAGGAACTCATAGAAAACGTGAAAGAGAAGCCTCTCAGTAAGAGGAGTTTTAACATCATAGTTGGGACGGGAAATTCAATAGTCATTGCGACTTTAGATACAAGAGCTACATGTAATCTGATCCCATACAGTCTGTTTAAGGGATGTGGCCTTACATGTTTGGAAGAGATGAAAGCTGGAGTTCTAATGGCAGATGGGTCGCATAGAAGACCCGTTGGATTTGCAAAGGGTGTCGCAGTTAAATTGAATGGTGAGACCGTTATCACCAATTTTGTTGTTATGAAAGACATCCGGGAAGACCAGAAGAATGGACCCAATACAATCCTCCTTGGCTGGCCATTTTTATTCACCTCTAGAATGGACATTAGCGTATTTAGATGCACGGTAACATATGAGGTGAATGGTAAGGTCGGAATAGTGAGGGCATTGGATTATTTATCTAAGGATTTTATCTGCAAGGATTATTTTGCGGGGTATGTTGAACCCCTTTATATCTATTCGCAGATACAAGGGCGGAGAAATTCGAGCTTGAGGAAGTCCAGTACCCACCATCATAGAATACCAGCAGGTTAGTTGAGGTAAGTAGTTTAGTTTAGTTTTTTTTTTCTTTTTATTCTAGTGGTTTTTGTTGTCTTCGTCCGGTCTTAGTTGACTTAGTGGACTTTAAAGTACCCAAAAATTGTGAAAATATCGAGTTTTCTTAGTTTCGGGTGATTTTGCGATGCTAATTGTCGATTAGCAAGGCAAAAAAGGACCTCGGATTGAGTTTTGCGACAACCAAGTGCTTGAAATAGCACTTGGCGTCGCCAGGCGTAGCACTGGCTAAAGCCAGTTACTTCTGACAAGTAACTGGTGTCACGCCCCTGACCTTTTTCACCTCATCAGCATGTTTAAATATGTTTTTAAGCAAATTTTAACATTTTGATATGTGTTATATACGTGGCCTTATTTGTGAAAAATTAAATTATATAATGTGACATGGTGTATTTGTGTTATATGAACTGGATGTTAAAAATTGATATTATGTGACCGAAATTGAATTATAATAGTTATCGTTGTTTATAGTTTTGGGCCGGCTTGTTACGAGTTATGATTTTAACCGTTTTGTATCCAAATGAGGTCCTATCAACGAACGGGGACCGTAATATGAACGGTATGAATTTATAGTATTTGTTTGGTGTATCTCTTTGACTTTCGGATCGTCTTTGTAAAAAACGAAATAAGTATGTTGGTGCAAATAATTCATTAATTTAAATAATAATATAGTTGCATACCTATGTTACACGTATTTGGTGACTAATCATTTTTTACGTGTTGCAACTCACACACTTCCTTAATTGCTAAGTATTGTGAGTATACTTTCTCACCTTTTATTCTTCACGTCTGCACATCCAACACACCTAATACACACACTGACGAGAAACACATTACCGATTCACTCAAGAATCTTCAAAATGTTTTGTTGAGTTGATTATTTCTCGGTTTGTTCTGATATGTTTAAACCTGAACCAATTTTTGCCTGGTTGACGGTACGTGCTTTAGTACCTAAAATAGAAAGTTAAAAACTCAGTATAGTGAATGAGCGAAAAGTAGTAGTATTAGTAGTCTCTGGCGGAATAAATTTCGGGATTTTGACGGTCTTTTAGCAGCTAAGCTAAAGATAGTACGGTTAACACTAGTGATGCTTTTGGACGGTCAACTGTAAGTGTTTTTAGTAACTCGTTATTTAGTATATTTGTAAGTAATTTCGGTAACTTGTTGTTTGATAAATATGTGTGACTTGAAATTATTGCTATGGTGCTAGCGTACGGGCTATGTATATGTGAATTGTATGGTTGAAGTTGTTGATATGAAATGTGAAAATATACAGTGGTGTTCTATATATGTGAAATGTTATGCTCTGGATGTGTTGAAAAGCTTAAAGTGACTGGCTGAAAATATGTTACTGATTGTTCCCATGTATGGATGGGATATGTGACGCTGTCTGAAAATATAATTATTATCTGATCAAGTGTTAGCCATATATATATATGATTATATGAATTGCATTCATAAGAGATAAGAGGATTCTGTTATGGCTGCTGACGATATTGAGTCATGTGTTATGTGAAAATTCTACAGTATTGACTGGATACAGAGAACCGTACGGCCACCCTGAGTTCACTGAACTCCATGTGTTAAATGATGAAATGGATGGTAACGCAATGGCCATCATCGTGATCACAAATTACTCCTAGTCGTAACAGAGCTGTAGCAGACAAAGAAAATGACTAAGCACGTACATTATTATATAAATGTGAATGATGTTGAGTGTTTATAGCTGATCTGGTTGCATGAGAAGTGAACTGGTGTGATTTTGAAACTGTGAAATAAATGGAAGTCATGTAAACTGTGAAATAAATGGAAGTCATGTCTTGATTGAGTAATCGATGTGAATATATGTGACTGAAACTGATGTGCTTACCTGGTATTAAATAGCTTGTTGCCGGTTATTTTACTGGTTATTAAATGACTTGTTACTGATTATACTTATTGAGATCCGCAACTCATTCAAAATGCGATGATGTTTTTATAGATATTGAGGCAAAGGCAGGCCTTAGCGGAAAAGATGTTAAGACATGCATCACGGGTCGGCCGGCTTGTTTCCAATCCTTTTCCCTCGGCTCGTTGTCCGCATATCATTCATGAAAAGACTTTCGTTCTGTAAAAGCTTATTTACTGCATAAAGCTTCTGAAAATATATTTTGCTGGCAAGCATACATAAATGTGGTCAAAGTACTTATGTTTAAAGCTTCCGCGCATCTAAACTACATTTAAGTGTCGGTAATAATCTGTGAAGGTGATAGGGCGTCACAACTAGCGTCACCAGTTACTCGCCTAGCGTCGCCAGGCGGGAGACTGGCGTCGCCAGTCACCCATTTTCGCCTATATTTGCCGTTTTTTGTGTCCTTTCTCGTCCACTAGCTCGATTTTTGTTATCTAACATTATACTTGAGTCTCAGGTCCCTCTTTTCAGTCGTCTACACATCTTGAAAATCATCAATCAGGGAAGCCTTCTCATATCAACTCTTACTTTTCTCTTTTCACTCGTGTGCTCTCGAGGACGAGCATGAGTTCAGGTTTCGGGAGGGGGTGTTTTGAGTTTGATCTGCTTTAGGCTTCTTGCTTGCAAGTTTTCGTATGTGTTTCTTTCCGTATTTTTTATTCGAGTCTGTCTGTTACGTCGAGTCTAAGTCTTACTCCCAAGTCGAGCGTCTATTGCATGTACTAAACCTATTAAATGCTTGAGTTTTGATTGATCCTTGACTATTAGCAGTTTGCATGTTTTAAGTTCGCTATGTTCGTTTCTCCTGTAAATAGAAAGTCTGTTCTAGTTCTGTAGTCCAAAAGCCTGTGACCATGCTTGGTAGCCGATGGAAAAATAAAAATTTTATACCGGCAATTTTGTTCTTGTGTGATATCTCGGGAAGTGCAAACTCCCTTGTTTGCGCCTCATCATTCTCATGTGTACTCTGCGTAGGTTAAGTATAACGAACGACATGTTTTCCATTCTTATTTGCTTATGCCAAACCGTTCCGAGAATAGGTTTGGGGAGGAGGTTTATGTGTACTGTATATGTTGATAATAACTGTGTTCGGCATTTGTTCTCTCAGAAAAATATTACATTAAATCTCAGAGTTTATCTATGGCACTTGTGCCACTGTTAGTCGTGTTTGGCATGTTTCAAATACTACCTACACACCGGCGTGGTCTTAAAAAACCATATGTCCGTGAGAGTTGATGGCATGTATACCAAACTAGCACGGACAAAAGTGCAGACTTTCGGAAAAACAAACACTACCAAAAAATTGAGACAAAATAAGCATATGGGTCATATATAAGACAGCAAAAAAGGAGTATGCAAAAAATAAAAAAAATTGAAAAAAGAGAGAACGATTGCCTTTTCATAAGTCTACTGCTGATTGATAATAGAGCTGTGATAAAAGTCCCTTCTGACTTAAATGTTTGAGTACAATGCATGAGGTATTTGAGGTAATTTTGTGACGTAATTCACCTTCCTTTTCTCTTTATATTTTTCTCTTTATATTCTTGAGTGATTACCCCAATTAGACACTTCCAGGAGTGTGAGAGATTAGTTGCACAAAATCCACTTGTGAGGGACTACCGGGTTAGACTTAAGTTCTATTTACTCGAGAAACGAACTTTTTGGACTTGCGCATGTGATTCCATGAATGTCAATGTGATGTCAAGTCTCTTGCAGTTTTTAGGCTTATTACATGCAATCATAGACTCGGTAGCTTGGGAGCTAGACTTTACTTTTGTGTCTATGTGCATTTTGTTTTTCTAGTTTTTTTTAGATTTTTTTAGAGAGTCAATTGCTTGAGGACAAGCAAGGGTTCGGTTTGGGGAGTTTGATGAGTCGGTTTTACACCGTCTCATCTGGTCTTTTTCACCGTACTTTCGTCATCCTTGAGTTTAGTTTTATTAGTTTTCCTAGAGTATTTTTACTTGTTTTGTTCTTTGTATGTTTTGTAGGTATTTGGCTAAACCGCGCTAATTGAAGGCAAAATGGTGTATTTTACATGCATCTACAAGATATGGAGTTCCGATGCCTCGTATGGAGGTTAGAAGTGGAGTGGAAAGGCCAAAATACCAAGAATTGGAGTCAAAAGGAGTCAAAAGGGGCAAAACGGGCATTCCAGGAAGAACTGGTTCTTCACTAGCGTACGCCAGTTGCATCAACTGGCGATGCCAGTTCTTGAACTGGCGTACGAGTGCAACTGGCGACGCCAGTTTGTAAACTGGCGTCCGCCAGTTGTTTCTTTTTACCGATCTCTGCGATTTGTTCTCCTAATTCGTTCAGACTTGTGTTTTCTACTTTCTATTAGTTAGAAAAAGACAGAATTAGTTTGAATTATTCTATTGTCAAGTTTCGTACTTTGATCTCAACCTAGACCTAATTTCCAAAGAAAATTCCTATCTACGTAATTGAACCGATTTCTTCTTGTAATCCGACGATTGTCAATAGATTGGGAGCGTTATCTACATACTCTTTGCATCGATTCGATTCAGGTTCTCAATTCTACCTAGGGTTTGTGACACGAAGGGTAACAATTGTATCACCGTTCGAATCTTTGATTTTAAGTATTGGATTATGTTTATTGCTTGTTTAATTACGATATTGATTATGTCTTCATGACAAGCTAAACACCCTGATTATGGGGTCGTGACGAATTCAAAGCATGATAGTTAGGATTCATTTGATTATATACATAAGATGCGATTTACTTTTAGCTTTTTAGATTAATTGCGTATCCAATATTCTGTTTGTTGTGCGTTACGTCAAAATCACTGTTAGATTAAGCATTTGTTCATTTACAACACAACGTTTTCGTCTTGCTTTATCTATTAGCTAGTTGTGAACAGTAATATCTGGATTAACTTAATTAATTGTAGTTTAGTAGAATTGACGCCTCCACCAATGCTATATGTTTTCTATAACCAAGTAAGTGACAACTTGAGTAAATCGTTATCGTTACAATCGCAAGTTTCCTGCTAACTAGCTTGTCTGTTGTCACCACACCATAATTCTCCTTATTCATATCAATCTCGTTATGTTTAAATCTGTTTTCTAGTTAGTCTGCAAAGTAGTCTACTTTCACGTAGTTAATCATCATGCTGCCGAAGCAAAAACACCCTTTACTGTTTTCATTACTGTTTCTTACTATTCGTAAACAAGACTCAGCTTAGTTAAGTCCTTCGAGACCGACCTCGGGGTTAACTTCACTGCACTACAAGTTTTTGTAGTGTTGAGAATTAACTCTTGGCTTAAACAAATATTAAAACATTGATATTGACACATCAGTAAGCGATGGGGCATCAATTCTGGAATCCACTACTGTAGATGTAATGCCCCAGATTTTGCGTATATTATATTTTGATATTTATTTATTTATTGGTTCAACGCTTTTGAGTTCCAGCCCCAACCCTTTCCTATTAAAGCTTAAATTCGCATTCCTAGTCTATCTTTTCACTTCTAACCTTCATTTATATAATTAATTATAAATATTATTATTATTACCTAAATATTTATCTTGTCGCATCTTTTCCAATTATATTGCTCTATTACTAATATTTATACAGTGGCTCGCCTTTTGCCACAACATCACTCTATCTTCTCTTTTGCTTCTGTGTTTTCTGTAATCTCTGCTTGCAGGTTCATCGAATCGACAATGGCTGACGAACTCATTGCTAAGATGTCCAAACATCTTCACCTAACAGAGGAAGAGGAAGAAGGGGTTGAGGCACCTGTGGAGGCTTGGTCATCCATTCCCGGTAATCTTACACTGTTTCTGGTGGGTAAAATTCTCTCATGGCGAACCATTCATCTGGAATCCTTCAAACAGGTAATGATCACAAGCTGGAGTCTTCATCATGGAGTTGAGATTCGTAAGGTAAACGATGACCGCCTCCTATTCCAATTCCATCACGAACAGGATAAGAAGCGAGTTCTTGCCAATGGACCTTTGTCGTACGAAAAAATCTAACTTTGTTGGCTCCTCTAAAAGCTGGGGGTGACCCAGCAACAAAGGTCCTGAATAAAGCAGATTTCAGCGTCATAGTATTAGGTTTACCTTTCGGGATGCTCCACAAGACTATGGCTATGGTGATTGGGCACGGTATCAGTGAATTTTTGGACATGCCGACTGCAAAGGATAATTCTGATGGTGGAGGATTACGGCTCCGAGTAAAAGTAAAGTTAGACATCACTAAGCCGCTCAAGAGAGCTTTGCGGGTCAAATGTGTTAATGGTGAGTCGATTCTGGTCACTTTTACCTATGAACGTCTACCCAATTTTTGTTATCGGTGTGGAATTATTGGTCACTTGTTGAAAGATTGTAAGATACAATTTGACATTGAAGCAACTTGTGGTGATGCTTCGGAGCATACTATGGAATGGGGTCCATGGATTCGTGCTTCCACGAACCCGCAAAAGAATCGTTTGTTGGGTGGATCGGACGCTATCACGGCGACGAGAATCTTCGTCGACCGGAAGCAGTCACCGGAAAAGCTCAACACTACAACTGGTGTTGACAATGGAAAGTCAAGCTTGATTAAAGACCCTCTTAACTCTCAAGCCTTAATTGTGACCACAACTGGAAATGTTGACCAATCTCCTTCATCTATGGAAGGGATTCTCCTTTCAAATTCTATAACCCCCAATCCCCCTCTGTCTTGTTTTACTAATCATAACTCAGACCCAAAAACTACCCCCTTTCCTATTTTGTCGGCCCCAATTCACAACCCATCCAATTACTCCCAATCTGGACCCATTCTCCCCAACCCTATCTTGTCAGCACCCAACAGCCAAGGCCCTTTTCCCCTTCCTATTTACTCGCCTGCCACAACCACAAGTCCCTACCCTTCTGATCCAAAAGCCCATTACTTTCTCAACCAGTCCAATTCACCAAACCTAAGCAGTAACTTACCCTCTTCAAAACCCAACTACCAACGTAACCAGTGGACCCGTAGCCCACATCATTCACCGTCCCATTACTCTCCCCGCCCCAATGTCCAGCCCACTCAACCTAAGAAACGAGGGAGACCTTCAACCATAGATAAAGGAAAACGCATTGTCACATTGACTTAGAGGAAGGAGCCGATTAGAAATGGTGGGATAGTCGGAGATAGGCCTTCCAAACGCCCAAATAAGGGTATTGTCATCCCTGACTCGACTACAGAGGTGGAGGTCCCCGCCTACAGCCATGAGTTGTTTAGCTTGGAACTGTCAAGGCGCGGGGCCTTTGGACACTACAAAATCTTGATCATGGCAGCAGATAGATCCGTCATCTGAGACCGGCGATCTTCGCCCGACTACGGCGACGGATAAAAATTCCGTCGCCCCACTGGAGCTGTGGCGACGGATAGATAATCCGTCGTCCAATTCGCGATAGATTGGACGACGGATTATCATGTTTGACTTTTTTATATTTTTTTTAAAAAATCGATTATTGGCGATGGATAGATTCTATCTGTCGCCCAGTGTAGCGACGGATAGAATCTATCCGTCGTTACTTGGGGAGACGGATAGATTCTATCCGTCGCCCAATGTATTATTGGAATTAGTGACGGGATCTCAAATTCCGTCACTAATTCCGTCACAAAATAATTTTTTTTTTAAATTTTGTTTTTTAATATTAATCCCTGTTTTTCGTATTTCACCTATTTAATCAATATAATGCTCGATAATAAATCAATAATACGAAAAATGTTTCAATAAATGATAAATCAAAAATGTAATATCCGAATAAGTCTAAATTAGACTTATAAATCTAAATATATTAAATCCGAACGTACATAGTACATATACATAACTAGCTACCAGACGGGGGTGGGTGCTAGCCGAACTGGGACATAAAAGCCTCCATCTGTAACCAAAGGCACTCATTCTCCTCTCTTCGTTCTCTGTCGCGCCGCTCCATCTCCTCCCTTTGTTGCTCCATCTCTTGAGTTAGTCGTGCAACCTGTTCCCGGACCTGCGACTGCACCATTTCCGAGACCTGGTCCTGTTTGAAAATCGGACGTCTAGACTGTTGGGATGATGATGAGGAGCACCCCGAACTAGCAAAGCTCAAACCGAGGCTCCCGAGTCCATATATTCGTCCTTTGATGTCCGGTTTGTTGACCTCTAAGAAGATGTTGTCAACTTGTTCAGTTGACAACACATCACCCATCTCTTCCTCCTGCCTCGCTACCTGAGCATAAACCTCAGCCTGAAATCGTAAATAGCAGATATCATGATCAGTTACTGTTATTCAAAAATAACTTGTAATAGTGTACAAATATGAACTTTAAGCAACATAAACATACCGCAATAGACGAGGCCCGGGAGTCAGTCCATACCCCGCCCTTCTACTTGGCCTTCTTGAAGATGTCATACTTGGATTTCACCTCCCCCCGTGACATCTGCACAACATATATAGTCAACCATTAATCATCTCACAAGTAATAGAGTAGAGACACAATACATAGACGTAATGCTAGATTGAAAAAAAACATATATATACTTACCGATTGGTAATAATCAGTGAGAGTAGATCGCCTCCCAAGGTGGTGAACGGCCCTTCCTGCCGATTGGTAATAATCAGTGAGAGTATATATACTTAACATTAAACTAGTCGAAATTAACAAAATTCCCAAATTCGTCAAAAAATTAGGGTTTCAAAACACTAATCATAATACATATACAAAAACATCAAACATGAAAATCAAGCTTAATCAATCAAACATCAAACATGAAAATCATGCTTAATCAATCAAACATCAAACACTAAATCAATTTTACAACAAAATCAATCAATTGACAACCCAAGCTTAACCCACTACTTCATATAACATATACTAGCTACCATAATTGTTTACAAACATACAATTGATCCAAATTATCAAAAATCCCAAATTTAGAATAGTTATGGTTTAGCCTAATACCTTCAAATTGCGGTAAAAATAGCCGAAAAAGGATGAAATTGATCGACAACCCAAGCTCCTTGTCCCACGAGCTTCGAATAGACACCAAGATTGGCCGGAATGGTGGAGTTTTGGCCGGAAAGTGAAGAAATCGAAATTGAAATGGAAAAGGGAAGAAGAAGGAAGCAGAAGCAAAAATGGTGGAAACGGGGCTTCCGCCCCGAATTCTACTATTTTGGGGCGACGGATAATTTATCCGTCGCTATTTTTTTATTTTTAAATTAAATTTTAATTAAAAGTCAATACAATAGCGACGGATAAAATCGCTCTGTTAGCAACGGATTAAATCCGTCGCTACCCTTAGCGATTCGTCGCCATAGGGGCGACTGATAAAATCCGTCGCCCCTTTCCATCGTTATTTCCCTGATTTCTTGTAGTGGGCCAGTTGAAATTGGTGATTTAATAAAAGAGTCGCACCATCATTTTATCTTTCTCATGGAAACTCGCTTGGATGCTCGTGGGATTGATAGGCTCAAGTCTAGATTTATTTTTTTTGGTTTTTCTGTCAATTCTATAGGTAAGTCGGGGGGATTAGCCCTCCATTGGTCCAAGGATACCGATGTCACCTTACAAAGTTATTTTAAATACCACATTGATGCTACTATAAAGCTTTGTAATAGTGTTTTGTCTTGGCGTTTTACCGGCTTCTATGGTGAACCGGATTTGAATAAAAGGAAGCATACTTGGGATCTTTTGAATCGTTTAGGTACCTCGTCAAACCAACCTTGGTTGTGTATGGGTGATTTTAATGAAGTGCTCTCTAATTCTGAAAAACTTGGTGGGAGACCCATAGCCCCTTACCGGATCCATAATGTCAGAAATTGTATTCAACGAATTGGGCTTTCGGACTTGGGCTATTCGGGTTATCATTACACTTGGTACAATAAAAGAGCCCACCCCAATACCATCAGGATTAGGCTAGACAGAGGCCTCGCTAATTCTTCTTAGCGACAGTTTTTTCCGCTCGCTTCTATCTCTCATCTTCGTTGCGTCAACTCCGACCATAACCCAATCAAGCTTACTTTCGAAAGTAGTAGAGTATCACGGAGGCAGCGTCGCAACGGTTTTAAGTTTGAAGCCATGTGGGTTCGCCACAAGGATTGCGAGAAGATAATTGCTGATGGCTGGAACCCGGAAGCAGACTACCTAACCACCATTGAAGACTGCAGAATCGAACTCATAAACTGGGGTAAGCATGAATTTGGAAGCATCAAACGTCAAACCCGCGACCTGAGGAAACAGATCCTCGATTTGAGAGAAGGACAGGTTACTGAAATTTCCAATGCTTTGGAAACTGATCTGAAAGGTAAATTGGAAGAAATTCTCGAACGGAAAAATGTTATGTGGAAACAGCGGTCTAAGATTCAATGGATCCAGGAAGGAGATCGAAATACCCAATTTTTCCACGCCAAGGCTTCCCAGCGTTCAACCAAGAATGACATCAGGGGTCTGCGTGATTCTGCAGGGGTTTTACGAACAGATATGGAAGAGATGGGGTCGATTGTAGTAGATTACTTTTCTTCCATCTTCAGCTCTATATAGCCTTCTGTCGACAACCTTGGAGCAGCACTGATCGATATAGTCCCCCGAGTAAGCGGGGAAATGAATCAGGATCTCTGTCATGCTTACTCTTCCGACGAGGTAAAAACTTCTCTTTTCCAAATGTACCCTCTTAAATCCCCTGGGCCAGATGGCTTTCCCGTGTTATTTTTTCAGAATTTTTGGCGAATAGTTGGTAGATCGGTTACCTCTTGTTGTTTGAATTTGCTTAATAATGGGGTTTTTTATGCTAAGTTGAATTACACTCATATTGTTCTTATTCCAAAGTGTAAGAATCCCGAGTTTATTACCCAGTTTAGGCCTATTTCGCTGAGTAATATGGTTTATAAAATTTCTTCCAAGTGTATAACCAACAGACTTAAGCCTTTTATGAACTCCATTATTAGCGAAAATCAGTCTACTTTTATAACTGGATGACTTATCACTGATAATGTTCTAGTTTCTTATGAGATTAACCACTATCTGAAAAATAAAATCAGTGGTAAGAAGGGGTTCTTTGCTTTGAAATTGGCTTTGAGTAAAGCTTTTGATAGAGTTGAGTGGCCTTTTATTGAAAAAGTGTTATTGAAACTTGGCTTCCATCCAAATTTTATTGCTACTATTATGATTTGTGTGCGTCATCGCTTACCGTCTGTTTAATGGTAGCCAAGATGGAAATATTACTCCCACCGTGGCATTCGCCAAGGAGACCCTCTCCCCTTTCTTATTCTTACTTTGTACTGAGGCTCTTTGCTCTATGTTTGAAAGTGCTGCTGTAGAGGTGATATAAAAGGTGTTAAAGTAAGCCCTAGTGCTCCTTCTATTTCTCACCTTTTATTTGCTGATGATACCATGATTTCTAGTGAGGCTACTGTTGATTCTGCCATCTCTATTATGAACATTTTGCGCATCTATAGCTTGGGTTTTGGTCAGGAAATTAATTTGGATAAATCTACTATTGTGTTTAGTAGAAATACTGATGTCTTTTTGCAAAATCAAATTCAAGCTATTCTTAATGTTCAGATTGTTGATAAGCATGAAAAATACTTGGGGCTTCCTACCACTATGGGAAAAAACAAAAAAGAAGTTTTTGGCTGGCTGCGTGAAAAGATTTGGAAAAAAGCTCAATCTTTTGATGGAAAACTTTTATCTAAAGCTGGCAAAGAGGTTATCGTCAAATATGTTTTCCAGGCCATCCCCACTTATGTCATGTGCTGTTTCAAGCTTCCTGATTATCTCATCAAAGATCTCGAGTCTCTTGTTAATAATTTTTGGTGGAATGATGATGGTAAGGATAAGTTGCATTTTATTAATTGGCAAACCATGACTCTAAGTAAAAGAGATGGTGGCCTTGGTTTCAGAGATCTTCGTGCTTTTAACCTGGCTTTACTTGGTAAACAGATTTGGAGAATTCTTGAGCATCCAAATTCTCTTTTGAGCCGTGTTTTTAAAGAAAAATACTTCCCTCACACTGATATTTTTCATGCTGTTCCTAAACCTAACTCTTCTTATACTTGAAAAAGCATTTGTGCAGCTCTAGAACTTGTCAATGTAGGTACTAGATGGAGAGTTGGAAACGGTGAGAACATTGATATTTGGAATGATAAGTGGATTCCGTGAGCTTCATCTTTTAAAATAAGGACTCCGGATCTCCACCAAGAGGGACCTCTCCCTGTCTCTTTTCTAATCCACCCCTCCCTTAATGAGTGGGATTTGCCCATTCTCATTTATTTATTTTGGCAAGAAGACATTGATGAAATTCTAAAGATTCCCATTTCCAGTAGGAACACGGCTGATGTGTTGATATGGCATTACTCTAGGAATGGGGTATATTCTGTTTCCTCGGCTTATCATCTCGCCATGGACATTAAGAGGCAGCAGATTGCTTCTGATCTTGGCAGCCCGTCCTCGGTAGTTCCAAGGAATTGGACCTTCATCTGGAACCTCAAAATCCCGGGGAAACTCAAGCATTTTCTATGGAGCCTTCTTCACAACTCCCTCCCTACCTCTCATGAGCTTAAAAGAAGACACATAGTTTTGGAAGTGCGCTGCTCGGTCTGTGAGGGGCCTTCTGAAGCCCTTCTTCACATTATGCGTGAATGCCATTTTTCACATATGTTTTGGGCACTTGCAAATATCCCGGCATCACGGATATATTTCCCTTGTGACAATCCTTGGGATTGGGTGAATGGTGCTCGTATTCGTATGGATAGGGGGAATTTAAGTTCTTTTTAGTCTCATGTTGGTGTATTTGGTACAACCGCAACAAAGTATTCCATGAACAGCTCCGATTTGATCCACTCGAATCAGTTAACTACGCCCGCCGTTACCTCTCTTTCTTCACAGCAAATGTTTATAAACCTGTTGGTCTTGAAGCTAATTTACAGCGAGATACGGTGCTTGGACCATGGTCTCCACCACCTTCGGGATGGATTAAACTAAACTTTGACGCTTCCATCCCTAGAAATGTGAGCTCTGGAGGCATCACAGAAGTAGCCAGGGACCATACTGGACTGGTCCTGGCCTGGTCACGACGGAGACTACAAGGCACACAGGCTGTCGAGGTAGCTGAGGCTTACGCAGCCCGGCTTGCGGTCTTTCTAGCAAAGGAGATGGGCTACCAGCAAATAATCTTAGAGGAGGACTGTCTCACAGTAGTACGATGCCTGATAAATGACAAAGACGACCGGGGGATAGCTGGATTTTTATACCAGCAAATCCGAAATCTCTTAGCAGATTTCCATTCATCCCAGGTTTGGCATATCCGACGTGAAGCAAACAGACTTGCAGACCAGTTAAGTCAAGACATCGGGTCTAACTCCAACGGATTTGGCACTCTTCCTTTTGCCTTCTCAGAGTCCACTTAATGCTCTGTTCTCATGTTTCATAGATTAGTTTGGTGTTTTTTGCTCTTGAGCTGTTTTCTTCATTCTGTTTTTTTGTTGAAGTCTTCCTTCCTTCAACTTGTAACCTTCTTTTTATGAATGAAATTGTCATTCTTCTCAAAAAAAAAAAAAAAAAAAGATAAATAATCCCAGTTAAATTACTTTGTGTCTTACCGTTTCATACTCCTTTTGAGCCTATATTTATTGTGAACATTAATCAGTCTTTTGAGCTTCCTTCGCCCTTTCCTCTTCAATAAACCTAGAGAGTTATGTGGTCATCATTCTTAGCTTGTGTTTGCAAATGCTTAAAAAAAGTGTTTTTGTGATTTTGAAGTAGTAAAAGCAGTTTTTTAGCGTTTTATATGACAACTTCTGCTGCAACTTTTCTAGAAAAAAGCAAGTAACCGCCAAAAGCAGAGAAGCAACCCAATAGCTGCTTCTAACTGCTTTAAGCAAGTTGTAGCTTTTTTTTCAATTAAAAGCAACTAATTAAGTTAATTTTTGCAAACACTAAAACTTCTGCTTTTACAATTTTAAGCTGCTTTTTATCTGATATATCAAACACAACTAACTTTTGCTTAAAATAAACTTTAATCAACTTTTAGTAAAAGTAGACAAAAAAGCACAAGTAAAATTTGCAAACACACACTTAATCCATCACTTAGTCATTCATTAACCATAATTACACCTTGAAACATACCAATCTTTTCAAGCCAATATTTCATCTTCTTAGCCACTCTACCTTGCATCAATCGTGAATAAATTTCATGAACCTGTTTGTCAGAACTGTAGGACCGGGATTGGTACTTCTGGACAGTTTCAAACGATGTTGACTATTGATGTTGAGTCAACACCGTTTCTTGACAGTGTACAGTGTTCAACTAAACTATTACAATAGTATACTGTGATCGACAGAACTTACGGAAAACTAGACCTAGAACAGACAAGAAAAAACCTATTCTAGTTCAATGATACTAGAGTAATTCTCAATCTTTAGAGAACACTCACAAGTAAACACCGGAATAAAAGTCTAGTAAAGCAAGACGCCTAAAACAATATAATGTTCTCTCTTTTCGTTCTTGGCATCGGCAGTCTTGCAAAGCCATCTTCTTCCGATATATATAGTCTGTGGAACATCACCTTGGAAGAAGCCGGCTGGCCCAAGTCTAACCAAACTTGGATTCTATAGGAAGGAAACTGCCTTTGATGTATTCAATAGTATAAGGAGTCTTCTAGATATCAATCTCTTTTAAATCTCACTTTCCTTATAGCATCAAATTCTTCCTTGAACAATATGGCAGCTTCCTTCTTGCATTATGCCTCTTATTTTCCTATTGAAAGTGCAATTTATATTGCACTTGTTTAGTTAATTCATCCTTTCTTCGTTTATTAACCGGTTCGACAATTGTAGATGTTTTTCTATGGTTATTTTGTAGGATATATCAAGTTGGGCCTCAACATGCTTAATGGATCACGATTGGTTACTGTAGCAGTCACTGTACCAAAACGTCACTGTAGAAGTTACTGTAGCAAACGGGCACTGTAGCAAAACGGGCACTGTACAAAAAAGTTTTATTCCGCTACACTTTACAGAGTTCTGTCGATCACAGTATACTATTGTAGTAGTTTAGTTGAACACTGTACACTGTTGAGAAATGGTGTTGACTCAACATCAATAGTCAACATCGTTTGAAACTGTCCAGAAGTACCAATCCCGGTCCTACAGTTCTGACAAGTGGCATCAGAGCCAGCCACCTAATTAATTGGTGTCTGGATTTGGTACTACTACAATGGACGTTGTCAATTCAAGTGTCAACAGGCCACCTTTGCTAGATGGGTCGAACTACCACTACTGAAAAATACGGATCAGAACGTATATCAAATCCATTGAAGGGCGTGCATGGAAATCTGTTCTTGAAGGCTATGTGTGGCCTACCATAGGACCAGACGCTGATGGAGATGTCGTTCCTAAACCAAAAGCTCAATGGTCAGGTGATAATTTTCTTGCTAGCTCTTACAATGAAAAAGCTTTGAATGCTATTTTTTCGCATATTGATCCGCATATGTTTAAGCTCATTCAGAATTGCACTACTACTAAACAAGCTTGGGATTTGTTGCAAAATCATTGTGAAGGTGATAACAGTATTAAGCAAACTAAACTTTAACTGCTTTGGTCAAAATTTGAAAACTTGAGAATGGCAGAAGAAGAAACCATTGATTCTTATTTTGATAAACTACTCACTATTTCAAATGATATTCAATTGCTAGGTGATGCTATCTCTAATAAGCAACTGATTTTCAAAGCTGTTCGTACTCTTTCTTCAAAATTTGACATAAAACGAACTGTTTTGGAAGATACTCAAAACCTGGCTACTATGGATTTTCATACTCTGATGAACAATTTGAAAAATTTTGAGCTCCAATAGAATGAGCGCAAAGGTACGAAAAGCCATAGTATGTCTCTTCACTCAAAATCAAAAATCTCTGAGTCTGAAAGGAGTAGTGATGAGTCTGATGAGATGACCGAAGAAGCCTTTGGTAAAGCTTATACTAATTTGCTTAGAAAGTTCAACAAAACCAGCTTTAGGAAGAATTCTAACAATGCCTCCCCAAGTAATCCTAAGGCTACTGGCAAGTTCAATAAGGCCATAGAACTTCCTGGTTTTGATTCTAAACGACTAGACAAAGTTAGGTGTTTTGAATGTCAAGGATGGGGTCACTTTCAGAATGAATGTGCTAACACTCTTCGTAAGAAGGGAAAAACGTTTCTTGCTTGTCTTAGTGATGATTCAGGTGACGAACAGGAAGCTGATACTACAGAAGGTCATGTTGCAGCTTTGTCCACTGTTCTGGACGATGTTGAAAATCGATGTTTGGTCAACAATGAAAACTCAACATCGTCACAGATTCTCTTCTTTGATTATGATGACTCACAAAACTGTGAAGAGATATTCCGAGATAAATCTTTGGACTCTGAAAACTCCGTGTCTACTAACATTTACTGTTTGCATGGCTCAGTTGATTTATATGTAGATTGTCCCTTTGAAGAAGAGTTCACTGAAGAACATATGGTGGAAGAGCTGAAACTGAAAGATGCAGAACTTGAAAAAGATGAGACAGGTACTGAACCAGATTTCCTAGTCACTATCACTGTCAGAGAAGATGGAGTCAATGTTGATCACAATGTTGACTCAACATTGTGCCCAACATTGCAGGGGGAGAGCTCATCAGATGAATCTATCTCTGAAAATGAAGATGAACCTGTTCTGGCACCGACTGTGCCTCTGGATTCCATCAGACGTGATCCACCCCCAAGGATTCGCAAAGATCATCTAAGTTCTCAAGTCATCGGAAGCACCAGTGGGAGAATTACCTTAAGAGGAAACACTCGGAAAAACTACAAGGATACGGTAAGATATGCAACAAGCTGTCAATCTGTAAGTTCCTCTTGTTTTGTCTCTCCTAAAGTGTCTGGTCCAAAATCTGTTCCTTTGGGTGCTCCTGTTAAGCAGAATGAAAAATCTAATGTTGAGCACTCTGTTAAGTCAACATCGACATCAACATTATCTGTTTCCAGAAAGTTTGTTTCTAAAACTACTTCTTCTGCTGTCACTGTCCAGAATGGTAAACCTACTGGAACTGGGAAAAACTCTATAGAAAAGTATAAGAGAGTTTGGGCTCCTAAGGAAAAGATTGTCTATAATATTGCTTTTTTTGTGGCTACCTCTCCTAACACTGCAGGTAGATGGTACTTTGATAGCAGATGTTCAAGACATATGACAGGAACCTTGAGTTATCTTTCTAACTTTGTCTCTCAAAAGACTGGAATGGTAACTTATGGAGGAGGATATAAGAGTAAAGTACTTGGGAAGGGGGTGTTAACTCTTGATGGTTTTCCAGCCTTGAAAAATGTACTGTTGGTTGAAGGTTTAACTGCTAACCTTATTAGTGTCTGTCATGTGTGTGATGATGATTTGAAGGTCAAATTTAACAAACACACTTGTAAAGTACATACTTGCAAGGAGAAATGTTTTGACAAGACAGGTACCAGGTCTCCTGACAACTGCTACGTGGTGGCTGATCCCCACAATTGCAATCATGCAAAAGAAGATTAAACTGTGCTTAACTTGACTAATCTTTCCATAGTACATCAGTTTGTGCAAACTATGATAGGTACCTTTGAGATGAATATGATTGGTGAACTCAGCTTCTTTCGTGTCCAGGAGAACTCTAAATCATGCAGTACACTTATGGGTACCTCTCTGAAGCTGAGCAGAATTGATGTTGGCGCGGATGTTGACCCAACATTGTACATATCAATGATTGAAAGCCTTCTGTATCTGTCTACAAGTAGACCTGATATCATGCTCTCTCTGTGTGTGCGCGCCAGGTATCAGTCCAACCATAAAAGCCCCCATTTAACTATCATTAAAAGAATCATTGGATATATATCAGGAACTGTTAATTTTGGATTATGGTTTGCATGTGATACAAACACTAATCTGGTGGGATTTAGTGATTCTGATTGGGCTGGTGATCTAGATGATAGAAAATCCACTAGTGGAGGTTGCTTTTATCTTGGTCCAAATTTGATGTCTTGATATAGCAAGAAACAGAACTGTGTGTCACTTTCAACTGCTGAATCTGAATATATTGCATTTGGGAGTTGTGTGTCTCAACTAGTCTGGTTGAAAAATATGCTGCATGACAATGGTCTACAAAGTGCTACCTTTTTGATGTTCTGTGACAACCTTAGTGCCATACATATTTCTAAGAACCCTGTTCGGCACTCTCGCACTAAGCACATAGATATTAGGCATCATTTCCTTAGGGACTTGGTCAATAAGCAAGTGATTAACATAGAACACATAGACACAACAAATCAACCTGCAGATATTTTTACCAAACCCTTAGATAGTGAGAGATTCTTCAGTCTTTGAAGATCTCTCGGTCTGTGCTCTCTGTGATTGTCATTGTTGAGTACCAATGTTGACTCAATATCACGGTCAACATTGGAAAATTAGAATAAGTGATGTTGTTTTCTTTTGTGCTTTTTAGTTCCGTTTTGTGTTTTTTTGCTCCTGTGCTTCTATACTGGTCTCTGGTTGTTCTTGGTTTGTAGATTACTGTGGCGATGCTTAGGGTTTGAAAGGCTGTTTGAAACCAAGGTTGAAAGGTATCGAGTCTCCTGTGTGTTTGCTTTATGTAAAACCCACTTTTGCTACTTTTTGGCTATTTTTACTCGTACCTTGACTCGCACTTGATGTTGCCTCCTTTCCTTTATGCTTAATAAATCTAACGAATTGTGTTTAAAAAAGGGCTCGAAGTGTTTCCGTCGAGGATCGTGTTGGGCAGGTTTCAAATACTATCCAGATATCGACGTGGCCAATGTGTCATATGTCGTGAGGGTTGATGGCCTATACTGGAAACCGACACGCACAAAAGTGCCGATTCTCGTAATGCTGCTGGTTCACTTTCTGAGTACCAAATTACCCAATATAGTCAAATGAGTGATCTTTATGCCATGAGACGTGTGTTTGCCTAACTCCGCATAGGCTTCGGCTTTGGAGCGGATTCATACGTGTTCCAATTATTTGACATGGTTCACGGTCTCATGGTCACCCCCACTCAAACTTATGCTAATTGTTCCATTTACTTTTTGAGGCAATGTTGGGTGTGTTTCTTTGGTATTCCTTTCTCTTTCTGTTTTGCCTGCAGCATCAGTGGTGTTAATCGAATCTGCACATTTTGAGACTTGGTTTCCTGGCTGACTTACATTAAGAGTGGTCTGATTTCCCGATGTTGTCATCAATGTTGAGTCAACATTCAGGTCAACATTGACTGTGCATGAAGTACTATTTGCTCTTTTGTTGCGCTCCGTTTTTTTTGTGCTCTAATTCTGTGTGTTTTTGGGTTTGAGGGGGAGTAGGTCTAAGGTGTTTTCTTGGGGTTTTAGGTTTCTGCATTCCTGTACTTGCATTTCAAGTCATTTTCTTTAAGATCAAGATTTTTGGTCAACCTCCCTAGGGTTCTGTTTATCTGATTACGTTGACTTGACGGATAATTGTTTTACTTGCAACTTTAATCTTTAATTAACAGTTGTGCACATTTTTTCGTTGCTTTGATATATATCTGTAGGAATCTACCTTGAAGCAAACCCAACAACACCTATCATGACTTATCTTGTAAGCTGTGTACTTGACCATCCGCTCTCTTCACATCACTGCCCTCCAGCTGACCATCCACTCTATTCTGACACGCCTTGGTGATCTATCCTATAGTCCTGCTTTTGCTACTTTCTTTGCCAGTGTTGACTACAATTTTGAGTCAACATCGTTTCGACAACATTGGTACTTTGTCTGCAGGTCCTCAACAGATTACCAAGATGGTGAAGTTTCTGTAAAAGAACTTTGTTTTCTTTCTTTCCTCACAAAAAAGGGGGAGAATGTTTGTACTCTTGGTTTTTTTGTATTAAGGGGGAGTTCTTGGAGCAAGGTGGAGTTGCTTGATATTGTCTTGAATTTTCCTACTAACTAGGTTTTTGTGCAGAAAGGCAAGAATTAAGGGGGAGATTGAAAGTGCAATTTATATTGCACTTGTTTTGTTAATTCGGCCTTTCTTCGTTTATTAACCGGTTCAACGTTTGTAGTTGTTTTTTTATGAATATTTTGTAGGATAAATCAAGTTGGGCCTCAACATGCTTAATGGATCACGATTGATTCTTATGTGATCCATCGTACCAAAACGCCACCGTAGCGATTCTTGTAGCAAAACGGGCACTGTAGCAAAAAGGAAAATAAGAAGCATAATGCAAGAAGGAAGCTGCCATATTGTTCAAAGAAGAATTTGATGCTATAAGGAAAGTGAGATTTAAAAGAGATTGATATATAGAAGACTCCTTATACTGTTAAAAGATAAGAAAGGCAGTTTACTTCCTAGAGAAAACCTAACAGGTTTCGACTTTGGCCAAGCCGTGTTTCTTCCAGGAAGATCGATTGTTGTACATTACATATACAGGAAGAACACGCAATGCAAGGCTGCCGATCCTGTGAACAAAAAGAGTGAACAATACTTGTTCTAGGCGTCTTGCTTTACTAGACTTTTACTTCGGTGTTACTTGTGAGTGTTCTCTAAAGATTGAGAATTACTCTAGTATCATTGAACTAGAATAGGTTTTTCTTGTCTGTTCTAGATCTAGTTTTCCGTAAGTTTAATCAATCGTCTGTGATTGAATTAAACTTCTTTTTATAATTCTACTTTCATATCGTGTAGAAATTTTACCTACGGCGCTCCCAATATATTTTTCTATATATTGGCTTGGTTTATTGAAGAAGATTTGATTATTTGCTGGCCTGCTTAATCGTGTGATCAGTTTCATTCTGCTGCACTTTACTGAGTTTTGTTGATTCATAAGGGCCGCACTTCATCATCTCCTAGCTCTTCCACTTGTCACTCTGCATCATGAGAATTTTAATTGCCGCATGCCTTGCCATTACGCATCCGTAACCTTGCCGAAAGGGCCGCACTTCATCATCTCCTAGCTCTTCCACTTGTCACTCTGCATCATGAGAATTTTAATTGCCGCAAGCCTTGCCATTACGCATCCGTAACCTTGCCGAACGATCAACGGAATCTTACTGGGTTCATTTCATTTAAACCAGTGAGAGGTGTAGATCATCCTCATATGATTGGTGATTACTGAAACTCTTCTGGTTAATTTCTCGGTCTCGTAATCCGTCCTTGGTAAGCTTTTAAATTTAGGTTCTACATATTCGCTTACCGAAACTTTACCGCAGCTTCTGTAACTCGTTCTTCATCTTGTAACGAACCCGTAGGAACTTATTTCTCGGAAAATGATTGAGTATTGAAGTCGTACGAGGCTGCCAAAGTCTGCGGTTCTCCCAATCGATCCGTTATATCTCAGTTTGACTACGTAAGTTCAACGGTTCATATCTCCTTCGTTATTTGCTAAAATTTCTGGTTCTTTATACCGACGGAATCTCCTTTCTGTATACTTGATTTTTGGCTGTTGAATTTCCAAAATCGGTCGAGTTTGGACCCCTGAAATCGAGCCCAAACAGAACTATCCGAGCAGGAAATTGCGCGATTTGGGTAAGTTCATCGCTTTGTATCTCCTTCGTTATCCGTTGGAATTCCTTGGATTTTATGTCCACGCGTTGCCCTTTCTGTGTAGATAATTTTAGAAATTTGTACGTTGGAACCCGTTCACTTTACAGTCCTGAATCGGAGCTCGAACAGGTGCTGTTCGTGCTGCTTGGAATCTGTCCGGGTTGGGTGAGTTCCACTTCTTGTATATATTTTGATACTCGTCCGTTTCAGTTGTTCTTTATACCTATTTGTTCTCCTATCCGAATACGTGGATTTAAGTTCTTGTTTCACTCAATTCGGATGTCTATTGAACCTGTGTAGTCTCCCGAAACCCAGCGGCAACTTACCTTCACAATCCATGAACACTAACGTCACTTTCTCGCTGTTTGTAAGATGACACTTTGCCAAACTACACTCATGGCCCTCTTGTTCCAACCTTTTATACTTTGGGTTTCCCCTTATCTTTTATCCTTTTCCTCCAGTACCAATACTTTACCATTATTGATAATTGTGTCCCATTGTATTGCAAATGCTACTTAGGTCCTGGAGTTATATTACGGATTATTACAATTGCACTGCTAACATATTTGAAATGACTAATTAGCCTATAAACTCTATCAATTGACGGGTTAGATTCCGAACATGCCAAATTACGACTTGACCACCTATATTTTAATTCCGCTTAGTCACGAACTTCTCATTTGACTCTCAAGCCTTGCACAGCTTCCACCATACACCTTCATATACACTTTCCTTTCTTTCTTGTATCAAGTTTTCTTTTATACCTTTAACATCGAGAGTATGATACTTATTTAGTTCTTAGATGTTAAGTACATTAAATTAGTTCTTTGTCGACAGGTTTGTGATTTTAGTTGACTAACATGCTTGAGCCCTTGCTTAAGGATAAGGACAACTTGAGGTGAGTCGTCTAAAACTATTTGTGAAAACAGAAAGAAAGTACGTGTCAACTTGTACCTATATGACTTATATGCTATGCATGAAACTCACTCACATTTTACAAACACTTTATATCTTTTGTTCACGAAAACTTAATTGCCTACTTGTTGCCTGCTTAGTTGAACGTGCTCCTATTTTCTCCAACATGCTCTCCACCTCCGCATAGAACCATCTCTATGGGTTGTGGTTGTATATCTTGTTTTGGTACTACCGATCTCGAAAGTTCAGTTTTGGCCAGGGCATAAGGGAAAGGGCACTGCTGGGTAGCGAGAGGGCTATCAGTTGGTGTCCCTTCCATTTGGTGGTGCCATAGAAGTCCTTGTCGCAAACAGTCGGAATTTGTTTGTCACCTGTACCATTGTAGGTGTTTTGTTGGCAGACTTGCAATCTGTCCGGAGTGATAAGTTCAGATTTGGGAGACACAAGGGTGGTTATCGACAGTAGTTAATGGCCACATCTCTAACCCTTTTATGTGTTGCATTGGATATATCGTTGCACAGGACCATCCCTGTGAACGTGACTTGAACTTGTCTATTTGCACGAAATTGTGTTTGAAATATTATTGCTATAAGCCCCTTGTTATCCGTTAAACTACTTTGACGCATCAATTGCATTGTCTATAAACCACTTGCACACACTCATACGGCTCATTGAGATTTTTATCTCACGACTTTTAAATTCTTTCCTTCTTAGATGGTAACAGGTATTGGTGAGCAAGAGTCTGAGATGGGGTCCGGGAATGAAATAGGATACGTTGTAGTTTGGCTCTATACCTTGTGTCAAAATTGTCTTTCTCAAATTTATTTAGCCCTTCACCATGTCGGTTTACAAATATCTTTGGTTGTAATTCCCGTCTTGGGTTTTCTTATATGAAGGCTTGGAATTTTAGTTTTATTCCACTTATCACTTGATTAAATAACCGCTGCAAATTTATATAATGCTTTATTTTCAAATAAAAAAATGCCTATTTTTGGGTCGTTACAGCAGATGTCGAGGCTGTTTTTGAGAAGCTGGCTGCGAATTCCGAGCACAAGGGGGTGCGGGGGAAAAGAGCTAATAGGAGCAAGAGCAAGCTTGTTGAGGAGTTTGAAGAATCGGTGCAGCAAGTGAGAAGCAATCTGGGCTATGGGAACAACTTCTATGAAAATGTCCCGCAGACTCCACAGGTACCAGCTAAACCCCAGCAGGAACAGGAAACAATGGAACAGAGGCTGAGGCGATTTATGGCCACCTCTGATCAGTACTATCATGACCCCACTAAGCACTCAGAAGTGTTGAATCGGTCTGTGAAGCGATTGGAAGACGCAATGGGTCAACTCATGACTAGAGTTCAACAGAGGGAGACAAGGAAACTACCTAGCACCGTGGAAACGAGTTTCATGGTCAAGCTTACTGTGAGCGAAGAGCTGACATCACCGGTACAGGTAACCTAAGGAAGCACGGTTTGTTCTTGTTGCAAAGGACAGGGGACTATACCGCAAGCTACAAAGGCAGGAAGACTTGGTCTGGCTCAAATTCTTGAGCCAGGTGTTAACGCATCCCCAGCTCCTATGGTTTCAAAAGATCGAGTAGAGGAGGCGAGTGAGAAAACCATGGAAGTGGAGCAACAAGAGGTCCCTAAGGAAACCAAGAGTGTTAGCGATTCTGATAGCTTTGACCTCTTGGTAGGAATAGGAGAGGTTTCCGATGTTGTCGGCGTAGTGGATACTGGTTCTAGCTGCAACCTAATGACATTTGGCACTTACGAGGAGCTTGGTCTTAAGGGAATTGTTGATACGGAAATATGTCCAATCCGTTAAGGGCGCCATAGAGCGTGTCCTAAAGCGCATCACGGCTTAACTAGCCAATTCAGTACTGGTCCGACCTCACATGGTCCGCCCAAAGTGAATCGACCAGTACGCTGAGGTCACTACATCCCCACAGCTAGTCCGAGCTGGCTAAGGAAAGGACTTCCAAACCTGACCATGTCAGTACAGAGATGCCTAACGGACCGTACGAGAGAATCTCGGACGCCACCATTACTTTAAGACCAAACGTTTATAACAGAACCACTGAGATACTTCCGTGAGACTCTTGGCTCGGACATCCAGAGTCACTCAAGGGCAGATCAACCAAGCAAACAGATCTGTCCGAGGGATCAACACGGACCCAACAGGCGGAACAGTACTCTCAGAGGGAAAAGGTCCAAACTACCCTCCCAGGCCCACTTATCGGTATTGGACTACTGTTTACTAATGGGCCATGAGCCAAAGGTAGCATTGGTGTCCAAATCTGGGTCGTACACTTGGCATCATCTTATGAGCTACCTCATGAGTATATGATAACTCTAAATACAGCACAAGGTCCAAGACCTTAAGGTAAGGGAGAGGTCGAAAAGCAAGACCGAAGTGTGCTAGAGCATAATACCTTTCCCATTACTATTGCATTGAGAGCTACCACCTCTCCGTTGAGTGAAGCCTCTTACCGGATTGACCTTGGCAATCCGGGTAACCCATTCTAACCCCCCCCCCCCACTTAGTCCTTTCAGGTGCTCTTTCTCGGACAACCCTCTTATCGGACTTCAAGTTGGAGGCGGAGCTTGGATTAGGTTACTTGCAGTGGTGGTGTTTGTGTTGAGAGGTTTACCCCCCCCCCCTCCCAACATTTTGGCGCCGTCTGTGGGAAACATTACAAAAAGCATCTGCGTTTCGAGTAAACCAATGGCAATAACAAAGTGAGCCGGTACTACTCTGAACTAAGAACTCCACCACCGCGCCCGCGGGGACGCCCTCCCACCCGGGGACGCAGGGCGGCAACAGTAAGAGGAAGATATCCAAGCGAGGGACATACAGCCAGTCCTTCCTCGGAAGAAGGTGCGGCCCGAGCTTCTCCGACAGGAGCTCAAGGCCCACCCGCACCCCAACAATTCACGATGCCTGATGGACGCATTGTCCGAACTAACGACCTTGGATTGAGCGAGGTGCAGTTTGACAGGCTGCTAAAAATCATCCAAGGGTTCCTGGGATCCAACAATGCTCCTCCACAACAAGCCACTCCGCCAGTGGTTACGCCTCCTCAGGCAGAGCCAGCATTGTCTAGGAACGGACAACGTCCAATCCAGCAGAGATTAGGAGATCAGCAACCCCAGGAGGATTTGCGAGATCTATTGGACAGGCGGGCCTCAGCCTCGCAAATCCGAGGGGAAGGAAGCTATCGAGTGAGGAGAGAGCGCCAAGATGTGAACAATAGATACGCGGAAGTTCCACTCCCGGTGCCTCAGGGGCGAGGATCAAGTGGCGGAAACAATTCCAAGAGCCCGCATGAATGAACTTCCCGCGGATGTGGCCATGCATCCGAGGACAGGGGAGATCATGACGGCAGACGAGATCTATGCCCAGCAAAAGGCTTTAGAAGCTCATATTCTAAGCCTCGGACGTCTCGTAAAAGATCACGAGCAGATAACTACCGGTAGCCAAATCCCTATGTGGCGGTATCATGAGGAGAAGGAGAAAGCAGAATTCGGACCAAGTGATTCCAAACTTGGAATACTACTATGGGACGCTTGTCCGTGGGTCACTGACCGCTTCACAAAGAAGATGGATTCCAAAGGGATGAGTGACAACACTAAAGCCCTCACTTTCTCGTCTACTCTCTTCGGAACTGCCATGGATTGGTACACCTCTTTGCCGAATAATTCGACATAAATGCAGCGGATCATCTTCTAAATTCTTGGCTCGATTCGGCAAATCCAAGAGGAGAAAGCGTGCGTGGAGCATCTAGCAAGTTATCTGAGGAGAGCACGAGGATCTAAGGACTTTCTTGGATCGATTTCACGGAGGTTCTTGGGTTGAGCCACAAAGATTAAAGAACGGGTCCACACTGTATGCTAATACTCTCAACTCGGAACTCCGAAGAAAACTCTCAAGTCAAGAAGTAAGAAGCGAAAAGTACTTAGAAGACATCTGTGAGGAAGTGATGTATGGAGAAGATTACAGAAGGAATGTTCCAGTGAGAGCCAGCTCCAAGAAAGCGAAGGATCTGGTGAAGCAAGACCAACGCCCAGCAAAGTTTGATTCAAGAAGGGATCAAAGAGACAGAGGTTTTCACAGGGAGAGAAGTCCGCCAAGACGATATGCGGACTATACCCGGCTCAACAGACCAAGATCCGACATCTTGGCAACTATTGTTGAGAAGAAGTCGGACGTCGATGGCCGAAGCCCCCTCACGGCGGCCGTAAGAGTAAAAACGCAAAAGGCTATTGCAAGTTTCACAAGTGTCGTGGACACGAAACGGACGATTGCATTCAGCTGAAGACAGAAGTGGAACACCTGATAAGGGATGGAAAATTGAAGGAGCATATCTATAAGGACGAACCTGTACGACAAGGTAGAACAGAGCAAAGGAGAGATGAGAGGATGACGGAACCACCGCCCCACTCATTGCCCTCGCCCCCTCCGCCAATCAACTATCCGCCCCATCTGGACCAACGTTCTTACCGATATACTGACGATATCGAAATGGAAAATGCCCCATACAGCGGGGTGATCAACACTATTGCGGGAGGACCAACGGGGGGAGATAGCAGGAACGCAAGGGAGCGCACCGCGCAAAACCTCCGAAACAACGACCGAGCATATGCTAGTCCGGCAATTCCAGGCACTAACGCCATATCATTCGATGACAGTGAAATTCCTCCTCCTACGGCAGGGGGAGAGGACATCGAAAACCCAGATGTCCCGCTAGTGGTCTCATTGACCATTGTAACCTACCGAGTGAATAAGATCTTGGTTGACACTGGAAGTTCCTCGAACATCATTTCTAAGAGGACACTGGATCATATGGCATTGGGTAGAGTCCGATATGGCAGAGTGCACACCTCCATATTAGGATTCGGAGGAGGAACTGTACGACCCCTCGGAAGTATCATGTTACATGTTTCTCTTGGTACCTTTCCGGCAAGGGTGACACAAGAAGTCCGCTTCGTGGTGGTCGAACAAACCTTCGATTATAGTGCCATCTTCGGACGCCCAGGTCTCAACCAGTTCCGAGCTGTTTCATCTACTCTCCACAACAGGATGAAGTTCCCAACGGCCTTCGGAGTCGGGCAAGAGCTCGGAAACGTCAGAGAAGCTTGGGAATGTTATATCATGTCCACAAGAAGGGCGTCTGCGCCCGTGCTAACAGTCACCGTGACTCCCGACGCACCCACTATCCTTCCACCCAGAAAGGAGGACTCGAAAGTCGGCGTGGGAAGCCAGAAGGAAAAATTTCCTAGAACGACGCGAATTGAGCCTCATGAGACCCTCAAAGAGATCGAGATTATTGCTGGCGATCTCGAGAAGAAAATAAGGATCCGGACCGAAATGAATGTGGAAGTAGAGATGAAGCTCATCGCTTGCCTCCGAGAAAACAGCGATGTGTTCGCCTGGATTACCGACGACCTGAAGGGGATCGACCCACGGATTACAATTCACCATCTGAACATGGATCCTTCGGTCAAATACATCCGACAGAAAAGGAAAGACTTTGGCCCCATCAAGGATGCCATCATATCCGCCGAAGTCGATCGACTCCTAAAGGCAGGACACATCGAGGAAGTCCGCTACTCTGACTGGGTTTGCAATGTTGTTCTGGTCGAAAAGTCGCCAGGCAAGTGGCGAATGTGTAATGACTTCACAAGGTTGAACAAGTTTTGCCCCAAGGATCCGTATCCATTGCCACGGATAGATCAACTGGTTGACTCTACCTCCGGATGTGCGCTACTGAGCTTCATGGACGCATACCAAGGCTTCTACCAAATTCGGATGGCCAAGGAGGACGTTAAGAAAACGGCCTTCTTCGTGGCAGGAGGAGTATACTGCTTCAAGGTGATGCCATTCGGACTGAATAACGCGGGAGCCACCTACCAGCGACTGGTAAACCAAATGTTCAAAGACGAGATCAGGAAGACGATGGAAGTCTACGTAGACGACATGCTTGTTAAAAGTAAGACTGAGTAAGACCATATTGAGCATCTCAACAATTGCTTTTCCATGCTGCGGAAGTATGGGATGAAACTGAATCCGGAAAAATGCACTTTCGGAGTGAAGGGAGGAAAATTCCTCGGATACATGGTCACAGAAAGAGGAATAAGCGCCAATCCCGAGAAAATCAAGGCGATCCTAGATCTGCCACACCCGAAAACCCTCAATGAGGTACAGCGGCTCATAGGAAGTCTCATGTCCTTAAGTCATTTTATTTCCCGATCAGCTGAGAAGAATCTTCCGTTCTTCAAAACCCTCCGGAAAGGAGAGAACTTTGTGTGGACCGCGGAATGTTCAGAGGCTTTCGAAAAATTGAAAGAATACCTCCATTCCCCTCCACTGCTCTCCAAGCCCGTCGAAGGAGAACCACTCTACCTCTACCTAGCAATTACGGAAGAGGCAATGAGTTCCGTCCTAATACGGATTCAAGCTAACGAGCATTTGCCGATCTACTATCTTAGCAAAGCCCTTGCTGGGGCGGAGACAAGATACGTGAAGATCGAGAAGCTCGCATACGCTTTAGTTTATACCGCCAGACGGTTAAAACCTTACTTTAAGTCTCACAAAATAGTGGTACTAACTGCGGAACCTTTGAAACAGGTCCTAGGAAAGCCCGATCAATCTGGACGACTCTCTAAGTGGGCGATCGAGCTCAGCGAATATGACATTTGCTACCAGGCTCCGTCAGCCAAAAAGGCTCAGGTCCTCGCCGACTTCTTAGCGGATTACCCAGAGAAGGATTCAGAGAAAGTCCCTGACAAGCAAGTGTTCGAGTGCTTAATCACCAAACATATAGTCCGAAATCCAGCCCCTCCAATGTTCAATCCAGAAAACCTTGAGGAAGCCCAGTTCATCAATCGGCCCCTCCCTTGGTCAGAGGGGGAAACTCGGGTCAACCAAATGTTTCTACTTGGTGATGATCCCAGGGATCCCGATTGACAACATCGTAGCGAAAATCACTGGAGGGGATGAACCAAGAGCGGAACCTCAGAAACTCGTAGGAGATCTCCAAATCAAAGAACATCCTTTCGATATCTGAACATTGGAGGTCGATGGTTCTTCCACTGGAAGAGTGGGAGGAATTGGAATCTACCATAAGAGCCCGGAGGGCGCGGAACTCGACTATGCGATTTCCTTGGATTTCAAAGTTACCAATAATGAGGCAGAGTATGAGGCACTTTTAATGGGGCTGCGACTAGCCAAGTCTCTCCAAGCCCGGAAGGTCAAAGCTTACACGGACTCACAGCTCGTCGAGGCCCAATTTTCAGGAAGTTTTGCCACAAAAGGTCCTTCGATGATCAAGTATCTTGAGCTACTCAAGAATGAGGCCAACCACTTCGAGGAATTCACCTTGGAAAAGTTTGACAGAATTTGGAACGAAAGAGCTGATGCCTTGGCAAAATACGCATCCGCTACAGCGGCTTTGGACACAAGGAGAGTAATTCTGCTCACCATCACTGACTCATCCGTCATGGGTTCCAGTTCGGCGGTCATGATACTTGACATGGGGAGAAACTGGATGACTGACATTCTTAACTATCTCAAGGACGGATCTTTGCCGGCCGATCCGAAAGAATCGAGGAGTGTGCAGTGCCGAGCAAATAGATATTTTATAATAGGTGATGATCTGTACAAAAGATCTTTTTCCGGGACCCACCTGAGATGCTTGAACCCACAAGAAGCACAGACCGTGCTTGAAGAGATACACAACGGAAGCTGTGGGAGTCATTCCGGGGGGAGGACCCTTGCACAGAAAATCATACGACAAGGCTATTATTGGCCCACCATCGGTAAAGATTCCGCCGACCACGCCCGGAGATGTCAGGATTGCCAATATTACGCAAACATCCCACATCGTCCGACGAACCCTATGATTCCGTCAGTCATAGCGTGTCCGTTCGATCAGTGGGGTATCGACATTGTCGGACCATTTCCGAGGGGTACCCAGCAGAAAAAATTTCTTATTGTGGCTGTGGAGTACTTTACCAAATGGGTAGAAGCCGAGGCTGTTGCGACCATTACAGAGAGTCGAGTGCGGACCTTTATCTGGAAGAATATCATCTGTCGCTTTGGCTTGCCCAGGATTCTCGTCTCGGACAATGGCGCCCAGTTCTCAGGACATAGGCTCAAGGAATGGCTGGCGTCCTTCAAAATCGAGCAACGATTTACATCTGTTGGATACCCGCAAGCCAATGGACAGGCTGAGTCCACAAACAAAACAATAGTCAAGATCCTCGAGAAGCGATTAAGAACTTCGCAAGAAAGCTGGGCGGACGACCTGGAAGGCGTGCTATGGGCGCATCGCACCACTGCACGGACTGCGACCAAAGAAACTCCTTTCTCCTTGGTGTATGGTTCCGAGGCAGTCATACCATCCGAGATTGCTGTAGAGACTTTGAGAATCCAAGAGTTCGAAGACAAGGCAAACCGAGAAGCTCGGATATTCGAGCTGGACGTGTTTGAACAGAAAAGGTCGGATGCACTGGCAAATATCCTTAGGTATCAGGCAACCGCCACCCGAGCCTACAACAGGAACGTTCATGCGGTGAACTTGCAAGTCGGGGACCTAGTGCTCCGACGAGCCGACATTCTAAGTAATGTTTGAAAACTCAAGCCCAAGTGGGAAGGACCCTACAAGATTGTCGGGGCAAAAGTAAATGGGAGTTATGTATTAGAAGATGAGAACGGACATCTCCTCAGGCGTCCGTGGAATGCTAGAAACCTCCAGAGGTTCTATGCTTGAAGAAAAATGCGCGGAGCTCCATCATGTCGATCGATCATTTCAATATCAACCATTTGATACACGGAACTCCGTCAGTTCTGTTTCTTTTTTGATCCTTTTGTCATTGGCCATAGCGCCCCCAAGTTGTAGTTGAATTTCCGTCAAATCAATACAACCTCTATCTTTCGATTTCTAATGTTCGATTAGCTACAAAGAAAGCAAGAGATTTCGTTCATACAGAGACGAATTACACTTAATATTGCCTGTACAATTTGCAATCTCGGACCGATATCCGACCTACGGACGCTACGAGAAAAAGGCAGAAAATGTCTCTGGAGATACGTCATCTCCCAGCAAAGATCGTTCCCCGTAAAAAAAAAAAAAAAAAAAAAGCTTCCTCCGGGTCAAAGCGAAAAGGTGCAGTTCTACTGCGCAAGAAAAGCGGTTAAGCATGCCGAATCCTTGAGATACCCCGAAACATGGAATGCAAGCCACAGATCCGGGAGAACAAAGTGCGACAGGAAGAGATTTCCGCCTCATGAAGACTCAAACTC
Source organism: Plantago major (assembly GCA_026545765.1). NCBI lineage: Eukaryota > Viridiplantae > Streptophyta > Magnoliopsida > Lamiales > Plantaginaceae > Plantago > Plantago major. Next base: position 73,400,452 of record CM048839.1, read on the forward strand.
TCTTGAAATCCGGAAACCATTTCCAATATAAGAGAGATTTGAGCCATTAAAGTGGGGATGGAAGAAAGTAGAGGAGACGGGCGGATATACATTCAAACTGAGATCTAAGCTTTTCGGTGACTGATCTTCAACAATTTTCCCCTCTGACACACTCCACTCTCGAACTCAGAATAAACGCCGACTGGAGAGTGGACGGGAGTCAAGAGGGGCAAACTATTCAAGAAACCGTCTTTTGGCTATTGAGTAGATTTGGAAAGTGGAAGTTGGATTTGCACGACCAAGGCCAAGAGGGATCCGTAGTATTTATAGAAGTGGCGAACCAATGGGTGTCCGACACGTCAGAACTTTGACGTCGACAATGGGCTTAAACTATTCATTTGGGCTGAACAGTGTTGGGCCAGACGGGTTTACCCAATCAAGCCTAAACAAGCCCATCAACTATGTTCGAGTTTCTCAGCCATTTTTTGCAAAAAATATATGCGTCAGTATCATCCGACGAGGTCTGCAAAAAGGGAACGATGGAGATCCCATCCGAGGAAAAATAGTTCGAATTTTATAAACAAAATTATCCGAACATTTACATAATAGAGGAACAATATGAAAAGGTCTGAAGAAAAGTACATGCATCCACGGGGCATACCCCGCCTTGCTCCCTCACCAGACCCCGGAAGTCGAGCCTTGGGATTCCGAGCCTCCACCTCGGACCTGACGAGCTCGCTGTTGTGCACGGATCCTCATACGGATCAGCCTCAGCGTCCGCTCCCTCTCCTCCTCAGCCAATCTCCTAGCTATCCCTGGACATTGAGGGGGATCGCCTTCGAAATCCAGGACAATAGGGTCTTGTGCGGTGCCTCTACCCGGATAGATAGGCGGATGCATGTGCCCGCAAGCACAGTTCACCCAGTGACTATACTCTTCATCGCCCGATTCCGACATTCTAAAGAACACTGACTTCCGCTGGATAATAAAGTGGATAAAACACAAGAAAGAGTGAGGGAAGGTACAACAGTGAAAAAGGAGAATTACCACACCCTTATTTATAGTGGCAACGAGTCTTTCAGATCTCGCCATCTGTCGATCATCCGACGACTAAGGAGATGAAAAGACGTAGTCATAATGACTATTTCACTGTTTCACCTTCCTCCTTCTAGAAGAATCTCGCATCCCAAGGGGCGAACAGTCCGAGCATCGGAAAGATGATGGTCTGATTTCTACATCAGGTACCATCTCCAGCGGTCCGTGCTCTTAAGAGATGGGTAATTTATAATAACTCAGCTTATGAGCAACAAATAAAGAAAGGAACGAAGAAGAGAGCAAGTAAACGTTTGGAAGCATAGGAGGTTCATCTCCTCGGATAAATTATGAAACATTGTTATAATATGAAAGGACATTCCGAGTTATCAAACGATTCAAATCCAACAGCAAAATTCAGCAAATACAAATTTCTAACGGGGCATACCCCGGACTTCTCATTCGGGCCCTGTCTGGCTTGGACCAGCTTCCTCAGCTTCAGGCTGATTGGTGGCTTCCGCCGCAAGATCTTGAGCGTGGGCAAACAAGTCGAAATTAGCGGGGAGGTCAAGAACGCGGGCAGGCAGGGCAAACCACTTTTGCAGGAAAGCTCGATAATCGTTAAAGGGTACAAGGCCCACTTTCAGAAGAGCTTCCGGGACGAACCTAGGAAGGAAAGGCTCGCCGTTCTGGATCTCAATCTCGCCTTCCTCGGTGAACAGTTCCACGAATTCACATGCAGCCAACTGCTCGTCCGAGACACTATCAACGGGCACTTCGACACCGTTCGCATCCGCAGAGGGGATTAATCCCTCCGCCTTCCAGTCAAAGTTTGGTGGAAGAAGTCCCTTGGACTGCAGCTGTCCGATCGCGGACACAAACCCATCCAGTCGGGAGGCATCCGACTTGTCCGACATCAGGAACTTGAAAGAAGCAGACCTCAAGAAGTCACGGCCGGCGTAAAGACGGACATATTGGAGGCCACCGACCAGGAAGTTCTTAAAATCCAGGAAAGCCTGGATCGCCTTATCGACGAACCTCTCCTGGTGGTCGAGTTCCGCCTTAACTTTCTCCCAACTGGTCTTCAGCTTGTGGAAATTCACCTCTTTCTCCTTCAGCTTCATCTCCAGCTGCTTCGCTTTTTTCGCCTCATCCGCGGATGTGGACACAGCCTTATGAAGATCCTCTTCAATGGTGGCCCATTTACTAGCCTTCCACTGCATGGCTTTGATGAAACACCCAAGCTGGGGAAACACCCGAGTAGATACAAGTTATATTTGTATCACATTAAGAACAAAACAGGTAAACCAAGGGCAGATTACTTACCCGCTGGTATAGAGCATCCAGCCCGCCAACCCGCTCCATTTCTGGTAGTCCGCAAGCACGCTCGTATTCCTTATCCAGAGCAGCCTGGTCCACAGGAAGGACAGCGGACAACTGCTGTCTTTTCGCAGTAGCAGGAGCCTCCGAGCTTGCCGCCCTTTTTTGCCCCGAGATGATGGCGTCCCGCATAAGCACGTCTCGGGTTGGAGCTCGAGTGTTGGCAGTGGCGCTCCGCGTAGCAGGAGCCTTACCCTTATCAGGCACCGCCAGGGCCTGGGTGTCTTCACCAGCCTTGCTCCGCCTTTCTTCTTCAGCGGCAAACACAGCAGCATTTTTCGGATCCGACATGGGCAGACCTGCGGAAGTGTTAATGATCTTGGTCCTTTGCCCAGCCGCGACCTCCAAAGCTTGTTGTTCCCTCTCCAACCTCTTCTTCTCTCCGAGAGTCGACATGATGTAGTCAAACCAGTGAGCTGCACAATAACCCAAGGGCGTTAGAAACATGCGGGTTAAAGAAGAATTATCGGAATTGCGGAAACTTGTAATCAAAATAGAGTATATTGAAGAAGAAAAGATGCCAAGTCTCCAGTTAACGAATTCTTACTGAAGTCCGTCTTCCCTCCCACATCTACCTCACCGTCGGTCCATAAAGGTAGGAAGTGGTCATGATTAATCCGTGAAACGGATAAGTAGGTGGGTCATACTTTTTGTGGATTGCCGCCACCCACGGAGCCACATTCTTTGGAAGAGGGCGCCAGTCCGAGATGCTCTCCCTCAGAAACTTTATGGGCAGTCCCCACTGTTCTCGCTGCCTCTCGGACTCCCCTGGTTTCAGAGCCATGTGTACGAAAACGTACTTGTCCCACCACTTCGACCCTAACGACGAAATGGAGTCACAAATGAAGTTATAAGGTTTCCTATTCGTAAAGGTATAGAAGAGGGGATTCCCCGGACTAAAGGAAACGTGAAAGAGCTACCTGAAGTTCTCAAAGTTTACGCGCTGCCCTTTCTTCTTGCAAAAAACGACGAAGCAAATAAGATTACCCAAGGATTTCGGGATAACCTGACTCGGACCAATCCCAATGTGATTTAGGATGTGCTTCAACTCCGTTGCAATGGGTACCTTCCACCCGCAAGCAAAAGCTACCTCATGCACGCATATACCCGAGCGGGTTGTAAAAGGCGTGACCGGGCTCGGGAACCATGATTTCTACGGAGTCAGGGATCTCCCACTTCTGCCTCCACTCGGGGATGTCCTCCGCCCTAACCCTGGATGGACACGTAGGAAGAAGCCCGTCCGTGTTCAATTCTCCTAATCGGTCCACTATGGTAACAATGACGCAGGACGGGAACTTGATTTGGCTTTTGCACCGACCTTCGATTAATTGAAGATTGGGTGAGCAGGCGCGCAGATGTAATGCAATCCGCCGACTGGATCGTCTAGAGGGACGAGTGACAGGAGATCCTTCTCCTTCTTCCTCCTCGCCCTCACCTTCCTCTTCCTCACCATCTTCTTCATCCTCGAGGACACCTTCGGTTCTTTCGGATGTGCTTGGCTTAGACGGACCTGCTTCTACCAGAACACGGTCCTCCACTCCGGCCTCGAACATCTCCACGTCATCAGCCTCATGCCTGTTGTCGCCTGCCCGTTCAGGTTGAAGCGCATTCGGATCTATAGGCCCTCCTACACCGCCTATAGTCCGAGATTGGACCAACGTTCTCGTCTCATCAACACCGTCTTCGACCACTGGCCTGTCCGTCGGAGGATTAACTGTTTTATGGGTTCCGTGCCTAGCGTCGAAATCTCTGGAAGAAAGGACATCCACGAGATAGTCTCCTACGGACACGTTCACGTCCATGGATGCATCACCCGAACCTAATCCATCCTGATAATCCCGCACCTCGTGAACGTTTTGACTATCGCTCCCGGACATCCTAGGGCAGAAGGAAACGGATCAGAAATGATGATTGTTATTGTCCGACGGTTCATTTATATGTCTTATTAAGTCCAGAGGTCCGCGAAAAAGTTCAAACCCTAGGATTCTCTATAACAGAAGGACAGGGACCCCAAGACCCTAAGACGCAGCAGTATTGCACCACGATCGCCTTATGGCACGATGACGAAAGAAAAAATTTATGGGAAAATACCACAACCAACACTGATTTACAAGTAACTTCTCGGGTACGAAATGAGCCACTTCAAATAGGTTCATATGCATTGTCAAGACAGGTTGTGTCGGACGGGACTTATCAAATAAGAGTACAAGGCATCAATGAGGAAAATTGGCATATTATGAGCATGCAGCAGAAACACATCAACTATCGTCTAAACCAAAGATATCGCAAGAGCCCATTACTGAAGACAGCCACAATTACGGAAACAGCAAGGGAAGCTGCACTAGACATGCAATAGGCGTATAGCAAATACAGGCAACTTAAACGAGGCCAAAGGAGGGTACTTACTTGCTAATATTCAAACAGGGAAGCTCCACGGATGATCGAACTTGGGTAATGTACCGAGGTTACAGATCTCAGCTTGATGGCCCAAAAGTCTCACAAGTCCCAGTTGCTCGGATCGACCTTGCGTTGTTTGAATTGCTTAAGGATTGCTCTGAGTTTCGAGATTGCTAAAAGTGTGAAAATGACTGATGGACTGACTATTTATAAGGGAAATATGGGATAGCCAAGAGTCGTCCTAGCCGTTGATCCTCTCCAATCCAAGGGTTGTACCGCTTCGCGAGTGGATGGCTGTCATTACGTCGCATTTAATGCTGAACAGACGCATCACATCAATCGGACTGGGAACCCCAACCGTTGATGTCGTCCTGATCCAACGGTCACATCCCTTTACTCGGGATCTTTCTCCCGTGGGCCGAACGGACAACCTATTGGGCCTCTTGGGCTTACGAAGAGGACAAATTCAACAATCGACCCAACGGACAGCTTCCAGACAGCTACGTCAGATCCTAACCGTACTCGGGCACATATATCTCGTATACAAATACCTTTCCCTCTACAGTCCCAGTTATGTGATAACTTCGAATTTGAAGCGGAAAAAGAGATATATTGAATCCTTGAGGACACGGACGACGGATCACGACAAAAAGGATTTCTTCCTTTTTCTCTTAATTAACGATTCGGACACGCTCCACAGACACGACTGATCCCTCATAGTTACCAACTATCTTCTACTAAGATACTTGGAAACTGGGGTGACATATGTTGATACGGAAATATGTCCAATCCATTAAGGGCGCCATAGAGCGTTTCCTAAAGCGTATCACGGCTTAACTAGCCAATTCAGTACTGGTCCGACCTCACATGGTCCGCCCAAAGTGAATCGACCAGTACGCTGAGGTCACTACATCCCCACAGCTAGTCCGAGCTGGCTAAAGAAAGGACTTCCAAACCTGACCATGTCAGTACAGAGATGCCTAACGGACCGTACGAGAGAATCTCGGACGCCACCATTACTTTAAGACCAAACGTATATAACAGAACCACTGAGATACTTCCGTGAGACTCTTGGCTCGGATATTCAGAGTCACCCAAGGGCAGATCAACCAAGCAGACAGATCTGTCCGAGGGATCAACACGGACCCAACAGGCGGAACAGTACTCTCAGAGGGAAAAGGTCCAAACTACCCTCCCAGGCCCACTTATCGGTATTGGACTACTGTTTACTAATGGGCCATGGGCCAAAGGTAGCATTGGTGTCCAAATTTGGGTCGTACACTTGGCATCATCTTATGAGCTACCTCATGAGTATATGATAACTATAAATACAGTACAAGGTCCAAGACCTTAAGGTAAGGGAGAGGTCGAAAAGCAAGACGAAGTGTGCTAGAGCATAATACCTTTCCCATTACTATTGCATTGAGAGCTACCACCTCTCCATTGAGTGAAGCCTCTTACCGGATTGACCTTGGCAATCCGGGTAACCCATTCTAATCCCCCCACTTAGTCCTTTCAGGTGCTCTTTCTCGGACAACCCTCTTATCGGACTTCAAGTTGGAGGCGGAGCTTGGATTAGGTTACTTGCAGTGGTGGTGTTGGTGTTGAGAGGTTTACCCCCCAACAGGAATGAATCCATTGAAGTGTATGATGTTACTAGCAGATGGGTCCCGTAGACGACCTATGGGAGTGATTGAGGGTGTCAAAGTTGAACTGGATGGAGTCGCAGTGCCTACCGATTTTTTCATAATTGAGTCGCCGCCTCAAGTACTTGATGCGAAAGACAATGATACGATGTTGCTTGGGCAACCATTCATCAAAGCGACCCGCATGATTATTGACATCTAATCTCGTACCTACACCTATGAGGTACAAGGCAAGCAACGAAAGTTGCATGCCTACTCTGATCCCATATTAAGTGTTGCACAGGGTAGGCGCAACGAGTACATGGGGGAATATTCTGGCCCCCTATACATTTATGCCATTTTGCATGGTAGGAAAGGAGCAAGGAAGGCTAAGAGCCTTTTTAGCACGAAGTGATCAAGAGTTCTAAAGAAGTCGAGCTGACGACTATAACCACAAGCATCGCCGACTGATGAGGAAGAGTCCTGTACTTGACTAAAAACGAGTACAAAACCTGTAAGATGTTTCTTTCTCTTTTCTCTTGCTTGAGGACAAGCTTCTCTTTTTTGGGGGAGGGTTAGATGTGCATCTTGCGTTGTTTTCTATTTCAATTTTTTCTTTTCTAGTTTGTCTGCTGTTTCCTTTGAGTTTGAGTTAACTGCTAGGGTCGAGCCCACATTGCTAGTGTTAAATCCTTTTGATGCTTATGCTTTGAATCTTTTCTAATCAGTAGTGGGGGTAGGAAAAAGTTTTGTAAGTTTGTTTCCTCTGTAAAAAGGAAGTTTAGTTAGTTCTTTAGTCCAAAAAGCCTGTGAGAAGCCTTTAATGCTGATGTAAAAATCTTATGCCAGCTTTGTTTTGTGTGATTTCTGGGTAGAGCAATTGTTTTATTAAAGTTATTGCGCCACTTCATACTTATGTGTGCTCTTAGTAGTTGAGGATGACAAACGGCATGTTCTCAATTCTTTTCTTGCGACTACTCTTTACCTTTACTGGAGCCATCTTGTATTTGATTATCGAGTCTGTCTGTTGTTCCTAAAAATAAATATATTATAGTCTCGGGGTGGATCTATGGTCTTAATTGATCACCGTTAGTCGTGCTAGGCGTGTTTCAAATACTACCACATACCGGCGTGGCTGAAAAGCTACATGTCCGTGAGGTTGATGGCACGTATACAAAACTGACATGCACAAAAGTGCAAACTTTCGGTAAAACAGACACCTACTAAAATTGAGACAAAAAAGAGCCCAATCATGCCAAACGATAAAGCACACAGGACATTTATAATGATCTAAAAAATAGTGTGCAAAATATGAAAATAAAAAAAAATTGAGCAAAAAAGGAGCAGCAGTCAGTCTTTGTTCTCATTTATTTGTCTAGATTCGTGCATTTAAGTCCCTTTTGACTTGACGAATTGAGTACATTAGCATAAGATATTTGTGGCATTCTGTGACGAAAGTCACCGCCAAGCTTTATTCTTGAGCGTTTTTAACCCGCTGGACACTTCCAGCTGTGAGAGAGTGGCTTAACTGATTATCTATGAGGGACTCTAGGATTAACTCTAAGTTCTTTTTACTGAGGAAACAAACTTGTTTGAATTTTTCTTTGTTTTCTACCAACGTTAGAAGGATTTTAAAAGCGTTTGCATCTTTAAGGTTTAATGTTAGCATTGTTGGTTCGGTAACTTGGTAGTTTAACTCCTTTGTGCTTATTTGCTTAGAGTTTAGTTGAGTCTAGTTTTGTCTGTTTGGTCGAGGACAAGCAAAGGTTCGGTCGGGGGGGGGGGGGGGTTTGATGAGCCTGTATTTTAGTCTCTCATTTCGTTCTATTTATCAGCTTTCGTTCGTCTCTATTTGTCTTTCGTAGCTTATTTTGTGCGTTTTTATGTGTCTTGTGTTTTAGTTGTGTTCTACAGCTTTTCGTGTGTTTTGGGATGTTTTGGAGGAAGAAACGATCTCTTTGAAGGTTGTGTTTGAGAAGAAGCTCAATACTCCACTCAGAAAAACTCAGAATTCCAAGATTTTCGTGAAAGATCATTGGTCGCGACCAATGTGAACTGCTTTCAAGAAGCCAGTCGGCGGTGAATCAGATTCCAAGAAGTCATTGGTCGACCAAATACCGCAGATCTGTTTCTGCGCTATAACTTAGGCAATTTAGCTCATTATGAAGACACTTCTGCTTTCTTCGTTTTTACTTTTACTCTTAAGCAAAAACCCTAGTTATGGTTCTTTGTTTTGGTTGATCATTGATCTTGACTTGTAATCGTATTATTGACATCGGATTCACTCATTGACGTTAGATTATCAATTCAATTCCTTTTTCTTTCATAATCTCTCTTGTGCTTGATTTCTTGGTGAATGATTATGATATCGTCTTGTGTGTTTGATTCGATTGTGATTGTCAATATGCATGCTAATCCTTGTGATATGAGTAGCTAATTTCTTCGATAGATGCGATAGCTATTAAGGATTAATCGAATTGGGATTTTTACCTAGGGTTTGTTCATATGTGTTAAGCTTCTTCCCAAACTTCGTAAAAACTCCAATTTCAATACTCTTACTCTAAATCCTCAAACACTTTCAGGTTAAGCATCATTCGTCTGACAATCGATTGATTTTTCTACTTCATATTTTCAAAGAATGCATTGGTTAAACTGAAATTGGTTGTTTATTTGGACAAATAACTGTGACAACATATGAACAATAGGTTTCATTATGTATTCGATTAATCTGAAATGCTACCGTGTCTATTTCCCTTCTCTTGATTGAAATTCACTCTCATTTACTTAGTGTAATTTACAAAACCAACTCAATCATACAAACTGCTATTTGCAAACTCTTGCGTTTGATACTTGAAAACGTCATAGTTGACTAGTTAGCTCCTTGAGAACGATCTCATAGTTAAGGCTTGTTTATTCAACACTACTTTAGTTACTTTGAATTTTATCAAGTAATAATTTGAGCAGATCAAAGGTATAGTAATTGCGATTTGGCGGATCAGATCAAGGAGATGAGGATTCTTGGGACGGTCTCCGCTCCAAGCTCACAGGTGAGTGAGCGGTGCAATCTCTGCGGTTACTTTAGGCATGGAGCTAGCATGTGTAGGCTCCCGGAGATTATGAATGAAAACCCGACTCCTGAGATAGTCAACTGGGTGCAGACCAGACAGCGTGGTAACTGGCAGGGTAACCAAGGTGGCAACAACTTTTATGAGAATGTGCCACAGGAGCAGCTAGTTCTAGTTCAGCAAGTTCAGGTTCAGACTACGAAAGCGCTGGGAAGTTTTGATCAGGAAATCAGGAACCACATGGAGCATTCTGAGAGGTTCTGGGCTGAGGGACAGAAAAATCAGAGTAGGAATGATCAATGGTTCGACAGCATTGAGCAGGCGCAGAAGAGGTTAGAGAAGACTTTGGGGGATCTAGTTGGTCAATTTCAGCAAAGAGAAAGGGATAAGTTCCCAGCGACCGTAAAAACCCACAGAGTTCTAGCTATTGAGGTGACATTTGATGAGCCAGGAAAGGTGAAGTCTGTTCTTGCTACCTGCACTTGCCAGCTTGAGAATACTGATGTGCTCAAATTAATACTTAGAAAACCAAGTAGTAAGCAGTTGTTATAGACAGACAAAGCTAAACCACCGAGTCGTTCGCTAAGGAATTAATTAAGCTACGTAGCAGTGAGAGTAAACAGATACTTGCGAGTAACAGTTTGATTGATGGTTTGGTTGTACTTCTAACTAGTTTAACTCAAGCTAAGATTACGATTAACAATGAGAGAAAGATGAATACAGTAGCAAGATCCAATTATTCTAATTTGAACTAGGGATAACACTCATATTTGTCACACGGTTGTTGTACGGAAAATCAATCAATTCGATTCAACCAATTGTTCTTAGAAAATACTCCCTCCATTTCAGAGAAAGTGTTACATTTTGACTTTGACCGGTCAACTGTCTTCGAGTTTGACCACAAATTACTCATAAACGATAATAGTAAATAATTTAATAAAATCATATAATAAAAATTTAATTACTAAATTTTCATTATATAATTTTAATAATTTATTTATTATATCGTTTAAGAGTAAATTGTGGTCAAACGCGGAGACAGTTGACCGCAGAATAGTAAAATGTAACATTTTTTCTGAAATGGAGGGAGTATTATACTAGAGAAATCCTGAGTTGTCAATTCACGATCCTTAAACATGTACAATTTAGAGAATTTAATACGGACTTATCGAATTGAAGGTTTTTACGAATATTTTATACGAGACTAACCTATATGAGTGATTTGATAAACCCTAGAACGAATATGCATAATCTTCACATACTAATAATTAATGATTGCATACAGAGATTCATGGTAAAAATCATATGAAACATAGATGATAAACTCGCATGCAATAACATACAATTCAATCGATAAGATAAAGAACGAATCGTAAAGAACAAAGCAATGGAGAAATCAATACCAATAATCTTGATGAATAAATTCAATGAATAACCAAGCTCCAAAGATGTCTCAATGTCAATGTGTGTCTCTCAGAGCTTTTCTCAAAACTAGGTTAAAAGAAGTATAAAAAGAAAGAATCAAAATTCTAATCTAATAAGGAAAACAAAACGTTGATTTTGCGTCTCTCGCCGCGGCGGAAGGAATAGCTCGCCGCGGCGAGCCTTCTTAATCGAAAAAATATAGCTCTCGCATAATCTCGCCGCGGTGGGCAAATCCTTTCGCCGCGGTGAGCTACAATCTTCAAAACAGGAGCTCATTCGCAAAATCTCGACGCAGCGGACCAATTCCTTCGCCACGGCGAGCCTTCTTAATTCACAAAAGATAACCACTCGCTAAATCTCGCCACGGCGGACTGATTTCCTCGCCGCGGCGAGCCTTCTTTCAATTTCCAGTTGCAAGCTCGTAAAATCTCGCCGTGGCGAGCCATGCTAAACAACTTGTTCTCATTCGGCTCAAAAGACATCGATTTCTACAAAATATAAACAAAACACCAAAGCGTAAAAACGAACTAAAAAGACTACAAAACTAAAGACAAAGACTCACAAAGACCGCTAAAAAAGACCAAATGAGACGTTAGAATATTGTCTCATCACTAATCTGCACTCTGAAGCTCGTAGTCATCGATACAGGGTAGTATTTGCCCATAAAGGTTTGGAAAGCTTTGTCCCAAGTAGTGATGCTTCCTTCTTCCAGACCGTTCATCCAAGTTAATGCCTTGCCCAAGAGACACATAGGGAAGATCCTGAGCCTCAAATCATCATCCTTAACCCATTCGGGTTTCTCCAATCCAGAGATGAAATGCTCAATTTCTCTGAAGAAACCCATGACGTCCTCATTCTCGACTCCATAGAACCTCGAAAGTGGTTGGAGGAGATGCTTCTTAACCTCTAGACCCCGCACATTATATGGGCGACAGGCACCCAGCACAGGTAGAAGGAGTGTGTATATTGAAGGTTGCTCCACGGTATCCATATCTGCGACCCTATGCTATAAGACAGACACAACACCAGAACTACGATAACGTAAGCACCCGTTAGTTACAACAAGCACTCAAGACGAAGAATACAGAGGTAACAAAGGAAAAAGACTAACAAAAACAAAAACTAGAGAAAGAAAAAGAAAAAAAACAAAAATACTGTAACTAAAATTCGTATACATAACAAAGGAATTAAGTCCCCAGCAGCGGCACCAAAAATTTGATGTGTCAAATCAAAGTTCTAAATTTGTTTTAAGCCAAGAGTTAATCCTCAACACTACGAAAACCTGTAGTGTAGTGGAGTTAACCCCGAGGTCGGTCACGAAGGACTTAACTAAGCTGAGTCTTGTTTACGAATAGTAATTACAGTAAAGAAAGCAGTAAAAGGGTTGTTTGCTTCGGCAGCGAATTTGTTCTATATTATCTATCTACTTATGCAATCTAACTAGAAAACAGATTAATCTAAACGACACTTATATGAATAAGGAGAATTACGGAGTGGTAACGTGAAACAAGCTAGCTAGCAGGATACATACGATTCACAGGATAGATTACACAAGTTGTCACAATCTTGAGTTCAAAAACGAATAGCACTAGTGGAGAATAGCAAGATATGCGATTAATCTAACAGTGATTTTGCTGGCACGCTCGACAAATAGAATAGCAAGATATGCGATTAATCTAAGAAGCACAAGTAATCTAAACCCGATGCACTTCGAATCTCATGAACCCTAGCTTGCATGCATTGAATCAGTCACCACCCCATAATCAGGGTGTTTAGCTACTCATATTATGCAAAGACATAATCAATCTTTTATATAAACAGGCTCCGAACAAAATCTAAAGCAAGAAACAAAGATTCGAATGGATTGATACAAATTTACACTTTGTTGTCACAAACCCTAGGTAGAATTGAAGAACTGAAATGAATTGATGTAAAAAGCTATGTAGATAATCTCTCAATCAATGACAAGCTTCGGATTACAAGGTAAATGGTTCAATTACCCCCAATAATAGGTAGGTAATTGCCTTGGAAAGGTTCTAGGTCGAAAAGCAATAAGAAGAGAAGAATAATAATGAATGTTTGTAAAAAAGGTCCTTATCTAATATATATAGGTGAAATAACCTAATTCTAAATGAACTGGGAAAAAAACGGAGAAAATTGCAATCTGGGGCGGAAAAACAAAACTGGTGTCGCCAGTTTCTTAGTCGCCCAGACATAGAGTTACTGGCGTACGCCAGTTTAATAACTGGCATCGCCAGTTCTTCCTGGAATGATGGTTATGCCCCTTTTGACTCCTTTTGACTCCAATTCTTGATATTTTGGCCTTCCCACTCCACTTCTAGCACCCATCCGTGGCATTGGAACTCCATATCTTGTAGATGCATATAAAATGCACCATTTTGCCTTCAATTAGCGCGGTTTAGCAAAATACTACAAAATACACAAAACATGAAAACGTAACAAAATACCATAAAGCACATAAAAACCATACTTGAGAATGGCAATAAGACGGTAAAAAAGACCAAATGAGATAATGTAAAATCGACTCATCAGTCGCTGTCTAGAGTCTAGTTTTCTTTTTTAGTTTGTTTGTTTGCTTGAAGACGAGCAAAGGTTCGGTTTGGGGAGTTTGATGAGACAATAATTTAGAGTCTCATTTAGTCCTTTCTAGCGGTCTTTGTTAGTCTTTGTCCTTAGTTTTAGAGTTGTTTTTTTGTACAATTTTATGCTTTGGTGTTTTGGTTTTGTTTTGTAGGAATTCAGGTTTTTGAGCTCAATTGGAGAAAACAAGTCACCTGAGCTCGCCGCGGCGAGATTTTACGAAGCCGCAGGAAGTTTGGCAAGATTGGCTCGCCGCGGCAGAGCATTTGACTCGCCGTGGCGAGATTTTATGAATGCCTCCCCTGTTTTGGCAATTGGACCTCGCCGCGGCGAGGGAGTTAGTCCACCGCGGCGAGACGCGCAGAATCAGATTATCAGTTTGACATAATAGTTTAGATATTGGACTTTTTCTTTCAGACTTTCTTTTAACCTATTTCTTAGAAAAAGCTCCATACTCATACTTTGACATTGAGACATTATTGGAGCTTGGTTTTCATCACTGTTGAAAGATTGATATCGAATTCCTGGTAATATTTGATAATTCTCTGTCGTTTATCTCTTCGATTCGTGTTGTTATTGTTTATCGAATTGTATGAGCTTGCGTGCTATTATCAACATGTCTGTGTTTATCATATGCAATACTTTGAAGTCTTTGATCCTTGCTTCTACTATGAGTAGCTAAACCACTTTGAACACAGTAGTTATGTGACAGTTTTGCGTATTCATTTCTAGGGTTAGGATTCGTTCATATAGGTTCGTCTAGTTCAAAATCTTCGTAAAAACTATCTATCCAATTCGCTAGTTCAAGATTTTCTAAATTGTTTTTTGTTAAGGGACGTGGATTGACGACCCACGATTACTCTATTTTAAAATATTCAAATGACGATTGGTTGAGGTTGGATTGATCAATTTATGTACACCGACCGTGTGACAAGTATGAACGATTTCCCTAGAGTGCATTAGTATTAATCGATCATAACTAATGTGTTCCCTGTGTCTCATTAATTTTTAACCTTTACATTGATTTATTTGATTTCTAGTTGAGAAAGCATTCAAAACTCAAATCATTCATTTGTTTACATAAGCAACTATTTGCTCTCAACTCGTTGTGGTAGCTTAATTGGTTCCTTAGCGAACGATTACGTGGTTAGCATTGTATGTTTACAAGACCTGCTTTCTACTTGTTTTCTAAGTAGTAATTTGAGCACATCAGGGGTTATTGGATTCTTTAGGACTTCTGCATTGATTGAGTAGTTTGTGTTATTTTCTTGTTTCCTGTCTTTCGTGAGTTGTTTGTCAGTTTTTGAGTCTGTTGTGTCTAGGTCTATCTCCCAAGTCGAGCGTCTATTTCATGTACTAAACCTGTTTAATGCTTGAGTTTTGATTGATCTCTGATTATTAGCAGTTGGCATGTTATAAATTTGTTAAGTTCGTTTCTCCTGTAAATAGAAAGTTTGTTCTAGTTTTGTAGTCCAAAAGCCTGTGAGCAAACCTTAGCCGATGAAAAAATGAAAAAATGAAAAAATATTATACCGGCAAATTTGTACTTGTGTTATTTTTCGGGAAGTGCAAACTCCCTTGTTTGCGCCTCATCATTCTCATGTGTACTATGTGTAAGTTAAGTATGACGAACGATATGTTTTTCATTCCTTATTTGTTCAAGCCAAACCCGTTCCATGAACAGGTTTGGGGAGGAGGTTTATGTGCGCCATATATGTATAAAACGACTGGGATTTGGCTTTTGTTCTCTCAAAAAATAAAAATAAGTCTCGGAGTGGATCTGTGGTACTCGTTACCACCGTTAGTCGTGTTGGACACGTTTCAGATACTACCTATATACCGGCGTGGCACTTAAAAGCTATATGACCGTGAGGGTTGATGGCGTGTATACCGAACCAACACGCACAAAAGTGCAGACTTTCGGTAAAATGGACACAACCAAAATATTGAGACAGAATAAGCATATGGGTCATTATAAGACAGCAAAAAAGGAGTATGCAAAAAAGTATAAAAAATAAAAAATTGAAAAAAGAGAGAATGATTGCCATTTTCAAGTCTGCAACTGTTGATTATAGAGTTTCGATAAAAGTCCCTTCTGACTTAACTGATTGAGTACATTGCATGAGGTATTTGAGGCAACTTTGTGGCGTGTGTCACCTTCCTTCTCTTCTTATATTTCTTGAGTGATTACCCCTACTGGACACTTCCAGGAGTGTGTGAGATAGTTGCATAGGATCCACTTGTGAGGGATTACCGGGTTAGACTTAAGTTCTATTTACTCGGGAAATGAACTTCTTGGATTTGTGCTTGTGTTTCTGCAAACGTCAGTTTGATTTCAAACCTCTCGCATTTTTCGGTCTTATTACTTGCAATCGTAGACTCGGTAGCTTGGGAGTTAGACTTTACATGTGTGTCTGTGTGTTTTTATTTTTCTAGACTTTTTAGAGAGTCTGTTGCTTAAGGACAAGCAAGGGTTCGGTTTAGGGAGTTTGATGAGTCAGTTTTACAACGTCTCATTTGGTCTTTTTTACCGTCTTATTGTCATTCTTAAGTATAGTTTTTATTTAATATGAATTTCATTGAGCCTAATGGATACTATTCAAACGGCATGATTTTCAACTATAAATATCATCACTTAGAATGCTTGAAATACACACAAAACTTACACACCATGAACTTACATCTACGAACTTGTTCATTCAAGCATACAAGCCTTCAATCTACTTATTCATCAGCTTATAGTTGCGACTAAGCTCTTGAATTCTAAGTAGCACGAAAGTTCTAAGTGTTCTGATCCTTAACAAGCATTGCTATCTGTGAAGGAGTTGAATCAAAAGATCAAGAATCTGAGATTCATTCTCTAGAACATTTATCATAGACTTGGGTCAGTAAAGAACATATCACCACACATTGTGATGTGTGTTAAGTGATTCTTGTTCAGCATCCCCAATATTAGTTTCCTTTCTGGTTTTGAATGTATAACTGCTGGTACATACCTCTTTACTAGAAAAACTCCCCAATTCATTTTGTGGTTAGGGTTCCAGTCTGATGGGGTAAACTTTCCCAGAAGGCGTTTATTCAACACCTTAAGTTCCTTTCCTCCTTGCTTTTCAGCAGGAGCAGATGATGCGGCGTTACGGTTCTTGGTGGTCATCTTCTTGGGTGCCATCTCTTATATAGAGTTTTGAATGATTGTTTTTCAGATGAATTTTGCACAATTAATCGAGATTAGTCTATCTTTTCAGAAGACTAAGCACAAGAAGTTGAGTTTTGCAGAAATCTTGATAGATTTTGCTGTTTTGATGCAAGTTTGAAATTTCAGAATTGGTGAAAGTGTTTTTCTTTTGCCCAAATCCTATGTATATAGCAGACAAAATGTACATAGATACAACATACATACAACTGAATATGAATGCGTGTCTTTGCATCTGCATAGGCGTGGTACGTCCTTTGTACTTCATTAAATGCGTAGTGGGCCATGTCTGCATTTATAAACAGACATTACTTGCTTTGTTTTAATCTCAATCGTTGAGATCAAACATTTATTCATCAAGGGCTTATATTGAATATCTTGTAATGATATCAATCAACAAATGGTAATGTGTCGACTTGATGGATTTTTAATATGCTACATTCATTGTGTCACTTAGTAAAGAGTAGGAACACTTAATCGTTTGAGCTTATCATTCTGAGTGTCAAGTCCTTATCTATATATTGTTTATCATGAAAATGGTAAAAATACAAGACATTGTATTTGTTTGACTTTCAGAACTTATACCTTTTGGGCTTTGTGTGTCCATTTCTCTTTATGACTAAATAGCTTTCTGAATTCAAATTTCAGAAGCTTCAGTTGTTTGAATGTATTTGACCCACTTTCAGTAATAAGTAAGTTCTAGTTTTATTTATTTATTGAGTGTGTACCAACCTTTGCCTTTCTGGATACCCGTTCCAGAAATGTTTTGCCTTTCTGAGTGTTGCTACTCAGAAACCTTTACATCACATCTTTTCAACTTGGCTTTCTGAGAACCTGTTCTCAGAGGCCTACTTCTTTTCTACCTCACTTACTCAGACTTTAGAGATTCAAGACAATTTTTCAGTCCTTAGGCAACTCCATTAATCCAAGATTGTGTCTCAAAGTCAAGAACCGGCTTTCTTGTAAGGGCTTGGTGAAGATATCTGCAAGTTGGTCTTCTGTGCCAATCTTGAGTATCTCCATATTGCCTTTCTCAGCATGGTCTCTGATGAAGTGGTGTCTAACATCAATGTTCTTTGTTCTGGCATGGAACTTAGGGTTCTGTGTTATTGCAATAGCACTTGTGTTATCATAGAAAATGGGAGTTTTCTCTTCATTGAGTCCGTAGTCTCTGAGTTGTTGCTGAATCCACAGAATTTGTGTTGCACAACAACCAGCAGCAATATATTCAGCCTCTGTGGTAGAAGTTTCAATTGAGTTTTGTTTCTTGCTAAACCATGTTATTAGTCTAGTTCCCAGAAACTGACAAGTTCCTGAGGTACTTTTCCTATCAAGCATTGATCCAGCATAATCCACATCTGAGTAACCAACCAAACTCAATCCACTTTCTTTAGGATACCACGACCCTACATCTACTGTACCTTTCACATACTTTAATATTTTCATAGCAGTGTTGTAGTGTGATTGCATTGGATTTGTTTGAAATCTAGCACACACTCCAACTGCATATTGAATATCAGGTCTGCTTGCAGTAAGTTAAAGTAGTGAACCTATCAATTTCCTATACTTGTGTTCATCAACACTCTTATCTGATTTAGTATAGGTCATCTTAGCATTCTTTTCAGAAGGCTTAAGATTGAACTTTGTGAGCATGTCTTTTGCATACTTTGTCTGACTAATGAATATTCCATCATTGAGTTGCTTGACTTGCAATCCTAGGAAATAGTTCAATTATCCCATCATGCTCATTTCAAATTTACTTTTCATGAGATTTGCAAAGTCATCACAAAGTTTCTTGTCCTTAGATCCAAATATGATGTCATCAACATATACTTGAACTAAGAGTAGTTTCCCATCATGATTTAAAGTGAATAAAGTTTTATCAACTTCACCTTTCTTGAAACCACTTTCCAAAAGGTATTTGGCCAAAGTGTCATACCATGCTCTTGGAGCCTGTTTCAGTCCGTAAAGAGCTTTCTGTAGCTTATAGACCATTCTACTTTCTGAGGAAACTTCAAAGCCAAGTGGTTGCTCAACATAGACTTCCTCAGCAAGTTCACCATTCAAGAATGCACTTTTGATATCCATCTGATAAACTTTAAAGTCTGTATGAGCTGCAAAGGCCAGAAAGAGTCTTATTGCATCCAATCTGGCAACAGGTGCATATGACTCGTCAAAATCTAGATCTTCAGTCTGGGTGAATCCCTTGGCAACTAACCTTGATTTGTTTCTGGTTATTTCACCAGATTCATTCATCTTGTTTCTGAAAACCCACTTAGTTCCAATCATAGATATTCCTTCTACAAATGGAACTAGTTTCCAGACTTTGTTTCTTTCAAACTGATCCAACTCTTCTTGCATTGTTGAGATCCAGTCTTGGTCTCTTAATACTTCTTCTATAGTTTTTGGTTCAATGTTTGAGATAAAACATCCAAAGAGAGAATTAGCATTTTTAGCTATTGCTCTCTTTTGCAGGATGATCCTTGATCCATCTCATCATGGGTTTAGGGCTAGTAGGGTCAACATCTATGTGATTTGAATGTGAATCACTATGATTATGACTTGATACTTCTACAGTATCTGTGACATTTTGCACCTCAGAAGAGCGGTGATTGTCTAACACTTGCTCAGTGTGAGAGCTTTCTGGGACATGCCTATCAGAGAGGTCATTTCCAGAGTTGGCTCTCTAATGAACATCTTCAGTTTCCATTTCTGGAATTCACATAGGAAATTCTTCATCATGTCTGAGAATCATCTGGTTGTTAATAGGCATTTCATGCTTTTCTTCGTCAGAGTCATCCTCTCTTTCCACAATGATGTTTATCCTTTGTGAGGGTTCTTCTTCAGAATCCTTTATCATTAGTTCCTTGAACCTTTCTGAGAGTTCATCAGCAAGGGGTGTTTTCTTTTTTCCTTCATAGAATACAACATGAACTGATTCTTCAATCTTCTTTATTCTTTTGTTGTAAACTCTGTATGCTTTGCTATTCATAGAATAACCAAGAAACACACCTTCATCTGCCTTTGGTTGAAATGTTCTTAGATACTCTTTTCCATTGTTAAGAACAAAACATCTACAACCAAATACTTTCAGATGTTTGATATTAGGGGGTCTACCAACCAAGAGTTCATATGGGGTCTTGTCATGGTGTTTGTTTATCGAACATCTGTTCTGAGTGTAGCATGTTGTGTTTACAGCTTCAACCCAATAAACTTCACTTATCTCAGTGTCAGCTAGCATTGTCCTTGCTGCTTCTTTAAGTGTTCTATTTTTCCTTTCTGCAACACCATTTTGTTGTGGTGTTCTTACAGAGAAAAGTTGGTGTTGTATACCTTTGCTGGTAAAAAACTCCTTTATGTACTGGTTGACAAACTCAGTACCATGGTCTGTTCTGATTGCAGATACTTTGTCATTTTTCATGACTTCAAGCTTATTCAGCAAGTTTGGTATCTCCACCCTAGCATCAGATTTGTGCTTTAGAAAGACAACCCAAGTGAATCTTGAGAAGTCATCTACAACAACCAGACCATACTTCTTTCCTGCATAACTAGTTACAGATGATTCAAAAAGATCCATATGTAATAGTTGCAGTGGTCTAACACTAGAGTGTCTGGTTTTGGACTTGAAAGAGATTTTGAATTGTTTCCCCATCTGACAGGTAGAACATATACCATCCTTTTTTAAAGATGTTTTGGGAAGGCCAACCACTAACTCTTTCTTAGCAAGTTTGTTCAGAGTTTTGAAATTCAAGTGACTCATTCTTTTGTGCCATAACCAGTGCTCTTCTGTGTGACCTGATTGACTCACCATGAGACATTCTTCAGTTGTGGCAGATGCCCAATCGGCAACATAAAGACTTCCTTTCCCCCGAGTAACCAAGACTGTCTGCTTTGACTCATTGTCTATAAGTTTGCAATATTTTGCTTTGAATTTCATAGTGAATCCCTTGTCTGCAAACTGGCTCATGCTAAATAGATTATATTTCAAACCTTTAACATGTAATACGTCAGTGATTGTTAATGATCCTAATTTGACGTTGCCAAATCCCAGAGAGGGATTCAATTCTCCTCCAGCAAATCTAATGTCTGGTCCATTGTTGCAAGCTTTGTAGTTGACTAGATTTGCTTTGTCTCCTGTCATGTGCTTTCCGCATCCACTATCAAATAGCCATTGAGCCTTAGTCCAAGAGGCGTTCTGCACAAAACAGGAAACAGGAGTTAGGTTCTTGCTTCAGAGATAGAACCATTTAGACTAAACATTCTTCCAGTAGGAATCAACATTTTACTGAATTTCTTGGGAGTTTATTTTTGTCTAACTTGATCAGAAGGAGATGCAATAAAATCAGTAATTTTGATCTCAATTTTCCTTCTTGGGGTGTTTCTAGGTGTTCCCTTTGGTGCTTTCTGGACCCTGGGTTTCTAGGGTTGCTTTTCAGAAAACTTAGCCTTTCTGACCAGGTTCTTTCTAGCTCTGGCATTCAGTTTTTCAGTGGCTTGAGATTTCTTCCACTTTTGTCTATTGCTACGTGCAATATCAGCCTTGCGCCATTGTTCTTGTCCTTCCTTATATTGTTGCAGAAGAACTTTTCCAATAGCACGATAGCCAATGCCATTTCAAACACCTTTGGCTTTCTGAATACGTTCTTCAGAAGCCTTACTAGTTTCTGCACCATCTTTATTTTCATAAAATGGTATAGTAGAGAATTTGCCTATTCCAGCAATTCTTCCTTTCCTAGTAATGTAGCAATGTGGATGGTTGCATATCTGAGGGTTGTGTTTCTTTTCAGAAACCTTATCCACAAGTTTCTTGTGAACTTGTTGTTCTTTCAAAGGCTGGGTTGCTACTCCTTTTCCTTTGTCAACTACCCTAGCTTTCTGACCAATGCTATAGGTAATTGAAGAACCATTCTGTTGACTTTTTACAAAGGTCAACCTTTCATCACTCTTCTTCAGAGGAGATGAATTACTCGATTGTTCATCAAGTCCAAGTCCACCTTTCTCAGAGGGGAATGAACCTCAGTGAGAGTGTCACTATCCTTTGCTTAAGATTGGAAGGATAGCTCTTTCTTTCTGAGTTCTTCATTTTCAGAAAGCAGCTTCATCAATTTCTTATTGATTTCATCCAAGGCTAGTTTGTGAGAATTTTCATTCTCAGATATCTGAGCTTTCAGAAAGGCTATTTCAGCGTTCTTGTTCTCAGATACTCTGGTTAGCTCAGAAACCTCTTTTTCAAGAGTTTCTTTGCTTTCCTCTAGAATTCTGGTTTTGGATTTTGCTTCCAGAAATTCTTTCTCATAACGATCCAATTCACTCTTGACCAACTCCAGATCCTCAATTCCATCATCACTCTCATAGTACAGAAATTGTGAATTGTTAGTTACCTCATCAGCCATAAGACATATTTCAATGTTGGAGATGTCTGGACCAGCAATCTCAGCAACTCCACACATTTCATTCTTCTTAAGGCCGAAGTCGATTACATCGTGGGTGATTCCACACAATTCTGGTGATGGTAGGTTTGAGTCATCTGAATCTCCATCTTGTAATCTCTCAATGTCTAGAGCATCAAGTTGAATTTGAATCTTCTTCCTTTCTTGATCAAGAAGGCCCTTTGATTTCTCTTGAAATTTCTTACATCCTTCTTATCACTGTCTTGAGCTTATTTAAAGGTGACAATCTCTCTGAAGTGACCAGGGCTTTGACAATAGAAGGATATCATTTCCTATTTCGAAGCTTGATTAACACCTTTCTGAATGGGGGTGTTCAGAGAGTTGTTCATTTGTATGTTCTTGTACTGATGATAGTTTGGGCCAAGATGCTTTTTCAGCTTTTCTTTAGCTTTTCTTCTCTCAATCTCTTAACTCACAAATTTCTTCATGTGTCTTACTGCAAGAGCGTTTTCTTCAGATGCATCTTTGGTATCCTTGTTTTCAGAAGAACCTTGAGAAACTAGAGCAGCACTTTGCAACTTTTCAGCTGTTTGTTCTCTCTGAGTTGTCTCATAGTCTACAGTAGAAAGATGAGAAAAGAGCTCTATTGGAGTAATATTTGGCATCCCTTGGTGGAAATAAAAGAACTTAGTGTGCTCCCAGTTGTGATTGAGACTTCTGACAATAGTCTTAATCTTTTCTGGCTGGGAGTATCTGTTGCTTTCACCAAGTGCAGCCATATCACTCATAGGTGTAGTAAACATGAAATCAAGTTCTTCCAGAGTTTCAGTGGGACCTTGTTTGAAGTTTTGGAACTTCAATTTAAGAACTTCGAACTTGTTTTCTTTGGTTTTCTGCCCGCACGATTTCTTCAATCGGTTGCATGACTTCGCCGTTTAGCACCCCAGTTTACCATATGTATGTGCTCAGGTGTCAATCTGATGATGATATTACGAGCTTGACCATCCAATCTGTGTCTCTTGGCATCTTCAGATGTCCAAAGCTCTCTTGGCTTATCTTCATACATAATGCTTCCACGAGCAACATGACCACTATCACTAGCAGCCATATCCTCGCTTCCATCTTCATTGTCTGAGGCTTTTCTTCCATCAGAAATCTCAGTAACTTGTTTGAGTTGTCTGATTTTGATAGGCCCTTCATTGATGACGTAGATCATCTCGTCACTAATGGCCTCCAGATGGAGCATCATGTTGTTCTTCCATTTCTCGTAGTTTTCTGGCTTCAGAATGGGTGCATCACTCAGAGACA
The DNA here is from genome assembly GCA_026545765.1 of Plantago major. Classification (NCBI taxonomy): domain Eukaryota; kingdom Viridiplantae; phylum Streptophyta; class Magnoliopsida; order Lamiales; family Plantaginaceae; genus Plantago; species Plantago major. Next base: position 73,423,847 of record CM048839.1, read on the forward strand.
TACCTGCACACTTAACACACAAATTATATAGTCCTCAGAAAGAGACAAAGTTCCTTCACCTATCTGGGGATCTAGGTTCAGTGCAGAAGGCTTGTGAACCTCCTGCTCTGATACCACTTGTTTGAAGTATTTGAAGTTTTGAAGTTTTGATTCTCTCACACTCAGATCTCCCTCACAGTGCCTTCGAAGAATTTGCCAGGCCTGTTGGAAAGTTGAGCATGTGATGAGACAATATTCTAACTTCTCATTTGGTCATTTTTAGCGGTCTTTGTGAGTGTTTGTCTTTAGTTTTATAGTCTTTTTAGTTCGTTTTTATGCTTTGGTGTTTTATTTACGTTTTGCAGGAATTGATGTCTTTTGAGCTAAATGAGGACAAGCTGCTTAGCATGGCCCGCCGCGACGAGGGATTTAGTCCGCCGTGGTGAGATTTTACGAGCTTGGAGCTGGAAATTGCAAGAAGGCTCGCCTCGGCGAGGAATTCAGTCCGCCACGGTGAAATTTTACGAGTGATCGTCTTTTGAGATTAAAGAAGGCTCGCCGCGGCGAAGTAATTGGGCCGCGGCGGCGAGATTTTGTGATTGACACCCCTGTTTTGAAGATAGATGCTCGCCGCGGCGAAGGAATTGGGCCGCCGTGGAATGATTTTACGAGAAGGATATATATTGCGATTAAGAAGGCTCGCCGCGGCGAGTGACACAGATTTAATTTTATTTTCCTTATTAGATTAGATTTTTTATTCCTTTTTCTTTCATACTTCTTTTAACCTAGTTTCGAGAAAAAAGCTCCTAGACATTATTCTTGACATTGAGACATCTTTGGAGCTTGGTTATTCATTGATTTTGTTCATCAAGATTATTGGTATTGATTTCTCAATTGCTTTGTTCTTTACAATTCGTTCGTTATCTCATTGATTGAATTGTATGTTATTGCATGCGAGTATTTCATCTATGTTTCATATGATTATTACCATGAATCTTTGCATGCAATCATCAATTATGAGTAGCTAAACACCTTTGAATACAGTGGTATGTGAAGATTATGCATATTCGTTATAGGGTTTATCAAAGCACTCATATAGGTTAGTCTCGTATTAAACCTTCATATAAAGCTTCAATTCGATAAGTCCGTATTAAATTCTCTAAATTGTTCATTAAGGATCGTCAATTAACGACTCACGATTTCTCCAGTATAATATTTTCTAAGAACAATTGGTTGAATCGAATTGATTGATTTTCTGTAGAACGACCGTGTGACAAATATGAGTGTTATCCCTAGTTCGAATTAGCATAATTGGATCTTGCTACTGTATTCATCCTTCTCTCATTGTTAATCGTAATCTTAGCTTTAGTTACACTAGTTAGAAGTATAATCAAAACCAAAAAAATCAAGCCGTTTCCACAAGTGACTATTTGCTTTCAACTGCTTGGTAACTTAATTGATTCCTTAGCGAACTATTTTGTGGTTAGCATTGTCTGTCTACAACAACTGCTTTCTACTTATTTTCTATGTAGTAATTTGAGCACATCAAATTTGGCGCCGCTGCCGGGGAACCAATTCCTACTGCAGCATTTGAGAGTGATTTGTTATTTGTTTATTTTTCAACCTGAAGTTTAGTGCACTAACAGAAACTAACAATTTTTCGAGGCTTTCGAGTTGTGTAGCTTTAACAATAGGTTTTTCAGAAAGGAAATTCCGATGGCTCAGCTTACCTATGGAGCTTACATGCAGCCTGGTGTGGTTAGGGCTGGTAAAGCAGCAATTATTCTATCTAATGAGACCAGGAATTTTGAACTCAAGGCTCATCACCTCCACAATCTCCCAAAATTCTGTGGAATGGCAGATGAAGATGTGATAAGGTTCGTCAAGGAATTCGAACTACTGATTTCAGGTATTCCATTGATAGTCGAAGGGGTGACAGTTACTGACGAGGAGATAAGGAAGAAGGTATTTCCGATCTGTATGCAGGACAAGGCGAGGAGGTGGCTGTTAAACCAACCTGAGGGTTATCTGCCGACTTAGGATTCACTCTACAGGGCATTCATGAATAAATTTTATCCCCCCGAGAAAACGCAACAACTTCGTGCCCAGATAATGCAGTTTCAGCAGAAGCATGATGAGACCTTCTATGAAGCTCGGGACCATTTTTTGCAGTTATTGACCCAATGTCCTCACCAAAGGATAGACGATATGAGCTTATGCATCCGATTTTATGAAGGCCTGGATTGGGAATATCAAAATATGGTCGATGTGAGCTGTAAAAACTCCTTCCTGGAAGCCTCCGTGATGAATTGAACAGTGTTTTCGAGAAGTTGGCAGCAACATCGCAACTTAAGGAGAAAGAGATAAGGCTAGGAGAGTGGCAGACAGAGCAGTGGAAGAGACTCCGGGGCCGTGTATTACTTAGCTAGAAAAAGAAATCAGGAGCCATATGGATAGGTCCGAGAGGTACTGGTTGGAGGCACAGGAAATTCAGAAAAAAAATAACCAGAGGTTCGACAGTATCGAGCAATCGCAAAGAAGGCTGGAACAGATATTGGGTGACTTGGTTGGAAAATTGCAGCTTATGGAGAAAGGTAGACCCCCAGCAGCCCCAGAAAACATTAGAGTCCTGGCGGTTGAGATAAATTTTGAAGAACCAAGGATGGTTAAGTCTGTTGTTGCAACCTGTACCAATGAGGTTGAGCACCCTGCATCAGATGAGGGAACTCCAGCAACGGTTCAAGTGACCCGTGTACTAACAGCCGGGCAGACTAAAGATGTAGCCTCTGTTGAATCGACAGGGGGTGAAGTCGAGGAACCGAGTTTTGTGCTTCCAGAAGAGGAGGCGAATGCGGAGCAAGAAACTGCTGAAACTGACCCCCCCCCCCAACCATAATAATTCCTAAGGCAGAAAAGAGTATAAGCGACTCCGACAGTTTTGATTTACTGGTAGGCATTGGGAGTTCAACTCAGGTTACCGGAATAGTCGACACTGGTGCTAGTTGCAATTTGATGACTTTTGACACCTATGAAGACTTAGGCTTAAAGGGATTGGAGCCGCGCAGATGATATATGACTCTTGCTGGTGGAACTAGAAGCATATGCATGGGGATTGTGGAAGATGTTCCGGTTAAGCTGGACGGTATAACAGTGATGATAGATTTTGTGGTAGTGGAATCGCCAAGGGTGAAGGGGAAATAATTGGAAAGAGATATGCTACTTCTAGGGAGACCCTTCATCCGCTCAACTCTCATGGTGGTTAATTTACATGCTCGAACCTGCACAATTGATGTGCAAGGCAAGCCACGAGAACTCAAGGCCTATTCTGCTCCATTATATTATGTTTCGCAGGCTGATAACAGGAAATTCATAGGAGCATACACTGGACCCCTATATATACATACTTTTCACCAAGGAAGAACAGGAGCTGCACCAACCGGAAGAGCTAAGAACTTCCAGAGTACCCGTTAGCCAACACAGAAGAGTCTTGTACATGACTGTAAAGGTACACCTGCAGACAAGCCACTGTTAATCCCATTTTCTTTTCTTTTTCACTCTATGCTTGAGTTTAGGTTTGGGGAGGGGGAAATGTGCTCTCTAGTATCTTGTCTGCATTTTCTTTATTACCTGAATCTCTAGAGTCTTTCGTCCTCTACTTTATGTGTGTTTTGGTCATTTTTCTTTTACGGTCGTTTTTACTTTTACCATCTAGAGTCTTTCGTGAGTTGTTCTTCCTTGTTATGAAAGCTTATATTGTGATTGTTAAATTTGCTTGCTGCTTATGTTTTGCATGATACTTAACTGAAGTGGTATAGTGGATTTAAAAGCCCATAAGTTTGTTTCTCTGATAAATAGCAAGTCTGTTTAACTCTTTAGTCCAAAAGCCAGTGAGAAACTTTAAGCCCATGAAAAAATATTGTACCGGCGCTTGTGTGATCCTTTCGGGAAGTGCAAACCCTCTTGTTTGCGCCTTTTCATTCTCATGTGTACTCAGTTAAGTTAAGTATGACGAACGGCATGCTCTTCATGTTTCATTTTGTTGAAAGGCAGTGCATTGCGAAGAACCAGTTTGGGGAGAAGAAATCTGCTGCGTTATGATGTTATTGTTCAAATCTTGTAATATGTATTCCCCCTGATTAGTTGAATCGTCTCGGACTGTATCTATGGTGCTTGTCACCACCGTAGTCTTGTTAGGCGTGTTTCAAATACTACCTATATACCGGCGTGGTCTTAAAAAACTATATGTCTGTGAGGGTTGATGGCACGTACACCAAACTGACACGCACAAAAGTACGGACTTCCATAAAACAGACACTACCAAAAAGTGAGACTAAAAGAGTCCTTAGTGGCCAAATTGATTAGAATTTAATTCATTTGATGCAAATATGTGGTTTATGGAAGTTGGTTGTATGTCTTGGCAAGCTTCTATACGCAAGGAAAAAGTCCCTTCTGACTTAACTGATTAGAATTTAATTCATTTGAGGCACCTTTGTGACGAAAGTCACCTTCCTTTTCTCTTATTGTTCTTGAGTGTTTAACCCACTGGACACTTCCAGAGTATGAGAGAGAATAGTGTAGGATTTCCTTGCGAGGTATTGAGGAGTTAGGCTTAAGTGCTATTTATTTGAGAAACTCTCTTGCATGATTTTTTGTGCACTATTTCTCTCAAGGTCGGTTGAGTGCAGACCTTTTGCATCTTGTGAATTTAATGCTTACAGTGGTAGATTTCGGTCACTTGGAAGATTGACTCGTTTGTGTTATTATGTGTCGTAGTCTAGGGTTAATTTGTTTGTTTGCTCGGGGACGAGCAAATGTTCGGTTTGGGGATTTTGATGAGACAATATTCTAACATCTCATTTGGTCCTTTTTAGCGGTCATTGTGAGTCTTTGTCTTTAGTTTTATAGTCTTTTTAGTTCGTTTTTATGCTTTGGTGTTTTATTTATGTTTTGCAGGAATTGATGTCTTTTGAGATAAATGTGGACAAGCTGCTTAGCATGGCTACTTGTAGATTTTCTGATGATCGTCTTTTGAGATTAAAGAAGGCTACTTGTAAGTAATTAGACGTCGCGGTGAGATTTTGCGATTGGCTCGCCTGTTTTGAAGAAAGATGCTGCTTGTGGCCAATTGGGCCGTGGCGAGATTTTACGAGAAGGATATATATTGCGATTAAGAAGGCTGTGGCGGACTATTTCTTCACTTGGCAATGACGACGCAGATTTAATTTAATTTTCCTTATTAGATTAGATTTTTGATTCCTTTTTCTTTCATACTTCTTTTAACCTAGTTTTGAGAAAAAGCTCCTAGACATTATTCTTGACATTGAGACATCTTTGGAACTTGGTTATTCATCGATTTTGTTCATCAAGATTATTGGTATTGATTTCTCAATTGCTTTGTTCTTTACAATTCGTTCTTTATCTTATTGATTGAATTGTATGTTATTGCATGCGAGTATTTCATCTATGTTTCATATGATTATTACCATGAATCTTTGCATGCAATCATCAATTATGAGTAGCTAAACACCTTTGAATACAGTGGTATGTGAAGATTATGCATATTCGTTCTAGGGTTTATCAAAGCACTCATATAGGTTAGTCTCGTATTAAATCATCGTATAAAGCTTCAATTCGATAAGTCCGTATTAAATTCTCTAAATTGTTCATGTTTAAGGATCGTGAATTGACGACTCACGATTTCTCCAGTATAATATTTTCTAATAATAATTGGTTGAATCGAATTGATTGATTTTTTGTACAACGACCGTGTGACAAATATGAGTGTTATCCCTAGTTTGAATTAGCATAATTGGATCTTGCTACTGTATTCATCCTTCTCTCATTGTTAATCGTAATCTTAACTTTAGTTAAACTAGTTAGAAGTATAATCAAAACCAAACAAATCAAGTCGTTTCCACAAGTGACTATTTGCTTTCAACTGCTTGGTAGCTTAATTGGTTCCTTAGCGAACGATTCTATGGTTAGCATTGTCTGTCTACAACAACTGCTTTCTACTTGTTTTCTAAGTAGTAATTTGAGCACATCAACATGTTTAAATCAGTTTAAGCATGTGAGGTGTTGATACGGAAATATTTCCAATCCGTCATAAAGGACCTAGGAACGAATCCTAAGGCATCCTAAGTCATCCAATGGATCCGAGACACTTTGGTCCGAGCCAACGGTCCGATCCGGGCAGACCATTCATGGTCCTACCCACATTGAAAGAAAGGAACGAAGGATTTGGAACCTACAAGGCCCGACCCGAAACTATGGGTCCGACCCACCTTGGTCCGAGCCTCTCTGGGAAAGGAGCATAGTGCTAAGTCAGTACCCCCTCCGACCAAAGGCCTCCGGTCCGGATGACAACTCGGATCCAGCATGGCAATCTCAAGTAACCAAACAGACAGGCACCAGGGAGTAGGGGGTCCGAACCCTGAGTTACGAGTCGGAAGAGTCGGACAGGCTTAGATGGGCTTCCTCATCTGACAACCCATTACGGTCCGGACCAGGCTTCCGGACCAACCTTTCTTCCATTTGGGCCACAGGCCTATCAAGACATTGGGCCATGGGCCTAGAGCATTGTTGGCACAATCTGGGCGGACACTTGGCGCGATCTTGTGAGCCCTCACTTTCTCAAGGGAAACCTATAAATATGCACATATCCTCACAATGCAAAGTAAGTGAAGTCTTCTTCCTAGACTCTTACCTTCTCAATTATTACACAGAGTCGATCTTCAGTCACTCTTGAGTAAAGTCTAAAATCCAGTTTGACACTTAGCAAACCGGATCCTAACTCCCCCCCCCCTCCAAGTCACTTGTGCAGGTACTTACGCATCGCCTCTTTCTAGTACGACGGTTCTTACGGGATCTTACTCTTGGGTTCTTACAAGCAAGGTGGTTCTTACTCAATGGTGGTCTAAGTACTTAGCGTGAAGGAAAGCAAGGAAAATTCACTAAGTGTTTGGGGGAGTTCTACCCTCAACATTTTGGCGCCATCTGTGGGAATCTTTACAAAAAGTCCCGTTCTCTTCAGTAATGGCAAGAACAAGAAGGTCCGTAAGAACCAACACTACTGCGGTTAGGATGCCCTCACCAAGGCAAAGAGGCAGACCTCCCACTCGGAAGGGAAGAGTGGCAAGAGCCACTTCAAGAAACACAGGGGATTATCCAAGTGAAGGTCGCACTGCTAGTCTTTCTTCAGAAGAGGAAAAAGCCGTTGATCCTTCAATGAGAACTCTAGCATCCGGAGTTGAAGGACAAGTTCCTCCGTCAGGAACACATAGTCCTCCTCCCGAAAGAAACTTCACTCTTCCAAACGGGCATGTCACTCGCCCAAGTGAGTTAGGGATGAGAAAGAACCAGTTTGGTAAAAAATGGTAAAGGCTCATGAGAAATACTACGGTGATACTTGTCCCAAGGGTCATCTGACTAAGTATGAGGGCCGGCTGGAGTCCAATGGTCTTAATTATAACATGAAGGCTCTTACCTTCTCAACCACTCTTACCCGATGACTCCATCAAGTCTTAGATGGACATCATCACGCTCTTCCTAAAAAGGCTTGAGAAGGCAAAAGAAGGTGAGGTCAGTGGAGCACTTAGCAAAAATCATCTAAAGAAAGCAAGATAGGACCACACCCTAGGGACAATCCTCGGACCACATCCTAAGCACCATATCCTAGGCTCCCTAAGGCCGGATGAGGTCCTCACCATCTCCTCAGAGTTGGTCCTCACCGCCGTCTCGGAGTTGGTCCTCACCATCGCTTCGGACCCGGTCCTCACCGTCACCTCGGAGCAGGTCCTCACCGCCGTCTCGGAGTTGGTCCTCACCATCTCCTCGGAGTCGGTACTTACCATCTCCTCGAGGTCGGTCCTCACCGCTGTCTCGGAGTTGGTCCTCACCATCTCCTCAGAGTTGTGTCTCACCGTCGTTTCGAACCCGATCCTCCCCATCGCCTCGGAGCAGGTCCTCACCGCCGTCTCGGAGTTGGTCCTCACCATCTCCTCGGAGTCGGTCCTTACCATCTCCTCGAGGTCGATCCTCACCACCGTCTCGGAGTTGTTCCTCACCATCTCATCGGAGTCGGTCCTTACCATCTCCTCGAGGTCGGTCCTCACCGCTGTCTCGGAGTTGGTCCTCACCATCTCCTCAGAGTTGGTCCTCACCGTCGCTTCGAACCTGGTCCTCCCCATCGCCTCGGAGCAGGTCCTCACCGCCGTCTCGGAGTTGGTCCTCACCATCTCCTCGGAGTCGGTCCTTACCATCTCCTCGAGGTCGATCCTCACCACCGTCTCGGAGTTGGTCCTCACCATCTCCTCAGAGTCGGTCCTTACCATCTCCTCGAGGTCGGTCCTCACCGCTGTCTCGGAGTTGGTCCTCACCATCTCCTCAGAGTTGGTCCTCACCATCGCTTCGGAACCGGTCCTCACCGTCGCCTCGGAGCAGGTCCTCACCGCCGTCTCGGAGTTGGTCCTCACCATCTCCTCGGAGTCGGTCCTTACCATCTCCTCGAGGTCGATCCTCACCACCGTCTCGGAGTTGGTCCTCACCATCTCCTCAGAGTCGGTCCTTACCATCTCCTCGAGGTCGGTCCTCACCGCTGTCTGGAGTTGGTCCTCACCATCTCCTCGAGTTGGTCCTCACCATCGCTTGAACCGGTCCTCACCGTCGCCTCGGGCAGTCCTCACCGTCTCGGAGTTGGTCCTCACCATCTCCTCGGAGTCGGTCCTTACCATCTCCTCGAGGTCGGTCCTCACCGCTGTCTCGGAGTTGGTCCTCACCATCTCCTCGGAGTCGGTCCTTACCATCTCCTCGAGGTCGATCCTCACCACCGTCTCGGAGTTGGTCCTCACCATCTCCTTGGAGTCGGTCCTTACCATCTCCTCGAGGTCGGTCCTCACCGCTGTCTCGGAGTTGGTCCTCACCATCTCCTCAGAGTTGGTCCTCACCATCGCTTCGGAACCGGTCCTCACCGTCGCCTCGGAGGAGGTCCTCACCGCCGTCTCGGAGTTGGTCCTCACCATCTCCTCGGAGTCGGTCCTTACCATCTCCTCGAGGTCGGTCCTCACCGCTGTCTCGGAGTTGATCCTCACCATCTCCTCGGAGTCGGTCCTTACCATCTCCTCGAGGTCGATCCTCACCACCGTCTCGGAGTTAGTCCTCACCATCTCCTCGGAGTCGGTCCTTACCATCTCCTCGAGGTCGGTCCTCACCGCTGTCTCGGAGTTGTTCCTCACCATCTCCTCAGAGTTGGTCCTCACCGTCGCTTCGGACTTGGTTCTCACCATCTCCTCGAAATCGGTCCTCACCGTCGCTTCGGACTTGGTTCTCACCATCTCCTCGAAGACGGTCCTCACCGTCGCTTCGGACTTGGTTCTCACCATCTCCTCGAAGTCGGTCCTCACCGTCGCTTCGGACTTGGTTCTCACCATCTCCTCGAAGTCGGTCGTCACCGTTGCTTCGGACTTGGTTCTCACCATCTCCTCGAAGTCGGTCCTCACCGTCGCTTCGGACTTGGTTCTCACCATCTCCTCGAAGACGGTCCTCACCGACGCTTCGGACTTGGTTCTCACCATCTCCTCGGAGAAAGGTCCTCACCAACTCAATGAGCTTAAGAGCTAGGAGATACTTTCAAAGATTGGGATTTGTTTATTTCAAATCCCGATCTCCATTTTCGCTGGCTTCTCTTAAAAACGGAGAACCGAAAACAATGCTCTACAGTTTTCGATGAAAAAGTAAGTATTCTGACTTAACTTGAAATCATCATTTGCCATACATTCGCATCCATTGCATCATTCATTCACTCATTCATCCATCCATTCATTCATCATGCACGCACACATCATTTATCAATGCTTCATTTACTACAAGCGTGCATGATTTGTCAAGGACATGTTTCCAATTAATAAGGGGGTCCGACACCCACGAACTTATATAAGCCCGACCGTCTCGACATAACACGGACTCTCGTCTGTTCGGATGTCCTCCTTAGGACCATCCTGAAAAACCGGTTGTCATGAAAAGATAAACACTCCATCCCTCTTACGGATGGATGAGTTATCCACTCACATGAACTCTCAACCGTTTGGACAACCTCTATTGGACCATCCATCAACACGTCGTTTTGGAGATCACAAGCCATCGTTCTTACTGATGGATAAGTTGTCCAAAGACATCATATGTGAATGTTGATAATTTTTACGGACACCAAGTCCAAAGCTTCAAAAGTAAAGCGAAGCTACAAAGATAGACAAAAAGAAGACATTTTCAAACAAGCTTCGGACAGCTTCACTCTTTTTGTATGAAGTAAAGACGGAATTCAAGCATCACGTTGAGTTCTACATATATCCGAAGGACAATACAACAACATCAACACTCCTGAAAATTACATGTGTTGACAAACAAGTTATCTTCGGAGCAAAATAATTAGCTAAACTCGGAACAACACAAACATCAAAATCGCTTCGACTAGAGTTTGAGGCCAGTTCGAACTACAAGCAGAAGAAGAGGCTCGGATTGAACATAAACGGAACGATAAATCCGTATCCTAGCTTCGGACAAGATCGCAAAGTCTCAAAAAAAAAAAAAGAAAAAGTTATCGTAGCTACGGACTTCATGTAGTAATCCGAAAGCAGATCCGTAGCACATGACTCGAAAGAGATCCGGATTTGTGGAATCTCGCCTCAAAACTCGCAAACTTGAGCAACAACACAACACGCCTCGGATGAGCACCTTGAACTACAACGTCCAGAGAGACCGACCTTGGACATCAAAGTCCGGAGCAACATATCTAGATCCAGCTGGAGCACAAGCACGAAATTGAATCAGAGTAACTTCATAATAAACAACACGAGCTTGGACGATTAACTCGGATAACAAGCCTCGTATCCGGATTGACATCCATGGCGCCTCTCTGCGCCATCCTAGATCCGGATCGCGAGGCTGAAACCAGTTGATTGAGCTCGAAATGGCCGACGGACAAGAGCGATGAACGGATGAAAGAGGGCAAGAGGAAGAGCGGTGTTGATTCTCGAACTACGGAAAATAAATAGCAAATCCGGATGACAAAGATCCAGTTCGAAACTTGGAACAATTACGGATCTCAAAAGTCGACTAACAAAGAAATGAACTCAACAAAGCAGTCGGAGAAGACAACTATGAATCTAAATAGCTTGTCCCCTTCTCCACCTCTCACCTCTGCTCGACCTCTTGCTCCACCTCGAGATTTAGCTCCGACCTCCCTTCGTCAAACCAATCAATCCGAGGATTTTAAAATATTATTGGTTGATCGGAGAAGAAGCAGTGAATTAGAATGGAGCTTACTTGATTTAGCGGAGCAAGACGACCAAGGACTCCTAAGCTCGGATCAACTCACTCACTCATCGCTCGGATTTAGCGCCTTAGGACTATAAGGACACAGAGAAGCCCGGCACTGGCGCACAAGCTCGAGCTTGATGTCCCATAAAATCTCCGAGCACTCCGAGCGAAAAAGAAGAACACAATTGAATGTAACTCAAATCTCGAATTCGGATGCAAAACCCAGATCCAGAAAAACCCAGAAATAAATACCTCTTCTCAATTACGTTGTAATCAAAGCCAACTTTCGAATTGTGGATGATCGACGCTGCCACCATGGATGAGTATAAGGTTTCTCCAATGTACAGGATTGAAGAGACTTGCGATTTGCTCAGTCATCGCATATTTCCATAGTCAAGGAATTATCCGAATTCATCCTTAAAGCGCCTTCAAAGACAAATCACCCATTGGTAAACATAAAGCATTTAGAGTCATCAAATATGTTGTGGGAAAGTCGGATCTTTGAGTTAAGAATAGACAGACTCGAATGAATCCGGTTATGACGAGCAAGCGGAACAAAAGCGCAGATGGATGGAGGAGATTCGACGCGATTCTCTCCCTTCCCACCAACACGCAGCACCATGAATATCTCAAAGCTTCTCCTTCTGCCTCTCACCTCCTGCTACACCTCAGTCTCAGCTCCACCTCCCTCTAAGTCAAGCCAATCGATCCGGAAGTGGAGCGGCGGTTTAAGACTCGCCTCGGAACTCAAAAAACTCGAACAAAATAATGGAGCAACGAATCAGAAGCGGAGAATAGGAATCTCGAACTTGAGCAGATATCGGCAGCCAATCCGCTTTGGACGGAAACAAAGAGCGGGCTTAGACATAAAAGAGAGTAGCAGACTCAAGCCCAAGCGGTAGCGCACTCTTCTCTATTCTTCCATTGCCGCACCGTCTCGCTCACTAGCTTCGATCACCTCCTCTTGCCATCGTCACTGCAACTCGACCTTCACCAAGAAATTACGGAAGTTCGGTCCGAGCTTGATGTCGAGAAAAGCTCCGAGCACTCAGCGAAAAAGCTCGGGCTTTAGCATAAAACAAGAGCTTTAGCAAATCCGAATCTGCAGACACCCACCTCGAAGCAGGCAGATTCGGACCGGAGTTAAATTGATGAAGGCACGTCTCCTTCTCCACCTCTCACCTCTGCTCCGACCTCGAACTTTAGCCTCTCACCTCTCTCTCCGACGAACCAAGCATTCCGTGAAGTAAAACGGAGAAGAAACCAATATCCGGACAGCGTGAGGCTGAGACTCGATCCAGACAGCAAGCGTGCTTGGATCCGCGATCAGACACACACTCGCAAATCGGAGCATCACACCAAGCGTGTCCGACACGCTTCGGAACTACGAGCTGCTCCGAACAGCACAAGCTCCGACTTGGTGTCCCCGTAAGAGCTCCGAGCACTCGGTTGATTCATTGAAGAGGGATTTGAGAAGTGGATCCGGAGTAAGGTTGAGGTTGCTCAAAAAGAGACCAAAAATGGTGGGTTTGGTAAGAAGAAGCAGAAGAAAGAACAATAAATGGCTTAAATAGCTACTACCTTCCTTTCTTCTCACCCACGTGATTCTGCAGCTACAGTGCAAGCCCACTAGGCATGATTGGCCTTGGTCCACTCATCGGCCCATATCGAGATTATCTCATATACTCTATGCAAATGGAAGAATACATTTAAATATAAAGGATCCATGGATTGATGGGCCGATCCGGTCCGGATCCGATGGGCTCAAAAATACTAGACCAAAATTAATCTATTAGTGGATTTGGATTTAATTCCAAGTCCAACCAAGACCAGGTACATGCCATCTTCAACTATCTACTTCAGGAAATTCTTCTCTCCAAGGAGTCCGGCAAATTGAAGAAGTTATATTTAATTTTTCCAAGTTCGGATCCGACATCCGAATGACAAAATCTACAAGAAAAAATCTACCCGGACTTGACTCCTCGGATCCGACATCCAAGCGACAAAGTCTACCCGGACTTGACTCCTCGGATCCGACATCTAAGCGACAAAGTCCACCCGGACATGACTCCTCGGATCCGACATCCAAGCGACAAAGTCTACCCGGACTTGACTCCTCGGATCCGACATCCAAGCGAGAAAATCTACCCGGACTTGACTCCTCGGATCCGACATCCAAGTGACAAAGTCTACCCGGACTTGACTCCTCGGATCCGACATCCAAGTGACAAAGTCTACCCGGACTTGACTCCTCGGATCCGACATCCAAGCGACAAAATCTACCCGGACTTGACTCCTCGGATCTGACATCCAAGTGACAAAGTATACCCGGACTTGACTCCTCGGATCCGACATCCAAGCGACCAAATTTTCCAAAGTCCTAAGCCTTCACGTTTGACCCTATCTCGCTACAAATACCTCTTTTCCTACAGTGCGAGACGGGACGTCTCCCTCTCGGACTGTAAGAAAAGAGGGGGGGGGGGAAGAGAGATAGAGGAAAGACAAGAGGACACGGATAAGGAAAATTTCTCTTAGAAGCTCACAAGATCGATCGCACAAAGAAGCTCCCCGGACGCTATAGTTCCTCAACTATCTTCTACAAAGATACTTGGAAACTAGGGGGACATATGTTGATACAAAAATATGTCCAAGACGTCAAAGACATCCGAAGCTCCCTGGACACTATAGTTCCTCAACTATCTTCTACAAAGATACTTGGAAACTAGGGGGACATATCTTGATACGGAAATATGACCAATCCGTCATAAAGGACCTAGGAACGAATCCTAAGGCATCCTAAGTCATCCAATGGATCCGAGACACTTTGGTCCGAGCCAACGGTCCGATCCGGGCAGACCATTGATGGTCCTACCCACATTGAAAGAAAGGAACGAAGGATTTGGAACCAACAAGGCCCGACCCGGAACCATGGGTCCGACCCACCTTGGTCCGAGCCTCTCTGGGAAAGGAGCATAGTGCTAAGTCAGTACCCCCTCCGACCCAAGGCCTCCGGTCCGGATGACAACTCGGATCCAGCATGGCAATCTCAAGTAACCAAGCAGACAGGCACCAGGGAGTAGGGGGTCCGAACCACGAGTTCAGTCGGAAGAGTCAGACGAGCTTAGATGGGCTTCCTCATCCGACCCATTACGGTCGGACCAAAGGTCGGACCAACCTTTCTTCCATTTGGGCCACAGGCCTATCAAGACATTGGGCCATGGGCCTAGAGCATTGTTGGCACAATCTGGGACGGACACTTGGCGCGATCTTGTGAGCCCTCCCTTTCTCAAGGGAAACCTATAAATATGCACATATCCTCACAATGCAAAGTAAGTGAAGTCTTCTTCCTAGACTCTTACCTTCTCAATTATTACACAGAGTCGGTCTTCAGTCACTCTTGAGTAAAGTCTCAAATCCGGTTTGACACTTAGCAAACCGGATCCTAACCCCCCCCCCCCCTCCAAGTCACTTGTGCAAGTCCTTACGCATCGCCTCTTTCCAGTACGACGGTTCTTACGGGCTCTTACTCTTGGGTTCTTACAAGCAAGGTGGTTCTTACTCAATGGTGGTCTAAGTACTTAGAGTGAAGGAAAGCAAGGAAAATTCACTAAGTGTTTGGGTGAGTTCTACCCTCAACATGAGGATCTACATAACTAAAAAAGATATTGAGAGCCTTCTCATTGTTGTTTGCATCCGCAATTTCTTTTTTATCATAATCACGTACCATCTTAGGGATGCAATCTTTGTCCTCATCAGGAGGTAATAAAGACAAAGTATAACCATCACGAACACTTCTCCAAACACGAATATCAATGGATTTGATATGCGAGCGAATGCGAGTTTTCCAAAGATTATAGTTGGAGCCATCAAGTATAGGTAACCTATTGACATTAGGATTAGCAAAATCCATGATACCAAATCCAAACACCTATGAATTAGGTGCTTGACTCTGATGACAAATGAAAATGTATGGATTGGGATTTGGTATAATGTAAACAAGTGTATACAATACACCAAAGAACACTGTTGAACAATGTCTTCGATATACTGTAACAAACAGTGTATATAACTATATTAGTTAAACACACTAACACTAAAGATAATCTAACTAGCAATTCAAGCACACAGCGGAATAAAAGAACACCAAGTATGGTTTCAAGAGGGTTAATATATTATAACCCTCCGAGCCTCAAGGCAAAAGAATTCGATATGATGATATAATGAATTACAAAAACACTAAGCAGTTGGATTAAACTAAATATCCTAGTCAAGTAGAAAAACTAGACAAAGCCTAGAAAATTGTCAAATACGTGAGGTGTTATGAATACAATCGGAGACTGCTCTGACTCACGTAATTGAATGAACTGAATTCTGGCTTTATATATAGCCTTATAATGCAAAATGGGCAGAAGGTAAGTTCCTACTTTGTTGCTCCAGATATTGACTTGAATTCAATAGGAAATCTTCTATAAGATCTTTCCCAAACTCTTCTCTTAAATAAGGAAAGTATTTCCTTCTTGCAATATTTGCTTTCCATATTTAAATTATCTCCACATGCTTTCCTTCCTCCTTCAGCTGCCAGAAGATAAGTCACATACGTGGGAATGTTCAGATCTGTCTTGATCTTAATAGATGATCTTCCCAAGTATATCTCCTCAATATTCTATTCAAAGATTAATAAAGGCAAAGTATAACCATCTTTATCCTCATCAGGAGGTAATAAAGGCAAAGTATAACCATCGAGAACACTTCTCCAAACACGAATATAAATGGATTTGATATGCGAGTGAATGCGAGTTTTCCAAAGATTATAGTTGGAGCCATCAAGTATAGGTAACCTATTGACATTAGGATTAGCAAAATCCATGATACCAAATCCAAACACCTATGAATTAGGTGCTTGGCTCTGATGCCAAATGAAAATGTATGGACCGGGATTTGGTATAATGTAAACAAGTGTATACTGTACACCAAAGAACACTATTGAACAATGTCTTCGGTATACAGTAACAAACAGTGTATATAACTATATTAGTTAAACACGCTAAAGATAATCTAACTAGCAATTCAAGCGCACAACGGAATAAAAGTAAAACAAGGATGGTTTGTAGAGGGTTAATATATTATACACCTCCCGATTAAAAAAAAAAATTATAACCCTCCGAGCCTCAAGGCAAAAGAATTCACTATGATGATACAATGAATTACAAAAACACTAATTAGTTGGATTGAACAAACTATCATAGTCTAGTAGAAAAACAAGACAAAGCCTAGAAAACAGTCAAATACATGAGGTGTTATGAATACATCGGAGACTGCTCTGACTCACGTAATTGAATGAACTGACTTCTGACTTTATATATAGCCTTACAATGCACGATGGCCAAAAGGTAAGTTCCTACATCGTTGCTCTAGATCATGACTTTAATTAAATAGAAAATCTTCTATAAGATCTTTCCTAAACTCTTCTCTTCAATAAGGAAAGTATTTCCATCTTGCAATATTTGCTTTCCATATTTAAATTATCTCCACACGCTTTCCTTCCTCCTTCAGCCGCCAGAAGGTAAATCACATACTTGGGAATGTTCAAATTTGTCTTGATCATAATAGATGATCTTCCCAAGTATATCTCCTCAATATTCTCTTTAAATATTATCTTAATCTCCAATAAGGAAATAACACTTTCCAACAGATTTGCTTTCCTACTTTGCCCAAACTCTTCCTAAGCATCAACTTTGAATCCCTTGACTTATTTAGACCGGCACAATCAACCTAAACCCGTGGAACTAGGTGAAGGTTAATAAAGGAAAATATCAAATCAAATATAAAAGTGCAGCAGTATAGTGCTGTCGTCTGGTGTTGTGAAAACACCGCATGTCAACACCTGCACTTTTCATCCTCTTTGATATCCTTAAGAAGTAACTCAACATGGAATCCAATCAAAGTGAATAAAGGTAAAATATAATAATTAAAGTGCAATATAATGTGCAGTCAGATGGTGTTGTGAAAACACTGACTGATACACTTGCACTTTCACGCCTCATCAAAACTCCCCAAACCGAACCTTTGCTCGTCCTCGAGCAAACAACATACCTAAAAACGCAATGAGACTCTAAACAAACCAAAACAAAGAACGAGTCCAGCATGGTGAACACTCAAAAAGTAAAGCTGGGAAGGCGGTTTTCACCACAAGTTGCCAAAAATCCCTTATGCAAATGTGTTCTTTTCAATGAGTCGAAGGGACTTTTGTTCTAGAGACTAAAAATAGAGACATGCTACTCCGACTACTGTTCCCTTGTTGCTTTCAAATTGCTCAAAACCTTGCACACTTATTTTTTTGAGTTACTCGAAATTATTGTGAATCTGCGGATAAAATCACTGCTGTGTAACCCTCATTATTTGCTAGGACTTATTTCGCATGTGGCTCTCGTCCAAAGCTTTTGCTCATGTAGACAATGAATTCCACACGACTCACATCTTGAGGTTTGAGTAACTCGTGTGCTTATTTGTACTCATTGGGATCTTTTGGCTTAAATTTTGCTGGTGTCCATTTTACCGATGGTCTGCACTTTTGTTCATGTCATTTAGATACGTGTCATCAACCCTCACGGTCATATGGCCGCTAAAAGGCCACGCTGGTATATGATAGTATTTGAACACGCCCAACACGACCTACGGTGATCACTTAAGACCATGTATACACCCTGAGCTTTATTTAAAAAATAATTTGTTGGGAACAAAAGTCAAAAATATACATCTCTCAATCAGTCATAAAAAATGGACATCCCCTCCCGAAACCTGTTCTTTAGAACGGGTTTGGAAGGGTATTAAAAGTAAAAAGCATGCCGTTTGTCATTCCCATCTAATCAAAACACGCATAAGTATCAAATGGCTCAAAAAACAATAAAATAATTTGCACATCCCAGGAGTCACACGAAACAATTCTTGCCGGTATAATATATTTTCATTGGCTCAAAAAAGGCTCCTCACAGGTTTTTTGGACCACAAAGCTAAACAAACTTCTTATTTACAAGGGAAACGAACTTGAAAATTTTAAAACTCAACAACCACTACTAATCAGTATATACTAAAAACTTGAGCAACAAAAGAGTTTGTCATGAACAAAGGATGTTCAACTAGGAAGTTCGACTCAAGAATCACAAAAAATTTAAAAACAGGCCAAAAAATGTATGCCAAAAAGACACTAAAAAGTTAAAAAGAAAGCCAAGTAAGGCTCACCGGCCAAAAGTAATACATGCAACCTATGTGGATCACCGACCACCACTAAGAAAGCGATAAAAGAAAGGAAGAAAGAGGAAGAAAAATTACCAAAGTTGTTCCTTGCTTTCTGATGTCCCCTCCCCAAACTGAACGATTGCACGTCTCGTGCAAGATTGTGATTCAAGAAGAAAGAAAGAAAGGAACCTAAAGAGTATTACAAACTAAAAAGATATCTAATTAAAAGGTTAGTGAAACAAAATAAAATCGAAAGGAAATTTATGTAAATAATTTTTGTTAATTTTATTTATTTATTTATTTATTATTATTATTATTATTATTTTTTGTTGGCTGGGGCGGGCGATCGCCCACTGATCCGGGCGATCGCCCCAATCGGTTGTGGCGATCGCCCGGCCACCTGCACGCGGTGGCAGAGAGTTTGCAAACTCTCTGCCGCTTCGTGTAGGTGAGCACGCGGTCGCCAATAAAAAGACTTGAATAATTTTTTTTTAAATAAAGGGAAATGACAGGAAATTAAACGTGAATGCAATTTATTCTAATAATGCAAACTAAGATGAATTTAAAGATTTTTTTGGATATTTAAGAAAAGAAGAAAAATATGCTAATGCAACTATATGCTATGCAAATGAGAGAATGTGTCGAATCACTCCGGGTTGTCTCCCGGATAGTGCTTCTTTATAGTCAATAGCTTGACTCTTCACGGAGTTCATGTCCCACAAGTTTTGATACCAGGCTTCCTCGTCTTCTTAAGCCTTACCGTACCTGGTCCCTGTGCACTAGAACACACATCAACAGGTCCTACAAATCCTACGAGAGGATTTTCACAAGGACAAAATGTGTTAGGAGGAGTGTAGGCTTGCAACTCCCGTTGCACACCCCTTACCTCATAAGTGGCTCGATGGTGGCGCATATTGATCATGGGATCAAGAGTCTCAATGAACGGTCTCCCCAACAGCACCATTCCATCTCCCACTTTCAACCCCTTCCTAACCGGCCCCAACACATAGAAGTCGGTTATCACAAAATCATTTCCCGACCGGATTTCCACATCTTCTACAACACCAAATGGTCTCCGTATCGAGCCATTCGCCATTCTCACCATGAGATTCTTCCCCTTCAGCCCCCTCACTCTACTCGCCTCGTACATTTCGTACGGCATGACATTGACAACAATCCCGGTGTCAAACATCCCTGACACTCCTTCCAAGCTCCCAAAACCGACCTTGACATTAAAGCCACTAGAATTGGTTGTTTTGGAGCCCTTCTTCCTAATCACCTCCCCAGTGGTGATTTCTCTACCCATTGTAGCACATGCACCTCCTCAACACGGGTATCACCCACAACAGGGTCTACTGCCCCTTCACTACTTCGAACTTCAACACAACAATCATTTTTATCATCAACAAAAGCATCAACAGTTATATTTTTAGTCACCGGTTCCACCGGGACTACATTACAAGGAATTAAATCATTGGAAGCCATACGTACCTCAATCTCCTTGGAAGTAGAGTCGTGGTGGCTGAATGCCACATTTGTCCACTTGCAATTTCGGAACCTCGACCCTTGCTCTTTCCTTGGATACCGTGATTTCCACTGGTACCTCAGTGACAACAGTGATTGTCATGGCATTTTCGGTTGCTCCGGGCAACCTCCCCTTCTCTCGGATGCGACTCCTATCAAGCAACTCTTGAAGTTGTCTCTTGATATCCTTGTTGTCCCCATCTAGAACCGGCAACCTCCCATCTGTCTTCTCCCGGTGCCTTGGAGCCCTGTCGATAAACCTCTGCGACCTCTCCATGAACTCCTCAATTCTCGACTTGCTAGTCGAGGTGGAATTCTTGGGCTTCTCCTCTTCCTTAGGAGTAGGATTCTCACAATGATCGTTCGAGTAGCTCAGCTTCGACCGATCCACATTAGGGTAGATTTGGTTAGGAGCGAACCTATGAACCGGTCCCTTTCCTCCAAATCCAACATCCATTGGCCTCTACCTCAAGAAATACCCACCATTAGCTCCTTACACCCAACACACTTCCTCTCCTTCCGCTGGAGTAGCAATTTCAGACACCTACTTGACCGAGAAGTTGGCCCTACATTGATTTGCCCCGTGTCCGTAGTTGTTGCAAATCCCACACTTCTCATGAGCATACGAATTCTGACCATTCGCCGCCAACAACTTCACTTGCCTCAACTCCCTTTCTAGCTCTTCTATACGGCTGCTAGAATCATCAAGGGTGGCCTTCACCTCACTCCTAAAACCGTGCTTCTCCCCCTCACACTCTTGTGCTGCGAATTCTTTGAACACTTGATAAACAAATCGTTCAGCTCCTCCGATGTACGATCCATGATGCTTCCATCACTAGCTACGTCAACATAAGATTGTTGACTCTCATTCAGTCCATCAAAGAAGTATTGCGTCAGATCTGCAAGACTTAGGCGGTGATGAGGACACTTTTTTTGGAGCATCTTGAACCTCTCCCAAGCCTCGTAAAATGTCTCATCGTGGAGTTTCTGGAACCCCGTGATCTGTGCCTTCAAAGTGGTGGTCTTCGACTAAGGATTGTAGCGATCCGTGAAGTCCTCACTAATCTCATCCCAAGTAGTCAAAGAGACTTCGGGAAGCATATTTAACCATTAGCTCTGTCCGCTAGTCACATGGGGAATATCTTCATCCTAAAATCATCATCCTCCACCCCTGTAGTGTGCATCCCCGCTATGAACATCTCCAAATCCTTCAAGAAGCCCATCACATCCTCATTTTCCATCCCATAGAATTTGGGAAGGTGTTGAAGAAGATACGACTTCAACTCATAATTCTGGGCCGCTTCTGACAGAACGATGCACGACCTATGTGCTCCAATAGGAGCCTTGAATATGTTGTGGATCGTGTTTCAAGGAACTACACGAGCTCCACCAGAACCACCACCACCAACATTTGGTGTATCACCCATATCTGCTTCTAGAATAGATTCCTATGTATCAAACTTCGAACCAGATTCTTCAATACCCTCACTCACTTGCATACCAGCAAGACTAAACCTCAACCTCTTCTGATGCCTTTCAATATCGTCAACAAAAGGCTCCATGGGAAGATTCAAGTTCCTTCTCCCTTGCATAAACTACCTACAATCAGAAAAGAGAAAGGTATGAAACCAAGATTCTCCACAAACATAAAATACACAGTAAACCGAGTAAACTAATCATTAAAAAACAAACTAAGGAGTTAGTTCCCCGTCAGTGGCGCCAAAAACTTGATGTGTCAAATCAAGTCCTTAATTTATAAGCCAAGAGCAATATCAAGGATCAATAGGAAAAGCACGTAGTGAGTTGATAAGTTGCCCCGAGTGTCATTCTCGTAGGACTTAACTAGGCTCGTCGATGTTTTAAAGAAGTAGTTTGTCTAGAATTACGTCTTCCGACTTCCAATTCTTTTCTTTCGCAAATCACACAATTTAGCAAACAACAGACACGAGTTTGTTATCAATTAAAGGAGACATGGGGTGCTGTTTCATCAAGAGCTAGCTAGTAATAGGATGCAATGGTTTACACGACTTTTGAAAGTTAAAACATTTAATCAACGTAGTAGAGTCGTCAATTCTAATAGTCGACGTTTGTAGTCGAAAGTGTTGGGCGTAAATCGTTGTTAACATTGAGGGTTCGTATCCCTTTGGTGGATTTTGGGTACGAGAAAACGATTGCTAAGACATTGAACTAATCAAACGATTCGCAAGAATTCAATCAGACAAAGAACAATGTTTTCATCCAAAGACCAATGGTTAACCAAGACTCCAACTTCAATCAGATGGATGAATCTTGGAACCCTAGACCTCTCAAACTCTCCCCAAATATGTTGTGAAATGAAAAAGTGAAGTTTGAATTACAAAATCTGGAGTTTCAATTAAGAATCGGACAAAAAGTAACGCTAATTCTGGAACAGATCTAGGCGGGCAATCGTCGGTTGGGGCGAGAAAATCTGGAGTTTCAATTGAGAATCGGACAAAAAGTAACGCTAATTCTGGAACAGATCTACGCGGGCGATCGTCGGTTGGGGCGATGCCCCAACCGTTGATCGCCCCAACAGCTTGGGGTGATCGCCCCAACAGCTTGGGGTGATTGCCCCGACCGGAGCTAGTGATCGCCCGCTGCGGCTCTGGAATGCGGCCCTCTGTGGCCGCGTTCAGAGCTCCGGGTGATCGCCCCGCTTCCTTCGGGCTCGATTTTTACCTTATTCTTCCGTCCTTGACCCGTTTGGCATTCCGGGAACCTTCGTGGCACCTATTTGGAGTCTTGGAGCTTGTGATCTCCGAGAAAGTGCATTAAAATGCAATGTTTTGACTTCTTTTCTTCATGAAAAGTACTAAATCCTGGAATCAAGGTGGAAACACAAGAAACACAAACAAAATACAATATATATACAAATAAAGGAAAAACTAATCTAAAAGTTAGTAAAAACAAGGTAAAAGAATCTGATGAGGTGTCCTAAAAATGCCTCATCAGACTTATCTTAGCTCAAAAAGGTAACTAGTACTCTTAGTTCACTTGAACATTGTAAAAGAGGAAGCTTACTGAGTATGTTAGTCTAGCAAATCTTGTATAGGATGTTAGGTCTCTGAATATAATTTTTTATATCTTTAAAGAAGACCAAGAAGGAAGCATCCAGCAGAAGAACTCAATTATTGAAGATCAGAAGACTGAACAAGATTGTTGAAGACTAAGGAGAAGTGTCTCCTCAGAAACCTTGGCCCAGCTACCTTGAAAAGATCAAGTTTCTTTGGAAGACAAGTATTTCAATAGGTTTTTGATACATAATGGTCACTGAGTAAGGACTTGCACAGCCTTAGAAAGCTTGCATTGTTCCGTTGACACTACAGGATAAAAGTTAGTACAGTGCATTAATTACGCAGACAGAGATGTCTGAGCAAAAAAAGAAATCTCTGCAAAGAGACAAAGCTCACTGTTGTACTATCTTCAGATATCAATAGTTTGAATTTCATTGTGCCCAATGGATACTATTCAAACGACTTGATTTTCAACTATAAATATCACCACTTAGAATGCTTGAAAACACACACTTGAACACTGAATACACAAAACTTCATACATTACATTCAAGCATAGAAGCCTTCTACCTACTTACTCTCTTGCTTAATGTTGCGACTAAAGCTCTTGATTTCTAAGTAGCACAAAAGTTCTAAGTGTCCTGATCCTTTAACAAGAATTATATATTGTGAAAGAGTTGAATCCAGAAGATATAGTTGTGACTAATATATGGGATTCATTCTCTTGAACAACATCAAGACATGGGCTAGTAAAGAACAACTTACCATATATTGAAAAGTGTATTCACTAAGATTGTTTCCACCAAGCACTCTAAGATAATTGTATAAGTTATAAGAGCCTGCTCACCTGACAAACTACCATAACTAAGACCACACAGGTGTTGAGCATAGGAAGTACTTGGTTGAGAAAACCAAGGAATAACTCGGGGGGACACTTGGTTGAGAACCTAGTGTTAAATGGATCAAGAGATGGGATTTTGTAAGGGGAACTCATTATCTTATCTTAGTGGATTCAAGTCCTGACAAAGGGCGAGTGAATTAGTTGAGGGATTATGCCACCTTCAGATACCACTATAAAGCTTTGTGTTATTTACTTTCTGTACTTACAAACATTATAGCTTGCTGAGCACGTGCACTTATCACAAAAGACTTCCGCTCTCTGAATATAAGTATCAGATACCTTCACAGATATCTGAGAAACAGTTTTATTGTCAATAGTTTGAAAATACTATTCACCCCCCTAGTCTTTTACTTTTTCATTATCTGGACCAACATCTTTCCTTAAAAGCAAGTGGTGGATCTCATCTTTCACTACCTCACAGCTCAAGTCAGAGTGTGGAGGCTCCACAAGTTTCGGGTTCTTCTCCCCCTTTGATATCTCATAGAAGTTGTTGATAGTATGAGGTCAAAACGTGAACTCGACTCCCCTTATGGTGATAAGAGGCAGCTTGCTCACCTCATCCAGGTCGTCTACTTCAAGTTGAAAGAACTCCGCATAGAATTCCCTGACTATGTCGAGGTTGTAACCATCAAGACAAGTGGTGAAAGGTCTCCACCCTTCTGTGTCAAATAGTGTGAGCATCCAAGTGAAATTCTCTCTTGAGGGGAAATTGATTTGGATGTTCCTTTAGGGGACTACCCCTCGGTTTCTGTTTGCTTCCAACCATGTTTGGGCTTCCTTCGAGAGTGAAGGATGAGTAGCACTCTTCCTGGGCCTTCATCTTTTCTTGCTTGATTCTCCCACTTGTGTCTTCTTCATGGTACCTAGGTTCAAACAAGTGTGTGAGATATCATGTTTGGAGCTAAATCCATTCTAAGGCTAGCATGCAAATCCCATGGGGTTTCTTCTGACCCAAACCTAGTGTTTGGCACATCATGCATATCAAGTCTTAGCTTGTAACAAGATCAATAGCTTCTCTAAAACGATACGAGAACTAGTCACATAAACTCACTTTCGTAAGGTGTCATGTTTCAAGTTAGAAAGCATAATGCATATGAAGAATCATCCTAAGAGCATATGACTTAGAAAGTATGTTTCCTAAACATAAATCATCAAGTAAAAAACCATACGAGCATGTGAGTGAAAGAGAAAGAAGTCATTAAGAGAATTTGTTTCCTTGAGACATTTCATCAAACACTTGGTGAGCATGAACAAAAACTCTAAATTTCTCTAAAAAATTACCATATCTCTACCAAGACAAGTGATAACATGTTATGCACTACTAGTAAGCATGTATTCTCATCAACAATTAACACCCATATCAATCAAATGAAGCATATAATTGCAAAGCACCAAAGAAGCATGAATAAAGTGCAAACAAAGAGTTTAAGGATTTAAAATTGATAATGAAGATGAAATTGTGGTGTACAAGAGTAGAGATCACTTACTTGATTTTGTTGATGGATGTATAAGCTAAGAATGCAATGGGTAAGTGAAAAATGCGAAGTTTTTAAAGAGTTTGGAAGAAAAGTGAAGTGGGGGGAGAAGATAATCGAGTGAGGGATTTAAAAAGGAGAGGAGTGAGCTGGAAGCAGCTCACTGCGGTCCACCGGCGGCTGCAGTGAGGCTGCTGCCTCACTGTTCCTCAAACGCGATAAATCGCGTGTT
Source organism: Plantago major (assembly GCA_026545765.1). Classification (NCBI taxonomy): domain Eukaryota; kingdom Viridiplantae; phylum Streptophyta; class Magnoliopsida; order Lamiales; family Plantaginaceae; genus Plantago; species Plantago major. The sequence continues at coordinate 73,449,542 of CM048839.1, forward strand.
TTCCATTCTTTTTGGTTTTTTATTTTTTGAAATGCAATTATGACTCCAGAATAATAACTAAAGAAAATGAAAAAGTTTTTTGAAAAGTTTTTCGAAAAGAAATTTTGGTGCGGAAAATGAGAAAAACAAAAAACGAAACGAAACGAAACGTGAATGCAAGTGCGTAAATTAAATGTGACCTTGGGTTGCCTCCCAAGAAGCGCTTATTTTAGGTCTTATAGCTCGACCCCTATTTTCATGATAGCTTATTTGTCGAGGTTTATACCCTCGATCCCGTTGGAACACTTGTCCATCCATTCCTTAGCGTAGCTCGAATCTTCTATTCAACATATCATTTCTTCTTCCTCGATCTTATCTAGCTTCGGATCCTCGTTGATATGAAAAGTGAACTCTATGCAGTTGTTGGTTTCCTCTGGACTATTCCATTCACCGTCACTCCCGGCAGATCCACATTTCCAGTTATCGTCCTCCGATCCAAAGTACTCGTCGGGGATCGATGGAAGAATATTTTCATTCAATTCTTCTCGTGTCTCCCAGTATGTCTTGAACAGATTCATCAGTGCTAGCAAATCTTCAGAAGGAACCACCAATTCTTCTTCAGTGTCCATCCACCAGTCTCCTGTGGTGAAATTGATCCTTGCTGCCTTTGCTTCCTCCAAAGTGTCGTTCGAAATCCCCATTACTATCCGGTGATTTGATATATTCATCGAAATCTCCCTTCTTGACACGTTGATGATGGTGTTGGTGGTGGCCATAAACGGTCTTCCCAGAAGCATAGTATCATTGTCCGGGTCTGCATAGTCCACGATAAGATAATCCACAAGAATATCGAGCCCCTCTAGTTTAGTAATCACATTATGTATCTTGCCACAGGCGGTCGTAGTAGAGACATCAGCGACCAGTATGTCGGTTCTTGCTTCCATCATTCCAGCTAAGTTGAGTTTCTTGTAGACGGCGAGTGGCATCATATTAATGCTGGCTCCCAGCTCCAGGGTTCCTGTGGCTGTTTTCCCTTTGATGACAACATTTATGTTGAAAACTCCGGGGTCGGGTGTCTTTGGTAAGATTGGTTTGACCATTTCTTCTTCGGCGGGAGAGTCTATGTCACATCCGAATGTTGTAGGAGAAGGTTTGAGGCTTTTACCTTGCATCCCTTCAGGGTTCCGTTACCTTGGCAGCTTCAATGATCATCATGGCTTTTTCGGTGTGACCCGGCAGCTTATCTTTGTTCTATTGCAGTTCCCCTACTTCCTTGGCGATTTAACCAATCTTCAGTTCCATTACGCTCAAGGTGTTGCCGGTGCTTCTGAAGTTATCCTCAGCCTTGGTGATAAATGAATTGTTCCTCGTGGTAAACTCACCCTGCTGCTTCACAAATTTCCCGATATCTCCCATCTCCTTCATTATAGTATCTATCTTTTCTTCCATGGAGGATGGTTTGAGCAGGTTTTACGATGGCTTCAGTGGTGGTGTGGGAACAGGTGGGTTCAAGCTAGGTCTAGTACGGTATGATAAGAAAGGGTATTGGGGGATAAAGCTGTTTACTGGTTGCTTTCTCGGTCTCTATTTCCTTGACTCTTGCACGTAGTGTGCCTCTTCCAGTTGTGTCGGTTCCTCCAGTTCATCATTCACAGCATCCTCCCTTCCCATCCTTATCTCTATGGATTCAATTCTCCTGTTAATCTGTTTCCAAGGGGTTTCCTCGATTGCTCTGACCTCCTTAGTGGCCACCCTTCTTCCTCGTCTTTTCTACATAGAGTTCTCACATGGGTCTGTCGTCTTTGTCAACCAGTTCTACCCTTGCGTAGTTATCCCTTCTTCGGTTCTCATCTAACCTTAATCTTTCATCGGCAATCCGTAGCCTTTCCTGTTCCAGCTTGCTCAAGTTTAGAAGCTGCGACATTCCCAGATGGATTGCCGTTGTTGTTTTCCTCTTTACTCATGTTGCTAGATGACTCCACGATGGTAGTAGGCAATTTTCGCCTTTCAAGCTTACCTATGTCGTCTTTAAAATGTACTACTATTGTTCCCGCGCTTCTCCTGCCTTGCATAAAGACTAACAGACGAACTTTTGTAGATATGGATAGATAATACTAGAAAGATAATAAACAGAAATCTAAAATTATGTGTTTTTGGATTTTTTTAATAAGAAAATAAACTAATATGGAAAAGAAAATAATTTTGGGTTTTTTGTTGTGGAGGTCGATTCCCACAGGTTTTATATAATGTTTTTGGGTTTTATGCTATACGAATTAAAAGACAGTGTGTAAAATAAAGCGAAAGAAAGGATTCAACTTATCTCGTACGATCGAAACTTGCTTGAGTGGTAAAGTGTCCCTGGCAACGGCGCCCAATTTTGATGTGCACTCAGAGATTTCGATTTTCGTTGTAGAACCTGTAATCCCTAAATACAATCAAGATTAAATTTATAAGTCGTAAGTCCTCAAAGCCACAGTTTATAGCGGAAAGCTGACTCGGGATGTCGTTCTCCACGGACACTTAGCATAGGAACAATCAAATAATGTATGTAAACAGAATGATCACAAACAGATTAATTAAATTGCAGTAAACCCTAATTATTTGAGATGAAATCGATGGTGGGAAAGCGTAAAGGATCTTCGACCTCCCTCTGCTATGCTACTCCCAACTTCCTGGCTAAAATCCTACGCGATTACCTCTAACGATAGAAGGGCATAATACTATGGTGCAGAAGGCGCAGTCGGCATGAGTACCCCTACTCAGTTCAATGAAACTACTGTGTCACTCAACAGAACATCACACCACGAAGGATGTATAGAGTTGTATAACCACGATTTACGTCGAATAACTATTTCATTAATATATCACGGTATATAAAGAAGTAGCAAAAGCAGAGTTACGGCGGTTCGCTTTTACAAGAGAAAGTTAGCTAGTCATAGTATTCTAAGACTGAAATCGAAAAACAAGAAGAAAAGAAGAAGAAGCTTTGTCTCTGATGTCTTCGTGCTTCTTCTAGGGTTTCCTCTTTCTGGGTACCTAACGGCCAGCGGTTTGGGGGTTTCACTTCCCCGAGGACTGTTTCTCTCAGGAGAGCTGCTTTATGAGCAGTGTAGAATTATGAGACCCCTAAGGTCTTATTCGTACTTGAAATTTCGTGCTCTAGCCGCCATTCTTCATTAACGAAGGTTTAGGAAGGTGGGCTCTTGCCTGACAAGCCAGGAAATTGGCCCAGGACCATGCAGACACTCCACTCAGTCCACAGTGGGCTGCAGAGTGGCTTCTGTGGTCCGCAGCGGGCCATAGAGTGCGATTCCTGCAGGTTCTGTCTGTTCTTTGTTCTTCGATTTCGGGCTTCGTAACTTCGTTTCCTCGAAAAGTGGTCTTCTACATAGTTGTTGCATCTTCAATTATCTTTGTAATAGTCGGTCACATTACATGTTTTGACTCCTTGAACTCCGTGCACCAGCCAATCCGGTGTATTTGCTAAACATTCTCGATTTCGCACAATTATGTCGTTTTAGCGCCTGAAATCGTGCAATTCCTCAAATACACGATCAAGACCTACAAAATACACACGGAATTGGTATTTGCCATAAAACGATACAAATATTGAATTGATGCGTCAAATCAAGTCCTTAATTTATAAGCCAAGAGCAATATCAAGGATCACTAGGAAAAGCACGTAGTGTGTTGATAAGTTGCCCCGAGTGTCGTTCTCGAAGGACATAACTAAGCTTGTCGGTGTTTTCAAGTACTAGTTTGTCTAGAATTGCATCTTACGACTTCCAATTCTTTTCTTTCGCAAATCACAGAAAGATCAAACAGCAAACACGGGTTTGTTATCAATTAAAGGATGAAAGAATATAAGGACCGTAACTTTGTACTAAATGGTATTCACACAACAGTTAATAACAATGATGATATAACTATTAATGTAACAGCTAACCCTCGAATAGAAAAAATAACAATAGTGGAATAATCTCACAAGTACAAAGATGTTTTTCTGAACTATTGTACTCTAACTTGTTGTAACCATACTGTTGATATCAATGTTGAGTCAACAATTGGTGTAACAGAGACTGACGAATAGGTAAACAGAAAACTCTGAAAGCAGCGGAAAATAAATATAAAGAACACATAGTTGTTTGTTTAAAAACATAACTGGTATATGAAATACCAGTCAAGCAAATATTCACTATATTGATTAAGGGAATTTATGAAAATAAGATTCAAGGTTTCACAAGTCGAAACCTTGAACTTCAAAAACTAAACAACTTAGAATAGTGCTACCTATTCTATGGTTGACAAATCTAGACCAACTTTAGATAATCGAGAAACCTATCTCTATTAAAAGCCAACCGCAAAGTCTAGTAAATTACAAAGTAACTTTGAATATATCTTTGAGAGTAAGTACTTTGTTCTCATTACTTTGCATCCATCCTTGATCTTGTATATATAGTGTCGTTCTTCACTCAAGGACAGATCTTCCAGAATTTCCTTTCCATGTTTATCATATCTTCACTTGTTCAGCCTAAGATTTTATTCTTCCAGAATCTCTTCATTTGATTTGTTTCCTTAAATACTCCAAGCAAAGTTGAGCTCCTTTGTTTCTTCTCAATCTCCGAAATCTACAACCTTTATACACCAATAAATTACAACTGTCAAACTAGGTTCAAGATTAGTGAAGGAAAGGCAATATTACATAAAAGCCCTGCAATACACAAAAGAGATATTATGTTAACTGTTGATGTAACACTATACATAAAACAGTGAACTCTCAATCTCCCCCTTATTGCCTTTCTTCACAACACCTAAACAATCAAACAGAAATAATGATGAAGAGAAGATAATACTAATTAACTCCCCTTTAACATAAGATCCACAGTTTGATCACAAAATAGAGGCAAATATCAAAGCAAGTAAACATGTTCGACAAATTCAAAAATAGTCCAAATGTAACATCAGACTTCATTCTTGAGTCTCTTCCTCTGAGCCTTCTTCTTCTTCACCAGCTTCTTCTTCAGCAACTCCAGCAACTCCAACTTCGTCATTATTAGCAGCTTTAACAATTTCTCCCCCTTGTTGTGATGAAAGCAGATCAACCAGAACCTTACGCTGATCAAACATACCCTGAATACTATCATCCAAGGCCTGAATCTGGTTCACCACTGTCTGCTCAAACGGATTGAATGGGCGGGGAAGATGAGGAAACAGCACTGTTGAATTAAGAGTTGGAGCAACTCCAACTGGTGGTGCTGGAATAGGTGGAGCCTGTGCCTGCCATGGGAGATCTTGAACCCTGTATGTGGTAAGTAGCTGATGAGTTACCTTGATACCTTTGAAATCATACAACTCCACTTCATTTGCCTCTAGGGAAAAGTCTTCATCAATCAGGTACCCATACAACATTGATGGATACATAAAGTTCCCAACATCACCCTTGCTTGAGAAATTTCCCAAGTGATCAAAGACCCTTTGACCTAAGTTGATAGGCAGGCCAAGTTTGAGCTTGTAAAGCAGCACAACAACATTGGAAGAAACAATATTACGGTTGGTAGTAGGGAGCCAGTTGTGAATGCAAACTCGGAACAAAACAGCCATCATAGATGTGAGGAGTTTGGCTGGAAAGTTTGATTGCCATAGGACCCTTGTGGTACCAGTAATAACCTGAGCAACTTCATCCATGCTCACTTCCAGGTCTGTTTCTTCAACATTTGGTGTTCCCAAGAATTCATTGAGTCTTTCTGGGGTAATATCATAAATATACCCACGCAGATAAGCTTCGCCATACTTGTGGGAACCAGAGATAGAAAAGTGAGGAGAAAGATTGCAGTAAAACTCACGAATCACTGTAGGCACATAAGGATCAAGTCCTTCAACAGTACTAATAAAACCTCTTTGATCCAAAAACTCATACAAATTGTACTGCTTAAAACTGGACTCAACTATCTTTTGCTCAGCCAAAATAGGATGGTGACTAAAAGTAGGCCATGATACATTAATTTCCAGAGTAAAGAAGGTATTTTTGTGCGCAACTTCATCAAAATTAGAATAAGAAGACTGTGGAGAATATACCTCATCAACTGCATTAGCAGATGGAGCAATAGTTGAATCAATAGACATAGCATCCTCTTGTTCTTGAGGTTGCTCATAATTTGAGTCCCTGGAGTCATCATTCTCCTCTTCTTCCTGTTGTTCCTCTTGCACCTCATCATCTTCTTCTTCTTCTTGCTCAGACACCTGTTCTTCATTGGCAGCTTCATCCTCAATTCTTTTCAAGAAGGCTTCTTTAGCCTTTTGCCTCTCAGTATCTTGCCTTTTAAGTGCTCCGGCCTTGAGATCACCCAAAGATTCATCACTCACATCAGAGAGTCGCCCATCCTGTACCTGTGCTCCCTCTTAATTTGCAGGTGGAGTTCCTTGCTCCTGTAAAGTATCCCTAATTTTCTGTAAATTAGGGTTTGAAGGACCTGCATCATCCACCGTTAGATCAACATTGTCATCATTTAGCTTCCTCTTCTTCAACTGAGAACCCTCTTCTTCAGCAATATCTGTAGAATTAACCTTAGAATCCAAAGGGTTGACAATCTCCTCAGGTTTGTCGGATTTCTCATGGGAAGAGCTTGAGGAGGAGGAGTAGGGGACAATGAGAGGTATAGCTTTGATGGTGGAGGTGGTTTCGAGCAATTCAGCTGCTTGAGCAAGGCTTTCCATGGCGATTTGAGATTTTGGAGAGAAGATTTTCAGAGAGAAGATTGGAGAGAGTAGGAAGATTGAGTGTGTAAGTAGAGTAAGGTTTTTGAGAGGAGGGATAATGATGATATATTTTGGTAAGTGGATGTTTTAAAAGGAACTGAATATATCAAGAAAAGGTGCCGGTTCCCAAGGTTGCAACAGTTATGTAATCATTGCACTAGTATGGTAGGTGGTTATTCCAAACCGGTGCAAGCAAAGGCTTGGATTGTGGCTTTGTCAAATCTAGTGTTAAATCAACAATTATAGCAAATATCCAGTACCAAAAATAAAAGATTTTCTGCTTAAAAACAGTGGAGACAAAAGTAGAGAATTAGAAACACATAAGTGATTGAAAATCTTACTTTCGAAAAACTCTCAGTATCATGGTTCGAGTGACAAACTGGAGTCCAAATAGCTATTATTGAAATAAAGGTGTCTTTAGTCTAAACATGGATGAACTTGACAAGTACACAAGCAAACAATCAAACAACCCCTCCCCCTCAATCAAAAACCATTAACTCACACTAAGACTCATTAAAAATGGAAGAATAGACAATTAAGTCATGCATTATCTCATTTGATGAGAGAAAACATGGCTAACACTGATTCTTTAACTGACCCAAAGCACATAGAGGAAGAGAGAGAAGAGATGGGCACATAACTGCATATTCATTAAAAACAAGAAGCAAGTGTTCGGCTCTGTATAAGTTTCCAAGAAGGGGACTCAATGTAGTCTTAGAGAATCAAAATTCCGAGATTTAAGGACTGTGGTAAACTCAGAGATTGCCAACAAATATAAAGTAAAATATGTCTCCATTGGGCTCTTTTTCCATTTGGCCAACTTTGGGCTCTTTTGCATTGGCCTCCATTGGGATCTTTTTCCATCTTTTTTTGCTTCCATAACAAGTAAACTGCAGTAAGGCAAAGGAGAGAAAGAAATGTGCTGACACTAGTATTAAGAATCAAAGTCTTTCCAAGTAATCTACTTCAAGCAAGATGCAAGACTCTTTTGTCAAAAATCAATCAAAAAAAAAAGAAAAACAGATAAGCAACATACATCACAAACAATAATACACTGCTGGACTGTGACATTAAGTTAACAGTGCAAACAACCTGTATAATCAATTTGTGCACAAAGTGAGAGATTCTTGTGGACCAAAAATACTCTCACACCCTAGTGACTTACCAAGTTATTTTTGGTAATCTGTATGTTGGGTATCAACAACTTGTACTTAACTTGGATAACTACTAGAATGACACCTTAAGGTAGGATTTATGATGATAGTAATGTGGTTATCACAAAGCATTAGGATATGGTCACTCATGCCAACTAAATCAGTTATCAAATAATTCACACATGGCAATTAAGTGACACAACTACTAGAGATCACACATTTATGTTCAGCAATAGATATGTAAACAACAATTCATTTTCTGCTAAACCATGATACCAAGTTTCTTTCTAGGGAAAACAGACCATCACTTGTATGTTGATGAAACTCACCTGTCCAACTACAAATACTATTCTCAGTAGTATTTCTTTTATTTGAAAAACATGAAACAGGTTTTGTTGTGCTGGAGACATACTCAATAGAAGATTCAACCTCACAGAAATGAGGGATTATAGAGTCAACATGTCTAAGGGTTGAAGTAACAGTGTCATCAACACATCTAGTACTTGGGTTTGATCCAGTTACCTGTTCATCAAACTGAGCATGCTCACCATGGTCTTTCAATATAGGTTCAAGAGATTTATTAACCATGGAGTCTGAGGTATTTTGTCCTGTCCTTAGAGCCACTTTCATTCCAAATTCCTGCATTGTTAGAAGAGACAACAGACACTACCATATGACAGACCAACTCAGTTTTCTGTTTCCAAACCATTCTGGTACTTTTCATAGATTTCACAGAAGATGTTAACTCAACAGTTGTTTTAGCTTTCAAAACTCTAGATCCTGAAGCTTCTCCATTTGTTTCCTTAGTTTGCTTAACTGCTTCTGAACACAATTAAGTGTTTGAATTCTGAGTCTTAACCAAAGATTGTTTGTAAAGGTAAGAAAAAGGTTTCTTATGTCCTATTCTTAAGCAGAATTGACAAACAAAAGTTTTCTTTTGAGCTTTAACCTTTTCAACACTTTATTTCACAAAAATGGGAGCATCTTTCAAGAACCTAAAACTTTTTGTCTTGTCTTTAGTATAGTTATTATCAACACAAGTTACACAAGACAGATTTTGATAGCCCAAACCTGTTGTGCCTTCATTACCTTGACAAATTAGCTCACTGAGTTTGGAAGAACTCGAGTTCCACTTTGCAAGGGTTGATTCAGCTTTGTTCATCCTTGTCAGAAGTTTCTCAACATCTGATTCTGTCATGGTGAGTGCAGTCTCCAGGTAAACAATGGTTTCTTTCAACTGATTGTTCTCTCTTACCAGTGGTTTCACAGATCTCTTCATCTGTTTGAATTTCTCAATCAGCTCTTCATACATCTTCGTCAGTTCCTCAATCATCTGTTCTTCAGTAAGTCCTTCTCCATGGGAGTAATCTGCATTAGAAACAAGAGAACCTACAAAGCATCTCAAATTATGGTTAGAGACACAGTTAGTACTTAAATCATCCACACAGTCAGAGTCATCATAATCTAGATAGACAGTTTGATCCAGTGTGTTGTTGATCTCACTATTGAACTAACACTGATCATTTTCATTGATGATAGTGGACAAAGACATGACTTGTCTAGTACCAGACCTAGAGGATTTATCAGTCTGTTCTTCCTCATCCTCATTATCACTCATGCTCACAAAGTACAGTTTTCCAGCCTTTCTCAAAGTGTTAACACACTCATGCTTGTAATGACCCCATCCTTTGCATTCATAGCATTGTAACTTTTCAAGATTTGTAGGATCATTTTTTATGAGACGATAATTTAGAGTCCCATCTTGTCTTTTTTACCGTCTTTTTCCTAGTCTTTATTTGCATTTTATAGTGTTTCTGTACGTTTTTATGCTTTGGTATTTTGCAGTATTTCTTGTGCGTTTTTATGTTTTTTCGTATTTTTAGGTGAAAACCGGAGTGAAAAATATGGTTCTAGAGAATTGAAATTGGAGTAATTCGGCGAAAACGGAAGTGGATTCGGAGTTTGGACGAAGAATTGAGAGCCGTTTTAGCGAGACTTGCAAAAGTGAAATTTTACGGAGCAGTCTAGTCATTTTGGGCATAACTCTCTCATATGATGTCCGATTGACTTCATCTTGGTGTCCGTGAAAACATAATTCAAAGGGCTACAATTTTCGTTCTGGAAGTATAGGAAAATTCTGTCTGTAGAAAACGTTACGAAGGTTTTAAGCTTGCCACGGCGAAAGGGTATTCTCGCCTAGGCGAGATTTTGCGAGGCAAAAAGGGGGCCTAAACGGTGTTTTTCGGCGCGGCGAGAATATTTCTGGCCGCGCCGAGACGCGATTTCAGCGGCAAATTTTTCCTTTTGATGCTAGAATTAGGCAATTTTTTGCCAGAACTTCATATATATTCGAATTTTGTCCTAGAAAAACCTCCTAGACTTGGATTTTGACATTGATTGATCTTGGAGCTTGGTTTTCCTCTTGTACGAACCATTGACATCGAATTTTTAGTAAGTTGATAATTCTCTATTGCTTCTATACAATTGTGCTTGATTCATCTGTCAAATTGTATGCCCTTGCGTGCGAATATCCTTATGTTTATGCTTTGCGTATTCAGGAATATGAATTTTTTCGTCTTTGCTTCAATCATGAGTAGTTAAATCTCTCCTGAATGCGGTAGCTATGTGATGGTTATGCAGATTCGAATCTAGGGTTTATATTCGTTCATATAGGTTAGTCTAGTTTGAGATTTTCGTAAAACCTTCAATCCAATACGCTAGTTTGAAATCTTCTAAATTGTTTTGGTTAAGAATCGTGGGTCTGACAAACCTGACGATTTCTCTAGTTTAAAATCTTCGAAAAATAGCTTGGTTAAAATGGATTGATAGCTTTTCTGTACACCGACTGCGTGACAAATATGAACGATACCTTGGATTTGAATTAGCATAACTGGATCATCACTACCATGTTCGCTCTCTATCAATTGACAAAACAGTTTATTTGCTTTCCGTTAAATTTGTGTTTTAGAAGTAAAATTATTCAAAACCTTCTTGTTACATCACAAACAAACGTTCTGCTCTATTTCGTTGTGGTAGCTTAATTAATTCCTTAGCGAACGACTCTGTGGTTTAGCTTTGTCTGTCTATAAATACTGCTTATTACTTGGTATTCCAAGTAATAATTTGAGCATATCAATTTTTTGCAAGATCAAAAGGTTTTGAAACACGTTTATCAGAAGAGGAAGAAACAAAAGGTTTATTTCTATTGAACTTTTTGACAAGATTAATGTAATCCTTTTGATATGCAACAAGAGACAAATCCTCACTATCACTCACATCTTCTTCTGCACTTTGCTTTCCTTTGGAAGCTGTATACAAGGAAATGGCTTTGTTCTTATGACTCTTATGTTCCTCTAAACTCATTTCATTGTTTTTGAGGTTGTTCATTAGAGCATTGAAGTCAATAGTAGCCAAATGCTTAGTACCTTCAATCACAGTTCCCTTGGTTTCAAATTTTGAAGACCAAGTTCTAACAGCTTTATAGACAAGCTATTTGCTAGAGATAGGCTCACCAAGTAGTGGACATTCATTAGAGATTGTCCTGAGTTTTTCGAAATAGGTTGTGATGGATTCATCTTCAACCATTCTTAATTGCTCATTCTGGCTCCAAAGCAGTCTAGCTTTGCTCTCTTTAACACTTTGATCTCCCTCACAATGAGTTTGTAGGATTTCCCAAGCTTTCATGGCAGTGGTACAATTTTGGATCAGCATAAACATGTGGGAGTCTACATAGCCGAAAATAGCTTTGAGTGCGTTTTCATTATATGCAGAGTCAGTCCATTCATCTGCATTCCATTGACTTTCAGATTTCGGTACTACGTCACCATGAGCATCTGGTGGTAGCATCGGAAACTAGTACCCTTCCAAGACAGCCTTCCAAGAGCGTACATCAATTGATTTGATGTGGGTTCTTAGTCTGATTTTCCAATACAAATAGTTGGTGCCATCAAGAATTGGCAGTCTATTCGCATTTGGATTGAAGTTATCCATAACTAGTACAAAATCAACACACTCATTGATTAAGTGCCTGGCTCTTGATACCAATTGAATGAATATAAGGACCGAAACTTTGTACTAAACTGTATTCACACAACAGTTAATATCAACAATGATATAACTATTAATGTAACAGTTAACCCTCAAACAGAAAAACAAACACAGCGGAATAATATGACAAAAACAGAGATGTTTTTCTGAACTCTTGTACTCTAACTTGTTGTAATCATGCTATTGATATCAATGTTGAGTCAACAGTTGGTGTAACAGAGACTTATGAACAGATAAACAGAAAAACTCTGAAAGCAGCGGAAAATAAATATCAAGAAAACAGAGTTGTTTGTTTAAAAACATAACTGGTATATGAAATACCAGTCGAGAAAATATTCACGATATTGATTAAGTGAATTTATGAAAATAAGATTCAAGGTTTCACAAGTCGAAACCTTGAACTTCAAAAACTAAACAACTTAGAATAGTGCTACCTATTCTATGGTTGACAGATCTAGACCAACTCTAGATAATCGAGAAACCTATCCCTATTAAAAGCCAACTGCAAAGTCTAGTAAATTACAAAGTAACTTTGAATATATCTTCGAGAGTAAGTACTTTCTTCTCGATACTTTGCATCCATCCTTGATCTTGTATATATAGTGTCGTTCTTCACTCAAGGACATATATTCCAGAATTTCCTTTCCATGCTTATCATATCTTCACTTGTTCAGCCCAAGATTTTATTCTTCCAGAATCTCTTCTTTTGATCTCTTTCATTAAATACTCAAAGCTAGGTTGAGCTCCTTTGTTTCTTCTCAATCTCCGAAATCTACAGCCTGTTTACACCAATAAATCACAATTGTCGAACATGGTTAAAGATTAGTGAACAAAAGGCAATATTACATAAAATCCCTACAATACACAAAAGAGATATTAAGTTAACTGTTGATGTAACACTATACATAAAACAATGAACTCTCAAAGGAGACATGGTATGGTGGTTTCATCAAGAGCTAGCAAGTAAAAGGATGCAATGGCTTACTCGACGTTTTGAAAGTGAAAACTTTTAATCAACGTAGTAGAGTCGTCAATTCTACTAGTCGACGTTTGTAGTCAAAAGCATTGGGCGTAAATCGTTGTTAACCTTGAGGGTGCGAATCCCTCTTGTGGATTTTGGGTATAAAAAAACGATTGCTAAGACTTTGAACTAATCAAACGATTCGCAAAAATTCAATCAGACAAAGAACAATTTTCATCCAAAGACCTATACTAGCATGCTCAAGATTTCACCACCAACCCATGGGTGTTGTTTAGCTACTCATACTCATGATGTCATAGATATGAGATATGAAGATAATAAGCATAAACATACAAAAGAAACAAGAAATAAAAAACGATATAGAATTACCGATTATGAAGAATTATCTCCAATTGAGCAACAATGGTGAAACAGACTATTTACAGGAAGAAATCCTCAGCTAAATGGTTAACCAAGACTCCAACTTCAATTAGTTGGATGATTCTTGGAACCCTAGACCTCTCAAAATCTCCCAAATAAAATGAAAAAGTGATGTTTGAAATTACGATTCTGGAGATTAAAACGCCAGAAACAAAGAAATGTAACGCCAGAATCTGCGACAGGGGGCAGGTGATCGCCCCGTCTAGAGCGGGCGATCGCCCGCTCCGGCTCGGGAATATGGCCCTCTGTGGCCGCGTCCAGAGCTCGGGGCGATCGCCCCGCTTCCTTCGGGCTGTATTTTCACTTTATTCTTCCGTCCATGACCCGTTTGGCATTTCGGGAACCTTCGTGGCACCTATTTGGAGTCTTGGAGCTTGTGATCTCTGAGAAAGTGCATTAAAATGCAATGTTTTGACTCCTTTTCTTCATGAAAAGTATCTAAATCCTGGAATCAAGGTGGAAACACAAGAAACACAAACATAATACAAAATATATACAAATAAAGGAAAAACTAATCTAAAACTTAGTAAAAACAAGATAAAATGAACCTGGTGAGGTGTCCTAAAAATGTCTCATCAAAACTCCCAAAATCGAACCTTTGCTCGTCCTCGAGCAAACAACAAAGCTAAAAAAGAAACTAGACTCTAAACAAACTAAAACAAAAAACGAGTCAATCAACCAAGTTACAGAATCTACATTTGAAAGAGACAAACTCCCAAGATGCAAAGGGTTTGAGTTTTTACCAAAGTTGGTGGAAAATCGAGGAAAAATCTAACTAGTTCGTGTCCAAAGTAAATAAAACTTAAGTCTAACTCAGCGGTCCCTCACAAGGAATTTTAAAGCAACTCTCACTCTTCTCGACAAGTCCAACATGGTTAACACTCAAAAGTAAAGATGGAAAGGCGATTGTAACGTCCAGACTAGGAAGCACTCGGCTCTATTAAGTCGACGCTACATTAAAAGTAAACCTGAATAGAATATAGCCCGGAATGGATAGAAAGGCAATACACACTCAAATTTACAATCAAACTTATGTTCAGGTTACAGGCCCACAGTTCTGGAAACTAGAAACACATAGGCAAGACTTAAACTCCTTAGAGGCTGCTTTTGTCAAAACAACATCCGAATCTAGGTCGACCACTGCCAGTGTATCACAGACTCACTGAGCTTATTTATGTACAGGTCCAAAGATTCACAGTACGGTAACGATTACTAGTAACACCCAACTTCCTACGTACCCGGTTCACTCAACCTAGGGAACAAAGAGAGAACAAGAGAGAGGTTAAGTCCCAAAGACTTAGTGAGTATAAACAAATGACCAAGAAGTGAGAGAATGGAATAATTGTGGAGTAACAAAGCAACAATGACACGAGTGATACAAGGAAAGGAACAATAGCTTTGAAATGAAACGATTTCGAGTATCACTATTAAAACATGCCATATGACTCCCTGAACCTAACTACAACCTTATGACTTCCCTCGAGGAGCGACCCCGAAAATAGAGAAAACAAGCATGCCAAGGTTCATGCTAGACCAGATCACGGAACACACCAACCACCGGTTGCATTCAGCGTCTGGGAAAAGGATCTGCAGAAGATAACCTTAACCGGTCGTCCATTCCACCCGGTAGCCATTCGCCTCAGTCCGGGCCCAATCCGTTGTAACTGTAATCATATATCTCATTTCCAGTGGAAGGTCACAAGTACCAGAGGCAATTCAATAGGATCAATCGAATGGTTAATAGGTTTCAGGTCAAATGACGGATTAAAGATGACTCAAGGGTGTAACCAAGCAAAGTAGCAAAGGCTCAATAGATAACAAAGTTGATACAAATTGGCTCGGGTCCAAAGTCAAAAGCGAATAATAGGTAAGGATTTTACTCGTGTCGCACAAACGATAAGGACAATTGAAAGTAATCAAATTCCGCAAGGCCGGATGCCGAACTGATACATAGAAAGAATGAAAGAAACCTCACCTTGTGCGTAGGTATTTGTGCATAGACTACTTAGTCGACTCGATCGTGTCAAGCTCGGTACCTATAAGTATCAATAAAAAGTTGTAAATGTACGTGATCACAACATAAAAGACATACATGGTCAGGTCACTATATATATATATACATATAAGCAATTTTATTAGTTTTACCTAAAACATGTATACGGAAAACATGTAACTCACTTTCTAATACCATCTACTAGTCTAATATCACCTATACTACCAAGGCTTTGACTTGTTCATGACTATCTCTTAACTTAACCATATCCTCGAGGTTAGTAATGATATTGATGATTAACACTAATATGATTGTAATTAAAATTAGCACCTATAATTTACAGTCTAATTTCCTATTAACAGAGGTATAAAATACTTTACAGTATAAGTTCTCCTTATTCTACAATTCACCAACCATGGTCCAAGGCTCCAAACAACACTTTATTTGAATTGTAGAGATGCATGAACCTTTATTTTAAGGATGATACTACTTATTAACTAGTGACAACATTTATGGTTTAAGATATGAACTTCTATCATATTTATCAAGAATTTCCCAAATCTTATGCTCTAATTATTAGAAATTGTTCACTACTTAGATAAGTTATGGTACATAGAAGATAATTATTAGTGTATATAAAAGTGGGCAATTAAGATAATGATTAGTAACTATACATGGGCGCCAAGTATACATTTACTAACACTTCAAAGAAAAAGTTTAATTAATTAGAAGAGATCCAATTTTGTTAAGAAATCTAATCTTACCATTTCTTTTGCTTTTATTTTATCAACTTAGAAGAATTCATAGAGACTAATTCAAAACCATGCTTGATTAAGGCTTGCTAATTAACCCAGTTACACACGTACAACAATCATTAAAACATGAGCATAGAGAGTGAATCAAAGTAGAGAAATAATATACCTTTCTTGTTAATTTTCTATCCAACTTTATGTTTCTGGAAGTACGATAGTGCCTTCTAAAAATCTTTGATATCTCTCAAATGGTTATAGATGACATACAAGAAAGTAACTAGAAAGGTGGCAAGATACGTGGAGGTTAAAGGAATATGTAATGTAGAAGAGAAAATTTTTAGTAGTAACACATGTAATAGCTAGATATAGTAGATGTAATCATATGGTCTCAATATCAAGGACGGCTCAGGGACAAGTAAATCTTGTTTTACCTCAATTTTTGTCTAATTTTGCTCAAGAGTCCCTAAAATTTATAAAAGTATCATTTTTAGTTTAAACAATTATAATCGATATTATGTTATTTTATTTATTTCCGTAAAGATAGAATCAAGTACGTATCGAAATGCGGGTGTCACAGCGATTTTAACCACAAGTTGCCAAAAATCTCTTATGCAATGCATTATTTTCAATGAGTCCAAAGGGACTTTAGTTCAAAAGACTAGAAATAGAGACATGCTACTCCGACTACTATTCCCTTTTCGCTTTCAAATTTCTCAAAACCTTGCACACTTATTTTTTAGAGTTACTCGAAATTATTGTGAATTTGCGGATAAAATCACTGGTGTGTGTGACCCTCATTATCAACAAGGACTTATTCCGCATGTGGCTCCCGTCCAAAGCTTTTGCTCATGTAGACAAGGAATTCCACACGACTCACAACATGGGGTTTGAGTAACTCGTGTGGTTATTTGTCCTCATTGGGATCTTTTGGCTTCAATTTTGATGGTGTCCATTTTACCGAAGATCTGCACTTTTGTGCGTGTCGGTTAGCTACGTGTCATCAACCCTCGCGGTCATATGGTTGATAAAAGGCCACACTGGTATATGGTAGTATTTGAACACGCCCAACATGACCTACGGTGATCACTTAAGACCATGGATACACCCCGAGCCTTATTTAAAAAATTATTTGTTGGAAACAAAAGTCAAAACTACACATCTCTCAATCAGTCATAAAAATGGAAATTCCCTAGCCAAACCAGTTCTTTCGAACGGGTTTGTGAGGGTATGAAAAGTACAAAGCATGTCGTTTGTCATTCTCATCTAATCAGAACACGCATAAGTATGAAATGGCGCAAAAAATTTAAAAATAATTTGCACATCTCTGGAGTCACACAAAACAATTCTTGCCGGTATAATAATTTTTCATCGGCTCAAAATAAAGCTCCTCATAGGTTTTTTGGACCACAAAGCTAAACAGACTTTTTATTTACAAGGGAAAACGAACTTGAAAAATTTTAGACTCATCAATCACTACTAATCTGTATGTACTCAAAACTTAAGTATCAAAAGAGTTTGTCATGAACAAAGGATGCTCAACAAGGAACTTAGACTCAAGACTCACAAATTTTTTTAAAAATAGGCCAAAAAATTAGGCAATACATATATTAAAAAGCCAAGTAAGGCACACCAGCCACAAGTAATATCATGCAACCTATGTGGCTCACCGACCACCACTATGAAAGCGATAAAAACTAAACAAGATAAACTAAAGGCACACCGGCCACAATCCACCAAGTAGAAAAAAGAAAATCAAAGTACAACAGTCATACAACAATCAGATAAAATAGTACAGGCGAGAAGATCAAATACGGTACATTTAAACTCCCCTCCCCAAACCTAGACTAGAGCTGATCCTCCAACGAATAGACTACAGAGAAGAAAAATGTTGCTCCATTCAACATCACTACTATGCGGCATCGGACCCAGATGGTCCAGCATGTGGGTGAGGGTATCCCCATCCCTGCAACGCCCAATCCTGCATCTACCTGTACTGAGTGTTCCACTCCTCTCTCTGTGAGTTACACTCCTATTTTCGAATTTTTCATTCTTTTAAAAAAAATTTTAAATAAGAGTAATTATAGTAAAATGGAAGATTTTCCTAATCTACAGGAAAATCTGGTTTTTCACAATAAAGAACCGGTCAGAAACACTAAACACCGGTCAATAGCTTTTATATAAATACACAAATAAACAACACACTCCCACAAAAATCACACAACTCAACTATCTTTCTCCCTCTACAAAAGCCCTAGTGAGAGAAACATTCATCTCTCTCTCCCTCTCTTTCTCATCACTCTCCATATACTCCGCCGGAAACATCGCCGAAAACAAGTCCTCCGCCGGAACCATCGCCGAAAACAAGTCCTCTGCCGAAAATTATGGTGCTCCAACACGGGGCAATCAAATCATACCGGTCAATCTCTATCTCTATCTCTCTCTCTCCCGCACGGTTTCGCCGAATCTTGCCGGATTTCCACCGGACTTTCAGATCCAATTACTAAAAAGTTCAAATCAACAAATCCATCTTGCTTTTTTTCAATAAAATCTCAATTGGAAGTGAAATTTGACCTTTTATTTTTCGTTTTTCGGTGATTTTGCGATCTGAGTTTCCAGATCTGAAATCCGTACAGTGAAAATCGAATCATCTTATCTGGTGTTTTGTTATGGTTTTAAGAGCTGGTGTTATAGTTGCAAGCATCATTGTTATGGTTTTTAGCCTGTAATTGTTTTAGCGCATATGTTATAGTTTCAAGACATATTATTGTAATTTTAAGCAGCAACGTTAGTGTTTTTAGCCTCTAGTGAAATATTTATGATTTCATTTTTGGCAAATGCTTTGTTATAGGTTTAAGATGCTTTGTTACAGTTTTAAGATGCATTGTTATGGTTTTGAGCGTCGATGTTACTGTTATGTTCATGCTTTGTTATCGTTTTAAGAGGCATTGTTATAGTTGTAAGATGCACTAGTATGGTTTTAAGCATTAATATTACTATATTTAGCTTATGTTGATTATTTCTGTCTGTTATTGTTTTTAGAACATATGTAATAGTTTTAAGACCTATTGTTGTAGTTTTAAGTATCAACATTAGAGTTTTAGCTTTAGAGATATATTTATAATTTAGTTTTTTGCAAATGTTTTGTTATAGTTTTAAGAGGCAATGTTATCGTTTTCTGTATCAATGTTACTTTTTTAGTTTGTCCTGAATATTCCTGATTTGTCATAGTTTTAAGATGCACCAATGTGATAGTTTGTCTTGCATATTCCTTCTATATTTTAAGCACCAATGTGATAGTTTTGATGAGAGGATCAATGTTATTGTTTTAGTTTGTCTTGCATGTTCCTTCTATATTTTTAAGCACCAATGTGATAGTTTTGATGAGAGTTGTTATGGTTCTAACCCAGTTAGTGAATGTTTTAAGTAGGTTCTGATGATGACATTGAGTTTGATGATAGGTTTTTCAATCGTGTTACTGGAGTATTGAAGCAACAAGCACAAGCACAAAAGCAACAAAAGGCAGGAAGCCGAAGTTCACCAACGAGTTTAATCGGAAAAATCCTATTTTAACAAACTCAGTTTGCATTGCAACAATAAACACCGAATGAACGTATATTGTAATTTTTTTTCCTATGAGAATAGATGTTTTAAAACTTTTAGATGAGTGCAAGTTTCAATATTTTAATGATTGAATGTTTCAAGTTGCTTATTTTATGTTTATTTATTGATGTTTAAATGGCATTTCTGGATCGTTTAGACTTGTTTAATAGTGGTTTAATGATATGAGATTGTAACTTAAAACTATAACAAGCCATCTTAAAACTATCATGTAGCTCCTTAAAACCATCACACCATCTCTTAAAAAATTAACAAAAGAGGTTAAAATTATAATTGAAACATACAATAGAGACGCATTAAAACCATCACATCATCTCTTAAGACACTAATAAAATGTGTTAAAAATTTAACTGAAACTTTCAATGATAACAACTTAAAAACATAACATAATCTACTAAACGCATAACGAAAAAGGTGTGTCTCGGCCTTTTTTTAAGAAACTCGACCGGTCAGACAGCTAAAACCCAAAAACCGCGAAAAAAAAAAAACCTTGACTTTCCTATCATTTAGGAAAATCTTACATTTTCCAAGACTTTAGCTTTAAATAAAGGAAAATTACAGGAAATTAAACGTGAATGCAATTTATACTAATAATGCAAACTAAGATGAGTTTAAAGATTTTCTTGGATTTATGAGAAAAGGAGAAAATATGCTAATGCAACTATATGCAATGCAAATGAGAGAATGAGTCAAATCATTCCGAGTTGCCTCCCGGGTACCGCTTCTTTATAGTCAATAGCTTGACTTCTTCACGGAGTTCACGTATCGCCAGTTTTGATACCAGGCTTCTTCTTCTTCTTAAGCCTACCGATACCTAGTTCCTGCGCACTAGAAAGCACATAAAGAGGTCCTACAAATCCTACGAGAGGATTTTCACAAGGACAAAATTTGTTAGGTGGAGTGTAGTCTTGCAACTCCTGTTGCACACCCCTTACCTCTTAAGTGGCTCGACAGTGGTGCATATTGATCGTGAGATCAAGCGTCTCAATGAACGGTCTCCCCAACCGCATCATTCTATCTCCCACTTTCAACCTCTTCCTAACCGGCCCCAACACATAGAAGTCAGTTACGACAGAATCATTTCCCAGCCGAATTTCCACATCTTCTACAACACTAAGTGGTCTCCGTATCGAGTCATCCGCCATTCTCACCATGAGCTTCTTCTCCTTCAGCCCCCTCACTCTACACACCTCGTACATTTCGTACGGCATGATATTGACACCAGCCCCGGTGTCCAACATCCCCGACACTCCTTCCAAGCTCCCAAAACTGACCTTGACATTAAAGCCACTAGAACTTGTCGTTTTGGAGCCCTTCTACTTAATCACCTCCCTTGGTGGTGATTTCTATACCCATTGTGCCACATGCATCTCCTCAACACGGGTATCACCCAACCCAGGGTCTACAGCCCCTTCACTACTCACAACCTCAACACCACAATCATGTTTATCATCAACAAAACCATCAACAATTATATTCCTACTCACCGGTTCCACCGAGACTACATTACAAGGAATTAAATCATTGGAAGCCATACGTACCTCAATCTCATTGGGAGGAAAGTCGTGGGGGTTGAATGCCCCACATTCCACCACTTGTGATTTCAGAACTTCGACCTTTGCTCTATCCTTGGATACTGTGATTTCCACCTATACCTCCGAGATAATTGTGATTTCCATAGCATTTTCGGTTGCTCCGGGCAACCTCCCTTTCTCTCGGATGCGACTCCTATCAAGCAAGTCTTGAAGTTGGCTCTTGATATCCTTGTTGCCCCCTTCTGAAACCGACAACCACCCATCCGTCTTCGCCTGGTAACTTTGAGCCCGGTCAATAAACCTCTGAGACCTCTCCATGAACTCCTCAATTCTCGACTTGCTAGTCGAGGTGGAATCCTTGGGCTTTTCCTCTTCCTTAGTTGTAGGATTCTCACAATGATCGTTCGAGTAGCTCAGCTTCGACCGATCCACATTAGGGTAGATTCGGTTATGAGCAAACCTATGAACCGGTCCATTTTCATCAAATCCCACATCCCTCGGTCTATACCTTGGGAAAAAACCCCCATTGGCTCCTTGCACCCAACACACTTCATGTCCTTCCGCTGGAGTAGAAATTTCGGATACCTCCTTGACCAAGAAGTCGACCCTACATTGATTTGCCCCGTGACCGTAGTTGTTGCAAATCCCTTGAGAATGTAGATTCTGACCACTCGCCGCCAACAACTTCACTTGCCTCAACTCCCTTTCTAGCTATTCTATACGGCTGCTAGAATTATCAAAGGTTGCCTTCACCTCACTCCTAAGACCCCTACTACTCCCCCGCACACTCTTGTGTTGCAAATTCTTTGCACACTTGATGATAGATCATTCAGCTCCTCTAGTGTACGATCCATGACGCTTCCACGACTATCTACGTCGACATAAGATTGTTGACTCTCATTCAGTCCATCATTGAAGTATTGCGTCATATTCGCAAGACTTAGGTGGAGATGAGGACACTTCACTTGGAGCATCTTGAACCTCTCCCAAGCCTCGTAGAATGTCTCATCGTGGAGTTGCTGGAACCCCTTGATCTGTGCCTTCAAAGTAGTAGTCTTCGATTGAGGGTAGTAACGATCGGTGAAGGCCTCATAAAACTCATCCCAAGTAGTCAAAGAGACTTCGGGAAGCATATTCAACCATGCCTTAGCTCTGTCCGCTAGGCACATGGGGAATATCTTCATTCTCAAATCATCATCCTCTACCCCTGTAGTATGCATCCCCGCTATGAACATCTCCAACTCCTTCAAGAAGCCCATCACATCCTCATTTTCCATCCATAGAATTTGGGAAGGTACTGAAGAAGATAAGGCTTCAGCTCATACTTCCGAGCCGCTTCTAACACAACGATGCACGACCTATGGGCTCCAACATGAGCCATGAATATGTTGTGGATCGTGTTTTTGGGAACAACACGAGCACCACCAGCACCACCACCATTTGGTGTATCTCCCATATCTGCTTGTAGAATGGAATCCTCCGAATAAGACTCCGAATACGTTTCCTCAAAAACCTCGCTTGCTTGTGTACCAACAAGACTATACCTCAACCCCCTCTGATGCCTTTCAATATCGTCAACAAAAGTCTCCAAGGGAAGATTCAAGTTCCTTATCCCTTGCATAAACTACCAGCAATCAGAAAAAAGAAAGTTATGAAACCAAGATTCTCCACAAACAGAAAACACAAGTAAACCGAGTAACCTAATCTTTCAAACACAAACTAAGGAGTTAAGTTCCTGACAGCGGCGCCAAAAACTTGATGCGTCAAATCAAGTCCTTAATTTATAAGCCAATAGCAATATCAAGGATCGCTAGAAAAGCATGTAGTGAGTTGATAAGTTGCCCCGAGTGTCGTTCTTGAAGGACTTAAATAAGCTTGTCGGTGTTTTAAAGTACTAGTTTGTCTAGAATTGCGTCTTACGACTTCCAATTCTTTTCTTTCGCAAATCACACAAAGATCAAACAGCAAACACGGGTTTGTTATCAATTAAAGGAGACATGGGATGGTGTTTTCATCAAGAGCTACCTACTGAAAGGATGCAATCGATTACTCGATGTTTTGAAAGTTAAAACATTTTATCAACGTACTAGAGTCGTCAATTCTACTAGTCGACGTTTGTAGTCGAAAGCGTTGGGCGTAAATCGTTGTTAACCATGAGGGTGCGAATTCCCCTTGTAGATTTTGGCTATAAGAAAACGATTGCTAAGACTTTGAACTAATCAAACGATTCGCAAGAATTTAATCAGACAAAGAATAGTTTTCATCGAAAGACCTGTACTAGCATGCTCAAGATTTCACCACCAACCCATGGGTGTTATTTAGCTACTCATAATCATGTTTTCACAGGTAAGAGATATGAAGATAATAAGCATAAACAAACAAAAGAAGCAGGAAATCATAAACAATACAGAATTACGGATTATGAAGAATTACAAAGCTCCAATTGATCAACAATGGTGAAACAGACTGTTTATAGGAAAAAATCCTCAGCTAAATGGTTAACCAAGTTGATGAGTCGGTTTTACATCGTCTCATCTGGTCTTTTTGCCATCCTTGAGTGTAGTTTTATTAGTTTTCCTAGAGTATTTTTACTTGTTTTGTTCTCCGTGTCTTTTGACGGTATTTGGCTAAACCGTGCTAATTGAAGGTAAAATGGTGTATTTTATATGCATCTACAAGATATGGAATTCCAGTGCCTCGTATGGATGCTAGAAGTGGAGCGGGAAGGCCAAAATATCAAGAATTGGGGTCAAAAGCCGATAAAATGGCAAAACAGTCATTCCAGGAGAACTGGCGAC
Source organism: Plantago major (assembly GCA_026545765.1). Taxonomy (NCBI): domain Eukaryota; kingdom Viridiplantae; phylum Streptophyta; class Magnoliopsida; order Lamiales; family Plantaginaceae; genus Plantago; species Plantago major. The sequence goes on from CM048839.1 coordinate 73,473,576, forward strand.
GCCAGTTATGAAACTGGCATACGCCAGTAACTCACTGATTGGCGAGCAGTCCAAACTGGCGACGCCAGTTTCTTTTTTGCCATTTTTTTCTACGATTTCGTTTCCTAATTCGCCCGGACTTAGTTTTTCTCCTCTCTATTGGTTAGAAGAAGTCAGACGTTTTAGGGGAGACATTGATTCGATTGTAAAAAAATACACATTGCCCTAGATCTAAACCTAGTTGATAGAAAAAGCTCCATACATTCATACTTTGACATTGAGACAATTTGGAGCTTAATTTTGACTATTCATCTAAGGATTGATATTGAATCACTAGTTACTGTGGTAAATCTCTATTGTTTTATCTTATTCAATTCGTTCTTACTCTGTTTCTCGAATTGTTTGAGCTTGCATGTGATTATCATTCTGTTTGAGTTAACCAAGATCAATATCTTGTATTCTATCATCCTTGCTTCGATTATGAGTAGCGAAATCACTCCGAACATGGTAGTTGCATGATAGCTTTGCGTATTCGCTTATAGGGTTCGAAATCGTTCATATAGGTTAGGCTCGTTCAAAGATCTTCGTAAAAACACTTCAATTCAATACTCTCATTCAAAGATTCTCTAAAATGTTTTGGTTAAGGATCGTGGATTGACGACCCACGATTACTCTAGTGCAAATATCTTCAAACTCGTTTGGTAAAGGTTGAATTAATAGTTTTTTGTACACCGACCGTGTGACAGTATGAACGTATTCCTAGAGCGAATTAGCATTGCTTGATCGTAACTACTGTGTTCCTCCTACCTCATTCTTACAAACAACTACATTGTTAATTTCCGTTTTCTAGTTTTAAGAAGTACTCGAATTCAAACAAATCAACATTGTTTTGCAAGTAACTGTTTGTTTTCAATCGTTGCGATAGCCTAATTGATTCCTTAGCAAATGACCTCGTGGTTAGCATTGTCTATTTACAACAACTACTTTCTACTTGTTTCCTATGTAGTAATTTGAGCATATCAAATTTGGCGCCGCTGCCGTTGAGTCAATTCCTATTGTAGCGGTTGATTGCTAATTTTTTTTTGTTTGTTTTTCAGCCTGTTGTTTTTTACACTAACAAAAACTAAGATTCTTTGAGGACTAGGCAACTTCGAACCCAGATAGAGAAGTTCATGCAGATGACAATGAGAGCTTCTACGAGGCTAGGGAACGGTTTCTAAATCTGCTTTCTCAGTGCCCTCACCACAGGATGAGTGAGATGGATTTGTGCAGCAAGTTTTATGAGGGATTGGACTGGGAGGCACAAAATATGGTGGATATGACAGTTAATGGGACCATAGTTACAGCATCTCCAACAGTTTTGAATGAGGCCTTCGAGAAACTATCCGCTATCTCTCAGCTTAAGGGAACACGTGGAAGATCCAGGAGAGCAGAGGTGAAACAGGTGGAAGAGGTGCCGGGACCTAGTACCTGCGACCTGGCCGAACAGGTCAAGGAGATGGGGATGCTTGGCAATGTCTCATCCCCTGCATCACAGGTAAGTGAAAGGTGCAATCTGTGCGGCAATTTTGAGCATGGTGCCAGCATATGTAGGCTTCCTGAGATTATGAATGAGAACCCAGCTCCGGAGGTAGTTAACTGGGTACAGACTAGACAACAAGGGAACTACAGGGGGAACCAAGGTGGTAACGCAGGAGGGCCCAGGATTCAAACTTTAACCCGAACCGTGCCAACTTGAGCTATGACAATAACTTCTGCGAGAATGCACCACAGGAGCAACAGGTTCCGGTCCAGTAAGTTCCATCACAACATACTCAAGTTCAGCCTATGAGAGTGCAGGGTAATGCCGATCAGGAGATCCGTAATCATATGGAGAGGTCAGAAAGGTTCTGGGCAGAGGCACAGAAGAATCAGAGCAGGAACGACCAGATGTTTAACAGTATTGATCAGTCCCTGAGGCGGCTTGAGAAGACTCTAGGCGATATGGTTGGTCATCTTCAGCAGAGATAAAGGGGTAAGCTTCCAGCTACCGTACAGACCAATAGGGTTCTTGCTGTGGAGGTATCTTTCGACAAGCCGGGAAGAGTGAAGACAGTTGTGAATACTTGTACCTTTGGATAGAACAAGGTGGTAGCCCAGGTTGAGGCACCACAGGTGACTAGGCCACAAGAAATAGTTGAGTTACAGGAAGTACATGAGGTAGTTAAGTCCAGTGTTGCGACTCCAGTAGAGGAGGCGAGTGCAAAACTAGCTGTTCTTGAGGTTAAACCCACTACTAGAGTGATCCAGAAAGCAGATAAGAGCATCAGTGATGCCGACAGCTTTGACTTGGTAGTTGGGATAGGAAATTCTTCTGAGGTGACTGGCATTGTTGATACGGGAGCAGCAGTTAACCTGATGACTTTTGCGGCCTATGAGGAGCTCAATTTGAAGGGTTTGGAACCCATGAAATGCTTTGTCACATTGGCCAATGGATCAAGGAGCAAGTGCATGGGGGTTATCGAGGATGTTCCAGTTGAGCTTGATGGGGATACCTTTATGGCTGATTTTGTGGTTGTGGAGTCGACACGGATCAAAGGCAAAGAGATGGAGAAGGATATGTTGCTACTCGGGCGACCGTTCATCAAGACCACTCGCATGATTGTCAACCTTCACGCCCGTACCTGCACCATAGAGGCACATGGCAAGCAACGTGAGTTGCGAGCCACCACCACGCCATACTCACCCCTGCAGGTTGAAACCAGGAACTATATCAGTGCACATACAGGTCCCATGTATACTTACTCTCCCCCATAGGGAAGTAAGGGAGCTCAGAAGACCGGGAAGATCAAGTACCATTGATTTTCACCCAGGAGTGTCGAGCTGACGACTTTAAACAAATGCACTTTTATTTCATTGCTTTAGACATTGTCCTTTTATCTCGCATTTCATACTGTTGAGCTGTTTACTTTACCGTTGAGACTATTTATCTACGACCTTCGACATTGCGGATGCCTTTACTGCTTTTGTTATTTATTCTCTTGCATGTTTGGGAGTATAAAACCCTTGTACCAACACGAGGAAACTCGCGAAACTCCGAGTTGAGGCTTGGGGTTTCAATTTTGCGATGTGAAATTTCCAAAGGTGCACACTTATCTGAAGGGGAGAAAAAGAGGTGAACTTCCAGAGTACCCGTTAGCCAACGCGGAAGAATCTTGTACATGAATATAAAGGTACACTAGCAGGCAAGTCACTATAGCACCCATTCTCTTTTCTTTTTCACTTTACGCTTGAGGACATGCTTGAGTTTAGGTTTGGGGAGGGGGGAATGTGCTCTCTAGTGTCTTGTCTGCAATTTTTTCCGTTATCTGCATCTGTAGAGTCTTCCGTCTTTACTTCTTTGTATTATGTTTTATTGTGTGTTATGTGACCTTTCTCTGTTACAGTTTCTTTGTCAGTCTAGGTCTAATTAATTTAATTTTTCATGGTGAGTCCGAGTCTTTTACCAAGTCAAACATCCTTTGTAGATGATAAATCCACCTGATGCTTACGTTTTGTTTGATGATTAGCTGGAAGTAGGACAATGTATTTTTAATCCTGCAAGGTCGTTTCTCTTTTAAATAGCAAGTTTGTTTAGCTCCTTGGTCCAAAAAGCCTGTGAGAAGCCTGAGAGCCGATGAAAAAATTTTGTAATGGCAAATGTATTGTGTGATTTCCTGGGTTGTGCAACTTTTACGTATTACTTGAGCCTTTTCATACTTATGTGTACTCAGTCTTGTTAGGGATGACGCACGCCATACTTTTTTTAAGCCCTTCCCTTCCCTCTGTTCCAAGGAACAGGTTCGGGGATAGAACTGTTATCTTGCGACTTATATGTGTTTTTTTGCGTTATTGCTGAAAAGTTTGTTTAAAGCTCCCTAAGGCTTATTGATATTTGAATCTCGGGGTGGATCTATGGTCTTCATTGATCACCGTTAGCCATGTGAGGCGTGTTTCAAATACTACCTATATACCGGTGTGGTCTTAAAAAGCCATATGTCCGTGAGGGTTGATGGCACGTACACCAAACTGACACGCACAAAAGTGCGGACTTTAGGTAAAACAGACATCTGCAAAAAATTGAGATTAAAAGAGCCCAATGTGGCCATGCACTGAGTTCAGCGAAGTGTTATGAGATCTGATGTTGTTTTGAATTGAATAGGGGAGGGGGCACTTTCAGCTTTTGTTTTCTGAAAAATTGAGTCGCATGTTAAGTCCCTTTCGATCTAATGAGACGAGTACAAAAGCATAAGATATTTTAGGTACCTTTGTGACGCAAGTCACCTTCCCAGTTTATTTTTGAGCTTATAACCCATTTGGATACTTCCAAGAGAGTGAGAGATACACTGCATTCACCTGTGAGTGACTAGCGAGCTACACTTAAGTGCTATTTGTCTAGGAAACGATTATGTTTGATTTTCTGCACACTGTTTTGCCAAAGATGGTTTGATGACAAAATTTTTGCATCTCGTGGACTTACTGTTTACAATGGTAGATTCGGTCACTTGGGACCTTGACTCTTTGTTTGTTTTCGTGGTTTGAGTCTAGTTTATGTCTAGGTTTATTTGTTTGCTCGAGGACGAACAAAGGTTCGGTTTGGGGAGTTTGATGAGTCGGTTTTACATCGTCTCATCTGGTCTTTTTTACCGTCTTTTTATCATCCTTGAGTATAGTTTTATTAGTTTTCCTAGAGTATTTTTACTTGTTTTGTTCTCTGTGTTTTGTAGGTATTTGGCTAAACCGTGCTAATTGAAGGTAAAATGCTGTATTTTATATGCATCTACAAGATATGGAGTTCCAATGCCTCGTATGGATGATAGAAGTGGAGAGGGAAGGCCAAAGTATCAAGAATTGGGGTCAAAAGGCGACAAAAGGGCAAAACAGTCATTCGGAAGAATCTGGCCTTGATTATCAAGCAGCGACGCCAAGATAACTCATTGTTTAGCAAATTCAAAATGGCGATGCCAGTTTCTTTTTTGCCATTTTTTTTCTGTAATTTCGTTTCCTAACTCGCGCAGACGTAGTTTTTCTGCTTTCTATTGGTTAGCAGAAGTCAGACGTTTTAGGGGAGACATTGATTCGATTATAAAAAAACACACTTTTCCCTAGATCTAAACCTAGTTGATAGAAAAAGCTCATACATTCATACTTTGACATTGAGACAATTTGGAGCTTTAATTTGACTATTCATCGAAGGATTGATATCGAATCCCTGATTACTGTGGTAAATCACTATTGTTTTATTTTATTCAATTCGCTCTTACTCTGTTTCTTGAATTGTTCGAGCTTGCATGCGATTATCATTCTGTTTGTGTTAACCATGAGCAATATCTTGTATTCTTTCATCCTTGATTCGATTATGAGTAGCTAAATCACTCCGAACATGGTAGTTGCGTGATAGCTTTGCGTATTCGCTTCTAAGGTTCGAAATCGTTCATATAGGTTAGGCTCATTCGAAGATCTTCGTAAAAACCCTTCAATTCAATACTCTAGTTCACAGATTCTCTAAAACGTTTTGGTTAAGAATCGTGGATTAACGACCTACGATTACTCTAGTTCAATTTTCTTCAAACTCGTTTGGTAATGGTTGAATTGATAGCTTTCTGTACATCGACCATGTGACAGTATGAACGTATCCCTAGAGCGAATTAGCATTGCTTGATCGTAACTACTGTGTTCCACCTACCTCATTCTTACAAGCAACTACATTGTTAATTTCCGTTTTCTAGTTTTATGAAGTATTCGAATTCAAACAAATTAACATTGTTTCGCAAGTAACTGTTTGTTTTTAATCGTTGTGATAGCCTAATTGATTCCTTAGCTAACGACCTCGTGGTTAGCATTGTCTATTTACAGCAACTGCTTTCTACTTGTTTCCTAAGTAGTAATTTGAGCATATCACAAGACTCCAACATCAATCAGATGGATGATTCTTGGAACCCTTGACCTCTCAAAATCTCCGAAATAATGTTGTAAAATGAAAATGTGATGTTTGAAATTACATATCTGGAGATTAAAACACCAGAAACAGAGAAATGCAACGCCGGAATCTGGCAGATTGGGGGCGGGCGATCTCCCGTAGACGATCGCCCCGTCCGGAGCGAGCGATCGCCCGCTGCGACTCTGGAATGCGGCCTTCTGTGGCCGCGTCCAGAGCTCCGGGCAATCTCCCCGCTTCCTTCGGCCTTGATTTTCGCTTTATTGTTATGTCCTTGACCTGTTTGGCCATCCGGGAACCTTCGTGGAAACTATTTGGAGTCTTGGAGTCCGAGAAAGTGCATTAAAATGCAATATTTTGACTCCTTTTCTTCATGAAATGTACCTAAATCATGGAATCAAGGTGGAAACACAAACAATATACATACAAATAATGAAAAACTAATCTAAAAGTTAGTGAAAACAAGGTAAAAAGAACCTGATGAGGTGTCCTAAAAAAGGTCTCATCATGAATCTAAGGCAAAAAAACGAGAGTATAAAAGCATGCAATATCGCACATTTCATTGTCACATCACATTTTCAGCAATTGCACTCCTAGTTCTTACCCCTTGGTCTAGATGACCTATCACATCCTTTGCATGATGATCTCTTATCCACTTTATAGTCGGTTTAGAACCAGTAGGATCATTCTCATTATGATCATGATAAGATACTAGTTCAGTATCTAAGATATTTGGCACTTGTGATGTGCATGGGATATCTAACACTTGTTCAGTGTCCTGGGTATCTGAGACATGATTCACAGCATCTGCCTGCTCAGTTACCTCTTCATAATGAAGATTCTCAGTGTCTTGATCCAATTCTGGATTTCTCATAGGAAACTCTTCATCATGTCTTAGAGTCATCTAGTTGTTACTTGGCAAAGATTGCCTTTCTTCGTCAGAGTCATCCTCCAAGTGAATTATAGAATTATTTCCTTGTTGAGATTCTTGTTCATAATCCTTGATCATAAGTTCTTTGAACCTATATGAGAGTTCTTCATTTAGGGGTACTTTCTTATTTCCTTCATAGAATACTACATGGACATATTCCTCAATCTTTTGTGTCCTTTTGTTGTAAATTATGCAAGATTTTCTATTCATTGAATAACCAAGAAGTACACCTTCATCTGCCTTTGGTTGAAATGTTCTAAGATATTCTTTATTGTTAAGAACAAAACAACTGCAACCAATCACCCTTAAATGTTTGATACTAGAGGGTCCACCAATCAATAACTTATAAGGAGTCTTATCATGGTGTTTGTTGATCAAACATCTATTTTGAGTGTAGCATGCTGTATTTATTGCTTCAACCCAATAGATTTCACTTATTTCATTGTCAGCAAGCATTGTTCTTGTTGCTTCTTTTAGGGTCCTATTCTTCCTTTCAGCAACACCATTTTGTTGTGGTGTCCGTACTGAAGATAGTTGATGTTGTATACCTTTGCAAGTACAAAACTCTTTTATGTACTGGTTCACAAACATAGTACCATGGTCTGTTCTGATGACAGATACCTAGTCATTTTTCATGACTTCAAGCTTATTCAGCAGGCTTAGTAACTCAACCTTTGCGTCAGATTTCTGTTTGCGAAAAACGACCCAAGTGAATCTTGAGTAGTCATCTACAACAACCAGACCATACTTCTTTCCTGCATAACTGTTTACTGAGGACTCAAAGAGATCCATATGTAAAGATATTTTGGTTGTTTCCCCAATTGGCAAGCTGAAAATACACCATCCTTTCTGTATGCCATCTTAGGTAATCCAACAACCAATTCTTTCTTGGCTAGCTTATTCAGAGTTTTGAAATTCAAGTGACTCATCCTTTTATGCTATAGCCAATTTTCTTCAGTAGCCAGATTGACTCACCATGAGGCATTCTTCAGTTGTTGCGGATTCCCAGTAAGCAACATAGAGACTTCATTTCCGCATAGCAACCAAGACTACCTGCTTTGAGTCATTATCAATCAGTTTGCAGAGATTAGATTTGATCTTCACTGAGAACCCTTTGTCAGCAAATTGACTCATGCAAGGAAGATTATATTTCAATCCCTTCACATGTATTACTCTAGTTATTGTGAGGGCTCCCAATTGTTGATCTCCAAATCCAACAGTTGGATTCACTTCTCCTCCGACAAATCTGATATCTGGTCCAATGTTGCATACTTTGTATTTGACCAGATTTGCTTTATCTCCGGTCATGTGCTTCCCACATCCACTATCAAAATGCCAAGTTGGATTCTTCTTTAGAGTATTCTGCACAAAATAGGAAACATGGAGTTAGGTTCTCATTCCAACAATGGAACCATCTAGACTAAAGTATCTCCTAGTAGGAATCCATTTTTGAATGAATATCTTAGGGACATGCTTTTGTCTAGCAAGAACTTAAGGAGGAATTCTTGGTTTTTTACTAGTATCATTATTATCAAGAACTATTTTCCTTCTTGTTGTGTTCCTGGGTGCTCCTCGTGGTACTCTCAGATACCTGTCAGGTTGCTGAGTCTGCTCTTCAGCAAACTGAGCTTTCCTATTCAGATTTCTTCTAGCCCTGGCATTCAGATTACTTGTGGCTTGTTCTTATTTCCACTTCTGATGATTGTTGTGAGCAACCGTAGCTTTCATCCATCGTTCTTGCTCTAGTTTGTACTCATGAGCAAGTTGTTTTCTAATAGCTTTGTAGTCAATGCCATTTCAAGCATGAGGTGCTGACTGAGATCTCCACTCAACAGCTTTACTAGTCTCTGGATCATCTTTCTTTCCAGAAAAAAGTGACAATAGAGAATTTTCCAGCTCCAGCAATCTTCCCTTTCTTAGAGACGTATCATTGTGGGTGATTACACTTTCCAATGTGGTGTTCCTTTTTTAGAACTCTCCTATCAGATTTCTTTTGGGACTTGTTTTTCCCTCAAAGGTAAAGTCGCAACTGCCTTTCCTTAGTCAACAACCTTTTTCAGACCAATGCTATAGGTTGTTTGGGAATCACCATGCTGACGTCTAACAAATGTCATTCTTTCATCATTCTTATTCAGAGTGGTAGAACTATTGGTTTGAGTATTTAGCCCAAGTCCTCCTTTCTTTGAGGCATCTCTTAAATAAGAGTGTAACTCAGACAGAGTGTCACAAGCTTTTAGCATAGGATTGAAATGAAAATTTCATATCTTTGATATCAGTATTCTCAATGAGAATTTTCTCAAAGTTCCTTTGAAGTTCTCCCATTTCTTCCTTACGCTTTTTAGTAGTTTCACTTATCTGAGCTTTCAGAAATGCATTCTCAACATCCTTCGATTCAGATACCTTGTGCATTTGTGCACACTCCTTGTTCACCATGAATTCTATTTCATAATGATCAAGCTTATTTATGAGATATTCCAGATCTTTGATTCCTACCTCATCACTCTCATAATTTACAAATCTAGAAATAGTGATTACCTCATTTTCCATTAAGCATGGTTCGATGTTGGAGCAATCTGGATAGACCTCCTCAGCAACTCCACACATTTCTTTCTTGTTTTGACCAATGTCAACCAAATCATGAGTGATGCCACACAACTCTGGTGAAGGTAGTTTGGAATCATCTGAGTCTTCATCCTCAGACTCAGAGTCAAGATCAAGAGCATCCAATTGAATTTGGATCTTTTTTCCTTTTCTCAGTGATCATAGCTCTCTGGCCTCTCTTGAAATTTCTTCTATCTTTCTTGTCACATGTATTTAGCTTGTTATAAGCCGGGCAGTCTCTTTTGAAGTGACCAGGTTTCTAACAAGAGAAACAGATATGATTTCCAATTTATGCTGCCTCAGTACTTGATGATTGCTGAGCAGTCTTGTTCAGCGAGCTAGTAAATCGCATATTTTTGTACTGGTGATAGTTGGGACCTAGATGCTTTTTCAGCCTCTCTTTGGTCCTCCTTCTTTCAATTACCTGACTGATGTATTTTCTCATATGCTGTACAACAAGAACATTTTCCTCAGTCACCTCTTGGGTTTCCTTCTTTTTAGAAGTTCCATGAGTTATAAGAGCAACATTCTGCGATGTTTCAGCAGTCATATATGTACTCTTTGCGTTGTCTCCACTGGTGTGAGAAAAGCTCCACTGGTGTGATGGTAGACATTCGTTGGTTGAAGTAGAAATATTGAGCGTGTTCCCAGTTTTGATTCAAGCTTCTCACGATAGTCTTAACCTTTTTAGAGTTAGAGTATCTATCACTTTCACCAAGTGCAGCCATATCACTCTCACCAAGTGCAGCCATATCACTCATCAGAGTTGTAAACATTAATTCAAGTTCCTCAAGTGTCTCAGTAGGACCTTGTTTTTACTATTTGAAACTTTAGTGACCAACTTCTGTTGTAGAATGATGATTGGACCATTCTTTATCACTTCTATCATTTCATCACTGATAGCTTCTAGGTGAAGCATCATGTGGTTCTTCCATGTTGGTCCAGATAACAATAAAGTAAAAGACTGGAGGGGGGTGGGGGGTGAATAGTCTTTTTAAACTTTTGACGATAAAACAGTTTCTCATATATCTGTGAAGGTATCTGATGCGCTCAAAATTAATACTTGTAAAATAACACATGTAGTAAAGCGATTGTCGTAGTACAACAATGCTTAAACCACATGGTCGTTCTCTCGAGGAATTGATTGACCTAGTTTTAAGTTGTAGGCTCATGGTGTGAGTTGTAAACAGATAGTGTGGGTAAGGTTGATACTTCAATACCCTACAACAAATTACGATTACAAGACAAGGTAATACCTAGATCATGCAATTTCTACAAATAAAATGAAACAAGCGGATCTTTCAAAAGTGCTGACGCGATATAGCTAATGGTACACTGGCCGCGAATGCAACACTTTGCTATTACAAAATCGAACCAGATACAGATTATAAGTACGTATGAGTTACGGCAAAAAGCTTGTCACTAGCTATGCCCTCATCCGAATATATACTAATTAGAGGTAAAGACTGATGCGAGTTCACAACGATCAAGCATGCGTTCAACGATCAGATAGCAATATGTCACGATACAAGTTATTAATAGCAACCGCCTAACACGTACTATTGAATACCTGGGCGCCTATTGGTCTCTGCGATCGTCAGAAAGATCAATAATGCTTCTTCAAATTAAAAGGGAGATTGAATTCTCAAAGTGTTTACAATACTTGGAATTGAAAATATGAATGTAGAAGTAATGAAGATATATCCTAATGACTGATACAAGTGGTCTATTTATAGACCAAGGAAGAAGAAACTTGAAATAATGGGAAAATTTGCAAGAAAAACGTGGGTTGATTCTATCAAACAGAGCTGACCGCGGTGAGGGGATCTTGCCCGTTCCAGCTCACCGCGGTCCACCCCTTTCTGCCTTCTTTCCTGGTTCATTGTACCGCGATGAGGCTCCTTGTTGCAGGAGCTCACCACGGTGAGCCTTGTGCCCGGGAAAATCAACATTTTCCCACTTTGTCCTATTTTCTCTCCCTTTTCCAACCTCTATGTCACCTCTCTTAGAGTCGTGGCCCACTAACTTGCCCTTGTGGTGCTTATAGAAGGTTTTGAAGTCTTCTTTGCACTTTGGTCCTCCATTTCCTTGCCAATGACGCTAAGACACCTAAAAATACACAAAAAAACACAAACGTGACACGGAACAAAAAACACTAAATAAAGGCTAAAAGACGCTACAAAATACGGAAAAAGGTACTAAATGAGTCGTTAAAATATCGACTCAGCAAACTCCCCAAACCGAACCTTTGGTCGTCCTCGAGCAAACAACTCTAAAACCTAGAAAAAGAAAAAACACATAGACATGATGAAACACAGAAGAGTTCAATCGACAAGCTACCGGGACAAGTATTGCCAGAGATAAGCCCTTATTCTGATGTAAACTTCTATCCCCTCTAACTTTGACAAGTAGCTATGCAAAGATCACTATCTTCCGTTTCACAGGTAAATAAAACTTAATCCTATCCTAGTAGTCCCTCACAATGGAAGATAATAGTGCAACTCTCAAGTCTCTCATCTGGAAGTGTCCAGTAAATAGGGCATTCGCTCAAGACATAATTTAGGATGGTGACAACAAACATCACAAGCTGCCACTAATATTACATGCTCTTGTACTCAAATCAAACGAGTCAGGAAGGACTTTTTAGGAAAGGGGTCGAAATCAAATACAAGGGAAAAAAATTAGCTGCCGTTATCGTGCTTTGCTCTTTTTGCACGCTTATTTCTTTCTCTTTTTTTTTCTTGTGCTTTGCTCTTTTTTTCACAGATTTTTTATTTTTTCATTTTTTTTCTATCTCAATGTTGCAAGTGTATCCCAATAGGTTGCCTAAGATCCGTACTTTTGTACGTGTCGGTTTGGTATACAACCCATCAACCCTCACAACATACGAGCACTGCCCACACGCTGATTTATAGGTAGTATTTGGTATGTATTTTGGAAACAAAACCATCAACTCTCACAGCATACGCACTATCATCCATGCGTTGGTTTGTAGGTAGTATTTAGAAATGCCCAACATGATCATAGAAGATCACAAGTGATCCTGGAATACACCTAGAGATTTTGTATTATTTTTTAGAACGGCAACATAGTAATACAAAACAATTTTGAAATCGACCATAGCTAAAATATAGAAAGTAGTGAGCCTAAGTATGAAGTTAACAAGAATCCTCCTCCCCAAACCTGTTCCTTGGAACATGTTCGAGAATCGAGACAATAAGTCCAAAAATGTCGTTCATCATACTCATTTTAAAAAGAATGCACATGTATGTGAAGTGGCGCAAGTTAAAAAACCTTGCTCATCCTACTAGAATCACACGTTTGTCGGTACAAGATTTTTTCATCGGCTTTAAGGCTTCTCACCAGCTTTTTGACTACTAAAACAGGAAGACTTTTTATTTACAAGTGAAACGAACTAGAATGATTTCCGAAAATTCCTTAGCACATAGTTAGAGGCCATCTAAGATCACATCAGTAAAAAGGCTTAACTAAGGCAATAGATAACCAGACTTGTCAAAAGAACTCAAGACTTGACACAAAAAATTTGAAATTGGCCAAAAATTAGGCTAGAAGACTTGACTCAACTACAATTACATAAAAGTGGCTAACATACCACCCCACATAATCGCAAAATCGAAAAAATAAAAGAAAAACACATATATACAATATATACAAGGCAGCAAATAATCGGCCGAGGCATGTAAGCATTTGATACAACTTCCCTCCCCAAACCTATTCGATAGCTAGAACCTATCATAAGGAATATATAAAAAGGAGAAAGTTCAGAGTTACCGCCCGTAATATGCCTCGGTCGGCATGATCACTAAGAGGAAGGCGTACCATGGGGTCCGGAAGATGAGCCACCTCTTTGTTGCTGCCAGTCATCCGTCTGGGCTTTGCGTATTCACTCCATTTGTGCTATGCACTTAGTCGCCTTTGTGTCCGCTGCAGACATGTGCTGTGTGAGGCTCGAGTAGAATGAGTCCCACTGATCCAAGTGTATACGAAACCACCGCGATACTCCATGTATGCCTCGGAGGTCCGCGGTATGTCCCTGGTAACACTCTCCAAACCGTGAAAGATCGGAGGCTAGCGTGCTTTGCCTCCTCTCGATTTGCCCAAACTGGGGTCCCATCCAGTCCTGGAGTCCAATGCTCATCCGCTGAAAGTCTGCGGTGAGATCTTCCCCATTCCCGAAAGGAGGTGGATCTTCAGCATTGTTGTAGGTCTCCTCCACATATACCTCTTCGTATCCGGTATCTGCCTCAGGATCATATTCCTCATCGCTTTTGCCCGATGATCTTGACAGCATATTTCCCCAGTCCCTTGCATTTGCCTCTATTCTTTGTAGCTCTTTCAAGTCTAGGCAACTCTTCGGGCGGCCATTTTTTACGATGTCTGGCACACCGACTTCCTCACACATTTCGGTGATCAAACATGGAAATTCCAATGCCTTGGGGCTGTGTCTGTGGGCGAACGTCTCCGCCAAAATGATCTCTCCTACATCGATGTGCTGCCCTCTCGTTAATGCTGATAGCAATCGGGCTGTCTGCGCATATATCCTACTGAAGGTGGAGTTTGGTACTATGTTGTACTGTACCCAATGCACCCAAACCCACGCAAGTGTGTTGAGATTCCTGAGTTTAAGATTGTTGCTTCCATCAACTACACTGTGACCAGGATTGCAGATGGTTTCTATGTCTTCTCCCTCCACCTTGAGTCTAGGGTCGAGTTGAAATACCCATCTGCGTGAGCATGTGTCTCTGTCTGTACTCTAAGAAAGTTGTTGATGGAGTTACGAGTGTACTCCACCTTCTTCCCATGGATGGGCACAAATCCATTGATATCTTGATCGGCAAGGTTGATGTAGAACTCTCTGACCAAGACCGAATCATACATTCTCCTCAAACCTACCAACCCTTGCCATCCTAGTCTCCTTATCCTCGCGTTGATAGTCTCTATCATTGGGTGAAGAGACCCGAAGACACTTATCCCTCGCTCCGCTATGAAGCCTCTCGGGGTGCTGATGTGCTTGATACTAAAGTCATCTTCTTCCCTACTCAGCTTCATTCCGTAAGCATCTTCCCTAAACCTTGGAGCTGGGCCCTGGAGCTTCCTTCTCCTACCTTCTGCTTCTTATTGGACACACTCTTTCACCTCGGTGCCATAGTACCTGGATAGAAAATGTCAGTGCTACACTCATATCAAAATGTAGCTACACGAATGCCTAATCCTAACTCATAGTTACAAGCAAACCATAGTGCATTCAAATGTGGCCAAAATAATGTCTTCCCCAAACCAATTCTTGCAAGTAGTAACAACAATGCCTTATCCTAGAACATAATCGTGCTTACCATAGTGCACACATTTGTTACTACAAGGGATTTTCCCAATTGAAACAGTAGCGAGCTCAAAACTATCATCAAATATGCAGCACGAGTACAAATTCTATGATGAACGAGCTAGCCCAATAATACCCCTCCACCAAAAACATCATCAATCTACAAAAAATCTAACTAAGCTAACTTGGATTATAACTTATCTAGATAATTTCATACCTCAAAAGCATAGCCATATACACAATATCAATCAATCAAGCATAGAAATCCAAGTTTGCAAACTAAAGATAGACAGAATTACCTCGATTCTAGATGAATTAATGGATATAAACACGAATTCAAGTCTCCAAGTAGTAGAGGAACTCACTACCTTCGCAACGGTCTATTACCCAAGTTAAAAGGTGGAGAATTGGTAAAAATCTCAAAAATTGGGGGGAAAACGGGGGGAAGCCCTACTTCTCTTTAATCGTCAGGCCTCACCGAGGTGAGGCAGGGGCTAGGGTGCCCCTCACCACGGTCAGGCACAGAGGCAAACTTTCTGCCTTCTGCAGACCGCGGTGAGCTGCCTTTTTCCCTGGCTCATCGCGATGAGATCTGTTCTCCCACAATTTTTTTTTAAATATAAATACGAAAAGAAATGCTTGACAAAATGAAAGAATGCATCATTGAATTAGTTAAGGAATAAAGAATACAAAATGCATTCAAGTAATGAAAATTTTACCTATATGCGTCCTAGTTACTAAGTGCGAAAAGCAATAGAAAATGTCGCTTTAGTTAGAGTCGTTAGCGTCGACTATGCCTCTTGCTCCACAGGTCCAACCTATGGTTACTCTTGCCCAAGAGGCCGGCGTACTTCGCGGAGGGACCTCCGACTTTTGATCTCGTGTACACTGGTACCTCATAGCATACTCCGAGCACCTCCATAATTCATTTTTAGTCCCGGACGTTGAGGGTCACTCCTGCTGTGTACTGGAATGTCCTACCCAATAGGATGAGTTCTTGTTCGGCTCTGTCCTGACTACCACACTCCATGATCACGAAATTAGTGCGAACATGGAAGCCAATAACACATACATCAATTCCCGAATTAGTGCTCCATCCGCCAAAAACATGTGCCCCTCGAGGGGTAACATCCTCGTAAGCTCTAACTTCCTGTACAGGCCGAGAGTCATCACGTTCACCTCAGCCCCTGAGTCAAGCATTCCAATCATGCGGTTGAAATTCCCTATTCCAACCTTGATATTCATGCTTGGTATCATCATTGGCATGGGTTGGCTCTGAATAACCAGGATTGGCCGGATCTCCCCTTGTGGTTGTGGCTCCATCTTGAACACCATATTGACTGGTTTGTCGTCTTTCTGGTCCGCGAAGCTTATAACCTCGTATGTGTCCATAATTTCACCTTCTTCGGGATCCTGCAGTTCATACTCAGGAGCCATAGGCAACTCCTCGGGATCCTCCTCCGGATCCTCTTCATCTTTCTCGTCTTCTTCCTTAGATTCATCATCTGAGTCACTGGTGAATGTGATGGGAATGTCCATTGTACCTACGTGCATTCCAGGTCGAGGGTGCCTTGTTCCACACTTCCCACAATGTCCGAAGTAATACGGACCCTTGTCCTCAGAGACCGTCCTCCTAACCAAACCAAAACAAAACTGTCGGGAGCAGCTTTGTCCTTCGTGTCGAGCGCTGCTGTTGCGTTTGTTTCCTCCATCTTAACTTCTTGTTGAGTTTTCCTTGAGTCTGCGGATAAACCCGAAAGAGAAACCAACAATCCACTTCAAAATCGGGACCTGCCTTTCCCATGCAAGCTTAGACCAACTTCCAATGTAAGGCCAGCTACACCGTGCAGGCTAAGGTTCGCAAGACAAAACAAAACAAACACACAAAGCAAAAAACTCTTTGGTTTTTGAATAAAATAAAAATAAAAATATGCAACTACACACTGATCCTACTTATTGAAGAACGTAGTAAACAATTCCCCAGCAGCGGCGCCAAATTTTGATGCGCTCAAAATTAATACTTGTAAAATAACACAAGTAGTAAAGCGGTTGTCGTAGTACAACAATGCTTAAACTACAGGGTCGTTCTCTCGAGGAATTGATTGAGCTAGTTCTAAGGTGTAGGCTCAAGGTGTGAGTTGTAAACAGATCATGTGGGTAAGGTTGTACTTCAGTACCCTACAATAAATTACGATTACAAGATAAGGTAATACCTAGATAATGCAATTTCTACAAATAAAATGAAGCAAGCGGATCTTTCAAAAGTGCTGACGCAATATAGCTAATGGTACACTGGCCGCAAATGAAACACATTTCTATTACAAAATCGAACCAGATACAGATTTTAAGTACGTATGAGTTACAGCAAAAAGCTTGTCACTTGCTATGCCCTCATCCGGATATATACTAACTAGAGGTAAAGACTCATGCGAGTTCACAACGATCAAGCATGTGTTCAACGATCAGATAGAAATATGTGACGAAACAAGTTATTAACAGCAACCGCCTAACTCGTACTACTGAATACCCGGGCGCCTATTGGTCTATGCGATCGTCAGAAAGATCAGTATTGCTTGTTCGAATTAAAAGAGAGATTGAAATCTCTAAGTGTTTACAATGCTTGGATTTGAAAATATGAAAGTAGAAGTAATGAAGATATATCCTAATGACTGATGCAAGTTGTCTATTTATAGACCAAGGAAGAAGAAACTAGAAATCATGGGAAAAACTGTCAGAAAAACGTGGTTGATTTTGTCATTTTGTAAAACAGAGCTCACCGCGGTGAGGGGATCTTGCCCGTTCCAGCTCACCGCAGTCCACCCCTTTCTGCCTTCTTTCCTGCTTCATTGTACCGCGATGAGGCTCCTTGTTGCAGGAGCTCACCGCGGTGAGCCTTATGCCCGGGAAAATCAGCATTTTCCCACTTTCTCCTAGTTTCTCTCCCTTTTCCAACCTCCAAGTCCCCTCTCTTGGAGTAGTGGCCCACTAACTTGGCCTTGTGGTGCTTCTAGATAGTTTTGAAGTCTTCTTTGCACTTTGGTCCTCCATTTCCTTGCCAATGACGCTAAGACACCTAAAAATGCACAATAACACACAAAAAAACTCAAACATGACACGGAACAAAGAACACTAAATAAAGGCTAAAGGACGCAACAAAATACGGAAAAAGGTACTAAATGAGTCGTTAAAATATCGACTCATCAGTATCTGATACTTATATTTAGAGAGCAGAAGTCTTTTGTGATAAGTGCACGTTCTCAACAAGCTATAATGTGTGTAAGTACTCTGCAAGAAATAAATATGCAATAAGTAAAGTGCAGTAATTAAATAACACAAAGCTTTATAGTGGTATCTGAAGGTGGCGTAATCCCTCAACTAATCCACTCGCCCTTTATGAGGACTTGAATCCACTAAGATAAGATGATGAGAGTTCCCATTACAAAATCCTATCTCTTGATCACTTTAACACTAGGTTCCCAACCAAGTGTTCCCCCCTGAGTTTTTCCCTGGTTTTCTCAACCAAGTACTTCCTCTACTTAGTAACCTTTGAGCTATTCCTCAGCTTCCAAAGCCAGTTACTTCCTATGCTCAATGCCTGTGTGGTGCTGCTTATGGTAGCTTGTCAGGTGAGTAGGCTCTTTATAACTTATACAGTTTTCTTAGAGTGCTCTGTAGAAACAAGCTTACTTAATACACTTTTCAATGTACGGTAAGTTGTTCTTCACTGACCTAAGTCTTGATGTTGTTCAAGAGAATGAATCTCAGATATTAGTCGCAACTGTATCTTCTGGATTCAACTCTTTCACAATATGCAATTCTTGTTTAAGGATTAGGACACTTAGAACTTTCGTGCTACTTAGAATTCAAGATCTTTAGTCGCAACAGTAAGCTATAGAGTAAGTAGGTAGAAGGCTTATATGCTTGAATGAATAAGTTTGTAGAAGTGTGTTTTCAAGCATTCTAAGTGGTGATATTTATAGTTGAAAATCATGCCGTTTGAATAGTATCCATTAGGCACAATGAAATTTAAACTATTGATATTTGAAGATAGTATGATAGTGAGCTTTGTCTCTTTACAGAGATTTCCTCTTTCGCTCAGACATCTCTGTCTGCGTAATTAATGCATGGTACTAACTTTTGTCCTCTAGTGTCAACGGAACAATGCAAGCTTTCTGAGGCTTTGCAAGTCCTTACTCAGTGACCGTTATGCATCATAAACCTTTTGAAATACTTGTCTTCCAAAGACACTTAATCTCTTCAAGGTATCTGAGCCAAGGTTTCTGAGGAGACACATCTCCTTAGTCTTCAGCAATCTTGTGCAGTCTTCTGATCTTCAATAATTGAGTTCTTTTGCTGGATGCTTCCTTCTTGGTCTTCTTTAAAGATATAAAAAATTATATTCAGAGACCTAACATCCTATACAAGATTTTCTAGACTAACATACTCAGTAAGCCTCCTCTTTTACAATGTTCAAGTGAACTAAGAGTACTAGTTACCTTTATGAGCTAAGATAAGTCATTAGGGTTTACTGATCAAAATCTAAACAGATATTCCTAACAAATTTCCCCCTTTTTGAGCAGTCACCTATGACTATCTAAAAACCCATCATGAAATTGGATGAGGAAACAATGCAACACTTAAACATTTCATATGATATTTTATTTAATTTATTTATGTGCAGAAAGTAAACATTAACCAAATCACAACGTGTGATCATTGCTGAACAGTTATCTTTTCATTAGATAGAAATCTGAGAGTTGGTTCATCAAATAGAATTACATTTGAGAGTACATATAACTTTTACAAGATAAGCAATAAAATACAATTAGCAAAAATAAAAAATTACACAACTATATTGGACAACAGGAAAGTCCAAGTTCCAAGTAAACATCCTATAAGTTGGTCTTCAAGTCTTCAGTCTTTAGCTTTGTTGAAAAACCCTATCACCATATCTCCTGGCATCTCCTGAGTATTCAAGGATGTATGTTCTGACTCTCATTTCTGCATTCCTTGCTCCCAGAGCATTCTCCTTATAAGATTTGGTGGGTTGGTTTTTGATCATGCCTTTGATCCAAAGGTAATTGCCCCATTTCTAGACATGTACCAACCCCTCTTTACTGGGCTTGTATTGACCATATATCTCTCTAAGATATGCCAGGTCTCCCAAGTATTGTTCCTTAGTCAAATAAAATGACTCATAAGGTTCAACCAGCAGCTTTGTTGTTTATCCAAATTCATCTTCTACTATGTGCACATCATCTGGTCTGTGATAAGGGCATTCTTTAGATAGGTCTTTCTTTATTGTTGTCTGTCTCACTTCTATTCCAAAGTCTAGCCATTTCTTGACTCTATCTTTAGGCAATAAATCTTGCTTGCCTTTTCTCCATGCCTTCAACTGTCTATAGATGGGTACTGGTTGTCCTCCTTCATTGACTAGTAAATTCTTTAATTTAAGTATCCATTATACATTCTTCTGATTAATGCACTGCCAAACAGTGGGATCACAATTATCAACCTTCATATACTTAATTAGAGCATCTTTAGGCTTTGGTGGTAACACTCTACCAAATGTGATATCCCTTTCCCTTTTTCTCTTCTATTTGAAGTTCTCCCTTTTTGTTGTGGAGGGGCCTTCTGATGGTGTACCTTGCTGAATGGACTTGGTATTTCCAGAAGGTTTCCTTGCTGCTATAGGAATTGCAACAATAGGTTCTGACATGCTACTCAAGAGGATTTTTGTCATCAGCTTCATCTTCATCATCATCATCATCTTGATGTATGACCATAAGTTGTTTGCAGCTGTCATCACCAGTTTTCCTTCTCTTTTCAGAGATCTCTCCTTCTTCCTCATTAGTCTCTGTCCTTTCTTATCCTTGAGCTCTTGGCAGCTGTTGGAGGTTTCTTAGATCTTGCCCTAGATCTTGTAGTCACCATCTGTTGCTCTTGACTTGGGGTCTTGGTTTGGGCTTCTTCAAGATCCATCTTTTCGTTGCCCTTAACTTGTACTCTCCTAGAACTTCCTTCCCCTTTAGTCATAGGGGACTAATCAAAACCACTAAGGAGTTTGGCATAAGAATCTGACAGAGATTCAAAATTCTTTTGTAGACTAATGTAAGCTTCAATGAGTTGCTGCATCTCTTTCCTGAGGTCAGCATTCTGCTTTTCGATCCCAGTTTCCTTGTTAGTCAATTTGGAAACTTCAGCAACCACTGATTGTATATTTGAAGATGCATAGCTAGCATTTTCATAAGCAACTTTCACAGTTGTGCTATCCAAATCCTTTATCATACCAAGGTCTTTGTGCTTGAGAACCATAAAGGAGGTTCTTTGTAAAAGAATTTCAGCAAACCTGGTGAATTCTGGAGGTACTCATTCAGTGACCTCCTTGTCTTGAGTCTCCAGTTCATTCATGAGTTTGAGCATAATGTTTGATCTATTCTCATAATCAGTTGTATTCAGATTAGGAATTGTGCTGTAGATGGTGGGAGCTAGTATGTTTCTTTTGAGATGTGACACAACAGTTTGTGGATCCTTAGCATGAAATCCAGGATGATCAGAATCTTCTTCTTCTTCTTTCTCCTTCTCCTTCTCCTTCTCCTTCTTCTTCTTCTTCTTCTTATTCTTCTTCTTCTTCTTCTTCTTCTCCTCCTCCTCCTCCTCCTCCTCCTCCTCCTCCTCCTCCTTCTTCTTCTTCCAACATTTGTTTAAGTTGGGCCACCCTTTGCTCAGCTTCCTGAAGTTTCTAAGCGGTGTCATCAGCAACTTTCCCAACTTCTTCATCTTGTTGCGTTGTTGGAGAAGTCTTTGATGATCTTTGAGGAGATGGAGGAGGAGAATTTTTGTTCTCAGTTGGCTTTTCAGCGGCTGAGGCATTATTTCTCCCAGTAACTCCTCCTGAAATAGGTGGGGGTGCACATAATCATCATCCTTCTTGGAATCATCTTTCTTTTTTATCAGAGGGAGGAGGAGACTTGGGTTTGTCTACCTTGTTCTCATCAGTCTCTTCCTCATCGTCAGAAAGAAGATTTATGACTGCTTATAAAATCTCCGGCTTACTTCCCACTTCTTCTTGTACATTTGGTGCCGACCAGGATGTCAGCAGTAGAGTGGAATTTTAGGCTAGCCGGACTCTGGTGTTTCTGTTTGCTTTCAGGAATTCTTCTTTGAGGATATCTGCAACTACATCCTTTAACTCCAAGTTCATCAGGGTTGCAAAGTCATACTTTTCAGTAGGAAGCAATGCATGAATGTAGCTTTCGAGTTGTTCAGCTTTCTCTCTCGTTGAAGGATTATCAAGTAATTGTGCACATGCCATCAGATCAAGTCTCCTCATCTTTTGCCATTGATTGAAGGCAGAGATATGATCTGGAAGTGCACGGCTCTTGAACAACTCTAGCAGATCTTCATCAGATGTAACTACCCTTGTAGTTTACTGTGAAGTACCCTCATTTTGGGCCTGGAAGAAAATGGAGTTTTGATTAAGTGTCAAAACTTGTTCAGATATCTAAGTTTCAAAAGTGTCAAGTTTTTGAGTTACCTGTGTCGCAATAACAGGCTCAGATGGCTTGACCAGTGAGATGGAAGGATCCTCATATATCTTTGGAGGAGACTTGGGCGTCTTATCCTCTTCCTCCATCTGAAGCTGAGAATAAAAAGTGTTAGTACACTTAGAAAGATTATGTAGGATTTCACACACATTGGTATATGAGATTTCTACCTCTCTGACAGGAGGCTCTGATATGTGTTTCTCAGAGACCTGTGAGGTCTCTGTATATCGTCTGATGTCTTTGGCTTTTCAGCCACATCATCTTTCTTCTCAGTTGAAGCCTTTAAGAAACATAACAAAGTGTTAGAAAGTTCATTGGAGGGAGATGATGAGTGATGAGACGATAATTTAGAGTCTCATCTGGTCTTTTTTACCATCTTTTTTGTCATCCTTGAGTTTAGTTTTATTAGTTTTCCTAGAATATTTTTACTTGTTTTGTTCTTTGTGTGTTTTGCAGGTATTTGGCTAAACCGCACTAATTGATGGCAAAATGGTGTATTTTACATGCATCTACAAGATATAGAGTTCTGATGCCTCGTATGGACGCTAGAAGTGGAGTGGGAAGGTCAAAATAACAAGAACTGGAGTCAAAACAGTCAAAGGGGGCAAAATAGTCCTTCCAGGAAGAACAGGCGACGCCAGTTCTTGACTGGCGTACACCAGTTGCACTCGTAGTTGCAACTGGCAACGCCAGTTCTTGAACTAGCGTACACCAGTTGCACTCGGCGTGCAACTGGCGACACCAATTTGCAAACTGGCGTCTGCCAGTTGCATAGTTTTGCCAATCTTCTGCATTTTCGTTCTCCTTATTAGGTCAGATTTAGGATTTTTGGGAACAACTTCTTCTACTCGAACTTTACCTAGAAAAAGCTCCTAGACCTAGTTTTTGACATTGATTGATCTTGGAGCTTGGTTTTCTCTTGTAACGAACCATCGACATCGAATTCTTAGTAAGTTGATAATTCTCTACTGCTTCCATACAATTGTGCTTGATTCATCTGTCAAATTGTATGCTCTTGCTTGCGATTATCTTTATGTTTATGCTTTGCATATACAAGATTATGAATTCCTTCGTCTTTGCTTCAAGTATGAGTAGCTAATCCTGTCCAGAACTCGGTAGTTATGTGATGGTTATGTAGATTCGAATCTAGGGTTTATATTCGTTCATATAGGTTCGTCTAGTTTGATATTTTCATATAAACCTTCAATCCAATACGCTAGTTTAAAATATTCTAAATTGTTTTGGTTAGGAATCGTCGGTCTGACAAACCTGACGAATTCTCTAGTTTGAAATCTTCAAAAAACAGCTTGGTTGAATGGGATTGATTGCTTTTCTGTACACCGACCGTGTGACAAATATGAAAGATTACCTTAGTGTCGAATTAGTATAACCAGATCATCACTACCGTGTTCGCTTCCGTCATTTAATCAAAACCGTTTATTTGATTTAGTATTAATTCGTGTTTTAGAAGTAAAATCACTCAAAACCAACTTGTTACTTACAAACAAAAGTTCTGCTCTAGTTCGTTGTGGTAGATTAATTAATTCCCTAGAGAACGATATGAGTTAGGCATAGTCTACTACTACAGCTTATTCTCTTAAGTTTTATAGAGTATAATTTGAGCTTATCAAATTTGGTGCCGTTGCCGGGGAGTTAATTCCTACTGTAGTGTTTAGAGTATAAATTTTTGTTTGTTTCCCAACCTGTTGTTTAGTGCACTAACAGAAACTAAGATCCTTTTCAAGTTTTCGAGTTATGTAGCTTTAACAACAGGTTTATCATAAAGGAAATTCCGATGGCTCAACTAACATATGGGGCTTACATGCAGCTTGGCAAGATTAAGGCTGGAAAGTCAGCAATTGTACTATCTAATGATGCCAGGAATATTGAGATCAAGCCTCATCACTTCCATGAATATCCTAAGCACTATGCAATGGCTATTGAGGATGTGATTCGGTTTTTGAAAGAGTTTGAGGGGTTGATTGCTAGAATTCTGCTAACTGCAGGTGGAATTACTGTGACCGATGAGGAAATCAGGAAGAAGGTCTTCCCCATTTGCATGCAGGACAAGGCTAAGAGCTAGATTCTTAACTAGACGGAGGGATATTTTCGTACTTGGGATGCTCTGTATAAAGCTTTCATGAACAAGTTCTATCCTCCTGAAAAGACTAAGCAACTCCGTCTCCAGACTGAGAAGTTTATGCAGATGAGTGATGAGAGCTTCTATGAAGCAAGGGAATGGTTTTCGAATCTGCCATCTCAGTGCCCTCACCAATGGATGAGTGAGATGGATTTGTGTTGCAAGTTTTATGAGGGATTGGACTGGGAGGCGCAGAACATGGTGTATATGACGGTTAATGGAACTATTGTTGCAGCATCACTAGCTGCTTTGAATGAGGCCTTCGAGAAACTGTCTGCTAGCTTATGGGAACACATGGAAGATCCAGGAGAGCCGAGGTGAAATCTGTGGAAGAAGCATAGGGACCTAGTACTTGCGACCTGGCCGAACAGATTAAGGAGATGACGATGCTTGGTAATGTCTGCGCAACGGTGTCACTCATACGTGAGAGGTGCAATATGTGTGCTAATTTTGGGCATGGAGCCAGCATGTGTAGGCTTCCCGAGATTATGAATGAGAATCCGACTCCTGAGGTAGTCGACTGGGTACGGACTAGGCAACAAGGGAACTACAGAGGTAATCAAAGACACAGGAGGGCCTAGTATCCAAAAATCTAACCCCAACCGTGCCAACCTGAGCTGTGGCAACGATTTCTATGAGAATGTGCCGCAGGAGCCACAGATCCCAGACCAACGGGTTCCAGTCCAGCAAGCTCCGGTTCAGCAATCTCAAGTTCAGCCTATAAGAGTGCAGGGTAGCGCCGATCAGGAAATCCGTAATCAAATGGAGAGGTCAGAAAGGTTCTGGGCAGAGGCACAAAAGAATCTGAGCAAGAACGACCAGAGTTTTGACAGTATTGAGCAGTCCCAGAGGCATCTTGAGAAGACTCTGGGTGACTTGGTTGGGCATCTTCAGCAGAGGGAACGGGGTAAGCTTCCGGCTATTGTAGAAACCAACAGGGTTCTTGTTGTGGAGGTATCATTTGACAAGCCAAGAAGAGTGAAGACAGTTCTGACTACTTGTACCTGCAATCGGAACAAAGCGGTAGCCCCGTTTAAGGTACCAATGGTAACTATACCACAGGAGATGGTTGAGGTACAGGAAAAGGAGGTAGTAACACCCAGTCTTGCGACTCCAGTAGAGGAGGCGAGTGCACAACTGGTTGTACTTGAGGTAAGTCCCACTGCAGGAGTGATCCAGAAAGCAGATAAGAGCATCAGTGACGCGAACAGTTTCGACTTGGTGGTTGCGATAGGAAATTATTCTGAGGTAACTAGCATCGTAGATACGGGGGCAACAGTTCATCTGATGACTTTTGCGACCTTTGAGGAGCTTGATTTGAAGGGTTTGGAACCCAGGAAATGCTTCGTCACGTTGGCCAATGGAACGAGAAGTAGGTGCATGGTGGTTATTGAGGATGTCCCGGTTACATTGGATGGGGACACTTTTATGGCTGATTTCGTGGTAGTGGAGTCGACACGGATTAAAGACAAGGAGATGGAGAAGGATATGTTGCTGCTTGGGCGACCGTTCATCAAAACCACTCGAATGATTGTCAACCTCCACGCTCGTACCTGCACCATAGAGGTACATAACAAGCAATGTGAGTTGCAAGAGACCACTACACCATACTCACCCCTGCAGGTTGAAACCAGGAACTATATAGGTGCACACACTAGTCCCCTCTACACCTACTGTAATTCACAGGGAAGGAAAGGAGCTGAGAAGACCGGGAAGATCAAACACCATTGATTTTCACCTGGGAAAGTCGATCTAACGACTTAAAACAAATGCACTTTTATTTCCCTGCACATTAGACAATTTCATTTTCTTGCACTCTATACTTTTGCATTGTCTTTCATACCGTTGAGACTATTTATTCATGACATTATACAATCTGTGTGCTTTTCCTGTTTTTGATTTGTTATTTATGTATGTTTGTGGGAGCGGAACCTTTGTACTCACATGAGGAAACTCGTGATATTCTAGCCGAGGCATGGAATTTCGATCTCGCGAGGTGAGATCGCATTAGAGTAAAAGTGGAAAATTTTGAAATTTCGACCTCGCCGCGACGAGCGTTTTGCTTCGCCGCGGCGAGATAAGTCGAGCGGTAAGAATTTCGTTCCGTAAAATCTCACCGCGGTGAGCCTTTTG
This sequence comes from Plantago major, assembly GCA_026545765.1. Classification (NCBI taxonomy): domain Eukaryota; kingdom Viridiplantae; phylum Streptophyta; class Magnoliopsida; order Lamiales; family Plantaginaceae; genus Plantago; species Plantago major. The sequence goes on from CM048839.1 coordinate 73,500,204, forward strand.
ATTCGCCGCGGCGAGACCCTTCCCAAGGAATTGTTTTTCTTTTCGTAAAAACTCGCCGTGGCGGGCGTTTTTACTCGCCGCGGCGAGGCCCCCCAAAAATATTACTCTAGCTTTCGTAAAAACTCACCGTGGCGAGAGTCTCAGTGGAAAATTTTTTCGGCTCGTAAAAACTCGCCGCGGCGAGCTATGTTTCTTAAAACCCTTCTTTCCTTTTCTTCTTCTTCCCCGCTCATTCCTCCTCGATTCTTCTACTCGTTTTTTCTTCCTCTCCACTCAAAAATCCCCATCTCTCTCAATTCTTCACCAAATCTCTCCATTTTTTTTTTTTTTTTTTTAGTTGGAAATTTGAGTCAAGCTCCTATATTAATACTGGAAAATACAATCATGGGGGTTTATAAGAACCCATGGCCATCAAACTCAAAATTACAAGTTCTTTCCAAATTCTACTAAAAATAAAGATCACACAATTATCCAGAATCACCAAAAGTCCTATCATTCTAATCGAAATAACTACACAGCTGTAGCTAGACAAGAAAGCTATGCCATATATCACTTCCCTGCTATCAACAAAGTTAGGCAGTATACTACCTCCAGGGTACCACAAACTAATCCAGAAGAGAACCGAGAGGACAAAAAAAATAGTTACTCTCCACTGCTCCACGCCTAGTCCGCCTGCACCCATTACCAAAAAAATTCCCTCTAACACCTCGAATGTACCAAATCTTATCAATCATCATAAAAGATTAGACGGTGAAGCTCGTTTACCATTCTTGTTTCCAGACTTCTTCTTCTTCTTACTTGATCTGAGAGAAGTATAAAAATTCCCTTCCTTTCCAGCTTTTGCAGAGTTTCTCGTCAATCTTCCAATAACAGGAGTAGGGATGTAGGATGCTAAAAATCCTTTTCCAAATCAGACTCATCAAAGTCCATCCCCATAAATTCTTGGGTGTCCGAACTAACACCATGATCAGATGTCAGAGTAACTTGAAGTAAATCATTGGCTGATCTACTTCGGATTCTCAAAACAGGCTCAAACTCTGGATTATTCTCGCCAAAAGGAATGACCGGAGTTGAACGAATCTGTTCTTCAACTAGAAGAGAAGGCGAAGCAGCCTCCAAAATGGGAGATAAAACATGAGGTTCCATCACTGTGGTAAGGATGCGCTGAGGAGAAATGGGAGATTCCCCAGGAGCAATAACATCTTCTAGCTCGTCTCCAGAATCAGCAAACACCGAGACATGTTTAGACCTATTACCTTCATCCTCAGAAAAGATACCACTGCCTAGAAAGGCAAAAGGGTTGGAATTACTCTCAATAATAGCATTGAGATCTCCAACATATGTCTCAGCAGGAATCTCATATATCTCAGCAGGATTCTCAAAAGGAATAGATATAGGAGGAGTATCTCTTCTAGTGGAAGTATAATGAAAATTTCCTCTTCCCCTGCCTCCCCTGCCTCGAAAAGACAAGTTAGAACTTCCACCCCTATAGTTGAAAGATTGTGTTCCTCCTAGAAGCTACTTGCCAAGAAGAATCAATAGGAATGCCATTTACAATTTCAGCAGCCTATGGCAGCTGATGTGCCTGCTCACACTGTTGTGCTGTCCGGGACTGTGCACCTTCTAGCACCTGCTGTCCATGTTGTTCCTGCCTCGGCACATGTTGTGCCTGAACCTGCTGCGCCTGCCTTGGCACATGGTCAGAGACACAATCATTTTCCAAAATATCATTCATGATGCCTTGCTTTTCATTTGCTAAGCAATAGCCTTCAGAATGCCCCAAGTGATGGCAGAAATTGCAGAAGAGTGGAACATTACTATAACTCACTTTAATAGAAGTTCCAACCCCCATGGCATCAATCCATAGATGATCAGAAAGAGTAATAGACACATGCATGAGTTTACTTCTATTCGCCGTATACCCATCGACTTTTTTTGGTTTACCAAGAATTTTCCCAATTTCAATAACGCCTCTGTATCATAGAGAAAAATAGGCAGCTTCTCCAAAGTCACCCACACCGGAACCACATGAGACTCTTTTTCCAGAGAGAAAAGAGGAGTCCACTAAGAGAACCGAATCTAAACACCATTCACATTAGGATTTTCAAGGAGCCAAAGAAAATCATAATCCTCATCCGAAAACAGATTGATAGCAATGTGACTTTTATCCATAAAACTCACCGTGAAACCTGCTTTCAGCTTCAAATCCGTAAGAATATGTGTGATTTCAAAAAAATTTGATATACCCAAAGAGAAAGTTCCCACAATAACTTTTGCCAATGGCTCAGACAGTTTCAACACCTTAGATTCCGAAAAGGAAATTGACGGCATTCCATTAAAAGAAGAAGAAGATTTTACCGGAACAATTTGTCGAACTCCAGTGAGCAGACTTGACCGGAAAAAATAGAGCGAAGGAGGTCCAGATTTGGTGAACAACTTCACAAAAGGCCTTGAATTAACTACTACAGCTGCACTAGCCGGACCAGAAGAAGAACGAGCATTGCTTGCTACAAGATGGCGGCAACCTTCGGAGCAAGTGGAGCGACAGAGCAGAGAAGACATAATCCAAATGCATAACTTGGATTACATTAACCCGACAATAAACCGGCCGAGAACTTGAAACCTTGAACTCGACGAAACCAAACGGGAAGAGGCCAATGGATGGCAGATCTGAAATGGGCCGACTGAGATCCACCCGATCCAAGACAAGGTAATGAGCACGGGGAGCTGAAGACGGCGAGCTATGAAGATGAGAGCTAAAAATCTCGAGCTATGTACTGGCGAGAAATCCACCAGATCTGAAAATGGACCTGTCGGAGAAACCCAAAAGAACTGAAACGATTCTGGCTTGAAATGATCGGCGAGAAGGAGACAACTCAGAAAGTCGAGGAAGAAACTGGAGATGACGACCGGCGAGTTCGAACGGAAAGAAGGGCAGCTCTAAGAACGGCGAGAGATGGCTGAGATTTACACGCTGAGTGCGTGTAAATCGCACCTAGTTTGAGAGCGTCTCATACTCTTACTTAAATCTCTCCATTCTTGTTGCAATTCAACGGGTTTTTCCTCCTCTTTCCTTTTGTTGCGTCAATTTTGTGCATTATCCATCAACTCTCTCCGATTCAAAAGGTAATTTGGCTTGAAACTTCCTTCTTCCTTTAAATTTGAGTTTTTGCTTGAACTATGTTGTTGATCGTCGTTTGTTCTTGATTGATTAGTGTTGTGGGTTGTTTTTTATTAATGCAATGATTCATTGCTTATTGCTTGTTGAATTTAACTGCGTTTTCGATCTTTTAAACCCCTACTTTGTTTTCCCCCAAATTATGCCTACTTGTTCCTCCTTTGCATTGCATATGACTATTACTATGGTTGTGAACTTGTTGAATTGGCTTTCGGATCCGATATGTAATTTTGAACATATTTGGGGATTTTTCACACTTCCCCTGTTTTTTGCTGTTTCTGACTATTGATCTTATACTGGCTTGGGGAGGTAGTATTCTTGCTACCCCCATTGCTGCCCGCTAACAACTCTCTCGCAGGCATAATGTTTCGTAGACCAACAGGTAGTAATCGCCAGAGGGGCGATAAGTAGCCGCGCGGCTGAACAGCGAGGACCAGAGGATGAATACCATTACCTGTCGATGGATGGCAGGGCGTTCATGGAAGAGAACTTCAAGGAGCCCCCGGAAGGCTTGGCCCGAAAGGGAGCTGGGTCTCGAGTAGCTACAGGATGCGGTCTATGCCCAGATGTGGGCAAGGATCAGGTATTTAGGTTGGGAAAAGCTTTTGGAAAGCAGCTGTCATACGACCCGAAGCTGGTTCGGGACTTCTACATCAGCCTCTATGACTTTTCGGACGGGGTAATGACAATTTGAGGGGTCCAGATTCCGTTTTCCAGGGATAGTATCCAAGGCTTCCTCCATTCCAAGCAGTACCAGTCAGGGGATGACCGTTATAGCTATTGGGGCGACAATCTGCACAACATGCAGTTTGAGAGGGACATGGCCGAGTTCGTAATCCTACCTGATCTCGACCCGGAGGACCACAGGACCAAAACCACCATTGCCACACACTCTCTCAAGCCAGAGGTTCGCCTCTGGCAACATCTGATCTAGTACAATGCGACCCCCAACTCACATTTCAACACCCTGACACCTCCCACAGCCCGCCTTATCCGAGCTATCATTACCGGGCAGTTTGTTGATGCCCCGGATATCATTCTTGCTGATGCTCTATCCCGGAAGTTAAGGGGAGTCTCCTTGGTTTTCCCTGCCTCATCACCAACATATGACAATCCCACCGGGTACCTGGGATCCAGCTCACTAACAAACCAAAGGGTGCCTTGAAATCCGCCAATGCTAGAGTCATCCTTGGCTGACATCCCATCCCAGTTGCTGGGGAAGCTGAGGGCACTGCCCCTGCGCAGATTGGCCCCACTGATTTCTCTGCCTACTTTGAGCAGATGACGACACAGTTCCAGTATTGGGCCGGACCACACTACGCCAGGATCGAGGGCCAGTACTTGCACATTGAGGAGTACTACCAGCGGAAGGAGGAGATAGATAGGCGCGCAGAGGCCCGAGACCAGTGCGAGATTGAGCACCTAGCGAGGCATGAGGCACTGTGGAAGGAGCAGCAGGATTTCTGGACATAGTATTTTGGTGGTGGCCCTTCTGGATCCACTTGATCCTGCCAGCCAAGACAACACTATGGTTGGTCACTCTTACAGTCGCTTTCTTAAACTTTCTCATTGCTAGGGACTAGCACTTGTGTAGGTTTAGGGAGGATGTCGACTGTATATTTAGCTTAAGTTGTCTCATCTTTTGTACTTTATTTTTTATAGTTATACTCTAATTCGTACTCTGTTTTTTATTTTTTCATGTACTATGTTCAAGTGTTAGCCACTTTGTTTGTTATGTGACTGTCGTGGTAGGTTAGCCACCTTTTCTATGTTATAGTTTTCTTCGTCAGTTTTTGTCTAGTTATTTTTCCTTCAGTACCTTTGTGGTGAGTCTGAATCTTTTACCAAGTCGAACATTCATTGTAGATGATAAATCCACTTGCTGTTCACGTTTTGTTTGATGACTATCTGGAAGTAGGATAGTGGATTTTAAATCTTGCAAAGTCGTTTCTCTTTTAAATAGCAAGTTTGTATAGCTCTTTACTCCAAAAGCCTGTGAGAAGCCTAAGAGCCAATGAAAAATTCTTGTACCGGCAAATGCATTGTGTGATTCCTCGGTTGTGCCAGTTTTTTACGAATTGTTTGCGCCTTTTCATACTTATGTGTACTCAGTCTCGTTAGGGATGACGAATGGCATGCTTCATCTTTTAAAACTCTTCCCCCTGCTCCAAGGAACAGGTTTGGGCAGAGAATTGTTATCTTGCGACTACTCTGAACAATCTCGCCTTATTCCTAAAAAGTCTGTTTATTGCTTCCTAAGCTTTTGAATTTGAGTCTCGGGGTGGATCTATGGTCTTTGCTGGTCACCGTTAGCCGTGTTAGCCGTGTCCAAATTATTGATACGGAAATAGGTCCAATCCGTCATAGGAGCCATTGGAACGAATTCTAAGGCGTCCTAAGTCATCTAATGGATCCGAGAAACATTGGTCTGAGCCAACGGTCCGATCCGGGCAGACCCACCATGGTCCGAACCCACCCTAGAAGAGAGGAACAAAGGATCTGAAGCTTACTAGGTCCGACCCAAGGATCTCAGGACCGACCCATGGATCTCAGGCCCGACCCACCTGGGTCCGAGCCTCTCTGGAAAAGGAGACATAGTGCTTGAACAGTACTGTCTCCGACCTAAGGCCACCGATACGGACGATCACTCGGATCCAGCATGACAATCTCAAGTAACCAAGCAGACAGGCACCAGAGAGTAGGGGGTCCGAACCCTGAGTTCCGAGTCGGAAGAGTCGGGCAGGCTTAGAGATGGGCTTCCTCATCTGACAACCCATTACGGTCCGGACCAAGCGTCCGGACCAACCTTTCTTCCATTTGGGCCACAGGCCTATCAAGACATTGGGCCATGGGCCTAGAACATTGTTGGCACAATCTGGGACGGACACTTGGCGCGATCTTGTGAGCCCTCCCTTTCTCAAGGGAAACCTATAAATATGCACATATCCTCACAATGCAAAGTAAGTGAAGTCTTCTTCCTAGACTCTTACCTTCTCAACTTTTACACAGAGTCGATCTTCAGTCGCTCTTGAGTAAAGTCTCAAATCCGGTTTGACACTTAGCAAACCGGATCCTAACCCTCCCCCCCTCCAAGTCACTTGTGCAGGTCCTTACGCATCGCCTCTTACCAGTACGACGGTTCTTACGGGCTCTTACTCTTTGGTTCTTACAAGCAAGGTGGTTCTTATTCAAAGGTGGTCTAGGTACTTAGAGTGAAGGAAAACAAGGAAAATTCATTAAGTGGTTGGGGGACTTTTCCCCTCAACATTTCGGCGCCGTCTGTGGGAATCTTTACAAAAAGTTCCGTTCTCTTCAGTAATGGCAAGAACAAGAAGGTCCGTAAGAACCAACACTACTGCGGTTGGGATGCCCTCACCAAGGCAAAGAGGCAGACCTCCCACTCGGAGGGGAAGAGTGGCAAGAGCCACTTCAAGAAACACAGGGGATTATCCAAGTGATGGTCGCACTGCTAGTCTTTCTTCAGAAGACGAAAGAGCCGTTGATCCTTCAATGAGAACTCTAGCATCCGGAGTTGAAGGACAAGTTCCTCCGTCAGGAACACATGGTCCTCCTCCCGAAAGAAACTTCACTCTTCCAAACGGGCATGTCACTCGCCCAAGTGAGTTAGGGATGAGTGAGAACCAGTTTGGTAAAAAATGGTAAAGGCTCATGAGAAATACTACGGTGATACTTGTCCCGAGGCTCATCTGACTAAGTATGAGAGCCGGCTGGAGTCCAATGGTCTGAATTATAACATGAAGGCTCTTACCTTCTCAACCACTCTTACCCGATGACTCCATCAAGTCTTAGATGGAAATCATCACGCTCTTCCTAAAAAGGCTTGAGAAGGCAAAAGAAGGTGAGGTCGGTGGAGCACTTAGCAAAAATCATCTAAAGAAGGCAAGATAGGACCACACCCTAGGGACAATCCTCGAACCACGTCCTAAGCACCATATCCTAGGCTCCCTAAGGCCGGATGAGGTCCTCACCATCTCCTCGGAGCCGGTCCTCTCCGTCGCCTCGGAGTTGGTCCTCACCATCTCCTCGAGGTCGGTCCTCACCGCTGTCTCGGAGTTGGTCCTCACCATCTCCTCAGAGTCGGTCCTCACCGCCGTCTCGGAGTCGGTCCTCACCATCTCCTCGGAGTCGGTCCTTACCATCTCCTCGAGGTCGGTCCTCACCGCTGTCTCGAAGTTGGTCCTCACCATCTCCTCAGAGTTGGTCCTCAACATCGCTTCAGACCCGGTCCTCACCGTCGCCTCGGAGCAGGTCCTCACCGCCATCTCGGAGTTGGTCCTCACCATCTCCTCGGAGTCGGTCCTTACCATCTCCTCGAGGTCGGTCCTCACCGCTGTCGCGGAGTTGGTCCTCACCATCTCCTCAGAGTTGGTCCTCACCGTCGCTTCGAACCCGGTCCTCCCCATCGCCTCGGAGCAGGTCCTCACCGCCGTCTCGGAGTTGGTCCTCACCATCTCCTCGGAGTCGGTCCTTACCATCTCCTCGAGGTCGGTCCTCACCGCTGTCTCGAAGTTGGTCCTCACCATCTCCTCAAAGTTGGTCCTCACCGTCGCTTCGGACCCGGTCCTCACCGTCGCCTCGGAGCAGGTCCTCACCGCCGTGTCGGAGTTGGTCCTCACCATCTCCTCGGAGTCGGTCCTTACCATCTCCTCGAGGTCGGTCCTCACCACTGTCTCGGAGTTGGTCCTCACCATCTCCTCAGAGTTGGTCCTCATCGTCGCTTCGGACTTGGTTCTCAGTATCTCCTCGAACTCGGTCCTCACCGTCGCTTCGGACTTGGTTCTCACCATCTCCTCGAAGTCGGTCCTCACCGTCGCTTCGGACTTGGTTCTCACCATCTCCTCGAAGTCGGTCCTCACCGTCGCTTCGGACTTGGTTCTCACCATCTCCTCGAAGTCGGTCCTCACTGTCGCGTCGGACTTGGTTCTCACCATCTCCTCGGAGTCGGTCCTTATCATCTCCTCGAAGAAGGTCCTCACCAACTCAATGAGCTTAAGAGCTAGGAGATACTTTCAAAGATTGGGATTTGTTTATTTCAAATCCCGATCTCCATTTTCGCTGGCTTCTCTTAAAACGGAGAACCGAAAACAATGCTCTACAGTTTTCGATGAAAAAATAAGTATTCTGACTTAACTTGAAATCATCATTTGCCATACATTCGCATCCATTGCATCATTCATTCATTCATCCATTCATTCATCATGCACGCACACATAATTTATCAATGCTTCATTTACTACAAGCGTGCATGATTCGTCAAAGACATATTTCCAATTAATAAGGGGGTCCGACACCCACGAACTTATATAAGCCCGACCGTCTCGGCATAACACAGACTCTCGTCTGTTCGGATGTCCTCCTTAGGACCATCCTGAAAAACCGGTTGTCATGAAAAGATAAACACTCCATCCCTCTTACGGATGGATGAGTTATCCACTCACATGAACTCTCAACTGTTTGGACGACCTCTATTGGACCATCCATCAACACGTCGTTTTGGAGATCACAAGCCATCGCTCTTACTGATGGATAAGTTGTCCAAAGACATCATATGTGAATGTTGATAATTTTTGCGGACACCAAGTCCAAAGCTTCAAAAGTAAAGTTTATAGGAGCTACAAAGATAGACAAAAAGAAGATATTTTCAAACAAAGCTTCAGACAGCTTCACTCTTTTTGTATGAAGTAAAGACGGAATGCAAGCATCACGTTGAGTTCTACACATATCCAAAGGACAGTACAACAACATCAACAATCTTGAGCATTACAAGTGTTGAACAGAAAGTTATCTTCGGAGCAAAAGGGAGAGTTCCAGAACAGAGAGATAAGACTCAAATTGAACTCCGCAGCTTCGGATCTGTCACAGCAAAAAAAAAAAAAAAAAAAAAGATACTGTAGCAATCCGAATTTACTAGTTCCGGACAAGATGACACTTCGGACAGCTACTGCGATCCGGAACTGTAGCTATGAACAGTACATGGGCCTCGAACAGTAAATCCAAGAATCAGTTTGTACAAGCTCCGGACATCGAGATCGAAACTGAAGCTCTGAATCAGTTTGTATAAGCTCGATCTGCAAACCAATTTCATGGCATGTTGATAAAGTTACTATAGCTACGGACTTACTGTAGCAATCCGAAGAAGCAGATCCGAAGCACAAGACTCGGACATCACAAAAGCCAAAACAGAGACGAACAAGAACGGAACCAGTACTGGTGCAACAAATCCGGATCTGTGACGCTTCGGACCAGCATAACAATGGCAGATCAGAGCGGCAAAACTCAGAACAGAGCTGGTTTGCAATAGCTTCGGAACAGAAAGCTCCGGAGCAACGAAGTAGAACAGCAAAAAGATTTGAACATGGGCCTCGGACAGTAGAGACATGCTCGAACAAGAGCCCACTCCGAACGAACTAAGCTTCACACCAAGATCCGGGGCAAGAAGAGAAGCTCGGACCTGGACAGTCCGGATATGTGGAATCTCGCCTCGAAATTCAAAAACTCGAGCAACAGCAAAATGCGCCTCTAAAGCTCCGAATCAGTTTGTACAAGCTCGATCTGTGCACTTCAGACAGACCTATGCACTTCAGCTTCGGACTAAAACTTCAATGGCAACAACTAACGGATTCGAATCAGTACTTCGAACTAAAATTCGAACAGCGGAGAAGAGCACAAAGAAGAAAGAACTCATTCCGGGCACAACTGACAGCTTCGGGCAGAAGCAACAAAAAGGAGAGCTTGTCTCGGACCGTCACAAGAGTAAAGCAAAGAATGGAGGAATAACGCAGCAAACAACAAACTCGGATCAGTTTCGTAGCACAAAACTCAGTCCAGATCTGAGACTCGGATGCAAAACAAAATTGACATCAGCTAAGTCTATCATGAGCCAACTGGACCAGAAGCAGCGGAACATGGAAACATGCTTCGAACACTATAGTGGAGTCATGACTTTAGACTATTACTGTTGCTTCGGATGGGGCTGAGTTTGGAGTAGAGCAATCCTCTGACTACACAGCTCCGAATAAACATCGGCAGTCCCAAACCCGAAAAGAGAGATTCGAACTTACTGAATTCGGACTTACGAGCTCCGGACAAGCACAACAAATAGCAAGGCAAAGCTTCGGACTAACTAGAACTGATAACAAACAGTAGTAGATCCGTCACGGACGGAACAAGAAATCTCTGTTCTGAACTTGCCTCGAGTTATAACGGATAAATGCTTCGAACTTGCCTCGTTTGGATGTTTCGGATCTAATGATGCACCTCTCTCGCCCGTTCCCATCTCTGTCACCTCACTACTTTCTTCGAGGTTGAATTGAAGTTTGCGTCTCCGCAAGAATGATTGGTTATAGCGGATTCCAGTCCTTTGTTAAACAAAAAAGCGGAACTCGGACCTGAATGGCAGCGACTCGGAGGTGAATGACCAGATCTTTAACTCAGATTTAGAGAAGATCTGTTTCGAAGCACAAACCCGAGCAGATCAAAATATCAGATTTAGTTCTAGCCTTACTAAGGCTCTATCAGCTGAAATAGAGTCCTTCTCTTGTCATCACTCGAGCAACATAATTCGTCCAAACACAACAGCAACAAAAAACAAACAATCCGAAACTCAACGGACAAACTTGGATCGGGATGCAAGAAAGCAGATTTGGACTCTGAATTCATAACAAAATAGTGAGCAAGAAAGCGGAGCATCAGAACTTGAAACTTGGAACTAAGAGCAGTTGCGAAAATGGGAGCTGCACGCCTCGGAATTCGTGAATCTGCTACTGTTCCAGTTTGACCGGATCTGCCACTGTTCCAGTTCGGATTGGGGCTTCTTGTCTGATCCAAAGCTGTAGTCAAGATCCAAAGCTTCAAGATCCCGTCCAATCCGCCACTGCAAGTCTGGATCTCAGTTTTTTCCTACTTCATTTCGGATTCGCTACAGTGAATCCGGTGATTGGAATGACTACAGCAAGTTCCGGACTGTAGAAAGACCTCGACTTTCAGCTCCCACCTCTCTCAACATTTCGGACTGCAACAGATCTAAAACAGATCTAAAACTAGAGTGTGCCAGACTCAAAGCCCAAGCCGGAAGCGCACTCTTCTCTATTCTTCCACTGCCGCACCGTCTCGCTCACTAGCTTCGATCACCTCCTCTTGCCATCGTCACTCGCAACTTCGACCTTCACCAAGAAATTACGGAAGTTCGGTCCGAGCTTGATGTCGCAGAAAAGCTCCGAGCACTCAGAACGGAAAAAGCTCGGGCTTTAGCATAAAACAAGAGCTTTAGCAGATCCGAATCTGCAGACACTCAGAACCCACGATCTCGAACAGTAGAAGAACAGAAGAACATGGAGCACAACAGACTGAACTAACGAATAGCGGCAAATTACAAGCTCGGAACAGTTGCCTCGGACCAGTCCAAGAATCGAACTAAAGAGATCCGAATTCGAATTGTAGCAAACTGCGAGATTCGGACCGGTGAAGATCGGATTCGGATCTGAGAGGCATGGGATGTGATTGGTGTATTGGAGGTGAGTAGAATGAAATAAATGGTGGAGAGAAAGAAAAGAGTTCAGGTTGAAATATCTTTTGTAAGGAGGAAGAAGAAGAGATAAATGAGAAGGAACAATAAATGGCTTAAATAGCTACTACCTTCCTTTCTGCTCACCCACGTGATTCTAGCCAAGCAGTTTCACTAAGCATGATTGGCCTTGGTCCACTCATCGGCCCATATCGAGATTATCTCATATACTCTATGCAAATGGAAGAATACATTTAAATAGAAAGGATCCATGGATTGATGGGCCGATCCGGTCCGGACCCGATGGGCTCAAAAAATACTAGACCAAAATTAGTCTATTAGTGGATTTGGATTTAATTCCAAGTCCAACCAAGACCAGATACATGCCATCTTCAACTATCTACTTGAGAAAATTCTTCTCTCCAAGGAGTCCGACAAATTGAAGAAGTTATATTTAATTTTTTCAAGTTCGGATCCGACATCCGAATGACAAAATCTACAAGGAAAAATCTACCCGGACTTGACTCCTCGGATCCGACATCCAAGCGACAAAGTCTACCCGGACATGACTCCTCGGATCCGACATCCAAGCGACAAAGTCTACCAGGACTTGACTCCTCGGATCCGACATCCAAGCGACAAAGTCTACCCGGACTTGACTCCTCGGATCCGACATCCAAGCGACAAAGTCTACCCGGACATGACTCCTCGGATCCGACATCCAAGCGACAAAGTCTACCCGGACTTGACTCCTCGGATCCGACATCCAAGCGACAAAGTCTACCCGGACTTGACTCTCGGATCCGACATCAGCGACAAAGTCTACGACTTGACTCTCGGATCCGACATCCGCGACAAAGTCTACCGGACTTGACTCCTCGGATCCGACATCCGACAAAGTCTACGGACTTGACTCCTCGGATCCGACATCCAGCGACAAAGTCTACCGGACTTGACTCTCGATCCGACATCCAGCGAGAAAGTCTACGGACTTGACTCCTCGGATCCGACATCAGCGACAAATTCTACGGACTTGACTCCTCGGATCCGACATCCGACAAATTCTACGGACTTGACTCCTCGGATCCGACATCCAGCGACAAAGTCTACGGACTTGACTCCTCGGATCCGACATCCGCGACAAATTCTACGGACTTGACTCCTCGGATCCGACATCCGTTAACAAAGTTCACGGACTTGACTCTCGGATCCGACATCAGCGACAAAGTACCCGGACTTGACTCCTCGGATCCGACATCCAGCGACAAATTCTTCCGGACTTGACTTCGGATCCGACATCCAGCGACAAAGTCTACGGACTTGACTCCTCGGATCCGACATCCAAGCGACAAAGTCTACCCGGACTTGACTCCTCGGATCCGACATCCAAGCGACAAAGTCTACCCGGACTTGACTCCTCGGATCCGACATCCAAGCGACAAAGTCTACCCGGACTTGACTACTCGGATCCGACATCCAAGCGACAAAGTCTACCCTGACTTGACTCCTTGGATCCGACATCCAAGCGACAAAGTCTACCCGGACTTGACTCAACGGATCCGACATCCAAGCGACAAAATCTACCCGGACTTGACTCCTCGGATCCGACATCCAAGCGACCAAATTTTCCAAAGTCCTAAGCCTTCACGTTTGACCCTATCTCGCTACAAATACCTCTTTTCGTACAGTCCGAGACGGGACGTCTCCCTCTCGGGCTGTAAGAAAAGAGGGGGGGGGGGGGGAAGAGAGATAGAGGAAAGACAAGAGGACACGGATAAGGAAAATTTCTCTTAGAAGCTCACAAGATCGATCGCACAAAGAAGCTCCCCGGACACTATAGTTCCTCAACTATCTTCTACAAAGATACTTGGAAACTAGGGGGACATATGTTGATACAAAAATATGTCCAAGACGTCAAAGACATCCGAAGCTCCCCGGACACTATAGTTCCTCAACTATCTTCTACAAAGATACTTGGAAACTAGGGGGACATATGTTGATACGGAAATATGTCCAATCCGTCATAGGAGCCATTGGAACGAATTCTAAGGCGTCCTAAGTCATCTAATGGATCCGAGACACATTGGTCCGAGCCAACGGTCCGATCCGGGCAGACCCACCATGGTCCGAACCCACCCTAGAAGAGAGGAACAAAGGATCTGAAGCTTACTAGGTCCGACCCAAGGATCTCAGGACCGACCCAAGGATCTCAGGTCCGACCCACCTGGGTCCGAGCCTCTCTGGAAAAGGAGACATAGTGCTTGAACAGTACTGTCTCCGACCTAAGGCCACCGATACGGACGATCACTCGGATCCAGCATGACAATCTCAAGTAACCAAGCAGACAGGCACCAGAGAGTAGGGGGTCCGAACCCTGAGTTCCGAGTCGGAAGAGTCGGGCAGGCTTAGATGGGCTTCCTCATCTGACACCTGATACGGTCCCAAGCGTCCGGACCAACCTTTCTTCCATTTGGGCCACAGGCCTATCAAGACATTGGGCCATGGGCCTAGAGCATTGTTGGCACAATCTGGGACGGACACTTGGCGCGATCTTGTGAGCCCTCCCTTTCTCAAGGGAAACCTATAAATATGCACATATCCTCACAATGCAAAGTAAGTGAAGTCTTCTTCCTAGACTCTTACCTTCTTAACTTTTACACAGAGTCGATCTTCAGTCGCTCTTGAGTAAAGTCTCAAATCCGGTTTGACACTTAGCAAACCGGATCCTAACCCTCCCCCCTCCAAGTCACTTGTGCAGGTCCTTACGCATCGCCTCTTACCAGTACGACGGTTCTTACGGGCTCTTACTCTTTGGTTCTTACAAGCAAGGTGGTTCTTACTCAAAGGTGGTCTAGGTACTTAGAGTGAAGGAAAACAAGGAAAATTCATTAAGTGGTTGGGGGACTTTTCCCCTCAACACAAATACTGCCACATACCGGCGTGGTTGAAAAGCTACATGTCCGTGAGGTTGATGGCACATAAACAAAACTGACACGCACAAAAGTGCAGGTAGTCAGTAAAATAGACAAAACTGAGATTAAAAGAGCTCAATGAGGCCATGCACTGAATATATAGTGAAGAAATTGATTGAGATTTGAGTTGTTTGACACGATTAAGGGAAGTAGTTTCAGCTTTTGTTTTTGTGAAAAAATGAGTCCCCTGTTAAGTCCCTTTCGATCTAATGAGACGGGTACTATAGCATAAGAAAGTCAAGGCACCTTCCCAGTTTACTTTTTTGATCTTATACCCCATTTGGATACTTCCAAGAGAGTGAGAGATACACTGCATTCACCTGTGAGGGATTAGCGAGCTAAACTTAAGTGCTATTTATCTAAGAAACGATTGTGTTTGATTTTTTGTACACTGTTTTGCCAAAGTTATTTTGAAAACAAAATTTTTGCATCTCGTGGACTTACAGTTTACAATGGTGGATTCGGTCGCTTGGGACATTGACTTTTTGTTTGTCTTCGTGGTTTCGAGTCTACTTTGTGTCTAGGTCATTTGTTTGCTCGAGGGCGAGCAAAGGTTCGGTTTGGGGAGTTTGATGAGACGATAATTTAGAGTCTCTTTTGGTCCTTTTTAGCGGTCTTTGTGAGTCTTCGTCTTTAGTTTTTTTACTGTTTTTGTACGTTTTTGTGCTTTGGTGTTTTGGTTTTATTTTGTAGGAATTAGTGATTTTGAGCCAAAGGTGAAAAAAGGAGATCAACCAAAGGCTACAAGTGGTAATTGTTGCTCAAGGGGAGATCTTACGAGGCTAGCTGGATTGAAGAGGCTTCGCCATGTAAGAAATTTGCCCACCGCGGCAAGATTATGCGAATCGATATACATTGCGGCAACAGAAGACTCGCCGCGGCGAGGAAATTTTCTCGCCGCGGTGAGAGTCGTTTCCCAGATTTTATTTTTTCCTTATTAATTTAGAATTGGGACTACTTCCCACAGACTTCTTTTTAACCCAGTTCTTAGAAAAAGCTCCATATTCATACTTTGACATTGAGACAATATTGGAGCTTGGTTTTCATCATTGTTGAAGGACTGATATCGAATTCCTAGTAACAGTTGATAATTCTCTATCGTTTATCTCTTCGATTCGTGTTGTTATTGTTTATTGTATGATATTGCGTGTGATTATCAACATGTCTGTGTTTATCAAATTGTATGATCTTTGCTTCTACTATGAGTAGCTAAACCACTCCGAACATGGTAGTTATGTGAAGCTTTTGCGTATTCGCTTCTAGGGTTAGGGTTCGTTCATATAGGTTCGTCTAGTTCAAAATCTTCGTAAAAACTATCAATCCAATTCGCTAGTTCAAGATTTTCTAAATCATTTTCGGTTAAGGATCATGGATTGACAACCTACGATTACTCTAGTTCAAAACGTTCAAATAATGATTGGTTGAGGTTGGATTGATCGATTCATGTACACCGACCGTGTGACAAACGATTTTCATAGATGCGAATTAGCATTATTCGATCATAACTGTTGTGTTCTCTCCATCTAATTGATTTTTAACCTTTACATTGCTTTATCTGATTTCTAGTTTAGAACGCATTCAAACCTCAAATCATTCAATTGTTTACGCAAGTAACTGTTTGCTTTCAAACCGTTGTGGTAGCTTAATTGGTTCCTTAGCGAACGATCCTGTGGTTAGCATTGTCTGTCCACAACAACTGCTTACTGCTTGTTTTGTAAGTAATAATTTGAGCACATCAACAGGCACTCAGATATCATGGCTAAGTGTAAAGTTGGTTAAAGAGGTATCTGAAACGGGAATTCAGATATGTTAGGCCACTAAGTAAGGGGGGACACAAAAGAAGAGAAGTAGACAAACAGTACTATCTGTCAGTAGTCAACTATTTCTTTTGTTTTGAAAAATTACCGTTTTTATGATAATTTTCAAACAACACTGGATGCTAAATTAATAAACTCATAAACCAGTTTGTCTCCTTGTTACAGGTTGCTAAGAGTTGAAAACGACTCAGATAGTTATTAGCCAAATAGCATTAATTGGGCACAATTACATGTGTTGATTGTGATCATTGCTGAGAAAGCAATCTCAACCATTGAAAAAATGGCGATAGCAATTCAATGGCTCAGATGCGTCTCAACAGTCCACTACCGCAGTAACCTAGTAACTGGCCCCACTCTCATTTAATGTAAATCAACTTTTTCACCACAACTTGTGCAGATTGCGAGATACATAGATACAATGTTCATATTGCTATATAAAGTAGTTTATGGCAAAGAATAACACTTTCGCCTACACTCACATTTTACTTACCACAAAAGAAGCAAAATCCTTCATCTTTTCTCTACAAATCTTCTCTGAAATCTCTGAATTTCTGCTAAGATACCTTGCACCTATCCGTTGAGACTACAAGAAAAAAATAGTACATGCATTAATTACGCAGACAGAGATGTCTGAACAAAAGAGGAGATCTCTAAAAAGAGACAAAGCTCACTGCAGTACTAGTTACAGATATTAATAGTTTGAATTCCAAAGAAGCTTAACGGATAGTATTCAAATGTCTTGAAATTCAACTATAAATATCAACACTTAGAATGCTTGAAGACACACCTTGAACTTAACTGAACACAGCTCATAAACAAGCATACAAGCCTTCAAACTACTTACTCTCTAGCTTACTGTTGCGACTAAAAGCTCTTAAATTCCAAGTATCACAAAAGTTCTAAGTGTCCTGATCCTTAACAAGCATTGTTCATTGTGAAAGAGCTAAATCACAAGATTAAGTTGCGACTGATATTTGAGATTCATCCTCTTGAACATACAACAAAGACTTCGGTCAGTAAAGAAAAACTTACCATACATTGTGAAGTGTATTAAGGAAGATTAATTCTATAGAGCTATCTGAAACATAACTGTATAAGTTATAAATAAAGCTCACATGACAAACTACAATAACCAACACCAACAAGGCATTGAGCATAGGAAGTACTTAGTTTGGGAAAATAAGGAACGGCTCAAAGGTTACTGAGTAGAGGAAATACTTAGCTCAGATAGCTGGGGAACAACTCTGGGGGAACACATGGTTGGGAACCTAGTGTAAAAGGGATCAAGATATAGGATTCTGTAAGGGGAACTCATTATCTTATCATAATGGATTCAAGTCCTGATAAAGGGCTAGTGGATTAGTTGAGGGATTATGCCACCCTTAGATACCACTATAAAGCTTAGTGTCATTTACTTACTGCTCTTTACATATTGCTTTACTTTCTTGCTGAGTACTTACACACTTATAGCTTGCTGAGCATGTGCACTTATCACTAAAGTCTTCCACTTTCTAATTATAAGTATCAGATACCTTCACAAATATCTGAGAAACTGTTTTATCGACAAATTTTTCAAAAGACTATTCACCACTGACCCCCTCTAATCTTTTACTTTGCCATTATCTGGATCAACAAGTCCCTTAGTAAGTCAGAAAACTGTTCCCATGCACTGTCGAACCTCTCATCCCGCCTCTGCTCAAGGTAGGCTCAGTAGCCAGTCTCTAGCCTGATACTTCAGAGTAAAAGGGAATGCCCTTGCCATCACTTTATCTTCACCCAGTTCGTGTTTGGGCAAGTTCCGGACTGCATGTGTAAGGTTCCAGATTAAACTCGATCGCGTCCTCTCCAAGCCTCCCAAAAAAATATGGCATAGTGTAGAACCATTCATCCTCAAACTCATAAGCTCCGGATTCCTCATCCAGTAGAATAGTAGGCCCTTTTGCCCCTGAGAGGGCGTACAGTGGTCAATGTATTTTGACATTCCTGGAGTCTGTATACATAAGCCCGGTCCTATTTTGTAACGCACAGATCGCTTTTTCTTTATATATTTTAATTCTGCGTTTCTTTTTGGATCAGACTTCATTCCAGATTGTAATCTCCCCATTTGAAATTTGATGAGTAGATATTTTAACGACTCATTTAGTCTTTTTTAGCCATATTTTGTTATGTCCATTAGCACTTTTGTTAGTGTTTTAGTTAATTTTCACGTTCGGGTATTTTGTGTGTTTTTGTACATTTTAGGTGTTTTTTAGGTAAAGGAAAGAAGATGGAGGACCATTGTGAAATTTCACGCTTTTCCAAAGCTTCTAGAAGCACACAAGGCCAAGTAGTGGAGCATTACTCCAAAGGTGGTGACTTGGAGGTTGAGAAAAGGGAGTGAAAATAGGAAGAAGTGGGAAAAATGGCATTTTCTCCGGATAGGCACCTCACCGAGTTGAGCTCCCCCAACGCGGAGGCTCACTGCGGTCCAGAAGACAGAAAAACTGACAAGTTGATTCGCAGAAGGAGAGACCGCAGTGAGCTGGAACACCAAGCGAAGCTCACCGCAATGATCACTGACTGGACAGAGTCAACACATGATTTCTGGCAATTTTTCCCCACTAATTTAAATTTCTACTTCCTAGGTCTTATAAATAGACCCATTGTATCAGTTGTATTTGCATGTCTTCATACTCCCAAACATATTCACTTTCAATTCAAGCATTGTAAAAGATTCTAGAGATTCAATCTCTCTTTCAATAGAAGTTTTATTTCCTTTCAGGCGATCTTCGTGACTAAGAAATATCCAGGTATTAATTGTGCATCTCTTGGTGGATTCCTGTAGTACGTGATAGGTTTTTAGTTGTGATAATTGACTGCATGTTGTATCGGTGTGAACTTGCATCTGGCGCTACCTCTAATTAGTATATATACGGATGAATGCATAGCTCGTGACAGGCTCATTTGTAGTTCATACATACTTATAATATGTATCTGATTGAATTTGCAGTAGCAGGATTTCTGAACTGCAGGACCGGTAACCTTAATTGGTCCACCCATATAAGCATTTTACTTGAAAGGATTTACTATCTTGTTTTGTTTGTAGGATTGCATGATCTAGTCATTACCTTGTCTTGCAATTGTTTGATTTTATGATAGGGTAGAAGTATCACCAACCCCAACTATCTGTTTACAGCGGATGCAAAGCGAGACTATCTCTATTTGAATTAGCATAATCAATTCCTCGCGAGAACGGTCATGTGGTTAAGAGAATTGTCTAAAACAATCGCGTTCTCTACTTGATTAAATATAAGTAGTAATTTCTGAGCGCATCAGAAATTTGGCACCGCTGCCGGGGAATTGATTCCTACGTTCTTTTAGAGTAGGATCAATTGTGGTTTGTTGTGTTTTTACTTTTCTTATTTTCAAAAACAAAAGAAAAAATTCAAAAATTTCAAAAAACCAAAAAGAAGGAAGGTTGCATTGTTGTTTCTGGATTGAAACCCTAGCTTGAATTATAAGGGCTGGTCCTACTTTTTGAGTTTGGTTGCTTGTTTGTTTTCAGGTTCTCTAAGATCATAGAAGGAATCTCACACAAGATGATATGGAGAACGCAAGCACCAATGCAACTGTCGACACCAAGGATGCCACAACAACACTACCCAATGTCATTGATGGAGCTAACGGAGGGACCGTAAACTGCGAGTTAAAGGCTGGACTACCTCAATTCTACCCACGTTGCAAGATGTGTGGGGTGAGGCGTGGTCGGCCAAGAATGCGACATGGGGATGAGAAGTTCCCGATTCACATTCCTAGTCACTCTGAGGAGGAAGAGGACCCAAAAGAGGAAGAGGATACGGAGGAGGATCCTGAAGAGCTGCCCCTAGCCATCAAGGAAGAACTGGAGGAATGGCTCGAAGAAGGTGAGATCATGGACATAGACAAGGTTCTGAGATTCGAGGATCAGAAAGATGATGAACCAGTAAACCTGGTTTTCAAGATGGAACCTCAA
Source organism: Plantago major (assembly GCA_026545765.1). Classification (NCBI taxonomy): domain Eukaryota; kingdom Viridiplantae; phylum Streptophyta; class Magnoliopsida; order Lamiales; family Plantaginaceae; genus Plantago; species Plantago major. Next base: position 73,520,686 of record CM048839.1, read on the forward strand.
CCACAGGGAGAAATCCGACCTATCATGGTGATCCAAAGCCAACCGATGCCTATGGTAATACCTAGCATGGACCTTGAGGTCGGAGTGGGTAAATCCAATCGCGTGATCGGGACACTGGATTCAGGAGCTGGGTGTAATATGATGACTCTCAGCCAGTACAAGAAACTAGGCCTCTTGGGGATGCAACCTCTTGCAGGTAACATGGTTATGGCGGATGGAGCTGTCGAGCGACCGCAATGAATGATCGAGGAGTTGACGTAAGGATCATCGGATTCCATGTTCGCACTGATTTTGTGATAATAGATTCCGATAATCTCGACAAGGACGAACAAGAGCTTATCTTGTTGGGGAGGATGTTTATGAACAGGTGTAACAATAAATGCCCGTGATCGTAAGTGCTTTATGGAGGTGCTCGGAGTCCCATACGAGTTACCTCTTTACCAACGCCCCAAGCCGGAAGCTCTGTAAGGTACGCCAACCTATTGTGCAAGGATGAGAACTCACAAGGTTCAGCCTTGAAGGATGAAGAAAGAAGAGAGGGCAAGTCGACGCTAACGACTATAAACAAAGCACAATTTATTGCTTTGCACTTAGAACTATAGGATGCATTTAGGTAATTCTTTCAATTTTGTAATTCCTTGCATTGCATTTTGAATAATTTACATCTTTCATAATTTAGTTATTTGATTTTCATTCAATTTTGTTTAGTTTAGTTTTGTTCTTTATTTATATATATAAAAATAAAATAAAAAAATGTTTTTGTCTTGGAAACAGGTCCTACCGCGGTGAGCCAGGAAAAGGAGGGGTCTCACCGCGTTCTGGAAAGTGCGAGTTATCTCGACAATTTCTGGACTCCAACGAGGTACCTGTACCAATTGCCTCACCGCGGTCAGCCCTGACGGGTAGAAAAGGGAAGAACTCACTTTCTTCGTCATTTTTCAAACCCCTTTCCCGTTTCTCTTCCCAAATATTATGATTTTACCCAATACTCCACCATTTCACCTGGGTATTAGTTCATTGCGAAGGTAGTAAGTTACTCTACTACGGGAAAGCTTCAATTTGAGCTTTTATCCATTAATTCTTCCGGATTCGAGGTAATTCTTTCTACTCTTCTTACTTTGCGAACATGGATCGTTATGCCTGATTCTTGTGATTGAGTATGTGACTATGCTAAGAATGTGTAGAATTGTCTAGATAAGTCACTTTCTATGTTAGCTTAGCTTGAATATCCAAAGAATTATGTGTTTTGGTGGTAAAGCTTGATATCCATGATAGCAACTTCTACTTATGATTTTTACTCTCGCTAGTGTTGATGCTAAGTTAAACTTGCTTTTGTTTTGATTGGGAAAATCACTTATCGTAACATTGTATGCACTATGGTTTGCACAATTATGCGATAGGATAAGGCATTTGTGTTACTTGCGAGAATCGGTTTGGGAAAGAGTTTGTAGCTGCACTTGAATGCACTATGGTTTACACTTGATTATGAGTTAGGATTAGTCATTTGTGTTGCTACATGTTTATGTTGAGAGGGGTGCAGTACTAACATTGTTTATCCAGGTACAATGGCACCTAAGAGAAAGAATGTGTCTAACAAGAGGCAGAAGACAGGAGAAGGAAGCTACCGTGCTCCACAGATTAGGCCAGATGCTTATGGTTTTAGGCTGAGTAGAGAAGCGGACGATTTCAGGATCAAGAACTTCAGCAAACCTAGGAGCATTATAGAGGAGCGAGGGATGAGCCTCTTCGTGTATGATACCCCTGTGTCAGGAGCTATTGGAATGCACATAAGGAGCTTGTGATGGTAAAGTCTTGCTGGATTGAACAGAGCATACGACGCATCTTTGGTCAGAGAGTTCTACATTAACTTCTCTGATCGAAACGATATCGGATTCGTGCCAGTTAGGGGGAAGATGGTGGATTACACTTCGTGATCAATAATAAGCAATTAACTTTATCATGTAACATACACACTTACAGAAATATGTCCTTGTTCTTTGGGGACGAATTTAAGGTTTAGTTTCACTGTTCTAGTTTCCTTGTTACTACGGCAGCCTCTTGCTGCTCCGGTTCTACCCTCATGGCAACCTCGGCTTCTCGTCCATCTTTCCCTCCCCCTCTCCCTCCTTCGTCGGTTCCTCTGGTACCGGACACTCCTCCTCATCTCCTGGACATGTGTACTTATCCTGTTAGTTCTAGGGTTTCTCCATTCCCTACTCCCAATTTTCGCCCAAATTCCTTTCATAACCCTTCGCCGAGAGCCCTCTTTCGGCCATCGGCGTTGATTGGAGCTTCTTCCAGTGGTGTGCTTCCTCCTCCCGTTGTGGGTCCGCATCCGGTCACGCCCTTGTCACCATCTGGTACCTCCGTTTCCACAGAAGGTAATGGTGGTGCTGCAACTGGAGCTACTAAATCCTTCTTAGCTGCTGTGCAACAAGACATTCCCTTGGATGTAAGGCAAGCTTCTCGTGCTCCTACATCTTTCCTGGATGTCGCTGCTCAGCAAACGAAAGTGGTAGCGGACAAGGTAAGTTATGTGGAACAAGGTAAATTGGCTATCTCCTTTACCTCATCTGCGATAGAATCTTTGTCTGCTCCTTTTCACCTTGCACTTGTTGGAAAATTGCCTCCAAAAATTGGTGAAGTTGTGGAAGATTTCAAAAAGTTTTCTCTGCAAAAAGTTTTTAATATCAGCTTCCTTGATAGTAGGCATCTTCTTATTAGGTTGTTTCTTGAAGAAGATTACACGAAAATTTGGCTAAATAGTTCTATTTACATTGCTGGTAGTACTTTAAGATTAGCTAAATGGTCTCCTTTGTACACTCCTGAAGTTGATTCGCCTATTGTTCCTTGCTGGGTTACTATTCGTAGATTACCTATTATGTCATTTCATAGCCAAGCTCTGTTTCAAATTGCAAAAATGATAGGAAAACCTTTGAGTCTTGAATAAAGCCAAGTTCTGTGTAGAGGTAGATGCCTCCAAACCTCCTCCTCTTTCTTTATGGTTAGATGTTGCAGGTACTGGTCATGAAGTGTTTGTGGACTATGATGAATATCCAGATTATCCAGATGGTAATCCTGCCCCTCAAGTGGTTGCCCCTCATGGGAATGATCCTATGGCTAATATTGTACAAACTGATGGGGATGGTTTTATCCCTGTGAACAATAGGCAAAAAAGTAAAAAGGCAACTAAAGATGTTTTTGGTAGACCTTTACAAGCAAGAAGGCCATCCAATGGCAATGGTTCTAGAAATAGAAATGAAATTGGTGGTCATTCTGCTAACCCTATTGTGCAGACTAATGAACCTGCTCTGGACCAGGTTGATCCTGTTACTAATCTTATTGTGCAGGACAATGTACCAAACTTGGAAGGGCATGATACTGACACTGAAGTGATTTATGAAGATCCTGTGCCTGATTCTAATAGATTTGCAAATTTGGAAGGGTTAGATGATGATGTATATGTGCATGAGTCCCAACTTGAGGCTATGAGACAACCAAATTCCCCAGGATTCTATCAGTCACAGATACCAAACTTCAATAGCCAAAGGTTTGATTATAGGGATCCTAGGATGTATGATGAGGAGCAAATTGTTGCAGAAACTCCTCCTTAACAAGCTCTTGAGGAAGGGGAAGTTGAAAGGCGCTATGGTGCTGAGGGCAATTATTCTGAAGCTTTTGCTCCCAGTTTTGGCCATGGCTTTGAAGGAGATCCTCTTGTTACTATCAATTCAGTGGTGGATGCTCAAAATCCTGATCACTTATCCCCTCAGTCAGACACAAATCAGGGAATTCCCTTTCACCTTGTTAATGTATCTAACTGTTTGAACCATAATGATACTTCACATGTTCAACCTACTATCTTGCAGGATCAAAGAAGGAACTCCACTGGTAATAACACTTTCTCTACTCCTGCTACTCTTCTGGTAGATTTCTCAGTAGTTCACTTGGGAACTCAAGATGTGGAAGCACAAGCTGTGGAAGCACAAGCAGTTCAACCTGTACCGCAGCCTGATAGAACAAATGGGGGGAAGGTAAAGGTAACAAGGGTAAAAAATCTTCTGGTCCTGTTGCTTCTGTTTTAAGAAGTGATCCTACTACTTGGGAAAGATCAGGTGGTGTGATCTCACATAGATTGGACAGATTTCTGTTCAATCAAGATTGGTTATCATTGTTTGGTGAGACAAAAGTGTCTCATGGCCCTTACTCTATTTCTGATCACAGACCTTTGCTTTTAAATGCTATTGTTAACTCTGAAAAGAAACCTAGTTCTTTTAGGTTTTATAATATGTGGAGCATGAATAAAGAGTTTTTGCCTAATGTGAAAAGTAACTGGTCTATGTCTGCTAGAAATATAGGTTTGAGGAAACTTAAAGAAAAACTTTTTAGATTGAAACAGTATTTGATTTGGTGGAACAAGCAGAAGTTTGGTAACATTTTTGAAAATTTGAAAAGATTAGAAAGTAATGTTATCTTATTTGAAGCTTTTGTGCTTAATGATCCCTCCCCCTCTAACAAAGCAGATCTACTTGTAGCTCAATTATTGTTTTCTGAAGCTTTAGACATTGAGGAAGCATTTTGGAAACAAAAAGCTGCTCTCAAGTGGAAGGTTGAGGGAGAAAGAAACACCAAGTTCTTCCACAATGCTGTAAAAAAGGAAACATGCTAGAATGAACATGCAAGGCATTTCTTATGCAGGAATCCCTTGCACCTCTCCTTCTGAATTGAAGGAATCTGCTGTTCAGTACTTCTCCTCTATTTTCTCCTCTTCTGTGAGTAATAGATGTACTGATTTTGGGCCTGAACTTGATATTATCCCTAGTGCAGACAATGATAATATGAACTTGCTCCTTCAATGTTTATCTACCATGCCTGAGCTTAAAAAAGTTGTTTTTGCTCTGAAATCTGATTCTGCTGCTGTGCCTGATGGTTTTTCTGGTCACTTTTTTCAAGTTTGTTGGGATGTAATTTGTGATGATATGTTAGAAGCTGTGTGTGATTTCTTTAATGGTTCTGAGTTACCTAAAGGTTTTTCACATACTCTCATTACTCTAATTCCCAAAACTGGTGCTCCTGAGACCTGGGCTGATTTTAGACCCATTAGTTTTTGCACAAATGTTCAGAAAATCATTTCTAAACTCCTTAATAACAGATTAGCTACTTTTCTTCCTTCTTTGATCTCTGGTAACCAAAGTGGTTTTGTTCAGGATAGAGCAATTGTTGATAATATTTTACTTGCTCAAGAGTTTTCCCTTGCTATTGATAACAAAGTTAGAGGCTCTAATGTAATTTTTAAGCTAAACCTTATGAAAGCTTATGATAGAGTCAATTGAAATTTCTTGTTTGCAGTTTTGCTAGCCTTTGGTTTTTCTGCTAAGTTTGTTGCTTTGTTTAAAGGCATAGTCACCTGCTGTCAATTTAGTGTTCTTGTGAATGGAGAATCTTGTGGCTTTATCTCTGCTAATAAAGGCCTGAGGCAGGGAGATCCTCTCTTCCCTGCTTTGTTTATTATTATGAATGAGTGGTTTTCTAGAGGTATCAATGCTTTGTTTTTGCAGTATCCCTCTATGTTTTATCACATTCCTAAAGGTCTGAACCTATGTTTTGAAACTCGGACCCGGACATTGACCCGGCCTACCTACTGTAGGAGGTTCAACTGGGTCAACCTACAAAAAATATTTTTAAAATAAAACATAATGTATACCTTAAAAAGTCAACATATACATTTTTTACCTAAAAAAAAGATAGAAAACATTGCATAAACGACATATGCCTCAATTCCATTGCCACAATTCATATAAAATATACAAATAACAAAATAGCTAGCTTGGTTTTGGGGAGTCTTGGGTTGGGCCTAGTACATAATAGTGGTTCCAACTTCCAAGCCAATGTAAGGACCTAATGAAGCCCAGAGAGAGTCCCGTGCCTCTCCATATTTAACCCCAATCAAACGCCTCTTTCGTTGCAGTAAACAAAACCCTAGCGACTGCCTCTTCTTCTCCAGCAGCAGCTTATCAGTCGGGAATTCCGTTCAAAAAATCAGAAAATGGTAATCATCATCATTCCTTCGCATCTCAATCTCCTCTATTTCGTCTTCTTACATTGTTGTGTCTGATTTATTGATTTATTTTTTTGTGATTGGATGTGTTTGCATCTTGCTATTGCAGGCGGATGTTGATGTTGCAGTCGCGGCAGATCAGCCGAAGAAGAGGACATTCAAGAAGTTCAGCTTCAGAGGTGTGGATCTCGATGCTCTCCTTGACATGTCCACAAATGACCTTGTCAAATTGTTCAGTGCTCGTGCTAGGAGAAAACATAAAGAAATTATATATATCCGGGTTGGAACCGGTTTTTAACCCGGTTTTTACCGGTTTTTTACCGAAACCCGATTTTTTCCGGTTTTGGGGGGTTTTGGCTCGGACCCCCTCTGAGTCGCGGTTAAACCGGGTCGACCTGGGTCTACCCGCCGGGTTTCATAAAATAGGTCTGAACATTACACACTTAGCTTATGCAGATGACTGTATCATTTTCTGTAATGGAAAGAAAAACAATTTGGAAAGGTTGAAAGTGTTTCTTCTGAATTATGAAGCTGTTTCTGGTCAAAGAGTGAATGTGCATAAGAGTGGTTTTATTGCTGGAAAACTTGCTAATGTGGGTGCACCTATTTGTAAGGGTAGAAACAAAAAGGTTGCTTTGGTTCCCATTGTGAATAAAATTAGGAGTAAGTTATCTGTCTGGAATTTAGCATCTTTGTCTCAGGGTAGTAGACTTACACTTATTAAAAGTGTGCTAAGTGCTATCCCTATTTATGTCCTGTAAGTTCTGTGTCCACATAAATCTATTGTGCAGGAAATTGAATCCATTTTTGCTAGATTTTTTTGGGGCTCCACTGACACTCAAAGAAATACTCATTGGGCTAAATGGGTAAAGTTATGCTTTCCTATTGCTGAAGGTGGGTTAGGTTTGTTCAGACTTGACACTATGGCTGTTGCTTTCTCTTTTAAGCTGTGGTTTAAGTTGAGACAAAATCTTTCTCTGTGGGCTAATTTTATGCATGCTAAATACTTGAGTCACTTCATGCCCTATCTAGTTCTTGTAAAGTCACTGATTCCTTTGTGTGGAAAAGACTGGTTAGTGTTCATGCATCTGCTAATGATTTGATAGCTTGGAGGCCAGGTAATGGGAAGGTGTATTTTTGGTGGGATGAATGGCTCTTTCTAGAGCAACCTCATCCTAAGCTTCACTCACTTGCTTTGTCCCCTCTTGTGCCTAAAGATTGGCACCTTGAACTCTCTAGTTGGTTAAATTCTGATGGTACTTGGATATGGGATAAATTGAGAGCTGCTCTATCTGCTGCTTGTACTGCTCAAATTGTTTTTAATCCCTGTAATCCTGATCCTGTGGCAATGCCTATGTGGAAGTTGTCTCAAAATGGTACTTTCTCTGTAGGTTCAGTGAGATATGTGATTAGGGATAAGCTTCCTGTTAACACTCTTTACCAAAGGCTTTGGCATGCTTCTCTATCTCCCACCATATCCATTTTTGTTTGGAAATCATTGCATAATTGGCTGCCTGTTGATTTGAATATGCAAACTAAAGGTCTTACCATTGTATCTAAATGCCAATGTTGTTCATCTCTTAAGTCCTTAGATCATGTCCTTGTTAACAATGTTGAAGTGGAAAAACTATGGACTTGGTTCTTTGGTTATTTTAATGTGGTGGTTAGTCAGTCTCATGATTTTAAAAGTAGATTCTTGGCTTGGTTAAATTCATCTGATTTTGTAACTACTGGTAATATTAGAGTCATTGTTCCTTCTCTAATTGCTTGGTTTAGCTGGAGAGCAAGGAGTGAAGCAAAATATCAAAGCAAGTGTATTGTTGCAAATTCCATTATTCTTAAAGTCATGAATCAAATGCACTTGGCTAAACCCTTAACCAAATCACAATGGAAAGGAGATTTGGACACTGCAGAGTTGTGGAACTTTTCCTTACATTCTCCTAGTGTTCCCAATTTTGTTCTGGTTTACTGGAGGAGACCTGCCTTTGGCTGGTTTAAGGTCAACACTGATGCTACTTTTGTAGTTGGTACTGGCATTGGGTGGCATTGTGAATAATGTTGATGGTAGATTTGAAGGAGCTTTTCAAAAAATTGTGAAAACTGTATCTATTTTTGAAGAAGAATTGAGAGCTGTTGTGGAAGGAGTTAGAAATAATAGTAGAATCTGACTCCTCCTATGTCATTGATAAGATTTGTGCAAAAAAGAAAAATGTTTTTTTGGAGATGGTGGAAGTATCTTTCTGATCTTGAAAAACTTACTATGGGCTTTGAGATTTCTTTTGTGCACATTCTGAGAGAAGGTAACTCTGTTGTAGATGAATTAGCTAAGGATGCCCTTGCTAAAAATCTTAATAGATTTCCCATTCAGTCTGAATGTACAAGAAAAGTAAAGTTGGCCATGTTTTCTGACAATTCTGGAATTCCTTACTTGAGAACACCAAAATGATTTTTACATATCTTTTCCTCTCTTGTGAACAGACTTGTATTATCATAGTGTGTTACAATGTGTATCAGGATTGTACCTCCACTCTACATCCTTGGACTGCTATCTGGAGAAAGTTGGAGGTATGTCAGGTATACTTTTCTATCTCTGACTCCTCCCTATCCCATTCTTATGATTCTTATGAATCTTGGATCTCTTACCATTTTGTTAGGAGCTGCCAACTTTCTAAAGTTCATTCTTGCTTTCCCCTCTTCTCCCTTATATATGGCTTACTAACCAGAGCCATTTGGTCCTTGTTTATTACTAGAACATACCCTATGATTCTTTCTTCCCATGTTCTTCCTGTTGCAGTGTACTGCTCCTCACTGTGTAACCCATATGTATCTCTCTGGTCACATAAAGACCTGAGAAATGATGAAACAGCTCTGATTTTACTTTCTTCAGAAACTGTGATACTTATCTATGGATTTCATTATCATTACAATGATGTTCTTTTAGTACTAAGTATTGATAATATCTTTGGAACATTTGTTTTCTGTTCATCGGATTTAGGGTGGATCATTTTGGTTTACATTGTTTTTGTGGTTGGAGATATAAGGAAGGCTGTAGGAGTTGAACAATTATGGAAAGGAAAAAAAGGAAAAAAGAAAAGAAGATTTCTGGATTTTTGGTTTCTGTGATTATTTTGGTAGGTTATAGGTGTTGTAGAGTAGATTACAGGTTCTTTTACTGTGTTCTCCTAGATCAACATCTTGCACCTTTACATGGTATTAATGTTATCTTCCTGTTTTGTTTAGTTGGTACTTTTTACATGTTAATCTTTTGTGAAGGAAGGAAGACTATCAGGTGGTTTTTAGGAGCCAATAGTCAACTATTTTACTCAGATCACATAAAATTTTGGACATCTTTTGGGAACATCATAGGAAGATTGCAAACATTTAGGCATATGGAAGGCAGATTACATCACTTGCAAGTATGGACAGCTGCAGTTGGAAGAACTCTAGTAACTTTGTATTGGAGTCTAAGAATTGCTATCTGTTTTGGGCTTAGGTTGCTATTATTTGTAATTCTGAAGTGTTTTGCAAAGTTAAAAAAAATGGAGTACACTTCAGACTCCATCAACCGATTCCTTCAAACACGGGCGGAGTACAATCCCAACCGGGACAATTGAATCTTCAACCTGGAAGCAACTAGCAATAAATTTTGGGACGAAGAGACCTAGGAAGTTGTTACCCACCCAAGCTTCAACACAGAGAGAAGGTTTCGAAGTATGAGAAATAAGCTACTTAACCCGCTCGCAAGAGTTTGGGCACACTAGGTTCAGTACAACTTACTGCCAAACTCCACCATCACCAAGTTGCTTGCTCCTACTGGCCGATTGATAGCGGCACTTATCAGGAACAAGTTCGTAAATGCAGGAGACATCATCTTGGCTGAGACATTTGCACATAGGCACAGCCCTAAGGCGTTAGGATTTCCGTGTTTGATCACCGAGATGTGTGAGGCCGCAGGAGTGCCAAACTTCGTCAAGCTTGGTCAACAGAAAGGTTGCTTGGATGAAAAAGAGGTACGAACAATTTAGGCAACCGCGGGAAACTGGAGTGTTGTACATGCAAGTGAGGTCAATGAAGGCGAAGAGGAGGATGACGATAGCAATGATAGCGAAATTGATCCCGAGAATGACACAGGGTACGAGGAGATATCCGTAGAAGGGACTGATGACGAGGATGAAGATCCACCACACTCCCAAGAAGACGAAGATCTCACCGCAGATTTTCAACGGTTGAGTACCCGATTCCAGGAGTGGATTGAGCCCCAGTTTGAGCATATTGAGAGGAGGCAAAGCACGCTAGCCTCCGATTACTCAAAGTTACAGGGGCGCTACCAAGGATTTACCGCGGATTTGGGAAGCATTCATGAAGTATCTCAGCGGTTTGGTGAGCACTTGGGTTAGTGGGATTCAAGTTATTCAAGTCTCTCACAGCACATGTCTTTCTCGGACACACAGGTGACTGAGCGCCTAGCGCAAATGGAGCAGATGTGCAAAGCTTGAATGGGTGATTGGCAGAAGCGTTTTGGAGGAGGATCTTCATCCGGAACCCACGGTTCTCCCTCTTTCCAGAGATCATACAAACAGAGGCATACTACGGGCGGTAACTCTACAACTTGTCCTTTTATTTATTCTATATGCTAAGGTCTAGCTATTGAATAGGTCTAGGGAGGGAAGTTGTTTGCTTTAGATTAAATGCCTCGGTATGTTTTATACGCTCCCCTGTATATATGTGTTCTTGTTTTTTCTTTTTTAGTTTGGTTTGTGATAATGTGGGGTGGTATGTTAGCCACTTTTGCTTGATCTTGTGTGAGTTGTCTTTTGGCCTAATTTTTTGGTCTATTTCGAAATTTTTTCTGTGTCGAGTCTGAGTTCTTTTGACAAGTCGGTTATCTATTACTTTAGTTAAGCCTTTTTGTTGATGTGATCTTTGATGGACTTTAACTAGTCTTAAGGAATTTTCAAAAATCATTCTAGTCCGTTTCACTTGTAAATAGAGAGTCTTCCTATTCTAGCAGTCAAAAAGCCGGTGAGGAGCCTATTTGAGCCGATGAAAAAATATTGTACCGGCAAATGTGTGATTCTAGTAGGTTGAAAATCCTTGCGCCACTTCATATACATGTGCACTCTTTTTAAAACGAGTATGATGAACAACACATTTGGTACTGAAACTAACACCGGTGATGTTGAAACTAATGAAACTAACATTATTATTGATTCTAAAACAATTGTTGAAACTAACACTCATGTCAATTATCATGTTGGCTTCAACTGAAACTAGTGAAACTAACATTGTTTTTGTGTTGAAACTTATAACACTGACGATGCTAAAACAAATGTCAAAACTAATGGTGTTGGTGAAACTGACTGAAACCAATTAAACTAATATTGAGACCAATGAAACTAAGATTGTTGATGCTGAAATTAACTCAAAAACTAATACTAATTAAAGATGTTGAAACTAATATTATGAGTGAATTATGCTATAGGGTGTATTCAAATTCAGTTGATTGGGTTCACCATTTCCCCTAGGTTTTAGAATTATGAGTTCCTGAAACTAATACGTACTATTTTGTTCTGAAACTAACTTTTTGAGTTCCTGAAACTAATACTACTGATGCTGAAACTAATACAAATGATGTTGAAACTAATACTATTTTGTGATGGAACTAACATTGTTGGCCCTGAAACTTAATTTAATGAACCTGAAACTATCTTTCTGAGTTTCTGAAACTAACTTTAATGAACCTGAAACAAACATTTTGAGTTTCTGAAACTAATACTAATGATGCTGAAACTAATACAAATGATGTTGAAACTAATACTATTTTGTGATGGAACTAACATTGTTGGCCCTGAAACTAAATTTAATGAACCTGAAACTAACTTTCTGAGTTTCTGAAACTAACTTTAATGAAACTGAAACTAACTTTCCGAGTTTCTGAAACTAATAATAATGATGCTGAAACTAATACAAATGATGCTTAAACTAATACTATTTTATTTTGAAACTAACATTGTTGGCCCTGAAACTAACTTTAATGAACCTGAAAGTAACTTTTTGAGTTCCTGAAACTAACATTTTGAGTTCCTGAAACTAATACTAATGAACCTGAAACTACCTTTCTGAGTTCCTGAATATAATACTAATGATGCAGTTAGTGGGCACTTATCTGGGATCCAGGTTCAGGGCAGAAGGCTTGGGAACCTCTTGCTCTGATACCACTTGTTGGTCCAAATAACGGCAAAGTAAAAGACTTGGGGGGGGGGGGGAGTGAATAGTCTTTTAAAACTTTTGTCGATAAACACAGTTTCTCATATATCTGTGTAGATATCTGATACTTAATTTCAGAGAGCAAAAGACTTTTCTGAGATAAGTGCACGTGCTCAGTAAGATAAGTGTAAGTACTATGCAAGATAAGTAGAACAAGTAATAAACTGCAGAAAGTAAATAACACAAGTCTTTTTATAGTGGTATCTGAAGGTGGCGTAATCCTTCAACTAATCCACTTCGGCCTTTCTCAGACCTAGAATGCACTAAGACAGATAAATGAGGTAACCTTACAGATATCTTGTCTTGATTCCTAAATACACTAGGTTCCCAACCAAGTGTTCCCCCTGAGTTATTCCCCGGCTTTCACAGCCAAGTACTTCCTGTACTCAGAAACCTTTTTGAGCTATTCCTTAATTTTCCAAACTAAGTACTTCCTGTGCTCAATAATCTTGGAGTTATTCCTTAGTTTCCCAAACTAAGTACTTCCTGTACTCCACGCCGTTTAAGGTGTTGGTTAAGGTAGTTTGTCAGGTGAGCTTCTTTAATAACTTGTTCAGTTATTCAGATAGCTCTATGAATCAAGTATACTTAATACACTTTGCAATGTATGGTATCTTGTTCTTTACTGACCCAAGTCTATGATAAGTGTTTAAGAGAATGAAACTCAGATATAAAATCTTAGTTCAACTCTTTCACAAATAACAATGCTCGTTAAGGATCAGGACACTTAGAACTTTTGTGCTACTTAGAATCAAGAGCTTTGGTCGCAACAGAAAGCTTGAAGGTAAGTAGTTTGCTTGAGAGAGCTTGTGTGTAAGTTCTGTGTTCTAAGGTATTCAGTGTGTTCTCAAGCAGTCTAAGTGTTGATATTTATAGATGAATTTGAGTGCCGTTTGAATAGTATCCGTTAGACTTAAATCAAATTCAAACTATTGATATATGAGTATAGTACTGTAGCAGGTTTGTCTTCTTTTTCAGAAGCTACCGTTTTTGTTCAGACATTTCTGTTCGTGCATTTAATGCACTGTACTATACTTTGTCCTGTAGTGCCAACGGAACAATGCATGCTTTCTGAGGCTTTGCACGTCCTTTTCCAGAGATCATCACAGCTCCAGATATCACTTGTTAAGAATATATTATTTCCTGGAAACATAATCTTTATCCAAAGTATCTGAGTGCATATATCTGTGGGCACTTTCCTCGTTTCAGAAACCTTTCAATTCTCAGATATCTCTTGCAACACTGTTTATTTAAAAACGCTTGTGTCTTCAAGATATCTGGTCATAGGTATCTGAAAAACCTTCGTCTTCAGCAATCTTGTGCAATCTTCAAGTCTTCAAAATTTGTTGAACTTTTCTTGCCGGATGCCTTCTTCTTGGTCTTCTTCAGAAAATAAAAATTACATTTCGAGACCTAACATCCTATACAAGATTTTGCTAGACTATCATACTTAGTGAATTTCCTCTTTTACAGTGTTCAAGTGAACTAAGAATACTAATCAGCTTTCTGAGGTAAGATAAGTCATTAGGTTGCTGATCAAAATCTAAACAGATATTCCTAACAAATTTTCCCCATTTTGATCAGTCAACGATGACTATCTGACCTATTACAAATCTGGATGAGGAAACAATCCATCACTTAATCATTTCTTATAATCTTTTAATTCATATAATTAAGTGCAGAAAGTAAACATCAACCAAATCACAAGGTGTGATCTTTGCTGACAAGTTATCTTTTATATAAAATGATATCTGAGAGTAAGTTCATCAGATATGTTACAGAGAAAGCTTACAGATAACTTTAGTACATAATGCAATTTTAGCTCAGTCAGCAAGATACAAAGATACATAGTAAATTAGGACAACAGGAGTAACCAAGCTCCAAGTGGACATCCTAATGAACTAGTCTTCAAGTCTTCAAAATCTTCAAGTGTTCAAATATAGCTCCATGGATCAATCTGCAAATTTCCTATCACCAAACCTTTTGATATCATCAGAGTAGTTAGAGAGAAGAGTTCTGACAATCATCTCTGTATCTCTGGCAAATCCACAGACTTCCTTGTAGGTTTTGGTAGGATTTTTCTTGACAAAGTGCTTGACCCACAGATACTTTCCCCACTTCCAGGCATGCTCGATTCTGATATCTGATAGCTTGAAGTATTCATAAATGATCTTCAGATTTCTGATGTCACCCTTGTATTGATCTTCAGTTAAGTAGAAGGACTCATAGGGTTCCACAGCAAGTCTTGCTCTTGTGCCTGTTCTAGTAATGTTGGGAATTCTGTGCACATCATCTGGCTTTCCATAAGGACATACATCAGAGAGGTCCTTCTTCATGGCTTCTATTCTCTTGATTACTTCAAAATCCAACCATGCTTTGATGTGGTTGGTGCTAATCAAGATTGGCTTCTCTTTTCTCCATGCCATGAGCTGTTTATGGATTGGTTCTGGAAATCTTGAGTTTACCAGTAGATGCTTAAGTTCCAGAATCCAGTAGCCATTCTTCTGATTAATGCACCTGTAGACAGAGGAGTCACTGTTGATCTTCACATACTCAATCTTAGCTTCTTCAGGCCTGAGTGGTAGTTGAAGTTGTCTTTGTTCAGCTCTCAGTCTGTTTCTCCTTTGTCTTGAATTCTCCTTTGGGGTATTGCTTGAAGAACCACCCTGGATAGACTTGGTATTTCCAGAGGGTGTTTTAGCTGCCAAAGGCTTTGCAGCTATGGGCTCAGTCAGGCTATCAATTTTCCTTTTTCTATGAAGAGGAGCTTCATCTTCATCAGTCTCTTCATCATCATCATCAAGATCAATTCTTGTGAGACTTTTGCAGCCTTCTTCATTGCCCAGGGATTTGATTTGGCCTTCTTCTTCTTCTTCTTCTTCTTCTTCAGAAGATACATCAATCCCTCTTACTTGTCTTCTCTTTGGAGCCTTGGTACTCCTTGGAGGTTTCTGTGCTCTGGCACTTGTTGTCATTCCTTGTTCAGGAAGTTGAGTGGTGGCCACTATCTGTAGAGCAGTCTGACTGGAGGAGGGCTCATTTATTCTGAGAAGTGGTTGTTCAGATTTTCTTTTGTTTCCTCTTCCTCTTCCTCTTCCTCTCTGAGCATCTTTATATTCTTCCCCCTTAGTCATTGTTGATTGACTAAGAATCACAAATGATTCTGAAAGAGAGTTAAAGTTACCTTGCAGATAGTTGTAAGCAGCAACCAACTTTTCCAGATCAGCCTTGAGCTCCTGATTTTGTTTGATAAGACCTGTATCTTTATCAGTAAGCTCTGCCAGTGGGCCTTGAACAGCATCTGCTTTTCCAGCAGCATAGCACGCCTCTTTAAAGGATTTTGCAGCCATGTTTTGGTCATCATCCCTAACCAAGCCTAGATCTTTCTGCGAAATGACCAGACAGGTTGTTCTCTGAGTGATGAGCTCAGTGAATGTTTTCAATTCTTCAGGGACTGATATCTGTTCAAGTATTCATTGGAGTTGACATTTGGCAGCGTGCTGAATATTTCAGGAGCAATCAGCTTCCTTTTCAAATGAGAAACCGCTAAATGTTCGTTGCGGTGTTCTGCCAATCTCTTGTCTTCTTTATCATCTGAGTTATCAGCCCATTGATCTTCATCCTCTTGGACATTTTCATCAATGTTTTCTAGTCCAGCAACCATCTCAGAGATGGGTTTCTTTTCTTTTAGTGAGGAGGATGGTACATCTTTTGGTAATGCAGCCTTAGCATTATGCTTGTCTTCAGATACTTGTTCAGTATCTAATTCCTCAGCAATTGCCTGAACAGCAAGCTGGAGTTCTTTCATTTCAGCATAAGCTTCCATTTCCTTGATTATTTGATCTTCAATCTTTTGGAGCTTTGCTCTGGATTCAGCTATCTTTTCTTCCAGTTGAAGATGTAGCTGTTGTTCTTCCTCCAACAGTTGTTTAAGTTTAGTAACTCTGGCTTGTGCATCTGATATTTTCTGAGTTGTTCCTTCAGAGTGCTCAACTACTTGTTCAGTAGTATCCTTGTGTTGGGAAGTTGGTTGAATTGATTTCTGAGGAGATGGAGGAGGGGATTGCTGTGAAGTCCTCTCAGTGTGCTTTTCAACAGCTGAGGGAGTGTTTCCTTGAGTAATCCCTCCTGTCCCTGGTGCAGGGGCATCATCATCATCCTTATCATCATCATCATTTTTGTGATAGTCAGAGGGAGGTTCATCAAAGTTATTCTCATCTATTTCTTCCTCCTCATCGTCTTCAGATACAAGATTAATCACTTCAGGAATAGTGATCTTCTGCCCACTAACCTCCTCTTGCTCAGAAGGAATAAATTGTAGAGTCTGGGGCAGAACTGGCTTGAATGACATCTGTAATCTGGTCTGACCATCTGCCTTTTTGAAGGCTTGCACCAACTTGTGTGACACTTCTCTAGAGAAATCCATATGCAATAAAGTCGCAACTTGATACTGTTCCGTGGGGAACATTGCATGGATGTAGTTCTCCAAGTCAAGAGCTCGTGTTCGTCTTGTAGGTTGATCTGTGATTCTCAATATTTCAGAGAGATCAGAGCACCTTAACCTCTGCCATTTCTTGAAGCATTGAATGTGCTTTGGCAGGGTATGAGCTTTGAAGAAGGGAAGTAGGTCCTGTTTCTCATTATCAGGAACCTTCGTGGCACTAGTTTGAGCTTGAAAGAAAGAGTTCTGAGTTAGATTCAAAACTTGTGTAGATATCTGAGTACAATTTTAGTTAGGTTTCTGAGTTACCTGAATGAGTAAATCAGGCTCAGAGACTTGTACTATTGAGACAGGGGTTGCCTCAGATATCTTGTTGTGAGGTGGAGACTGGGAAGTCTGGTCCTCATCAACCTTTCTTTCTGCTAGAACTTCCGCAACAGGATGCTCATAATCATTTTTCGCAGAAACTTTCTCAGTTTCTGGTGTTCTTTCTGGTGATGTTGCCTTGGGGGCTTCATCAATTTCCATGGGTGCAGGGGATGTCGCAACTCTTTCCCCTTGCACTTCTACTTCTGAATGAGCCTGTAAGTAGAAAGTATTGAGTAATTTAGAGAAGAATTTACAGTAACCCATGATGAAGAATGTTTGTCACTGTGTTTTATATACCTTCTCAATAGAAGGCTCAATGACATTTTCTTCAGAAACCTTGACGGTCCTCTTCTGGCATTTCTGCCTTATCTTCTTCTTTCTCAGTTGGAGGCTATTAGAAATATCCACTTAATTAATCAAATGTTTTAACATATCACTAAAGAGTAACATCTTAAGGAATTTTTTTTTTATCACCTGTGGCACAGGCTCAGATTCCTCAATAGGTGAGGTTGTGGTGGCCTCTTTCTCAGTTTCTAAGGCAAGCTTTCCAGCTTCCTCTTGTTCTTGTGTTTCTAATTCAGCCTGTAACAAAGAAATTATATTAACTCACAAGATTAATAAACACAAGATTGGTCTCTGGAACTTGTGACCCTTCAATGTTTTGGTCTTGTTGTTCCATTTCAGCTTCTTTGTTTGAAGTTTCAGGTACTTCAGACCTTTCCTGAGTATGTAACTCAGTTGCCTCCCCTAGTTGATCATTCTGAGTGGATGTCTCAGTTTGATCCCTCTCTTTGAGTTGGGTAACCTGCTCTCTTGCAGGATTTTCTTCAGCATATTGCATTGCTGGTATCTGCAGCTCAAGTACCATTTTGGCAGTATCTTTATCTGACTGTTGTGGTTGTTGTGCTTGAGATAGACTGTTGAGTTTTGAGGCAATGGCAGAATCCTCCAACACTAAGTTATCACCCATTAGAGCATCTTCAATGTGCTTTAGTCTTTCTTGCTCTGATGGTGTAATTTGTCCAATTACCTTGGACAAAGTTGCTTCTTCAGCAACCTTTGAAACAGGTGCTTGTTCAACAACCTGTGGTGTAGGTTCTTGTTCAGATACCTCTACACTAGTTACTTTTTCAGTACCCTTAGCCCTTTTTGATTTTTCTAGGACTTGAGAGATGACTAATTCATCATCTTCATCGTCAGAGCTCTCATCAGCATTTGGAACTGATTGGTGCATAATCCCCGTGGTTTCTGCATATAGGGCTTTGCATCTGTCACTACTTTCTTTAGCAGCATTTATGAGTTCATTAGCAAGGCTTTCGACAATAGTCTTCACATTTCTGAAAGCACTTTCTCTTGCTGAGTCTACTTGTTTAGTAGCCGATACCTCTTTTGAAGCATTTATGAGTTCATCTGCATTTATGAGTTCATCGGTAGTGACGGCAGGTATCTGGGAATCGACAACCTCAATGGGTGTGCCTTCTGATTTGCCAACAGACTTCTTCCGTGAAGTTCTGGGCTTCTTGGTCGCAACGTTTCCCTCAGATACCTCTTCAGTATTTCGCTTCTTGGAACCTTTCTGAGATCCAGTAACCTTTTTCATCATGTTTGTATACTCATATTTGTAGAGTAGGTTACTGTTGGCTATGTCAGCCTTTTCTCTGAGTTCAATGCCAAGCTTTTCCAGCAAGTAACATATCTTTAGACCATAGCTTACTGTGGTCTTTGGCTCAGCAAGTCCCTTAGCGATTGTAGGCTCAAAGCCTTGAATTTTCTTCACAAATTTCATGAAGGCGTACTTCCCCCAATTAAGAACATCATCATCCAGCGTTCTTGGCTTCTCTGGTCAGCTCCTACTTGCGGACCATCAAAGCATCTGTGAACGATACATGCCAACACATCCCAGTGGACCAAAAGATTTCTGGTCCTTATGTCAGCAAGCTTGAAATCAGTGGGTGTATCTGATTTTGCAAGATCACACACATCACTGTATAGCTGTTTTACACCTTCAAGGAGATCATCATCCTTGGTGTCTATTTCAAAATCCTTTCCAAGATTTTGAAGGTCAAACAACTTGCAGAAAGTTGTTAAGTCCAGAAGGATTTCCTTTCCTTGGACCTTTGTTTTTATAGACACTATTTCAGTGCCTTCAGAAACACAGGATATAATCCTGGAGTTATTGTAGAATTCTAACACATCCAGTGAAGAGATTCCACTAGGTAGAGCTGATAGAAAACCCTTGATTTTTGCCTTTTCAAGCATGTCAAGTATCAGCTTTCTATCGGCTTGATTTTCAACAGCAGCCGTGAGGTATTCCTCAATCATGGCACCACCCCCAGATCATTCTATGATTTGAAGTCCAATGATCGGGATTAAAGTTCCCTACCAATCGATTGTTAACAATAACCAACTCTGGTGCTTGCTTTTCAGCAGTACCAGTGGTAGTATTTTGGGATTTCTGGGTAGTTGATCGTTTGGGGGCCATCTCTTTATATAGCGTGAATTTTCGAAGGTTCTAAAGAGATTAATGTGAAATATTAGTGATTCTTTGCAGAAAAACTAACTTGGGAGCAGAGATTTGCAGAAGAAAGAAATTTGCTTTTCTTGTGCAAGTCTGTATGTTGGATTAGGCGAAAGTAATTTCTTTTGCAAAAATCCTATACATATAGCAGTGTGATTCCAACAGACAAAATTACACAAATTGATTTTGTGCATTTGTATCTGTGTACGTGCAGTAAGGCGTGGGTAAATGCTTGTTCGGTATTAAATGCATAGTGG
This sequence comes from Plantago major, assembly GCA_026545765.1. Classification (NCBI taxonomy): domain Eukaryota; kingdom Viridiplantae; phylum Streptophyta; class Magnoliopsida; order Lamiales; family Plantaginaceae; genus Plantago; species Plantago major. Next base: position 73,540,596 of record CM048839.1, read on the forward strand.
GCCCTGTCGGAATTTTAACAGTCCACTATCTACTGTGAACTAATCTCTGCCGTAAAGATCAATCGCCCGTTTCATCTAGGGTCACCATTGCTTCTTCAGCAATGATCACAATCAGCAAATGTAATTGTGCCCATTTAATGAGTTTTGGCTATTAGCTATTTGAGTCACGTTTCTGTGTGAATGAGAACATTTTTTGTATCTGAGTCTATCTTATACTTGTTGTATTTTCAAAGTTTTACACAAAGATAGAAATAATACAAATTTCAAGAGAGTAGTTGACTGTAGACAGTTGTACTATTCTCTTTTGAGTTCCCCCTCACTGAGTGATCTAGATATTTGAGTACCTGTCTCAGAGATCTTCAAATAGTCATTTTACCCTTTTGCCTTTGGTTTCTGGATACCCGTTCCAGATTCCTTTTCTCTCTCCTTTGATATCTTCTTCAGATATCTGAACTTTTTCAGTTCTTTGGTAGCTCCATTAGTCCAAGGCTGTGTCTTAAGGCTAAGAATCTACTTTCTTGTAGTGGCTTAGTGAAGATATCTGCAAGTTGGTCTTCAGTGCCAATCTTGAGTATCTCTATATTGCCTTTTTCAACATGGTCTCTGATGAAGTGGTGTCTAACATCAATGTGCTTTGTTCTTGCATGAAACTTAGGATTCTGAGTTATGGCAATGGCACTTGTGTTGTCACATAAAATGGGAGTTTTCTCTTCATTGAGTCCATAGTCTCTGAGTTGTTGTTGTATCCACAATATCTGTGAAGCACAACACCCAGCAGCAATATATTCAGCCTCTGTGTTAGATGTGGCAATTGAATTTTGTTTCTTGTTGAACCATGATATCAATCTGGCACCAAGAAATTGACAAGTTCCTGAGGTGCTTTTTCTATCCTGCAATGATCCAGCATAGTCAGCATCTGAATAGCCAACCAAACTTAATCCACTTTCTTTTGGATACCACAATCCAACCTCTACAGTACCCTTTACATACCTTAATATCTTCATAGCAATGTTGTAGTGTGATTGCATTGGATTTGTCTGAAATCTAGCACACACTCCAACTGCATATTGAATATCAGGTCTACTTGCAGTGAGGTATAGTAGAGAACCAATCAATTTCCTATACTTGTGTTCTTCAACACTCTTGTCAGATTCAGTATAGGTCATTTTGGTTCCAATGCTCATTGGTATCTTAGCATTCTTTTCAGAAGGCTTTAGATTAAACTTGTTGAGCATGACTTTGCATACTTTGTTTGACTAATGAATATTTCATCATTGCGTTGCTTGACTTGCAGCCCTAGGAACTAAATCAATTCTCCCATCATGCTCATCTCAAATTTACATGTCATGAGTTCAGCAAAGTCTTCACAAAGTTGCTTGTCTTTAGATCCAAACATAATGTCATCAGCATATACTTGAACTAAAAGTAGTTTCCCATCATGGTTCAATGTAAAGAGTGTTTTATCAACATCTCCTTTCTTGAAACCACTTTCTAGTAGGTATTTGGCCAATGTATCATACCATGCTCTTGGAGCTTGTTTCAGTCCATACAGAGCTTTCTGAAGCTTATAGACCATTCTACTTTCTGAGAAAACTTCAAAACCTGGTGGTTGCTCAACATAGACTTCCTCAGCAAGTTCACCATTTAGGAATGCACTCTTGACATCCATTTGATAAACTGTAAAGTCATTATGAGCTGCAAAGGCTAGAAAGAGTCTTATTGCATCCAATCTTGTAACTGGTGCATAAGATTCATCAAAATCTAGTCCTTCAGTCTGGGTGAATCCCTTGGCAACAACCTAGCTTTGTTTCTGGTTATTTCGCCAGACTCATTCATTTTGTTTCTGAAAACCCACTTGGTTCCGATTACAGATATTCCGTCAACAAATGGAACCAGTTTCCAGACTTTGTTTCTCTCAAATTGATCCAACTCTTCTTGCATTGTAGAGATCCAATCTTGATCCTTTAATGCTTCTTCTATAGTCCTTGGTTCAATTTTTGAGATGAAGCATCCATAGAGACAATTTGCATTTTCAGCAATTGCTCTTCTAGTTCTAACTCCTTAGTCTATGGGACCAATCACATCCTTTGCAGGATGATTTCTTATCCATTTCATAATGGGTTTTGAACTAGTAGGATCAATATCATTTTGATTTGAATGTGAATAAATATGATCTTGATGAGATACTTGTGCATTATCTGAGATATCTGACATATGGGAAATGCCATGGATATCTGACACTTTTTCAGTGTTAGAGATATCTGGGACTTGCATTTCAGCAATCTCATTTTCAGATACCTCTTCACGATGAAGGTTCTCAGTAACCTGTTCCATTTCTGGAGTTCTCATAGGAAATTCTTCATCATGTCTTAGAGTCATCTGGTTGTTACTAAGCATAGGTTGCTTTTCATCGTCAGACTCATCCTCTATTTGAATGATAGAATTGTTTCCTTCTGAGGATCCTTTTTTAGAATCTTTAATCATTAGTTCTTTGAACCCATCTGAGAGATCATCATTCAAGAGTACTTTCTTGTTTCCTTCATAGAACACTACATGACCAGATTCTTCGATCTTTTGCGTTCTTTTGTTGTAGATTCTGTAGGCTTTGCTATTCAGAGAATAACCAAGAAATACTCCTTCATCTACCTTTGGTTGAAATGTTCTCAAGTATTCTTTTCCATTGTTAAGAATGGAACATCTGCAACCAAACACTCTTAGATGTTTGATAATTGGGGGTCTACCAATGAAAAGCTCGTAAGGAGTTTTGTCATGGTGTTTGTTAATCAGACATCTGTTTTGAGTGTAGCATGTTGTGTTTACAACTTCAACCCAATAGATTTCACTTATTTCAGTGTCAGCAAGCATTGTTCTTGCTGCTTCTTTCAGAGTCCTATTCTTTCTTTCAGCAACACCATTTTGTTGTGGTGTCCTTACAGAAGATAGTTCATGTTGTATACCTTTGTAGGTACAAAACTCTTTGATGTACTGGTTCACAAACTCAGTACCATGGTCTGTTCTGATTATAGATACCTTGTCATTTTTCATGACTTCGAGCTTATTCAGCAAGTTAGGTATCTCAACCCTTGCATCAGATTTATGTTTCAGAAAGACAACCCAAGTGAATCTTGAGTAATCATCAACAACAACCAGACCATACTTCTTTCCTGCATAACTAGTTACTAAGGATTCAAACAAATCCATATGTAACAATTACAGTGGCCTTTCACTGGAATGTCTAGTCTTAGACTTGAAAGATGTTTTGTATTGTTTTCCCATTTGGCAAGCTGTGCATACACCTTCTTTTCTATATGCCATTTTGGGTAAACCAACTACCAACTCATTCTTGGCCAGCTTATTCAGAGTTTTGAAATTGAAGTGACTCATTCTTTTATGCCATAGCCAATTTTCTTCAGTGTGGCCAGATTGACTCACCATGAGACATTTCGGTTGTGGCGGATGCCCAATCAGCAACATAAAGATTTCGTTTACGCCTTGCAACCAAGACTGTCTGCTTTGACTCATTGTCAATCAATTTACATAGTTTTGACTTGATCTTGACAGTGTACCCTTTGTCTACTAGTTGACTCATGCTTTGGAGATTATATTTCAATCCCTTTACATGAAGTATTTCAGAGATTGTAAGGGCTCCAAACTTCAAATGGCCAAAACATATGGTTGGATTTTCATCTCCTCCAGCAAACCTGATATTTGGTCCATCATCACACTTTCTATAATCAATCAGATTTGCTTTGTCTCCTGTCATGTGCTTCCGACATCCACTATCAAAATGCCACTTCGAATTAGTCTTTAGAGTGTTCTGCACAAAACAGAAAACAGGAGATTAGGTTCTCATACCCACAATGGAACCATTTGGACTAAAGAATCTTCCAGTAGGAATCCATTTTTGAATGAATTTCTTAGGACCATTCTTTTGTCTAATAGGAACACAAGGAGGAATTCTAGTTAAATGATTAGTATCATTGTCATTAAGAACTATTTTCTTCCTTGGTGTGTTCCTTAGTGCTCCAGTTTGTGCTTTCAGATACCTGTCAGGTTTCTGAGTCTGCTTCTCAGCAAACTTAGCTTTCCTAGCCAGATTTCTTCTAGCCATGGCATTCAAATTTTTAGTGGCTTGATTCATCTTCCACTTCTGATAATTGCTGTGAGCAGTTCTAGCTTTTAACCATCGTTCTTGCTCTTGTTTGTATTCACAAGCAAGTTGATTCCCGATGGCTTTATAGCCAATACCATTCCGAGCACCTGATGCTGTCTGAGATCTCTTCTCAGCAGCATTGCTAGTCTCTGGATGATCAATTTTCTTTCCAGAAAACGTGACATAGGAAAATTTGTCAGCTCTTGCAATTTTTCCTTTTTGAGAGACATAGCACTGTGGGTGATTGCACTTCTCAGTGTTATGATTCTTTTCAGAGACATTTCCCACAGTTTTCCTTTGGACTTGTTTTTCCCACAAAGGCTTGGTCGCAACTGCCTTTCCTTTGTCAACAACCTTAGCTTTCTGACCGATACTGTAGATTGTTTGGGAATCACTTTGCTGAGCACTGACAAATGTTCGTCTTTCATCACTCTTATTCAGAGTGGTAGAACTGTTTGTGTGTGTGGCCATTGCTTCTTTATGTGACTTTTCGATCTCAGATATCTGAGCCTTGAGAAATACATTTTCAGCATCCTTTTTCTCAGATATCTTGATTAATTGAGAATTTTCCTGTGCAAGAAAACTCTTTTCTTCTTCAAAGTTTTTGGCTCTAGCTCGGAACATCAGAAATTCTCTTTTGTAAAGATCAAGTTCTTTTCTGAGATTTTCCAGTTCTTTGATTCCTTCTTCATCACTTTCATAAGTATAATAGGAAGTATGCATTACCTCATCAGCCATTAGACAAGGTTCAATGTTGGAGATATCTGGAAAGATTTCTTCAGCCATTCCACACACTTCTTTCATCTTTTGACCAAAGTCAATTACTTCATGAGAGACACCGTACATTTCTGGGGAAGGCAGTGTGGAATCATCTGAATCCTCATCCTCAGAATCAGATTCAATATCTAGAGTATCCAGTTGGATTTGAATCTTTTTCCTTTCTTTAGTGAGCATAGCTCTCTAACTTCTTTTGAAGATTTTTCTGTCTTTCTTATCACCTGTCTTTAGTTTGTTGAAGGCAGGGCAATCCTTCTTGAAATGACTAGGTTTCTGAAAATAGAAACAGATATCGTTTCCGATTTCTGCTTCCTCATTACTTGATGCTTTCTGAGCCGACTTGTTCAGCGAGCTTTGCATATTTTTGTACTGGTGGTAGTTTGAGCCTAGATGCTTTTTCAGCTTCTTTTTGGCTTTTCTTCTCTCAATTTCTCGACTGGCAAATTTTCCCATTTGCTTTACAGCAAGAGCATCCTCAGTCACCTCCTTGCCTTTCTTCTTTTCAGAAGTTCCTTGAGCAACTAGAGCAACATTCTGCAACTTCTCAGTTGTTTGTTCTCTTTGAGTTGTCTCATAGTCAACAGTGGCAAGGTGAGAGAAAAGTTCCACAGGAGTGATATCTGGCATTCCTTGGTTAAAGTAGAAAAACTTTGTGTGTTTCCAGTTATGTTTTAGACTTCTCACAATGGTCTTAATCTTTTCTGACTGGGTATATCTATTACTCTCACCAAGTGCAGCCATGTCACTCATAAGTGTTGTAAACCGGAAATCTAGTTCTTCAAGAGTCTCTGTGGGACCTTGTTTAAAGTTTTGGAATTTGAGCTTCAAAACATCGAACTTATTTTCCTTTGTTTTCTCAGTCCCGGCACAAATTTCCTTAATTAGTTGCCAGGCCACTTTCGCCGTTTTTGCACCCCACAGTTTACACTATATGTGCTCTGGAGTAGAACGTATGATGATATTACGAGCCTGACCATCCAGTCGATTTCTCTTGGAATCTTTTGATGTCCATAGCTCTCTGGGCTTTCTTCGTAAATAACTTGACTAGTAGGTCTCCCACTAGTTGATGCATCTGTCTGTGAAGACCCATCGCTTTGTTCTCTGTCTCTACCATTAGAAACCTCTATGACTTGCTTGAGTAGTTGAATGACTATTGGGCCATTATTTATTACTTCGATCATTTCGTCACTGATGGCTTCTAGGTGGAGCATCATGTTGTTCTTCCATTTTTCATAATTCTCTGGCTTGAGAATTGGGGCGTCACTTAAAGACATCCTGCAGGAAACACACTAAACAAATGAATCAAGTGTAGGTGAAAAGTAGTTAGTGGGCACTTATCTGGGATCTAGGTTCAGTGTAGAAGGCTTGGAAACCTCCTGCTCTGATACCACTTGTTGGTCCAGATAACGGCAAAGGAAAAGACTAGGGGGGGGGGGTGAATAGTCTTGTAAAACTTTTGTCGATAAACACAGTTTCTCAGATATCTGTGTAGATATCTGATACTTAATTTCAGAGAGCGAAAGACTTTTCTGAGATAAGTGCACGTGCTCAGCAAGATAAGTGTAAGTATTTTGCAAGATAAGTAGAACAAGTAATAAACTGCAGAAAGTAAATAACACAAGTCTTTTTATAGTGGTATCTGAAGGTGGCATAATCCTTCAACTAATCCACTTCGGCCTTTCTCAGACCTAGATTCCACTAAGACAGATAAATGAGGTAACCTTACAGATATCTTCTCTTGATTCCTAAATACACTAGGTTCCCAAACAAGTGTTCCACCTGAGTTATTCCCCGGCTTTCACAGCCAAGTACTTCTTGTACTCAATAACCTTGGAGTTATTCCTTAGTTTCCCAAACTAAGTACTTCCTGTACTCCATGCCGTTTAAGGTGTTGGTTAAGGTAGTTTGTCAGGTGAGCTTCTTTAATAACTTGTTCAGTTATTTAGATAGCTCTATGAATCAAGTATACATAATAATACACTTTGCAATGTATGGTATCTTGTTCTTTACTGACCCAAGTCTATGACAAGTGTTCAAGAGCATGAAACTCAGATATAACATCTTAGTTCAACTCTTTCACAAATAACAATGCTCGTTAAGGATCAGGACACTTAGAACTTTTGTGCTACTTAGAATCAAGAGCTTTGGTCGCAACAGAAAGCTTGAAGGTAAGTAGTTTGCTTGATAGAGCTTGTGTGTAAGTTCTGTGTTCTAAGGTATTCAGTGTGTTCTCAAGCAGTCTAAGTGTTGATATTTATAGATGAATTTGAGTGCCGTTTGAATAGTAACCATTACACTTAAATCAAATTCAAACTATTGATATCTGAGTATAGTACTGTAGCAGGTTTGTCATCTTTTTCAGAAGCTACCGTTTTTGTTCAGACATTTCTGTCCGTGCATTTAATGCACTGTACTATACTTTGTCCTGTAGTGCCAACGGAACAATGCATGCTTTCTGAGGCTTTGCACGTCCTTTTCCAGAGATCATCACAGCTCCATATATCACTTGTTAAGAATATATTGTTTCCTGGAAACATAATCTTTATCCAAAGTATCTGAGTGCAGATATCTGTGGGCACTTTCCTCGTTTCAGAAACCTTTCATTTCTCAGATATCTCTTGCAACACTGTTTATTTAAAAATGCTTGTGTCTTCAAGATATCTGGTCATAGGAATCTGAAAAACCTTTGTCTTCAGCAATCTTGTGCAATCTTCAAGTCTTCAAAATTTGTTGAACTTTTCCTGCCGGATGCCTTCTTCTTGGTCTTCTTCTTGAAATAAAAATTATATTTCGAGACCTAACATCCTATACAAGATTTTGCTAGACTATCATACTTAGTGAGTTTCCTCTTTTACAATGTTCAAGTGAACTAAGAGTACTAATCACCTTTCTGAGCTAAGATAAGTCATTAGGTTGCTGATCAAAATCTAAACAGATATTCCTAACAAAAACTAATGGCGAAACTAATGGTGTTGGTGAAACTAACAAAAACCAATTAAACTAACATTGAAACGAACACTTATGATGTTGATTTCAATTGAAACTAACATTGTTGATTTCCCTAGGATTTTAGAATTTTAAAGTGTTGGTAAAACTAACTTATGCCGAAACTAATGTTGATTTCCCTAGAATTTTAGAATTTTAAAGTGTTAATTTTGTCATAATATTTTTTTAGTGTCAATTTCTTTAATTTTATTATTTTTTAGTGAAAAATAGTGATTTATAATTTTTATAGTCTTAGTTTCCCTATTTAATAGTGTTAGTTTACTATAATTAGTTTTTAGAGTTAATTTAATTATTTTATAGTTGGTTTCAGCATATTTTTTTCAGTAATTAGTTTCGGCCGAAAATGACTGAAACCAGCTTACGGATTTTAAATTGGTTAGTTAATTTAGTTTAGGATCATATTTGAAGTACATTAGTGTATATGGACTTCAAAATCTATTCTATATCTTAATCAAAGACAACTAGGTAGTTACTTCACCAAAATGAAAGTTACCATCTTGAAAATTAAAAAGAAGAAAAAAAAAAGGTAACTATTATTATTACGTTCATCCATTCGTGTGATTTACATGTAGAATAATTCCATTTAATTTTTATTTTATTCTCCTTCCTTTTTCTTTATTTTTTTAAAGCCTTTTATTGTCCTTTCTTTTTCTTATTTTCATTTTATATATTATACGTTAATTTATATAGTGTGATCACGCGGGGATCTGCGTGTCACCGATACTAGTAGTTTATTAAATATAATTTAGCTTCCCTTTTGGAGTCCACAATTGAAATAAAGGTAATGGACTTCAAAATTGTTAATTAAATAGAGTTTAGCTTGCTTTTTGGAGTCCATAATCAAAATAGAATGGCCTTAATTGTAAATGTTATTTGAGGGTGTATTTTTTTGTCATAATTATATAGTAGTGGTTTATATGAGTAAGTCTCGATCCTAGGAGACATTCTATATGTAGATAAAGACATAGAGACATACTTTCTAATATTACATATTAGCCCCAATTAAAATTAATTACCAAAAATGTCCAAGCCCAAGGACCAGGCACTAGTTCGGATCTGGGTCGATATATATACATTATAACCCGCATAGAAACACACAACTCGATCATTAGTCGACAAAACTCTCTCTCTCTCTCTCTCTGCTACTTTCTCTATCTAAATCTCAAGCAAAAAAATGAAAATTCGAGCTCGATTCAACCATGGAAATCGATCCAAAATGATGATAGTCGATCGATCCTGGAACGTTGCTGCTACATCTTCATAAATCTGCAATAAAACAAATGAAAAAAAGGTTGGAGATATTTTGAACGAACTTTTTGTGTTTATTTCTGAATTTTCAACCGATTTGATCGAGATAACAAGCTAGTTGATATTATGATCGATTACAGCCTACTACATAGTTGATTCATGTTTCTCTTGATAAATTAGCTTCAAATCCACATATATCTGAAAAATCAAGCTCTAAAATTGTAGATCTAGAATTATTTATCTATATTTTTGTGTGTTGATTGTAGTTCATGCTTGCATAAGGATCGGACGATGTTTTACGCAAAATCTGACCTCAAATATGAACTCAGATTTGAAAAAACAAGGTACAAAAATGTTTCTAGGTTCTTTCGTATATATGCTACGTTCTCAACAATATTACCTATGTTCTCATTCAAGACCTGACAGTCATTTTGTATTCTGTTTTTTTTACTACGTTCTCAACAATATTACCTATGTTCTCATTCAACAATATCCATGTTTTCTGCAGTTTGACCCTTGATTCCAGTGTAGTGCTATTACATGCCAAATTCTCTGAAAAATATGCTCTTGATATTATAACTACTAAAAAATCCCTGTAATTAGACGCTTTTTATGGTGACACTATCAAGTTAGGGTGATCATAAGTAACAAATTTAACCATTTGGCTAATCCATCCATGTAATATGTAAAGTACAAGGGTTTAAACCTCACCTGATTTATTAAGTCCTACGTGGAATTTTGTAGAATAAGTTGTATTTTAGCCATTATATATTTCACTGATATTTTTGGTATGTTGACTACATACATAGTTTTTATTAATTCTCATATAATTTTATATACAAAAAATTAATTTCAACATATATTTGAATTCGACGTGGAAAGACGAATCCATAGACACCAATTTTGAATACTATTATTAATTATATAATCATTTTTGTTGGTCTAGATAACGGCAAAGGAAAAGACTGGGGGGGGGGGGTGAATAGTCTTTTACAACTTCTGTCGATAAACACAATTTCTCAGATATATGTTGATGAGTAGGTTTTGTACCGTCTCATTTGGTCTTTTTTACCGTCTTTTTGTCATCCTTGAGTATAGTTTTATTTAGTTTTCCTAGAGTATTTTTACTTGTTTTGTTCATTGTATGTTTTGTAGATATTTGGCTAAACCGCGCTAATGGAAGGCAAAATGGTGTATTTTATATGCATCTACAAGTTATGGAGTTCCAATGCCTCGTATGGATGCTAGAAGTGGAGCGGGAAGGCCAAAATATCGAGAATTGGAGTCAAAAAGGTGTCGAAGGGCAAAACAGTCAATCCAGAAGAAGTTGGCGACGCCAGTTATTAAACTGGCGTACGCCAACAACATTCTGTTTCATGCACAAAGAAACTGGCGACGCCAGTTTTCCAACTGGCGACACTAGTTTTCTCTTTTTCGTTCATTCTGCGATTTTGTTTCCTAATTCGTTTCAGACTTCGTTTTCTTTTCCTGGTATTAGAAAACATCGAGATTTACTTTTTTATATTTATTCTATTGTGAAGAACAATACCTTGCTCTAGAACTAGACCTAGTTTTCAAGTCAATTACCCGATTTCGAGGTAATTGAACTGTTTTCCATTGTAATTCGAAGATTGACGTTGATTGGGAGATTATCTACACAGCTTTGGCATCGATTCAATTTCTACCTAGGGTTTGTGACAACGAAGGGTAAAATTTTAACAATTCTCTCGAATCATTGTTTTGTGCTTGAGATTATATTTATTGCTAGTATGATTGTGCTTTCGCTTATCATGAGTAGCTAAACACCCCTATTATGGGGTGGTGACTGATTCAATGCATGCTAGCTAGGGTTTATGTGATTCGAAGTGCATCGGGATTTGATTACTTGTGCTTTTTATATTAATCACATATCTTACTATTACGTTTGATGCGCAATCCGTCAATATCACTGCTAGATTAAGCATTTAATCAATACACCCAAATGTTTTCTGTCTTGCTTCAATCTAACAGTTAGTTGCAAACAGTAATAGTAGGATTAGCTAGATTGATTGTAGTCTAGTGGAATTGACGCCTCCACTAGTGCTATTTGTTTTTTAACTCAAGTCTGTGACAACTTGTGTATTCAATCCCGTGAATCGCATATATCTTGCTAGCTAGCTTGTTGACGTTACCACTCCATAATTTTCCCCATTCATATTTCAATCTCAATACTATCAATTCGGTTTCTAGTAGTTGCAATTGGTTATTCGCTTTAGTCTATTATCTCGCCGCCGAGGCAAACCAACTTTTTCTACTTTTCGTATTGTTGCTTTTATTCGTAAATAAGAGTCAGCCTAGTTAAGTCCTTCGAGACCGACCTCGGGGTTAAATCCACTACACTACAGGTTTTCGTAGTGTTAAGGATTAACTCTTGGCTCTTAAACAAACATTAAAACTTTGATTTTGACACATCATGTTTTTGGCGCCACTGCCGGAGACTTAACTCCTCTGTTAAGTTTACGAATTTTAGTTACAGTATTTTTGTTTTTCTTTTCTTTTTCTAGCTTTTTTTTTGTTAGTCTTTTTCCATTGTTACCTCTGTGTTCTTCGTCTTGAGTTTTTATTTTAACTAACGGGTGCTTACGTTTCCATAGTTCTGGTGTTGTGTCTGTCTTATAGCACAGGGTCGCAAATATGGTTACCGTGGAGCAACCTTCAATGTACACACTCCTTTTACCTTTGCAGGGTACTTGTCGACCAGCCATAGTCACACCATCTAATGTGCGGGGTCTCAAGGTTAAGAAGCATTTCCTCCAACAACTTCCGAGGTTCTATGGAGTCGAGAATGAGGACGTCATGGGTTTCTTAAGAGAAATTGAGCATTTCATCTCTGGATTGGAGAAACCCGACGGGGTTAAGGATGATGATTTGAGGCTCAGGATCTTCCCTATGTGTCTCTTTGGCAAGGCACGAACTTGGATGAACGGTCTGGAAGAAGGAAGCATAACTACTTAGGACAAAGCTTTCCAAAACTTTATGGGCAAATACTAACCTGTATCGATGACTATGAGCTTCAGAGTGCAGATTAGTGAGTTTAAGCAGTGACAAGGAGAACCCTTCTTCGAAGCATGGGAGAGATTCCGTGATTTAGAGCGTCAGTGCCCCCATCACCGTTTCGGTACAACAGATTTAAACTAGTTCTTCTTTGATGGGCTTGAAGAGTCTTCACAAGTGCTGATTGATATGGCATGTGGAGGATGGATGGGCGAGAGCACCCCGTTGGATTAAGTGTTGTGTTCGAGAGGATAGCAAAAAGCTCAGAGCATAGGAGTAAGCATGCTAAGCTTAGCAGCTCTAATTGCCCAGAAAGCCACCTTCCCGAATCACATCTTCCAGAAGGTTTTTTGGAGGATCTGAGAGGGTTTGTGAAAAGTTGCCATGCCACCATGCAACACACATCGATGATACATGCAGCTACCGCTGAGAGGTTGGATGCATTAGAAGCCACAGTTCAAAGATTGGAAAGGGACAGCGACCCAATCAAAGGTACCCTCCAGCAGCTGGTAGAGAAAAACCAAGAAAGGGAAAGGGGTAAATTCCTTAATACTTCTGAGAGAGCTATGGTTATTAAGGTGATCATAGAAACACCAGTTGAGGTGACTGTCTTGGAAAATGAGACCCGTGTTGAGGTTTCAAAACAGATTTGCGCAGCTTGTGGGTGTGCATCGTTGATTCCGATTGCTGGAGAAGCAGCAGTAGAAGAGGTGATAACCCCCGGTAATTTTGTTGAGGAGTTGACCCCGGAACAAGAGGAAGATCCAGCCATTTCCGTTGAAGAATTGGGTTCTGCAAAAGTGGAAGATTCTACAGTTATAGTGAGCACCCCGAAAACTGTAGCAACTGAAGTTCCTGCCAAGGAAGAAGAGTTAGCAGAAAATGTGAAGGAGTACCCTCTCAGTAAAATGAGCTTTAACATCATAGTTGGGATGGGAAATTCAAAAGTCATTGCGACTTCAGATACAGGAGCTACATGTAATACAATCCAGAAAGTGCAATTTATATTGCACTTGTTTTGTTAATTCGGCCTTTCTTCGTTTATTAACCGGTTCGACAATTGTAGTTGTTTTTCTATGGTTATTTTGTAAGATATATCAAGTTGGGCCTCAACATTCTTAATGGATCACGATTGGTTACTGTAGCAGTCACTATACCAAAACGCCATCAGAAGCCATCGTACAAAACGCAATCAGTAGCAAAAAGGAAAATAAGAAGCATAATGCAAGAAGGAAGCTGCCATATTGTTCAAGGAAGAATTTGATGCTATAAGGAAAGTGAGATTTAAAAGAGATTGATATCTAGAAGACTCCTTATACCATTAATACATAAAAGGAAGTTTCCTTACCATAGAATCGAAGTTTGTTAAGACTTGGGCCTGCCTGCTGCCGACTTGTTCTTCCTGGACATGAGTTATCGCAATTATATATATAGTGGAAGAAGGAGGCGTTGCAAACTGCCGAACCTAAGAACAAAAACAGAGAACATTATATTGTTTTAGGCTTCTTGCTTTACAAGACCTTTACCTCGGTGTTTACTTGTGAGTGTTCTCTAAAGATTGAGAATTACTCTAGTATCATTGAACTAGAATAGGTTTTTTCTTATCTGTTCTAGGTCTAGTTTTCTGTAAGTTTAATCAATCGTTTGTGATTGAATTAAACTTCTTTTTGTAATTCTGCTTTTCAATTTTAGTAGAAGTTTTGCTACGGCACCGTCGGTATCTTTTTATACCGACTTGAGAAATCTTGTGTTCAGTTTTATTCCGCTGCACTTTACAGAGTTCTATTGATCACAGTTTATTATTGTCGTAGTTTAGCTGAACACTGTTCACTGTTGAGAAACGGTGTTGACTCAACATCAATAGTCAACATCGTTTGAAACTGTCCAGAAATACCAATCCAGGTCCTACAATTCTAGCAAGTGGCATCAGAGCCAGCCACCTAATTAATTGGTGTCTGGATTTGGTACTACTACAATGGACGTTGTGAATTCAAGTGTCAACAAGCCACCTGTGCTAGATGGGTCGAACTACCACTACTGGAAAATACGGATCAGAACGTATATCAAATCCATTGAAGAACGTGCATGGAAATCTGTTCTTGAAGGCTATGTGTGGCCTACCATAGGACCAGACGCTGATGTAGATGTCATTCCTAAACCATAAGCTCAATGGTCAGGTGATGATTTTCTTGCTAGCTCTTACAATGAAAAAGCTTTGAATGCTATTTTTTCGCATATTGATCCACATATGTTTAAGCTCATTCAGAATTGCACTACTGCTAAACAAGCTTGGGATTTGTTGCAAAATCATTGTGAAGGTGATAACAGTATTAAGCAAACTAAACTTCAACTGCTTTGGTCAAAATTTCAAAACTTGAGAATGGCAGAAGAAGAAACCATTGATTCTTATTTTGATAAACTGCTCACTATTTCAAATGATATTCAACTGCTAGGTGATGCTATGTCTAATAAGCAACTGATTTTCAAAGTTGTTCCTACTCTTTCTTCAAAATTTGACATAAAACGAACTGTTTTCGAAGATACTCAAAACCTGGCTACTATGGATTTTCATACTCTGATGTACAGTTTGAAAAATTTTGAGCTCCGACAAAATGAGCGCAAAGGTACGAAAAGCCATAGTATGTCTCTTCACTCAAAATCAAAAATCTCTAAGTCTGAAAGTAGTAGTGATGAATCTGATGAGATGACTGAAGAAGATTTAGATAAAGCTCTTGATAGGTAGCGTAGAAAGTTCAACAAAACCAGCTTTAGAAAGAATTCTAACAAAGGCTCTTCAAGCAATTCAAAAGGCACAAACAAATTTAAAAAGACTGTAGATTCCCCTAGTTTAAGTCCTGCTCAACTTAGCAAAGTTAGATGTTTTGAATGTCAAGGATGGGAAAATTATCAGAATGAATGTGCTTACTATCTTCGTAAGAAGAAAAAGACTTTGTTTGCTTGTCTCAGTGATATTTCAGGTGATGAACAGGAATCTGATGCTTCAGAAGGTCGTGTTGCAGCTCTGTCCTCTGCTTTGGACGATGTTGGAAATCGATGCTTAGTCAACAATGCAAACTCAACATCGTCTCAGATCCTCTTCTTTGATTATGATGACTCACAGACGTGTGAAGAGATATTCCGGGAAAAATCTTTGGACTCTGAAAACTCTGTGTCTACTAACATTTACTGTTTGCATGGCTCAGTTGATTTATCTGTAGATTGTCCCTTTGAAGAAGAGTTCACTGACGAACATATGGTGGAAGAGCTGAAACTAAAAGATGCAGAACTTGAAAAAGATGAGATAGGTACTGAACCAGATTCCCCAGTCACTGTCACTGTCAGAGAAGATGGAGTCAATGTTGATCACAATGTTGACTCAACATTGCGCCCAACATTGCAGGGGGGAGAGCTGATCAGATGAACCTGTCTCTGAAAATGAAGATGAACCTGTTCTGGAACCGACAGTGCCACTGGATTCCATCAGACGTGATCCTCCTTCTAGGATTCGTAAAAATCATCTAAGTTCTCAAGTCATCGGAAGCACCAGTGGAAGAATGACCTTAAGAGGAAACACTCGGAAAAACTACATGGACATGGTAAGATATGCAACAATCTGCCAATCTGTAAGTTCCTCTTGTTTTGTCTCTCTCACTGAACCTAAGAATGTAAAAGAAGCTTTAAAAGATGACAACTTGATTGATGCTATGCAAAAAGTCAAACCCCTTTTTGATCTTATCAATGCTCCTGTTTTTGTCAAAGAAAAGGGTGAGGTTGTGGAAGGAACCAAAAAGACTTGTTTGTATCATTATTTCTTAAGACTGGTCACATAAAACACCACTGCTTTGCTTATATAAGAGATCGAAAAAAGGGTAAGTTAGAAAAACATGTGGTTGAGTCAGCATCGAATATGTCAGTTTCAAAAGCAGAAAAATCTAAAGTGTCTGGTCCAAAATCTGTTCCTTTGGGTGCTCCTGTTAAGCAGAATGAAAAATCTAATGTTGAGCACTCTGTTGAGTCAACATCGACATCAACATTGTCTGTTTCCAGAAAGTCTGTTTGTAAAACTGCTTCTTCTGCTGTCACTGTCCAGAATGGTAAACCTACTGGAACTGGGAAAAACTCTAGAGAAAAGTATAAGAGAATTTGGGCTTCTAGGGAAAAGATTGTCTGTAATGTTGCTTTTTCTGTTACTACCTCTCCTAACAATGCAGGTAAATGGTACTTTAATAGCAGATGTTCAAGACATATGACAGGTACCAGGTCTCCTGACAACTGCTACGTGGTGGCTGATCCCCACAATTGCAATCGTGCAAAAGAAGATTATATTGTGCTTAACTTGACTAATCTTTCCATAGTACATCAGTTTGTGCAAACTATGATAGGTACCTTTGAGATGAATATGATTGGTGAACTCAGCTTCTTTCGTGTCCGGGAGAACTCTAAATCATGCAGTACACTTATGGGTACCTCTCTGAAGCTGAGCAGAATCGATGTTGGCGCAGATGTTGACCCAACATTGTACAGATCAATGAGTGAAAGCATTCTGTATCTGTCTACTAGTAGACCTGATATCATGCTCTGTGTGTGTGTGTGCGCCAGGTATCAGTCCAACCCTAAAAACCCCCATTTAGCTGTCGTTAAAAGAATCCTTGGATATATATCAGGAACTGTTAATTTTGGATTATGGTTTGCATGTGATACAAACGCTAATCTGGTGGGATTTAGTGATTGTGATTGGGCTGGTGATCTAGATGATAGAAAATCCACTAGTGGAGGTTGCTTTTATCTTAGTCCAAATTTGGTGTCTTGGTATAGCAAGAAACAGACCTGTGTGTCACTTTCAACTGCTGAATCTGAATATGTAGCAGCTGGGAGTTGTGTGTCTCAACTAGCCTGGTTGAAAAATATGCTGCATGACTATGGTCTACAAAGTGCTACCCTTTTGATGTTCTGTGACAACCTTAGTGCCATACATATCTCTAAGAACCATGTTCAACACTCTCGCACTAAGCACATAGATATTAGGCATCATTTTCTTAGGGACTTGGTCAATAAGCAAGTAATTGACATAGAACACATAGATACAACCAATCAACTTGCAGATATTTTTACCAAGCCGTTAGATAGTGAGAGACTCTTCAGTCTTCGATGATCTCTCAGTATGTGCTCTATCTGATTGTCATTGTTGAGTACCAATGTTGACTCAACATCACGGTCAACATTGGAGAATTAGAATAAGTGATGCTGTTTTCCTTTTGCTTTTTAGTTCTATTGTGTGTTTCTGTGTTCCTGTGCTTCTGTACTTGTCTATGGCTGTTCCTGGTTTGTAGCTTACAGTGGTGATGCTTAGGGTTTGAAAGGTTGTTCGAAACCAAGGTTGAAAGGTATCGAGTTTCCTGTGTGTTTGCTTTATGTAAAACCCACTTTTGCTATTTTTTGGCTTTTTTACTCGTACCTTGACTCGCACTTGATGTTGCCTCCTGTCCTTTATGCTTAATAAATCTAATGAATTATGATAAAAAGGGCTCGAAGTGTTTCTGTCGAGGATCGTGTTGGGCAGGATTCAAATACTATCCAGATATCAACGTGGCCAATGTGTCATATGTCGTGAGGGTTGATGGCCTATACTGGAAGCCGACACGCACAAAAGTGCTGATTCTCGTAATGCTGCTGGTTCACTTTCTGAGTACCAAATTACCCAATATGGTCAAATGAGTGATCTTTATGCCATGAGACGTGTGTTTGCCTAAATCCGCATAGGCTTCGGCTTTGGAGCGGATTCATACGTGTTCCAATTATTTGACATGGTTCACGGTCTCATGGTCACCCCCACTCAAACTTATGCTAATTGTTCAATTTACTTTTTGAGGCAATGTTGGGTGTGTTTCATTGGTATTCCTTTCTCTTTCTGTTTTGCCTGCAGCATCAGTGGTGTTAATCGAATCTGCACATTTTGAGACTTGGTTTCCTAGCTGACTTACATTAAGAGTGGTCTGATTTCCCAATGTTGTCATCAATGTTGAGTCAACATTCAGGTCAACATTGACTGTGCTTGAAGTACTATTTGCTCTTTTGTTGTGCTCCATTTTTTTTATGCTCTAATTCTGTGTGTTTTTGGGTTTGAGGGGGAGTAGGTCTGAGGTGTTTCCTCGGGGTTTTAGGTTACTGCATTCCTGTACTTGCATTTCAAGTTATTTTCTTTAAAATCAAGATTTTTTGTCAACCTCCCTAGGGTTTATCTGTTTATCTTATTACATTGACTTGACGGATAACTGTTTTAGTTGCAACTTTAATCTTTAATTAACAGCAGTACGCTTTTCGCTTTGATATATATCTGCAGGAATCTACCTTGAAGCAAACCCAACAACACCCATCATGACTTATTTTGTAAGTTGTGTTCATGACTATCCACTCTTGTCCTAACACTGCCTTCCAGCTGATCCAACCTCTATTCCTAATTACTGCCCTCCAGCTGATCCGACCTCTATTCCTGCTTTTGCTACTTTCTTTGCCAATGTTGACTACAATGTTGAGTCAACATCGTTTCTCTGCATTTGTACTTTTTCTGCAGGTCATCAACAGACTACCAAGATGGTGAAGTTTTTTTTTAAAAAAGAACTTTCTTTTCTTTCTTTCCTCACAAAAAAGGGGGAGAATGTTTGTACTCTTGGTTTTTTGTATTAAGGGGGAGTTCTTGGAGCAAGGGGGAGTTGCTTGATATTACCTTGTGTTTTCCTACTAACTACATTTCAGGTTTTTGTGAAGAAAGGCAAGAATTAAGGGGGAGATTGAAAGTGCAATTTATATTGCACTTGTTTTGTTAATTCGGCCTTTCTTCGTTTATTAACCGGTTCGACAATTGTAGTTGTTTTTCTATGATTATTTTGTAGGATATATCAAGTTGGGCCTCAACATGCTTAATGGATCACGATTGGTTACTGTAGCAGTCACTGTACCAAAACGTCACTGTAGCAAAACGGGCACTGTAGCAAAAAGGAAAATAAGAAGCATAATGCAAGAAGGAAGCTGCCATATTGTTCAAGGAAGAATTTGATGCTATAAGGAAAGTGAGATTTAAAAGAGATTGATATCTAGAAGACTCCTTATACCATTAATACATAAAAGGAAGTTTCCTTACCATAGAATCCAAGTTTGTTAAGACTTGGGCCTGCCTGCTGCCGACTTGTTCTTCCTGGACATGAGTTATCGAAATTATATATATAGTGGAAGAAGGAGGCGTTCCAAGCTGCCGAACCTAAGAACAAAAACAGAGAACATTATATTGTTTTAGGCTTCTTGCTTTACTAGACCTTTACCTCGGTGTTTACTTGTGAGTGTTCTCTAAATATTGAGAATTATTCTAGTATCATTGAACTAGAATAGGTTTTTTCTTATCTGTTCTAGGTCTAGTTTTCTGTATGTTTAATCAATCGTTTGTGATTGAATTAAACTTATTTTTGTAATTCTACTTTTCAATTTTAGTAGAAGTTTTGCTACGGCGCCGTCGGTATCTTTTTATACCGACTTGAGAAATCTTGTGTTCAGTTTTATTCCACTGCACTTTACAGAGTTCTGTTGATCACAGTTTATTATTGTCGTAGTTTACCTGAACACTGTTCACTGTTGAGAAACGGTGTTGACTCAACATCAATATTCAACATCGTTTGAAACCGTCCAGAAGTACCGATCCCGGTCCTACAGTTCTAACAAATCCCATACAGTCTATTTAAGGGATGTGGCTTTACAGGCTTGGAAGAAATGAAAGCTCGACTCCTAATGGCGGATGGGTCACATAGAAGACCAGTTGGCTTGGCAAAGGGTGTTGCGGTTAAACTGAATGGTGAAACTGTTATCACCAATTCTGTTATTCTTAAGGATGTCCGGGAAGATCAGAAGACAAGACCCGATACAATCCTCCTTGGCTGGCAATTTTTATTCGCCTCCAGAATGGATATTAGCGTATTTGGACGCACAGCAACTTATGAGGTGAATGGTAAGGTCGGGATAGTGAAGGCATTAGATTATTTGCCTAAGGGTTTTATCTATAAGGACTATTCTGCGGGGTATGTTGGGCCCCTTTATATCTATTCGCAGGTTCAATGGTAGAGAAATTCGAGCATGGGGAAGCCTAGTACCCACCATCGCAAATGAACACCCCCAGTCCTCTACACACCTTGGGAACCTTCAATCAGGGAAGCCTCTGTCTTATCAACCCTCTACTTTTTCTCTTTTCACTCGTTTGCTCGAGGGTGAGCACGAGTTCAGGTTTGGGGAGGGGTGTTTCAAGTTTTGATCTGCTTTAGTCTTCTTACTTGCATGTTTTCGGATGTGTTTCTTTCTGTATTTCTTATTTGAGTATGTCAGTCTGTCAGTCTGTTGAGTCTAAGTCTGTCTCCCAAGTCGAGCGTACATTGCATGTACTAAACCTGTTTAATGCTTTTGCTTTGATAGATCCTTGATTATTAGCAGTTTGCATGTTTAAGTTTGCTAAGTTCGTTTCTGTTGTAAATAGAAAGTGTTCTAATTTTGTAGTCCAAAAGCCTGTGAGTAAACCGTAGCCGATGAAAAAATATTGTACCGGCGCATGTGTGATTCAATTCGGGAAGTGCAAACTCCCTTATTTGCATTCTTATTTGCTTTTGCCAAACTTGTTCCAAGTCCAGGTTTGGGGAGGAGGTTCATGTGCTTTTGCCAAACTTCTTCAGGTTTTCGTTCTCTGAAAAAAATGAAAAAAATTAAATAAGTCTCGGAGTGGATCTATATTACTAGTTACCCCCGTTAGTCGTGTTGGACACGTTTCAGATACTACATATATACTGGCGTGGCCTTTAAAAGCTATACGTCCGTGAGGGTTGATGGCGTGTACACCAAACCAGCAAGCACAAAAGTGTGGACTTTCGGTAAAACAGACACTACCAAAAAATTGAGACAGAAAAAAATATATATGCATATGGGTCAAATATAAGACTGCAAAAAAGAGTATTCAAAAAAAAAAAATGAAAAAATATATATATTGAAGAAAGAGAGAATGATTGCCTTTTTATGAGTCTACTGCTAATTGTTACAGAGCTATTAAAAGTCCCTTCCGACTTAACTGATTGAGTACATTGCATGAGGTATTTGAGGCATCTCTGTGACGCAAGTCACCTTCATTACCTCTTTATATTCTTGAGTGATTGATGAGACAGTATTCTAACGTCTCATTTGGTCCTTTTTAGCGGTCTTTTGTTAGTTTTTTACCTTAGTTTTATAGTGTTTTTGTACGTTTATTCTTTGGTACTTTGTTTGTGTTTTGTAGGATTTTTTTTGTTATTTAGTCCCGAAGGTGAAAATCGGAGTAACACATTGGTTATAGATCTCTGAATGAAGAGTAATTGGGCGAAGACGGAAGTTGATTCGGAGTTCGGACGAAGAATTGTGAGGCGTTTTAGCGTGACTTGCAAAAGTGATGATTTACGGAGCAGTCTAGCCATTTTGGACATAACTCTCACATATGAAGTCTAATTTACTGATCTCGGTGGCCATGGAATGATAATTGAAAGGGGTACAACTTTCGTTCGAGAATCGTAGCCAAAGTCCTCATGTAGAAAAAGATATGGACGTCATAATCTGGCTGGCACAAAACATCCGCGCAGCGGCAAGGATTTTTGTTCGCCGCCGCAAGAACTTACGAGAGCAGATTTCTGGACAGTCTCCTGGTCGAATTCTACTAGGATTCTCTTCGTTTTTTCTCCTTTAAATAGATTTCTTTCACCATAACTTCAGATATAACTCCTTTAACCCTAGATTTACATAGAAAAAAAGCTCAGGAACTAGGTTTTAACATTGAGACATCTCTGGAGCTTGGTTATTCATTGATTTTATTCATCAGGATTATTGGTATTGATTCTCTATTGCTTTCTTCTTTACAATTCGTTCTTTATTCTCATCGATTGAATTTTATGTTATTGCATGCGAGTTTATCATTTATGTTTCACATGATTTTTACCATGAATCTTTGCATGCAATTGTCAAGTATGAGTAGCTAAACACCTTTGAATACAGTAGTATGTGAAGATTATGCATATTCGTTCTAGGGTTTATCAAAGCACTCAGGTTAGTCTCGTATAAAATATTCATAAAAACTTTCAATTCGATAAGTCCGTATTAAATCCTCTAAATTGTTTATGTTTAAGGATCGTGAATTGACGACTCATGATTTCTCCAGTATAATATTTTCTAAGAACAATTGGTTGAATCGAATTGATTGATTTTATGTACAACAACCGTGTGACAAATAGGAGTGTTATCCCTAGTTCGAATTAGCATAATTGGATCTTGCTACTGTATTCATCTTTCTCTCATTGTTGATCGTAATCTTAGCTTTAGTCAATCTAGTTAGAAGTATACAAAACCATCAACTTGTGCATGTTATCCTGTGAATGTCAGTGTGATGTCTAAGCTTCTGCATTTCTTGGGCTTGTTACATGCAATCGTAGACTCGGTAGCTTGGGAGCTAGACATTATTTTGTGTCTATGTGTTTTTTTTATTTTTTCTAGGTTTTTTAGAGAGTCTGTTGCTTGAGGACAAGCAAGGGTTCGGCTTGGGGAGTTTGATGAGTCGGTTTTGTATTGTCTCATTTGGTCTTTTTTACCGTCTTTTTTTCATCCTTGAGTATAGTTTTATTTAGTTTTCCTACAGTATTTTTTCTTGGTTTGTTCTTTGTATGTTTTGTAGATATTTGGCTAAACCGCGCAAATATCTTCTCAAAATGGTGTATTTTATATGTATCTACAAGTTATGGAGTTCCAATGCCTCGTATGGATGCTAGAAGTGGAGCGGGAAGGCCAAAATATCGAGAATTGGAGTCAAAAAGGCGTCGAAGGACAAAACTGTCAATCCAGAAGAATTTGGCGACGCCAGTTATCAAACTGGCGTACGCCAGCAATTTTCTGTTTCATGTAGAAAGAAACTGGCGACGCCAGTTTTTGTTAAAATTGGCAACACCAGTTTTCTCTTTTCCGTTCCTTCTGCGATTTTGTTACCTAATTTGTTTCAGACTTCGTTTTCTTTTCCTGGTATTAGAAAACATCGAGATTTACTTTTTTGTATTTATTCTATTGTGAAGAACAATACCTTGCACTCGAGCTAGACCTAGTTTTCAAGGCAATTACCCGATTTTGAGGTAATTGAACCGTTTTCCCTTGTAATTCGAAGATTGACGTTGATTGGGAGATTATCTACACAACTATGGCATCGATTCGTTTTCGTTCTTCAATTTCTACCCAGGGTTTGTGACAACGAAGGGTAAAATTGTATCAATTCTCTCGAATCTTTGTTTTGTGCTTGAGATTATGTTTATTGCTAGTATGATTGTGCTTTCGCTTATCATGAGTAGCTAAACACCCCTATTATGGGGTAGTGACTGATTCAATGCATGCTAGCTAGGGTTTATGTGATTTGAAGTGCATCAGGATTCGATTACTTGTGGTTTTTAGATTAATCGCATATCTTGCTATTACGTTTCATGCGCAATCCATCAATAACACTGCTAGATTAAGCATTTAATCAATACACCCAAATGGTTTCCGTCTTGCTTCAATCTAACAGTTAGTTGCAAACACTAATAGTAGGATTAGCTAGATTGATTGTAACCTAGTGGAATTGACGCCTCCACTAGTGCTATTCGTTTTTGAACTCAAGTCTGTAACAACTTGCGTATTCAATCCCGTGAATCACATATATCCTGCTAGATAGCTTGTTGACGTTACCACTCCATAATTTTCCCCATTCAAATTTAATCTCATTACTATCAATTCGGTTTCTAGTAGTTGCCAGTAGTTATTCGCTTTAGTCTATTATCTCGCCGCCGAGGCAAACCAACATTTACTGCTTTTCATATTGTTGCTTTTATTCTTAAACAAGACTCAGCCTAGTTAAGTCCTTCGAGACCGACCTGGGGGTTAACTCCACTACAATATAGGATTAACTCTTGGCTCTTAAACAAACCTTGAAACTTTGATTTTGACACATCATCTATGAAGATATCTGATACTTAATTTTAGAGAGTGGAAGACTATTCTGTGATAAGTGCACGTGCTCAGCAGGATATAATGTGTTTAAATACTTAGCAGGATAAAGAGAACGACAAGTAAATTGCTGAAAGTAAATAACACGTCTTTTATAGTGGTATCTGAAGGTGGCGTAATCCTTCAACTAATCCACTTCGGTCTTTCTCAGTTCTGGAATCCACTAAGACAGATAATTGTGTTCACCTAACAAATATCTTCTCTCGATTCCTAAATACACTAGGTTCCCAACCAAGTGTTCCCCCTGAGTTATTCCCCAGCTCCCAGCCAAGTACTTCCTATACTCCTGCTTCTGACTGATGATATGGAGTATTCAATTGGTTTGGGGATATTTCTGTATTCCCTTGCTTCTGACTAATGATCTTGTTTTGGTTTGGGAAAGTAGTAATCTTACTCTTCGCCCATATTACTATATCTTACACCGTTTTTGCAGGCAACATGTCTAGCAGAATACAGGTACCAGTAGCAGGAGGAGTGAGACAGGAGAGTAGATGTTAGAGAGCAGCGTGAGATTGAGTGCTTGGAGCAGCAGGCCACACTATGGAAGGCACAGTAGGATTTCTGGGAGCAACGCTTCAGCGGAGGCGCTTCTAGATCAAATTTATTCCACCTTCGGAGACATCGCTATGGTTAGTCATTCTATACAGACGTTTTCTCTTACACTATTCATTGCTAGGGACTAGCAATTGTGTCGGTTTGGGGTGTTGTCGTGTTGTCGACTATATCATGAGCTTATGTTGTCTCGTACATTGTTTCCTGCTATTTTACTTCTGTTTCTAGAGTCTTTCGTGAGTCTGAGTTGTTCTTCCAAGTCGAACGTCTATTGTAGATCATAAATTTGCTTGCTGCTTATGTTTTGTATGATATTTAACTGGAAGTTGTTTAGTGGATTTAAAATCTTACAAGTGTGTTTTTCTTGTAAATAACAAGTCTGTGTAGCTCTTTGGTCAAAAAAGACGGTGAGAAACCTTTAGCCGATGAAAAAATATTGTACCGGCACCTATGTGATTTATTCGGAAAGTGCAAACTCCCTTGTTTGGGCCTCATCAGTCTCATGTGTACTCTGTGTAAGTTAAGTATGACGAACGACATGCTCTTCATGATCTATTTTATCGATGCTAATCCATTACAAAGAACCGGTTTGGAGAGAAGAATTTTGTTGTGCTGATATGTTTAATTTATACTTGTAATATGTATTGCTTCCCCTGATTATTTAATATGTCTCGTAGTGTATCTGTGGTGCTCGTCATCACCGTAGTCGTGTTGGGCGTGTTTCAAATACTACCTATATATCGGCGTGGTCCTAAAAAACCATATGACCATGAGGGTTGATGGCACGTATACCAAACTGACATGGACAAAAGTGCGGACTTCGGTAAAACAGACACTAACAGAAAAGTGAGACTAAAAGAGTCCATTGTGGCCAATTGATTAGCATATAATTCATAGTATGCAAGAATGTGGTGATATGGAAGTTGGTTTGTATGTTCTGGCAAACTGCTAGTGGAAGGAAAAAGTCCCTTCTGACTTAACTGATTGAGTACATTGCAAGAGTTATTTGAGGCACTTTTGTGACGAATGTCACCTTCCTTTCTCTTAATATTCTTGAGTGATTAACCCACTGGACACTTCCAGAGTGTGAGAGAGAGTTGCACAGGATCCTCTTGTGAGGGATTAGCGAGTTAGGCTTAAGTGCTATTTACTTGAGAAACTTTCTTGTTTGATTTTCTGTACACTGTTCTGCCAAGGTTAGTTCAGTGCAAAACCTTTGCATCTTGTGAATTTAATGTTTACAATGTAGATTCAGTCACTTGGGAGTTCAACTCTTTTATGGGCTTCTTGTTTGTTTTTGTTTTGAGTCTAGTTTGTTTAGGTTGTGTGTTTGCTCGAGGACGAGCAAAGGTTTGGTTTGGGGATTTTGACGAGAAAATATTCTAACGTCTCATTTTGGTCCTTTTTAGCGGTCTTTTGTTAGTCTTTGAACTTAGTTTTATAGTGGTTTTGTATGTTTTTATGCTTTGGTACTTTGTTTGTGTTTTGTAGGATTTTTTGTGTTATTTGGTCCCGGAGGTGAAAATCGGAGTAGAGACATTGGTTATAGATCTCTGAATGAAGAGTAATTGGGCGAAGACAGAAGTGGATTCGGAGTTCGGACAAAGAATTGAGAGGCGTTTTAGCGTGACTTGCAAAAGTGATGATTTACAGAACAGTCTAGCCATTTTAGACATAACTCTCTCATATGAAGTCCGATTTACCTGATATCTATGGCCATGGAAAGATAATTCAAAGGGCTACAACTTTATTTCAAGAAACGTATGAAATTCCTCCTGTAGAAAAATATTTGGACGTCGTAATCTGGCTGGCAGAAAACATCCGCGCAGCGGCGAGGATTTTTGTTCACCGCCGCGAGAACTTACGAGAGCAGATTGCTTGACGGTCTCCTGGTCGAATTCTACTAGGATTCTCTTCGTTTTTTCTCCTTTAAATAGATTTCTTTCACCATAACTTCAGATATAACTCCTTTAACCCTAGATTTACATAGAAAAAAAGCTCAGGAACTAGGTTTTAACATTGAGACATCTCTGGAGCTTGGTTATTCATTGATTTTATTCATCAGGATTATTGGTATTGATTCTCTATTGCTTTCTTCTTTACAATTTGTTCTTTATTCTCATCGATTGAATTGTATGTTATTGCATGCGAGTTTATCATCTCTGTTTCCTATGATTTTTACCATGAATCTTTGCATGCAATTATCAAGTATGAGTAGCTAAACACCTTTGAATACAGTAGTATGTGAAGATTATGCATATTCGTTCTAGGGTTTATCAAAGCACTCATATAGGTTAGTCTCGTATAAAATCTTCATAAAAACTTTCAATTCGATAAGTCCGTATTAAATCCTCTAAATTGTTCATTTTTAAAGATCGTGAATTGATGACACACAATTTCTCCAGTATAATATTTTCTAAGAATAATTGGTTGAATCGAATTTATTGATTTTCTGTACAACAACCACGTAACAAATATGAGTGTTATCCCTAGTTCGAATTAGCATAATTGGATCTTGCTACTGTTTTCATTTTTCTCTCATTGTTGATCATAATTTTTGCTTTAGTCAATCTAGTTAGAAGTATACAAAACCATCAATCAATCTGTTAATTCCTTAGCGAACGACTCTGTGGTTTAGCATTGTCTGTCTACAACAACTGCTTACTAATTGTTTTCTAAGTATTAATTTGAGCATATCAGTGATTGCCCCTACTGGACACTTCCCGGAGTGTGAGAGAATAGATGCATAGGATCCACTTTTGAGGGACTGCTGTTTGAGACTTAAGTTCTATTTACATTGCAAATGAACTTTTTGAACTTGTGCATGTTATCCTGTGAATGTCAGTGTGATGTCAAAGCTTCTGCATTTCTTGGGCTTGTTACATGCAATCGTAGACTCGGTAGCTTGGGAGCTAGACTTTATTTTGTGTCTATATGTTTTTCTTTTAGTTTATCTAGGTTTTTTAGAGAGTCTGTTGCTTGAGGACAAGCAAGGGTTCGGCTTGGGGAGTTTGATGAGTCGGTTTTGTATCGTCTCATTTGGTCTTTTTTACCGTCTTTTTGTCATCCTTGAGTATAGTTTTATTTAGTTTTCCTAGAGTATTTTTTCTGTGTTTGTTCTTTGTATGTTTTGTAGATATTTGGCTAAAACGCGCTAATGGAAGGCAAAATGGTGTATTTTATATGTATCTACAAGTTATGGAGTTCCAATGGCTCGTATGGATGCTAGAAGTGGAGCGGGAAGGCCAAAATATCGAGAATTGGAGTCAAAAAGGCGTCGAAGGACAAAACTGTCAATCCAGAAGAATTTGGCGACGCCAGTTATCAAACTGGCGTACGCCAGCAACTTTCTGTTTCATGTAGAAAGAAACTGGCGACGCCAGTTTTTGTTAAAACTGGCAACACCAGTTTTCTCTTTTCCGTTCCTTCTGCGATTTTGTTTCCTAATTCGTTTCAGACTTCGTTTTCTTTTCCTGGTATTAGAAAACATCGAGATTTACTTTTTCATATTTATTCTATTGTGGATAACAATACCTTGCTCTCGAGCTAGACCTAGTTTTCAAGGCAATTACCCGATTTTGAGGTAACTGAACCGTTTTCCCTTGTAATTCGAAGATTGACGTTGATTGGGAGATTATGTACACAGCTTTGGCATCGATTCGTTTTCGTTCTTCAATTTCTACCTAGGGTTTGTGACAACGAAGGGTAAAATTGTATCAATTCTCTCGAATCTTTGTTTTGTGCTTGAGATTATATTTATTGCTAGTATGATTGTGCTTTCGCTTATCATGAGTAGCTAAACACCCTTATTATGGGCTAGTGACTGATTCAATGCATGCTAGCTAGGGTTTATGTGATTCGAAGTGCATCGGGATTTGATTACTTGTGCTTTTTAGATTAATTGCATATCTTGCTATTACGTTTCATGCGCAATCCATCAATAACACTGCTAGATTAAGCATTTAATCAATACACCCAAATGTTTTCCGTCTTGCTTCAATCTAACAGTTAGTTGCAAACAGTAATAGTAGGATTAGCGAGATTGATTGTAGCCTAGTGGAATTAACGCCTCCACTAGTGCTATTCATTTTTGAACTCAAGTCTGTGACAACTTGCGTATTCAATCCCGTGAATAACATTTATCCTGCTAGATAGCTTGTTGACTTTACCAATCCATAATTTTCCCCGTTCATATTTCAATCTCATTACTATCAATTCGGTTTCTAGGAGTTGCAAGTAGTTATTTGCTTTAGTCTATTATCTCGCTGCCAAGGCAAACCAACATTTATTGCTTTTCATATTGTTGCTTTTATTCTTAAACAAGACTCAGCCTAGTTAAGTCATTCGAGACCGACCGGGGGCTTAACTCTACTACACTACAGGTTTTCGTAGTGCTAAGGATTAACTCTTGGCTCTTAAACAAACATTGAAACTTTGATTTTGACACATCATCTGTGAAGATATCTGAAACTTAAGAGAGACTGAAGATCTACTCTGTATGATGTTCGGGATTAGCTTATGTCTGATGACTTACCTTAACATGGGGAAGTGTGCCATATTTATAGGAAATTCTCAAAGAGGGTGGACTCCTCTGGATCGTGCCAAGTGTAAGGCCTTGATCGAGCCACCAAGGCTTGTTTAGGCCTATGGCCCAATAATGACACTTAGCCCATTACCATTTTGGGCTTTTAGGGGTAGCTCAGTCATTATTGAGAGAGTTTTAGAGGGTGTGACATAGTCTGCCGAGGTTCAAGGTCCGGAGAGGTTGGTCCGGACCGTATTGGGCTGTCCATGGGGAAGTTCCCTAGGTTTGCCCAACTCTTCCGATTCGGACCTTATGACTCGGACCTCCCTACTCTCTAGTGCCAGTCTACTTGGTTGCTTGTGAGATTGTCATGTTGGATCCGAATGATCATCCGTATCGGACCTCGATGGGTCGGACCAGCAGACCTAGGGTTGGACCCAGTATCTTTTAAGTACTCTATCCCCTATTATAGGGAGGACCGGACCCGGGTGGGTCGGACCTGAGGGCCTAGGGTCGGACCCATGGGTCGGATCATTGTGTCTCGGGTCCTTTAGACAACTCGGGACGCCTCAGGAATCGTTCTAAGGCGCCTATGACGGATTGGACATATTTTCGTATCAACATATGTCTCCCTAGTTTCCAAGTATCTTAGTAGAAGATAGTTTGTGGAACTATTGGTTGAGACCGATGAGGATGGGTCGTTCCTTGGTACAATCCGCCTCTCGTAAGCAGAAAAAAGGTGTAATCCGTGCTTCGTAAGGTCCTTAACTTATTCTCTCCCCCCCCCCTTCTTTTTTACCTTTGTTGCTGTCCGAGGGACAGGGTTCGGAGAACTTTGTTGTATGCGTCTTTGTTATCGCAAAGTAAGTTTTTTGTACCGATTCTTCATTTCACTTGGTATTATTGTACGACACCGTTGGACGATTTTTGATCTACGATTGAGATTTAATCCCGAAAAATCGTGACGGTTGGAGTTCCAGATATAGCCCTCTATGAATAGGGGCCTAAGTCGCTTTCATTCTTCACTTTTAGAGAGATGATTTTTGTTCCTGAGCATATCCGAAGTAGTTACACCCGATCCGAAGCAAGTCAAGAGAGGTCCGTAGTGCGTGTTTCCGTGCGAAGTCAGCTACCTTCCATCCACCCATCCGAATACAAGTAAGTTTGCTGCTTTCGTTGCGTGATTCCATTTCCTTTGTTTGTTGTCTTTTCCATTAAGCTGCTCGGATCTATGCTCATGATGCGTAGGTTAGTAATAAACAATGTTTTGGCTATGTTGACTAACACCGAGTAACCATCTTACTAACTCCGAACTAACTTCGTCCGGTAGATTCACTTTCTTGTCCCCGATTTTTTAAATTTTTTCCTCCTTTTTTAATATACATAAACGGCCTCTCGGACTGCCATCTTAGAGCTTACGAAATTGCTTTCTCCTTTCCCTAGGATATCCGAGAGTGATAGTCAGAACCGATCCGAGGCTGAGGGATATGTCTCCGACGCGTCATCTTTATCCGACAGCTCTGAGGAGATTGACATTATTGGTGATGACGAGTCAGCAGAGCTGGAGCAATCTCCCCGTCCGAGCCGAGAAGAGCCCGAGGTAAGCTCCTTGCTTCGGTTAGTTGTTTCGGGTTCAGGGTCTCCGAAGCATCGGGATTTCCTGCGAGTCTCTAATGTGCAGGGTGTTGGTGCGGCTCAAGAGACAAGCTCGCGGATTATAGGAGCTCGCCGTCCATGCCGTGTTGGGAAGGAGCCTGAACTTCCGGTAGAGATTCGATCCCTCATTCGCAACCTAGGTTATAATTTTAGGAGTAACCATAATTCAATTCCGTTCGTTCCGGATCCGCAGGAGCCTGACATCGAGGAGGTGCATGATACCTCCGAGGCGCCTCCCGAGTTAGGTATGTTCGAAGAAGGTGTTGAGGATCGGGTCCAAGTAGCTGTTCCCCTTCGGACGGTGGTAGAGCTGGGTTCGTCGTCCGAGGATGATAGAGTGGAGGAAGAGGTCCGTGCTGAGGATGATGGTTCCGAGGAGGAGGAGGAAGAAGAAATGCTATATGCCCATGTTTTTCGGAGGGCATCTGCTAGTCAAGCGGGCCTGAGCCACCAGATGACCGAAGAGGAATTGCCCGAGGGGCTTAAGAGGGGCGAAGACGTGTTCCGAGTGAGTTTTCCTCGATCAAGGGACGAAGTTACTCACACTGATCCGGAGAGTGAATGGAATGAGGATGGCACTTTGCCCACCTGTCCTTCGATTATTCTGGCTGAGGAAGTGGAGGAACTTCGGAGGATGTACGAGATTCCGGAGTGCGTGGAAATTCTCGTTCCGGACGAGTCACATGCTTTCTACAGTCCGCCTCCGGGATACATGTGCGTCCATGAAATAAGTCTGCATTGCGGGTGGCGGCTGCCCGTGTTGTCCGAGTTCCTGGAGATTTTGAGTAGCATGGGGTTAAGCCCGCATCAAATAATCCCCAACTCGCTCGGAAACCTGATGTGCTTCGGGGTAATGTGTAAATATAAGGACATCCCGGTCACATTTGATAACTTCAGAAAGTTGTTCAATATTAGTGTAAGTAATAGGAACAGTTTGTTTTATACGTTCGTATGTCGTCAAGCATACACATTTTTTGTCGACCCCCTTTCTTCGTTGGGGATTCACTGGTGGAAGAGATACTTCTTCATCCGGCAGGCTCTGAAGCAAGGGCAATCCGAAGCGGACAGGCCAAAGTGGCAATTTGAGAGGAAATTTTTTCGAGGTAGGCTGCCAGACTGAAAACCTCCGGCTCAAAACGTCCCTTTATGGATGCAAGCTCTCCATCTGAATCAGGATCCGGAGAAATACTTCTTCCGAGGGTTGATATGCCAACCTCTTCCTTATCTGGCCGGCTTTTCGGAGCCAAGTTTCTGTGATGGAAAGAAGGACTTGAGTAAGTGTTTCTTCCATCAGGCACGTGGGGTGTCTTCCGAGTCAATGGTTATTTACTTTGTTTGTAGTTACAAATTGTAAATTTCTGTTATCTTGCATCTTATTGTCACTCGGATGTGCAGATTTTTGGTTCGAGTACACCATGTCCACTATGCGAGAGTTGAAGAGGAAGCAGAATGCTGCGTAGAGAAAGGAAATGGAGGATGGTACTCGGACCCAAATTATCAAGACTTCCACTATGCTGCTTTCCGAGCGGAAGAGACTCGGAGGGCCGCCACGGGCGAGTAGGCCCAGACAATACCTACCTCGGACAAGGGTAAGGTAGTTGGTTCGAAGGGGGCCAAGAAACCTCCGAGATCTGTGTCTCGGGATACCCCTGCCAGTGGCTCGAGCGCTGCAGCTGGGCAAAAGCGGTCGTCCGAAGGTCCAATCCCTCCGACCAAGAAGGGCAAGGGAAAGATGAGTGATGCGCCGGAGCTGGAGTTGGATGCTGAGGTGGCTCGGCTGGCTGCTGCCTCGGATTGCGGAGTTGATCGCTGCTCAACGCAAGGTTTGTTTATTTTCTGATTGTTGTTACTCTCTTTGGCTCGGAACTGTCTCTCTAACTTTTTAATGTCGGTTGTTCTCAGCTTGCTGCCGCCGTTCAGGCGTGCTCCATGGTGGCTGGTCGGAGGGCCACACTAGAGGAAGACCTGGCCAAGGCTAAGGCTGCTCGGGCGGTTGAGATGTCTCGGTTGAATAGTCTATTTGAGCGGCAGAAAAAGACTATTGCTGCAAAGAAGGAGGCCGAGTCGGAGACAGCCAAAATGAAAAGCGCCATCCTAGCGTTGGAGAGGGACTTGAAAGTTCACCAAGACAGCTTGGATGAGTTCGTTGGCGTCTCCCGGAGCTTCAAAGATATGATGCTGAGTGAGCTGCTAAAGGTCCGGACAAGGGCCGTCCAGGATTTCTGGGGCTCGAACTCCTACAAATTCTTGCTCGAATCCAAGTATGACGAAGCTCGACAGGATGGGTTTGATGCGGCTATGGACCAGTTCCAGAGGAAAGGTTGGATTCCGAGTGGCTGTGAATTGGAGGCTGAAGGCGTTTCTGCTTTCAAAGAGGCCGATGGTTCGGACTTTGCTCCAGAGGGTGTCTCGGATGAAGACTTGCTCCAATGCGAGTTTGTGGAGCTGGTCTGTGATGAGACAGAAGACAAGAAGTTCGACCACGGTGGTCCGTATCTTCCGCATTTCGTGCCCCGGTTGCTGATGTCTAGTGTCTTTGTTCCTTTGGAGGACCACTTGGAGCACAACCGAGACTGGTTGACTTTGCCCGGACCTGTCCAAGGTTTCGATCTGGACTTGGACTTGATGCAACGATGCCCTGCCTTCCTGAAAGAGTGTCAGGCTCAGAGAGATAGGAGGTTGTCCCAAGAAGCCAGAGAACGGGGTATGCCCCAGGGAGTGAAGGCGGGGTATGCCCTAGATCTCTGTAATTGTGAGCCTTCGGGCCTTGAGATAATGTTATTTCCTTTTTAGTCGTTGTTTTGTATAACTTGCTTTATCTATACATTTGACTCGGTATCTGTGTTATTGGTCCGGGCTCGTTGGTGGCTCGGAGCAACTTTTATTACTGGCTTGTGTTATTGTCTTTCCGAATGCATGCTTCTCCTTGCGTGTTTGAATTTGTAAAACTAATCAGTAACTCTAGGTTTTCATTGTCTCGGCTTGTTCGGATATTGTGTCCGAGTCCACGAGGCCCAATTTCCCCGGACATTAATTGCCTTAGGTAAATTCTCCTTTTGCTGGATCGTGGGATGGTCGGACACGGTGTTCGTCCGAATCATAGTTCCTAATGTTTATTGCCTTGAGTAAACAGGAATGATTCGGAGCCGTGTCTTCAAATGTTAACCGTACAGAAAAAATTAGTTTTTCCAAAGCTGTAACAAGTGGGACTGGTTCGGATGTTATCATCCTGCTCGGTCCGTAGGGACTCAGTGCGCCGTTCCGAATCATGTTGGTTTCTGAGAAGTTGGTAAAAAAGTAAATAATCAGTAAAAAAGTCGAGTGACTTGCTACGGGTCGCAGTTGGTACGGAGGTTGTCATGGAAGCCTCGAGCTGACGCATCCGAACGGGTATTTCACTTAAGAAGGCCGGCAATGTGAAGGGATTTTTTAGGTTGGGCCAATAGCGGCCCAAGCGTTAGGCCCAAGTCCAGGCCCAAGCCCATCACTGGCTGTTACGGGCCACGTGGCGACTACTGATTGGTTATTCATTTCTATATATACCCTTGGATTGTACGGCTTTTCGTCAGATCATTCCATCCCTTTTATTGTAATAAGTGGTCCGGACGTCTGACGAGTGGGTTTATACCACCGTCCCTATGCCTCTAAAGGTTTTCCGATGTTTCGGAAATCTCTCCGGGTCAGATCATGCTGGAGACGATGAAGTCGAGTTACTCGGATGCAAGCTCCTTTGGATCCTCATGCTAATTTTCTTTCTCTAGGGCTGTGGTTGGTAGCAATAGTTTGAGCCCCAGAGGGGGAAGATTAGCTCGATGGCACGTGGGATTACGCAACATTAATCTATGAATTCTTAGCATATCTGAGTCGTTTCTCTTCGAGTCTACATCCGGGGGACGACAAGTCGGCAGGATTGGTTTGGTAGAAGCCCTTCCAGTATTCCGAGGTTCGGTGTAAGATCCGCCCGGGATGTTGGAAGGCCTTCTATCAAAGCTGTCTCGTTGAGTTGTTCGTCTTCCGGATAGACGTAGGGGCCCGACCCATCTATGATAGGTTTGGTCGTATCTTTCCCTTTTTTCCAAGTATAGGAGGCCCGAGAGGGTCTACTTGCTTAGTTTGGAAGGAAAAGGGGATACCGCCACTCTCTCTTGGAGGCATGTCGGAAAACGTTTGCTTGAGTAAATTGTTCGGCTCACCCTTGTGGTTCTGTGACCGAGTAGTCCGGTTTCATTGGTAACTTCATTCCAGAATTGAAGGCCCGGGGGGCTTCTTGTAATTCTGGAAGAGAGTTCCTGATTATGCTGGTCTTGTTGGGGATCAGAACTGCAAACCATCGTGATCTAGCTACATGATTAAGGTCCGCTGGTCCGTGTTCGAGCAGCCTGGTTGTATCGGAAACTTCGTTCCCAGAATTGAAGGCCTGTGGGGGCTTCTTGCAATTCTGGAACGGAGTTCCTGACATTACCGATCTTTTTGGGAGTTGGCTTGGTGGATGCTTCCGGAGTGACTTGGATCGTTCCGATTATCCGGGTTGTTGCCTTCCAAATACTTGAGTAATTCGAGAAGGATTCATTGTAGTATCTGGTAGGAGACGATCCGGATTGTCGTGGTGATATTTGCGTGTTTTGGAACCGTTTCTTCCGTTCAGAGGTCATGAAGCACTCTATCGGGATTTCTCGAATGGCCTTGATTGTCCTTGTCGTTCGCTCCAAGATACTAGGTTGTCCGAAAGGAACTCCATAATCTCTGGGACCTGAACTTGTTTTGTTGATAGTTCTTCCTTATCCAGAATGTTTGCAGGTGTAGAATCGATTATGACCGAATCGGGTTCGTTCTAATAAGCGCTCGGAAGTACAAGATCGTCCTTCTTAAAGATGGAGCTTTTGGAAGAGTAGTAGAGTTAACTAGAATAGGTGCTTGTGTCTTTGTAAGCTTGATCAGGGCTCTTCGGGCTCTTCACTTTGTAACACGGTCCTCACTTTGTTTGAATAAAATGCGCTTGTTTTTGTTATCGTTGTCTTTCTATTTCATTGTGTTAAGCTTACTCGGATCGGTGTGCAACTTAGACCCGAAACGAGCAGCTAGGTGACTTTCCTTGTGATTTGGTCGGGCAACGGGGTCCGAAGGACTTGACCTGAGTGGAGTGAAGATGTGTTATGAAAGCAAAGTCGTATTGACTTGACGGAAATCGAATTACAACTTGGGGGCTTCGAGGCCTGTTCATAAACACAAAAATAGATCGACAAAAAGTGCCAGACATTGCAATGCTCCTTTCCTAAGTGTAGAACTTTTGGAGGTTCTTGGCATTCCAAGTTCTCTTCAAGGCTCGCCCTTGGTCGTCTTGTAGCTCAAAGCTTCCACTGACTCTGGCTCCACTAACTTTGTACGGTCATTCCCATCTGGGCTTGAGTTTCCCAACATTGCTTAGAATATCGGCTCTTCTGAGGACTAAGTCTCCGACTTCTATATCTTTGGGGAAGACATGCTTGTTGTAGGCTCGAGCAGTCATGGCTTGGTATCGGAGTAAGTTAGCTAATGCCTTACTTCGTTTGTCTTCAAGGAGCTCAAGATCGTAGATCGTTGCGACTTCATTGTCAGCCGGGTTGTACTGCTACTTCTAAAGGAATGACTGCCTCAGATCCATAGACAAGGGAAAAAGGCGTCTCTTGTGTAGAGGTCCGAGTCGTCGTCCTATGAGCCCAAAGGACCGCGTCGAGATCATCTGCCCAACTATCTTGGGAGGTCCTCAACCTTTTCTTCAAAATTTTGACGATGGTCTTGTTGGTGGCTTCTACTTGAACATTAGCTTGGGGGTGGCCAACGGAAGTGAAGCGCTGTTCTATTTTGAAAGATTGAAGCCATTCCTTCAGTCTTACCCCCGAGAACTGAGCCTCATTATCTGACTCTAGGACTTTTGGAAGTCCGAAGCGGCAGATGATGTTCTTCCAGATGAATGTCCGTACCCTGCTTTCAGTGATGGTCGAAACTACCTCTGCCTCAACCCATTTAGTGAAATACTCTACTGCCATGATCAAGAACTTCTTCTGATGGGTTCTGCGTGGGAAGGGACCAACTATGTCCATGCCCCATTGATCAAATGGACATGCTATAATTGACGGAATCATAGGGTTGGTCGGGCGATGTGGTACGTTGGCATAATATTGGCAGTCTTCGAAAGCTCGCGCAAAGTTGGCGGCGTCAGTGTCGATGGTAGGCCAATAGTATCATTGTCTTATGATCTTATGCGGCAAGGTTCTTCCCCCGGAGTGACTTCCACAACTTCCAACATGGATTTCCTCCATCACAGTCTTCGCTTCCTGGGGATCCAAGCATCTCATGTGGGTGCCGGTAAAGGATTTTTTGTCAAGATCATCTCCCATGATGAAGTATCTGTTGGTTCGGTATAGGATCCTCCTTGCTTCTCTAGGATCTGAAGGTAGAGAACTATCCTTGAGATGGTGGAATATGTCAGTCATCCAGTTTTTTGTAGTGCTCAAGAGGAAGACTTGTCCACTAGAGTTTTCCAAGGAGGAGTCCGTGCGGGTCATCAAGATGACACTTCTCGTGTCCAGAGCTCCTAAGGCCGAGGCATACTTGGAGAGGGCATCAGCTTTTTCGTTCCATTCCCTGTGGAATTGGTCAAGGGTGAAGTCCCCAAAATGCTCAACCTCTTTTTTCGAGAAGTTCCAAGTACTTGATCATGTTAGGCCCTTTAGTGGTAAAGGACCCGGAGAACTAGGATTGCACGAGTTGTGAATCTGTGTAAGCCTTAATTCTTTTCACCTGAAGAGCTCTCGCCATCCTTAGGCCGGTGAGGAGTGCCTCATACTCAGCCTCGTTGTTTGTTAATTTAAAGTTGAGGGTGATGGCGTATTTTAGCTTGGCTCCTTCAGGACTTTCAAGAAAAATTCCTATTCCTCCCAATTGTCCAGTAGAGGATCCGTCCACTTGTAATATCCAACAATCCTTGTCTCTCAACTTGTTCTCCACAGTGAGAGTAGGCACCTTTTCCTCCTCCTGCTTCTTGTCGGAAGATGCAGGTGTCGAAGTGTTGGATGCCTCATCTAGGAGAAACATGTGCCTCACCCTTAATGAATCGTCCCTGGGTTCTTGATACTTGGTCCAAAGCTGGAGACTATTCCCGTGTGTCTCTTGGGGTTTGTTCTCTTTTGCTTTCACTTTCTCCAAGGAGTCTTTTACTTCAGTGATCATGACGTGGCTCATGTCCTTTTGTGGGCATTCTGTTTCCCCTTCTGTTTCCGCCGGATAATCTACCAGGAAGTCGGCAAGGACTTGTGCTTTTTTGGCAGATGGAGCTTGATAACCGATATCATATTCACTTAGTTCGATCGCCCACTTGGATAAACGTCCTGACTGGTCTGGCTTACCTAGGACATGTTTGAGTGGTTCATTGGTGAGGACCACGATTCGATGAGATTTGAAGTAAGGCTTTAGTCGTCGTGCAGTGTAAACTAGCGCGAAGGCGAGCTTCTCGATCTTGACATTTCTGGCCTCGGAGCCCACAAGTGCTTTGCTCAAATAGTAGATTGGTAAATGGTCGTTGCCTTGTATCCGCACCAATACAGAACTCATTGCTTCATCAGTAGTGGCCAGATAAAGGTAAAGAGGTTCGCCCTCTATCGGTTTAGATAAGAGGGGCAGTGAGAGGAGGTATCTTTTCAGATTATCCAGGGCCTCTTCACACTCCTTTGTCCACTTGAACTTGTCTCCCTTCCTTAGAATCTTGAAGAAGGGTAAGTTTTTCTCGGCGGACTTGGAGATGAAACGGCTTAATGCCATCACCTTTCCTAAAATCTTCTGAACTTCATTGATAGTTTTTGGCTGTGGTAAGTCCAGGATTGCCTTTATTTTCTCCGGATTAGCGCTGATACCTCTCTTTGTGACCATGTAGCCAAGGAACTTTCCTCCCTTTACTCCGAACGTGCACTTTTCAGGGTTCAAATTCATCCCGTATTTCCTAAGGATGGAAAAGCAATTGTTGAGATGCTCGATGTGCTCCTCTTCAGTCTTGCTTTTTACAAGCATGTCGTCCACATAGACTTCATGGTTTTGCCCAATTCTTCTTTGAACATCTTATTTACCAGTCGTTGGTATGTAGCACCTGCGTTCTTGAGGCCAAATGGCATGACCTTGAAACAGTAGACCCCTCCTGCCGCAAAGAAGGCTGTCTTCTTGATGTCTTCCTGGGACATCCTGATTTGGTAGAAGCCTTGATATGCATCCATGAAGCTCAGGAGTGCACATCCTGCGGTGGAATCAACTAGCTGGTCTATGCGGGGTAATGGATAAGGATCTTTTGGAAAAAACTTGTTGAGTCTAGTGAAGTCATTGCACATTCTCCACTTTCCCGGAGCCTTTTCGACGAGGACCACGTTACAGACCCAATCGGAATAACTGACTTCCTCGATATGTCCTGCTTTCATCAACTTGTCCACCTCTCCTGCTATGATAGCATCCTCAACAGGCCCAAAGTCTTTCCTCTTCTGTCGGATGTGTTTTACCGTTGGATTCATGTTCAGACGGTGAACTGCGATCCTTGGGTCTATCCCCTTAAGATCATCGGTGCTCCAGGCAAAGATATCGTGATTGTCTCGAAGGCATGTGATGAGCTTCATCTCTACTTCTGTGTTCATCTCCGTTTCGATCCGAGTTATCTTTTCCAAGCTCCCCTCGATCAACTGAACCTCTTTCAGGGCTTCATGAGGTTCTATCCTGGCAGTTTTGGGGAACTTTTCCCTGAGCGACCCAACACCAATTTCTTTCTTTAGTGGAGTAAGAGCCACAGGAGGAGGGCTCCTGGGTCTCTTAGTGACCGAAAGAACGGGTACTGTGGCTCCTCTGGCTGACATGATGTAGCATTCCCAGGCTTCTCTAACATTGCCCACTTCTTCACCCACACCGTTTGGGGTTGGGAACTTTACCCTGTTGTGCAGGGGAGAAGCGATTGCCCTGAATTGGTTAAGTCCTGGGCGGCCCAGGATCACGTTATAGTCGAAGGTGCTATCGACTACCACAAAGAGGATTGTCTCAGTCACTCTTGTCGGAAAGGTGCCTATGGAGACTTGTAGTGGTACACTTCCAATGGGACGTACTACAGATCCTCCAAAGCCCGCCAAAGAAGTATGCACACGCCCATAATGAATTCGTCCCAAGTGCATTTGCTCCACGGTCCTTTTGGAGATGACATTGGAAGAACTTCCTGTGTCGACAAGTACTTTGTTGACCTTGTAAGTGACGATAACCAGAGAAACAACCAAAGGAACGTCGGGGTCCTTGAGATCTCGTCCACCAGACGTTGGTGGGGGGATTTCACTATCATCAAAGGTGATGGCGTTTGTGCCCTTCAGGGCTGAAGGAGCATAGGCTCTATCGTTGTTTCTCAAGTGTTGCGCGGTCCTTTCCCTTGCATTTCGACTGTCTCCCCCAGTTGGTCCTCCCGCAATGGCATTGATAACTCCGCTATAGGGGAGGTTTTCCATATCCATGTCATCGTGGTACCCTCGGTATCCTTGGGCATGCTGAGGTGGGATCCCCGCTGGAGGTGGTGGTAAGGACCCTGTCGGAGGTTCCGAACCACGCTCCTCCCTTCTTTGTTCATTCTTCTGGTGTCTGGAAGGTTCCTCTTCATATATAGGTTCTTTCAGTTTTCCGCTCCTTATCATCCCTTCTATTTCTGTCTTCAACTAGACATAGTCCTCCGTTGAGTGACCTTTTTGCTTATGGAACCTACAGTAGTCCTTGGAAGCTTTGTTCTTCTTGTTACTCCTCGTAGGTTTTGGCCATTGTATATCCAAGTTTTTCTCAACGATGGAAGCCAAGATGTCGGATCTTGGTCTGTTGAGGCGAGTATACTCGGCGTATCTTCTTGGAGGAGTCTTCTCTCTCCGGAATTCCCTCTTATCTCTAAGTTCCCTTTTTTGTTCAAACTTTCCCTGACGAGGAGGAGGCTCTTGCCTTACTTGCTGTTTTCCCCTTTTGGCTCCAGCTCTTATCGGAACATTTTGCCGATACTCTTCTCCATACAAGACTCCTTCACAGATATCTTCCAAGTACTTTTCAGTTGTGATTTCTTCATTGGAAAGCTTTTTCCTGAGATCATCATTATAAGTGTTGGCATATAGGTGTCGGACCCGTTCTTTGATGCTATGAGGTTCTACTTGGCGTACTTCGGCATTGAAACGGTCAAGAAAGGTTCTAAGGTCCTCATGCTCTTTCTGGATTATTCTTGCCAGGTGCTCAACTGACCTCTTTCTCTTCTTTGCTTTCTCAAATCTTTTCTGGAAGAGGGAAGCGATATTCGCATAGGACTTGATGGAACCATTAGGCAGTGAGGTCCACTAATCCATTGCTTCCCCAAAGAGTGTAGTGGAAAAGTTGAGAGCTTTCATGTTGTCATTCAGGCCGTTGGTCTCCATCTTACTTTCGTATCTAGTAAGGTGCCCCACAGGACAAGTATCTCCGTAATAGTGTTCAAGGTTTGGAATAGTGGAGTCAGGGTGTTTTCTTTCCTTCCTGATCTCGTCACATAGAGGATTGGGAGCTCTAAGAGTTACCTTCTCATGTGACTTCACCATCTTGCTCAGAGTGGCGATTTGCGTTTCTAAGGCCTTTTGTTGAAGATAAATCTGCTCAGCTGTTAGCTTCTCCCCAGTCCTGGGGTTGATGGCCACATCTTGAGGAAGGTTTGAGTTGTCTCATAGTCAATAGTGGCAAGGCGAGAGAAAAGTTCCACAGGAGTGATATCTGGCATTCCTTGGTTAAAGTAGAAAAACTTTGTGTGTTCCCAGTTATGATTTAGACTTCTCACAATGGTTTTAATCTTTTCTGACTGGGTATATCTATTACTTTCACCAAGTGCAGCCATGTCACTCATGAGTGTTGTAAACCGGAAATCTAGTTCTTCAAGAGTCTCTGTGGGACCTTGTTTGAAATATTGGAATTTTAGCTTCAAAACTTCGAACTTATTTTCCTTTGTTTTTTCAGTGCCAGCACAGATTTCTTCAATCAGTTGCCAGGCCACTTTCGCCGTTTTTGCACCCCACAGTTTACACTGTATGTGCTCTGGAGTAGAACGTATGATGATATTACGAGCCTGTCCATCCAATCTATTTCTCTTGGCATCTTTCGATGTCCAGAGTTCTCTGGGATTTGGTTCGTAAATAACTTGACTGGCAGGTCTCCCACTGGTTGATGCATCTGTCTGTGAAGACCTATCACTTTGTTCTCTGTCT
The DNA here is from genome assembly GCA_026545765.1 of Plantago major. NCBI lineage: Eukaryota > Viridiplantae > Streptophyta > Magnoliopsida > Lamiales > Plantaginaceae > Plantago > Plantago major. Next base: position 73,582,864 of record CM048839.1, read on the forward strand.
CTACCATTAGAAACCTCTATGACTTGCTTGAGTTGTTGAATGACTATTGGGCCATTCTTTATTACTTCGATCATTTCGTCACTGATGGCTTCTAGGTGGAGCATCATGTTGTTCTTCCATTTTTCATAATTCTCTGGCTTGAGAATTGGGGCGTCACTTAAAGACACCCTGCAGCAAACACACTAAACAAACTTATCAAGTGTAGGTGAAAAGCAGTTAGTGGGCACTTATCTAGGATCTAGGTTCAGTGCAGAAGGCTTGGGAACCCCCTGCTCTGATACCACTTGTTGGTCCAGATAACGGCAAAGTAAAAGACTAGCGGGGGGGGGGTGAATAGTCTTTTAAAAACTTTTGTCGATAAGCACAATTTCTCAGATATCTGTAAAGATATCTGATACTTAATTTCAGAGAGCGGAAGACTTCTGAGATATGTGCACGTGTTCAGCAAGATAAGTGTAAGTACTTTGCAATATAAGTAAAACAAGTAATAAACTGCAGATAGTAAATAACACACGTCTTTTTATAGTGGTATCTGAAGGTGGCGTAATCCTTCAACTAATCCACTTCGGTCTTTCTCAGACCTAGAATCCAATAAGATAAATGAGGTAACCTTACAGATATCTTTTCTTAGATTCCTAAAAGCACTAGGTTCCCAACTAAGTGTTCCCCTTGAGTTATCCCCCGGCTTCCACAGCCAAGTACTTCCTGTACTCAGAAACCTTTTTGAGCTATTCCTTAGCTTCCCAAGCTAAGTACTTCCTGTGCTCAACAACCTTGGAGTTATTCCTTAGTTTCTCAAACTAAGTACTTCCTTTACTCCACGCCGTATATGGTGTTGGTTTTAGGTTTGCTTGTCAGGTGAGCTTCTTTAATAACTTGTTCAGTTATTCAGATAGCTCTGTGAATCAAGTATACTTAATACACTTTGCAATGTATGGTATCTTGTTCTCTACTGACCCAAGTCTATGGTAAGTGTTCAAGAGAATAAAACTTAGATATGAAATCTTAGTTCAACTCTTTCACAGATAACAATGCTCGTAGAGGATCAGGACACTTAGAACTTTTGTGCTACTTAGAATCAAGAGCTTTGGTCGCAATAGAAAGCTTGAAGGTAAGTAGTTTGCTTGAGAGCGCTTGTGTGAGTATTCAATGTGTTTTGAGGTCTAAGTTCTGTGTGTTCTCAAGCAGTCTAAGTGTTGATATTTTTAGATGAATTTGAGTGCCGTTTGAATAGTATCCGTTAGGCTTAAATCAAATTCAAACTATTGATATCTGAATATAATCTTTAAAGAGTTTGTCTTCTTCTTGAAGCTACCGTTTTGTTCGAGACATTTACATGCATGCATTTAGTGCATCAGACTATATTTTGTCCTGTAGTGCCAACGGAACTATGCATGGTATCAGAGATCTTTATACAATCAGAGTTTTCTGAAACATTGCATGTTCTTTTCCAGAGATCATCATAGCTCCAGATACCACTTGTTTAAACAACTTGTTATAATATGTTTCTTTTTCAGAAGCATATTTTATGTCCAAGGTATCTGAGTGTAGATATCTGTGGGCACTTTCCTCGTCTCAGAAACCATTTATTCTCAGATATCTTTTGCAACTCGTGTGTTTCAAAACACTTGTTTCTCCAAGATATCTGGACACAGGTATCTGAAAAACCCTTGTCTTCAGCAATCTTGTGCAGTCTTCAAATCTTCAACTCCATTGAACTTTTCCTGCTGGATGCCTTCTTCTTGGTCTTCTTCAGAAAATAAAAATTACATTTTGAGACCTAACATCCTATACAAGCTTTGCTAGACTATCATACTTAGTGAGTTTCCTCTTTTACAGTGTTCAAGTGAACTAAGAGTACTATTCACCTTTCTGAGCTAAGATAAGTCATTAGGTTGCTGATCAAAATCTAAACAGATATTCCTAATTGGTTCCAACCCGTTGTGTTATAAAATGTTCCAAATCTTGTTGACGTAACCCATTTAAAAGCCTATTCTAATCCAGTAGCAATATCATCTATCGTATTTATGTTATTCGTATTTAAGCATTTGTTGGTCCAGATAACGGCAAAGTAAAAGACTAAGGGGGGGAGGGGGTGAATAGTCTTTTAAAACTTTTGTCGATAAACACAATTTCTCAGATATCTGTGAAGATATCTAATACTTAGATTCAGAGCGCGGAAGACTTAAGATAGATAAGTGCAGAAACCGTTAAAGTGTGTGTGTGTGTTCCTGAAATATAAGTACAAAAAAGTAAATAACACAACAAGTATAATGGTATCTGGAGGTGGCGTAATCCTCCAACTAATCCACTTCGGTCTTTCAGAGACCTAGAATTCACTAGAATAGATAATTGAGTTCTCCTTACAAAAATCCTATTCTACAATTCCTTTAAACAAATGGTTCCCAACCAAATGTTCCCCCTGAGTTGTTCCCCGGCTTTCACAGCCAAGTACTTCCTGTACTCAGAAATCTTTTTGAGTTATTCCCTAGCTTCCCAAGCTAAGTACTTCCTATACTCAATAACCTTGGAGTTATTCCTTAGTTTCCCAAATCAAGTACTTCCTATACTCCGGTAACCTTGGAGTTGTTCCCCGATTTTCCAAACTAAGTACTTCCTGTACTCCACGCCAGTGATGGTGTTGGTTTCGGTTTGAGTTGTCAGATGAGCTTCTTTAAAAATTTTCAGTTAATCAGATAGCTCTCTGAATCAAGTATACTTAATACACTTTGCAATGTATGGTATCTTGTTCTTTTTACTGACCCAAGTCTCAGATAACTGTTCAAGAGAATGAATCTTAGATACTTGATCTTTTGTTTAAACTCTTTCATAGATAGCTGTGCTTGTTTAGGATCAGGACACTTAGAACTTTAGTGCTACTTAAGATCAAGAGCTTTGGTCGCAACAGAAAGCTTTGAGGATAAGTAATTTGCTTTGAGAGAGTAAGATGTTCAGTGAGTTCTGTGTTTCAGCGTCGCGTGTTCTCAAGCTGTCTAAGTGTTGATATTTATAGATGAATTTGAGTGCCGTTTGAATAGTATCCGTTAGGCTCAAATTCAAACTATAGATATCTGTGTATAATCTTATGTGAGTTTTGTCTTCTTCTTGAGTCCGTTGCTTTTGTTCGTACATTTCGTCGTGCATTAAATGCATTGTACTATACTTTTTGTCCTGTAGTGCCAACGGAACTATGCTTTGTATCAGAGACTAGTATTATCTGATTCTTTGCACGTCCTTATCTTCAATCTTCAGATACCACTTTTATTGAAACAACTTTGTTTGCAATATATATATTTGTTTTTCAGAAATGTGGTTAAAGCTAAAGGTATCTGAGAATAGATATCTGTGGACACTTTCCTTGTTTTCAGATAGACCTTTCATTTCTCAGATATCTCTTGTGACACAGTTTGTTTAAAACTATTCGTGTCTTCAAGTATCTGGCGAAGGTATCTGAAAAAACTGTTTCAGTAATCTTGTGCAGTTTCTTCAAGACTTCAATGTCGTTGAGCTTGTTCTGCTTGGATGTCTTCTTCTTGGTCTTCTCTTCATAAAATAAAAAATTACATTTTGAGACCTAACATCCTATACAAGATTAGCTAGACTATCATACTTAGTGGGTTTCCTCTTTTACAATGTTCAAGTGAACCAAGAGTACTAATCACCTTTCTGAGACTAAGATAAGTCATCATGTTGCTGATCAAAATCTAAATAGATATTTCTAACAAAATATCTAACAAATTTCCTAACAAATTTCCCCCTTTTTGATCAGTCAACGATGACTATCTGACCTATTACAAATCTGGATGAGTGAACAATCCAACACTTAATCATGTCTTAAGATTTTTTCAATTTATTCAATTAAGTGCAGAAAGTAAACATCAACCAAATCACAAGGTGTGATCTTTGGTGACAAGTTATCTTTTATAGAATACTATCTCAGAGTAAGTTCTTCAGATAAGTTACAAAGAGAGATTACAGATAACTTCAATACATCAACCAAGTTTAGCTCAGTCAGCAAAAATACAAAAATACATAGTAAATTAGGACAACAGGAGTAACCAAGCTCCAAGTAAACATCCTAATAAACTAGTCTTCAAGTCTTCAACTCTTCAAGTCTTCAACAGTAGTTCTATGGATCAGTCTGCAAATTTCCTATCTCCAAACCTTTTGATGTCATCAGAATAATCATAGAGAAGCATTACGACGAGCATCTCGGTGTCTCGCAAATCCACAGACCTCTTTGTAGGTTTTGGTAGGATTTTTCTTGACAAAATGTTTGACCCACAGATACTTTCCCCACTTCCAGGCATGCTCTATTCTGATATCTGAAAGCTTGAAGTATTCGTAGATAATCCTCAGATATCTGATGTCACCCTTGTATTGATCTTCAATTAGATAGAATGACTCATAGGGTTCCACAGCATGTCTTGCTCTTGTGCTTGTTCCTGTGATATTCAGAATTCTGTGCACATCATCTGGCTTTCCATATGGACATTCATCAGAGAGGTCCTTTCTCATGGCTTCAGTTCTCTTGACAACTTCAAAATCCAACCAGGCTTTAATGTGATTGGTGTTGATCAAGGTTGGCTTATCTTTTCTTCATGCCATAAGTTGTTTATGGATTGGTTCTGGAAATCTTGAATTTACCAATAGATGCTTAAGTTCCAGAATCCAATAGCCATTTTTCTGATTGATGCACCTGTAGACAGAGGAATCATTGTCATACTTCACATACTCTATTTTGGCTTCTTCTGGCCTGAGTGGAAGTTGACTTTGTCTTTGCTCAGCTCTCAGTCTGTTCCTTCTCTGTCTTGAATTCTCTTTGGGGTTGTTGCTTGAAGAACCACCCTGGATAGACTTGGTATTTCCAGAGGGTGTTTTAGCTGCTAGGGGCTTTGCAGCTATGGGCTCAGTTAGGCTTTCAATTTTCCTTTTTCTGTGAAGAGGAGCTTCATCTTCATCAGTTTCCTCATCATCATCAAGATTAAATCTTGTGAGAGTTTTACAGCCTTCTTCAATGCCCAGGGACTTGATTTTGCCTTCTTCTTCTTCAGAAGATTCATCAATCCCTTTAACTTGTCTTCTCCTTGGAGCCTTGGTACTCCTTGGAGGTTTCTGTGCCATGGCCCTTGTTATCATTGTAGTTCCTTCAGTAGGTTTCTGGGAAGCAGCTACTATTTGCAAAGCAGCTTGGCTTGAGGAGGGTTCATTGATTCTGAGTGGTGGCTGGGAAGTTTTCACGTTTCTTCTTCCTCTCTAAGCCGCACCAGCTCCAGATTTCTTCTTGTTTTCTTCTCCTTCTTCCCATTCCCCCCGAATTTGAGGTCCAGATTTGTACACTCTTTCCCCCTTAGTCATTGTTGGCTGACTCAGTCTCATAAAAGAATCTGAGAGAGAGTTAAAATGCCCTTGTAAATAATTATAGGCAGTGACCAACTTCTGAAGTTCGGCTTTCAGCTCCTGATTTTGCTTGATAAGTCCATTGTCCTTATCAGTGAGCTCTGTCAATGGGCCTAGGATGGCATCTGCTTTTCCAGCAGTGTAACTTGCCTCTTGGAAAGCTTTTTGAGCTAAAGACGCATCATCGTCCCTTATCATTCCCAGATCTTTCTGAGCAATGACTATGCTAGTTGTTCTCTGAGTGATGAGCTCAGTGAACTTTTTCATTTCAGAGGGGACGGAGGCAATTACTTCCTTGTTTTGTGAAGACATCTCCTTTTTCAGATGAGCCAGTACTTGGTATCTGTTCATGTATTCATGGGAGTGGACATTTGGCAGTTTGCTGAATATTGCAGGAGCAATCAGCTTCCTTTTCAAGTGAGAGACCGCTAGATGTTCATTGTTGTGCTCTGCCAAAGTCTTGTCTTCTTCATCATCTGAGTAATCAGCCCAGTGATCTTCATCCTCTTGGACATTCTCATCGATTGTATCGAGTCCAGCAACCATCTCAGAGATTGGTTTCTTCCCTTTCTGGGAGGAGGATGGTACTTCTTTTGAAGATGATGCAGCCTTAGCATCATGCTTGACTTCAGATACTTCTTCAGTATCGAGTTCTTTGGTGATAGCATTCACAGCATCCTGTAGCTCTTTAACCTCAGAGTAAGCAATCATTTCTTGTAAGTATTGATCTTGTAGTTGATCAAGCTTGTCTCTGGATCTAGCTATTTGATCTTCCAGTTGAAGATGGAGCTGTTGTTCTTCTTCCAACAGTTGTTTGAGTTGAGCAGTTCTGGTTTGAGTGTTTAATATTTTCTGATTGGTTTCTTCAGAAAGCTCAACTACTTGTTCAGTAGTAACTGGGTGTTGGGAAGATGGATGAGTAGATTTCTGAGGAGATGGAAACAGAGATTTCTGTGCTTGCCTCTCAGTTTGCCTTTCAGCAGTTGAGGCATGATTTCTTTGTGAAATTCCTCCGGTCCCTGGTGCAGGGGCATCATCATCATCCTTTTTGTCTGTGTTATCCTTTTGGTGATGGTCAGTGGGAGGTTCATCGAAGTCATTTTCGTTTATCTCTTCCTCCTCATCATCTTCAGATACAAGATTGATCACTTCAGGAATAGTGATCTTCTGCCCATTAACCTCTTCTTGTTCAGAATGTATAAATTGCAGAGTTTGGGGCAGAACTGGCTTGAATGCCATATGTAATCTTGTCTGACCATCTGCCTGTTCAAAGGCTTGTATCAAACTGTGCGCCACTTCTCTGGAGAAATCCTTATGCAATAAAGTCGCAATTGTATCTTTGCTCGGTAGGAACATTGCATGGATATATGTCTCCAAGTCAAGAGCTCATGCTAAATCTGTTTGGTTGATCTGTGATTCTCAATATTTCGGAGATCGAGCACCTTAACCTTTGCCATTTCTTGAAGCATTGAATATGCTTTGGCGAGGTGTGAGCTTTGAAGAAGGAAGTAAGTCCTTTTCTCATCATTGGGAGCTTGCTTTGCACTTTTTGAGCTCGAAAGAAAGAGTTTTGAGTGAGCTTCAAAACTTTTATAGATATCGAGTAGAAGTATAGTTTAGTTTAAAGTTACTGGTAAGTACTTGAGCTCGAGACTTGTGCTACTGAGACAATTGGTGTCTCAGATATCTTGTTGTGAGGTGGAGACTTGGAAGTCTGGTCCTCATCAACCTCTCTTTCTTGAACCTGAGAATTAAAATTATCACAATACTTGGGAAATTTTATCAAGAAAACCTTAGATGACAAAACAGATATCTGAAAGGTCAATTACCTCCATGGGAGGCTCAGATATTTGTCTCTCAGAGACTTGTGCAGTCTCTAGAATCTTTTCTTGTGATGAAGGCCTTGATGCCTCATCAGTTTCCATAGGTGCAGGGGATGTCGCAACTCTGTCCCCTTGCACTTCTACTTCTGAGTGAGCCTGTGAGTAGAAAGTATTGAGTAATTTAGATAAGAAGTTTTAGTTAACCCAAGGTGAAGAATATTTATCATTGATTTTCATATACCTTCATACTGGAAGGCTCAATGATCTGTTCTTCAGAAACCTTGTTGGTTCGGGTTTTCTTCAGCATTTCGCTTATCTTCCTCTTTCTCAGTTGGAGCCTGTTAGAAACATTCACTTAATTGGTTAAGTAAATTATTGTATAACTGAAAAATGACAACTTAAGAAACATTTTATCACCTATAGGAAAGGGTCAGATTTCTTAAGAGGTGAGGTTGATGAGACCTCTTTCTCAGTTTCTGAGGCAAGCTTTCCAGCTTCCTCTTGTCCTTGTGTTTCTAACTCAGCTTGTAACAAAGAATTTCGATAAATAACAAGATGTACAAGCATAAAATTTGCACAAGATAAGAGTTAAACCATTCAACTACCTGATCCATGTCAGGCTGATTGGTCTCTGAAACTTGTGACCTTTCTATACATTGGTCTTCTTGTTCCAGTATTTCTTCTTTGTTTGAAGTTTCAGGTACTTCACACCTTTCCTGAGTATGCAACTCAGTTGCCTCCCCTGGTTGATCATTCTGAGTAGATGTCTCAGTTTGATCCCTCTCATTGAGTTGGGGAACCTGCTCTTTTGCAGGATTTTCTTCAGCATACTGCATTGCTGGTAATTCAAAATGGAGTTCATTTACCATTTCATCAACCACTTGTGGCTGTTGCGGTTGTTGTGTTTTTGGTTGTCTGGAAGCAGAGGATTGATCAGTGGAGCGTTCTTCCAGATTTTTAGACGTGGCATTCTCATCATCATCAGCCAGTACTAAACTACCACTCATCAGGGCTTCTTGAAGTTGTGCATACGAAACGTTCCCTGATGAAGTGTTTGCACCAACAACCTTTGCTATAGGTGCTTGTTCAGCAACCTGTGGTGTAGGTTATTTTTCAGATACCTTTTCACCAGTTACTATTTCAGTAACCTTATCCCTCTTTGCTCTTTCTAGGACTTGAGAGATGACTAGTTCATCATCTTCATCGTTAGAGCTCTCATCAGCATTAGGAACTGATTGGTCCATAACTCCTACGGTTTCTGCAGATAGGGCTTGGTGTTTTTCACCACTTTTGGCAGCATTTATGAGTTCATCAGCAAGGCATTCTGCATTAGTCGCAACATTTCTGAACGCACTTTCTCTTCTTTGTCTACTTGCGATAGTTGATGATTCTTTTGCAGCATTGATGAGTTGATCTGCCTTTATCAGTTCATTGGCAAGGCCTGTAGATATCTGAGAATCGACAACCTCTTTGGGTGTGTCTTCTGATTTGCCAGCAGACTTCTTTCTTGAAGTTCTGGGCTTCTTGTATAACCTTTTCTTGAGATACCTTTTCGGACTTTCGCTTCTTAGAACCTTTACGAGACCCGGTAACCTTTTTCATCAAGTTTGTATACTCATATTTGTAGAGTAGGTTCTTGTTGGCTATTCGGCCGTCTCTCGAGCTTAATGCCAAGCTTCTCCAAAGAAGTAGCATATCTTGAGACCATAGCCCTCGTGGCCTTTGGCTCAGCTAGTCCTTTGGCAATCTTAGGCTCGAAGCCTTGAATCTTCTTCACAAACTTCATGAAGGCGTACTTTCCCCAGTTAAAAGGGTTTTCCAGCCTTTTGTCTTGTTGATTCAGCAAGAACATCATGATCCATCGTTCTTGGCTCATCTGGTCAGCACCTCCTTGTAGACCATCAAAGCATCTGTGAAGAATGCAAGCCAATACATCCCAGTGAACCATCAGATGTCTGGTTCTGATGTCAGCAAGCTTGAACTCAGTGGGTGTATCTGATTTTTCAAGATCACACGCATCACTGTACAATTTGTTAACACCTTCAAGGAGATCATCATCCTTGGTGTTTATTTCAAAATCCATTCCAAGATTTTGAAACTCAAACAACTTACAGAAAGTTGTTAAGTCCAGAAGGATTTCCTTTCCTTGGACTGAGGTTTTAACAGACACTATTTCAGTGCCTTCAGAAACACAAGAAATTATCCTGGAGTTGTTGTAGAATTCCAACACATCGATTGATGATATTCCACTTGGGCGAGCAGATAGAAAACCCTTGATTTGTGCCTTTTCAAGCATGTCAAGAATCAGCTTTCTATCGGCTTGGTTCTCTATTGCAGTCGTGAGGTATTCCTCAGCCATGGCACCACCCCGAATCATTCAGTGATTTGAAGTCCAGTGGTCAGGATTAAAATCTCCTACCAGTCGGTTGTTCACAATAACCAACTCTGGTGCTTACCTTTCAGCAGTACCAGTGGAGGATTGAGATTTCAGTGTGGTTGAACTTTTAGGGGCCATCTCTTTATATAGTGTAGGGATTTGAAATTGGTGTTTGAAAGAGATTTGATTCAGTAATTCTTTGCAGAAAAACTTAATCTTGATTTGCAGAGATTGTAGAAGGTTTGCAGAGAATCAAGAGAAGGTTTTGCTATTTTTGTGCAAGATGAGTTTTCGGATTAGGCAAAAGTGATTTCCTATGCCAAAATCCTATATATATAGCAATAGAATTTCAATAGACATATACGTACAAATTGATTTTGTGTGTACGTATCTGTGATTTGTAAGCAGGCGTGAGCAAAAGCTAGTTCGGGATTAAATGCATAGTGGGCCACGTCTGAATTTCAACAGTCCACTATTTTCAGAGAATTAATTTCGTCCGTTAAGATCAAACGCTTAATTTCATCAAGGGTCACCATTGCTTCTTCAGCAATGATCACAATCAACAAGTGTAATTGTGCCCATTTAATGAATTTTGGCTATTTGCTATCTGAATCACAATTCTGTGTGACTAAGAACACTGTTTGTATCTGAGTCTATCTCATACTCAGTATTTGTCCAAGTTTTACACAAAGATAGAAATAATACAAATTTCAAGAGAGTAGTTATTCGCGGTTGTACTATTCTCTTTTGTATTCCCCCTCACTGAGTGAACTAGATATCTGAGTTCACGTCTCAGAGATCTTAAGCTGTCTTTTTGCTCCTTAGCCTTTTTGACTTCTGGATACACGTTCCAGATTTCTCTTTTCTCTTCTCTAGATACCCGTTCCAGATACCTCTTCTCTGGATGCCCGTTCCGGATACCTCTTCTCTGGATGTCCGTTCCAGATTCCTGAACTCTTTCAGTTCATTGTTAGTTCCATTAGTCCAAGACTATGTCTTAAGGCTAAGAATCTACTTTCTTGTAGTGGCTTAGTGAAGATATCTGCAAGTTGGTCTTCAGTGCCAATATTGAGTATCTCTATATTGCCTTTTTCAACATGGTCTCTGATGAAGTGATGTCTAACATCAATATGCTTTGCTCTGGCATGAAATTTAGGATTCTGTGTAATCGCAATAGCACTTGTGTTGTCACAGAAAATGGGAGTTTTCTTCTAATCGAGTCCATAGTCTTTAAGTTGTTGTTGTATCCACAGAATTTGTGTTGCACAACAACCAGCACCAATATATTCAGCCTCTGTGGTAGAAGTTGCAATTGAGTTTTGCTTCTTGCTAAACCACGAGATAAGTCTAGTACCCAGAAACTGACAAGTTCCTGAGGTGCTTTTCCTATCAAGCAGTGATCCAGCATAATCAACGTCTGAGTACCCATCTAAACTCAATCCGCTTTCTTTAGGATACCACAATCCTACATCTACTGTACCTTTTACATACCTTAATATTTTCATAGCAACGTTGTAGAGTGTTTGCATCGGATTTGTCTGAAATCTAGCACACACTCCAACGACGTATTGAATATCAGGTCTACTTGCAGTGAGGTAAAGTAGTGAACCTATCAATTTCCTATACTTATGTTCTTCCACACTCTTATCTGATTCAGTATAGGTCATTTTGGTTCCAATGCTCATAGGTATCTTAGCATTTTTTTCAGAAGGCTTAAGATTGAATTTTGTGAGCATATCTTTTGCATACTTTGTTTGACTAATGAATATTCCATCATTGAGTTGCTTGACTTGCAATTCTAGAAAATAATTCATTTCTCCCATCATGCTCATCTCAAACTTGCTTTTCATGAGATTTGCAAAGTCATTACAAAGTTGCTTGTCCTTAGATCCAAATATGATGTCATCAACATATACTTGAACTAAGAGTAGTTTCCCGTCATGATTTAAGGTAAATAAAGTTTTATGAGCTTTACCTTTCTTGAAACCACTTTCCAGAAGGTATTTGGCCAAAGTGTCATACCATGCTCTTGGAGCCTGTTTGATCATCTGAGCTTTACATGGTTTATAGACCATTCTACTTTCTGAGGAAACTTCAAAGCCCGGTGGTTGCTCAACATAAGCTTCTTCTGCAAGTTCACCGTTCAAGAATGCACTTTTGACATCCATCTGATAAACTTTAAAATCTTTATGAGCTGCAAAGGCTAGAAAGAGTCTTATTGCATCTAATCTGGCAACTGGTGCATATGACTCATCAAAATCTAAGCCTTCAGTCTGGGTAAATCCTTTGGCAACCAATCTTGCTTTGTTTCTGGTTATTTCACCAGATTCATTCATTTTGTTTCTGAAAACCCATTTAGTTCCAATCACATATATTCCTTCTACAAATGGAACTAGTTTCCAGACTTTGTTTCTCTCAAAGTGATCCAACTCTTCTTGCATTGCAGAGATCCAGTCTTGGTCTCCTAATGCTTCTTCTATATTTTTAGGTTCAATATTTGAGATGAAACATCCAAAGAGAGAATTAGCATTTTCAGCTATTGCTCTCCTAGTCCTAACACCTTGATTAATTGGTCCAATCACATCTTTTTCAGGATGATCCTTGATCCATCTCATCATAGGTTTAGTGCTAGTAGGATCAATATCCAAATGATTTGAATGTGAATCACTAGGATTTTGATTTGATACTATTTCAGTATCTAAGACATTTTGCTCCTTAAAAGGGAAATTAATGTCTGACACTTGCTCAGTGTTTGAGCTATCTGGAACATGTCTTTCAGAGAGATTGTTTCCAGAGATAGCTTCATGATGAACATCTTCAGTTTCCATTTCTGGAAGTTTCATAGGAAATTCTTCATCATGTTTGTGAGTCATCTTGTTGTTACTAGGCACTTCATACTTTTCTACGTCAGAGTCATCCTCACTTTCCATAATGATATTTCTCCTTTCTGAGGATTCTTCTTGAATCCTCAAAGAATAGTTCTTTGAACCTTTCTGAGAGTTCATCATTAGGAGGTGTTTTCTTACTTCCTTCATAGAATACAACATGAACTGATTCTTCAATTTTCTTTGTTCCTTTGTTGTAAATTCTGTAGGCTTTGCTATTCGTGGAATAACCAAGAAATACACCTTCATCTGCCTTTGGATGAAATGTTCTCAGATAATCTTTCCCATTGTTTAGAACAAAACATTTACAACCAAATACTCTCAGATGTTTGATATTAGGGGGTCTACCAACCAAGATTTCATAAGGGGTCTTGTCATGGTGTTTGTTTATCAAGCATACATTACGAGTGTAGCAATTTGTGTTCTGACTTCAACCCAATAAATTTCACTTATTTGATGTCGCCTAGCATCGTCCTTGCGGCTTCTTTAAGGGTTCTGTTTTCCTTTACGCAACACCATTTTGTTGAGGTGTTCTTACAGAGGAAAGTTGGTGTTGTATACCTTTGCGGTACAAAACTCTTTTATGTCTTTGGTTGACAAACTCGTACCATGGTGCGATACGATTGCAGATACCTTGTCATTTTCATGACTTCAAGCTTTTTCAAGTTTGGTATCTCCACCACGGCATCGATTTGTGTTTGAAAGATAACCCAAGTGAATCTTGAGAAGTCATCTACAACAACAAGACCATACTTCTTCCCGCATAACTAGTTACAGATGATTCAAAAAGATCCATGTGTAATAGTTGCAGTGGTCTAACACTAGAGTGTCTGATTTTGGACTTGAAAGAGATCTTAGATTGTTTCCCCATCTGACAGGCAGAACAGATACCATCCTTTCTGAAAGATGTTCTGGGAAGGCCAACCACTAACTCTTTCTTGGCAAGTTTTTTCATAGTTTTGAAGTTCAAGTGACTCATTGTTTTGTGCCATAACAAGTGCTCTTCTGTGTGACCAGATTGACTCACCATGAGACATTCTTCAGTTGTGGCAGATGCCCAATCGGCAACATAAAGACTGCGTTTCTGCCGAGCAACCAAGACTGTCTGCTTTGACTCATTGTCAATTAGTTTGCAGTATTTTGCTTCGAATTTTATAGTAAAACCCTTGTCTGCAAACTGGCTAATGCTAAATAGATTATATTTCAAATCCTTAACATGTAATACGTCAGTGATTGTTAATGTTCCCAATTTGACGTTGCCAAATTCCAGAGAGGGATTTAATTCTCCTCCGACCGTCGATATCCGGTCACTGTTGCAAGCTTTGTAATCGACCAGATTTGCTTTGTCTCCTGTCATGTACTTTCCGCATCCACTATCAAATAGCCATTGTGCTTTAGTCCAGGAAGCATTCTGCACACAATAGGAAACAGGAGATTAGGTTCTCAATTTACAATTGGAATCATCAGGACTAAACAATCTTCCAGTAGGAATCCATTTTTGAATGAATTTTCTTGGAACATTCTTTTGTCTGATAGGAACATAAGGAGGAATTCTAGTTGAATGATTATCATTATTGAGAATTATTTTCTTACTTGGTGTGTTCATAGGTGCTCCATTTGGTGCTTTCAGATACCTGTCAGGTTTCTGAGTTTGCTTTTCAGCAAACTTAGCTTTCCTTGCCAGATTTCTTCTAGCCCTGGCATTCAGATTTTTAGTGGCTTGATTTAACATCCATTTCTGATAATTGCTTTGAGCAATTCTAGCCTTTAGCCATCGTTCTTGCTCCTGTTTGTATTCATGAGCAAGTCGTTTCCCGATGCCTTTATAGCCAATACCGTTTCGAGCACTTGAAGCTATCTGAGATCTTTTCTCGTGACTTTGCTAGTCTGGTTGGTCCAATTTCTTTCGAAAAAGTGACATGGGAGAATTTGCGGCTCTGCAATTCTACCCTTTTGAGAGACATAGCCTTGTGGGTGTTTACACTTTTCGTTGATGTGTTTCTTTTTAGACGATGCCCAGTTTTGTGTTTGACTTGTTTTTCCCACAAAGGTTTAGTCGCAACTGCCTTTCCTTTGTCAACAATCTTCGTCTTCTCACCGATACTATAGATTGCATGGGAACCATCTTGCTGAGTACTTACAAATGTTCTTCTTTCCTTGCTCTTATTCAGAGTGATAGAACAATCATCGTGTATTCATTCAAGTCCTTTCTTTTCTGAAGGATCTCTTAGGTAAGATTGTACTTCAGTAAGAGTGTCACTAGCTTTAGCATAAGATTGAAAAGATAATTCTTTCTTCTTGAGTTCCTTGTTCTCAGAAAGAAGATCTTCATATTTATTTCGTAATTCACCCATTGCTTCTTTATGTGACTTTTCACTCTCAGATATCTGAGCTTTGAGAAATGCATTTTCAGCATCCTTTTTATCAGATACCTTGAAATAGTTTGTCTAGAATTGCATCTTACGACCTCCAATTCTTTCTTTCGCAAATCACGCAAATGGTAAACAACAAACACGAGTTTGTTATCGATTAAAGGAGACATGGATGGTGGTCGCATCAAGAGCTATCTAGTAAAAGGATGCAATGGATTACACGACTATTGAAAGTAAAAACGTTTAATCAACGTAGTAGAGTCATCAATTCTACGAGTCGACGTTTGTAGTCAAAAGCGCTGGGCTTAAACCATAATTAACCTTGAGGGTGCGAATCCCTCTTGTAGATTTTGGGTATCAGAAAACGATTGCTAAGACTTTAAACTAATCAAACGATTCACAGGAATTCAGCAGACTAAGAACAGTGTATTTCGTCCAAAGACCTATACTAGCATGCTCAAGATTTCACCACCAACCCATGGGTGATGTTTAGCTACTCATATTCATGTTGTCACATGCAAGAAATATGATAAACATAGGCTTAAACATACACAAGAATGTAAACAAAGAGAAACGATACAGAATTACCAAATAACTTTGAATAATGAAGCTCCAATGGATAATAATGGTGAAAGTACTGGTTTACAGGAAGAAATCTTCAGCACCATGGTTAACCAAGACTCCAACTTCAATCAAATGAATGATTCTTGGAACCTTAGACCTCTCAAACTCTCCCCAAATGTTGTGTGAAAAGAAGTGATATTCCAAATACAAAATTTGGAGTTTAAAATGAGAATCGGACAAAATGGTTGGGCGATCGCCCGCCCCGAGCAGGCGATCACCCGCTCTGGCTCTGAATTGCAGCCCTCTGTGGCCGCGTCCAGAGCTCCGGGTGATCGCCCCACTTCCTTCGGGCTTGATTTTTGCCTTATTTGTCCATCCTTGACACGTTTGGCATTCCGGGAACCTTCATGGCACCTATTTGGAGTCTTGGAGCTTGTGATCTCAGATAAAGTGCCTTAAAACCTGGAATCAAGGTGGAAACACAAGAAACACAAACAAAGGACAAAATATATACTAATAAAGGAAAAACTAAACTAAAAGTTAGTAAAACAAGGTAAAAAATAACCTGATGAGGTGTCCTAAAAACGCCTCATCAAAACTCTCCAAACCGAACCTTTGCTCGTTCTCGAGCAAACAACAAGAGAAACTAGACTCTACAAACCCAAACAAAGAACGAGTCAAACATCCTAGTTACAGAATCTACATTTGTAAGAGACAAACTCCAAAGATGCAAAGGGTTTGAGTTATTACCAAAGTTGGTGGAAAATCAAGCAACAATCTAACTAGTTCGTTTCTAATGTAAATAAAACATAAGTCTAACTCAGCGGTCCCTCACAAGGAATTTTAAAGAAACTCTCACTCTTCTAGACAAGTCACAACACTCACAAGTAAAGTTGGGAAGGCGGTTTTCACCGCAAGTTGCCAAAAATCTCTTATGCAAATGCATTATTTTCAATGAGTCCAAAGGGATTTTAGATCAAAAGACTAAAAATAGAGACATGCTACTCCGACTACTGTTCCCTTTTTCCATTCAAACTTCTCAAAACCTTCCACACTTATGTTTTAGAGTTACACGGAATTGTTGTGAATCTGCAGATAAAATCACTGGTGTGTGACCCTCGTTATCAGCAAGGACTTATTCTGCATGTGGCTCCTATCCAAAGCTTTTGCGCATGTAGACAAGGAATTCCACACGACTCACAACTTGGGGTTTGAGTAACTCGTGTGCTTATTTGTCCTCATTGGGATCTTTTGGCTTCAATTTTGCTGGTTTCCATTTTACCGAAGGTCTGCACTTTTGTGCGTGTCGGTTAGCTACGTGTCATCAACCTTCACGGTCATATGTCTAATAAAAGGCCACACCGATGTATGGTAGTATTTGAACACGCCCAACACGACGTAGGAATATCTGTTTAGATTTTGATCAGTAACCCTAATGACTTATCTTAGCTCAGAAAGGTAACTAGTACGCTTAGTTCACTTGATCATTGTAAAAGAGGAACTAAGTATGTTAGTCTAGCAAATCTTGTATAGGATGTTAGGTCTTTGAGTGTAATTTTTATATCATTGAAGAAGACCAAGAAGCAAGCATCCAGCTGAAGGAAGTCATTTATTGAAGATAAGAAGATTGCACAAGATTGCTGAAGACTAAGGAGAAGTGTCTCCTCAGAAACCTTGGCTCAGATACCATGAAGAAATTAAGTGTCTTGGGAAGACAAGTATTTCAATATGTCTCTGATTCACTATTGGTCAATAAGCAAGGACTTGCGAAGTGATGAGTCGGTTTTACACCGTCTCATTTGGTCTTTTTTAACGTCTTATTGTCATCCTTAAGTATAGTTTCTAATGGTTTTCCTACAATTTTTTACTTGTCTTGTTCTTTGTGTGTTTTGTAGTTATTTGGCTAAACTGTGCTAATTGAAGGAAAAATGGTGGATTTTACATGCATCGACAAGATATGGAGTTCCAATGCCCCGAATGGATGCTAGAAGTGGAGCGGGAAGGCCAAAATACCAAGAATTGGACTCAAAAGGGTAAAACCATCCTTTCGGGGAGAACTGGCAACGCCAGGAGGAGCCTGGATAACGCCAGGAGGAGCCTGGCTAACGCCAGTTCTCTTTGTAACCTCACCGGAGACACCAGCATAGCTTATTGGCGACGCCAGGCGGCATGCTGGTGACGCCAGCTACTTGTTTTCTACCGATTTTTGTCATTTTGTTTCCTAATTCGTTTAGACTTGTTTCTTTTAGTTTCTATTAGTTTGAACAAGACAAAATTAGTTTTCGTTATCATCTATTGTCAAGTTTTCAAACTTTGCTCTCAACCTAGACCCATTTTCCAAGGAAATTACCTATTAATGTAATTGAACCGATTTCTTCTTGTAATCCGACGATTGTCAATTGATTGGGAGCATTATCTGCATACTCTTTGCATCGATTCGATTCAGGTTCTCAATTCTACCTAGGGTTTGTGACACGAAGGGTAACAATTGTATCACCGTTCGAATCTTTGATTTTAAGTATTAGATTATGTTTATTGCTTTTTTAATTACATATTGATTATGTCTTCGCATGTCATGAGTAGCTAAACACCCTGGTTATGGGGTGGTGACAGATTCAATGCATGCTAGTTAGGGTTCATGTGATTATATACATAAGATGCGATTTACTCTGTGCCATTTTGATTAATTGCGTCTGTAGTTATCTGTTTGATGTTCGTTACATCAACATCACCAATGGATTAAGCATCTGATCACTTATAATAAAACATCTTGCGTCTTGCTATATCCATTGGTTCGTTGCAAACAGTAATATCTTCATTAGCTTCTTAATTGTAGCTTGGTGGAATTCACGCCTTCGCTAATGCTATCTGTTTTCTAGAACAAAGTCTGTTAGTTCATTGTCATAGTTCTCCGTACCTTACATGACATAAGGTGTCTTCCTAGAAGAGTCTAGAGTAGTGTAATAACTGGTAGAGCATGTCCCAGTCTAATGCTATCTGTTTTCTAGAACAAAGTCAGTTAGTTCATTGTCATAGTTCTCCGTACCTTACGTGACATAAGGTGTCTGCCTAGAAGAGTCTAGAGCAGTGTAATAATCGGTAGAGCATGTCCCAGTGATAACTAGAGTAAATCGACAGCGTTGTAGTTGCATGTTTCCTGCTAGCTGGCCTGTCTTCTGTCTTCACCTAGACGGCGCCAAAATGTTGAGGGTGTAACTCCCCAACTACTTAGATTTATTTCAACTCCACTAATGGGGGCCAAGGTAAGAAGCTCCTTGCTAGGTAAGGACCAATGCGTAAGAACCAGCAACCAACTACTTCGGCAAGGACCTGCGCACTTGAGTGGGGGGGGGGGGGGGTTAGTGCCCGGTTTGCTAAGTGTCAAACCGGGATGAGACTTTACTCGAGAGTGACTGAAGATCAACTCTGTATAAGTTCGGGATTCGGGTCATGATGTGACTTGTAAGATGACTTACTTGATCTTGTGGGGATGTGTGCCTTTTTATAGGCTATCATCAAAATGGAGGGGTTGTTGGGATTGCGCCATGTGTACGGCCAGGATTGAGCCACCAATGCTAATATGAGGCCCATAGCCCAATAATGAAGCTGTAGCCCATGCCATCTTGGGCTTTTAGGGGTAGTTTGGTCATTATTGGGAGAGTTCTTGAGGATGTGACTAGTTCTGCCGAGTTCCCAGATTCGGAGAGATGGGTCCGTACCATATTTGGTTGTCAGCTGAGGAAGTTCTCCTGCCTGTCCAACTCTTCCGATTCGGAGCTCCTGAGTTCTGACATCTCACTCTTTGGTGCCCATTTGCTTGGTTGCTTTATGAGATGGTCATGCTGGATCCGAGTTGACATACGGATCGGAGTCCTTGGGTCGGAGAGGGTACTGACTTAGCACTATGCTCCTTTCCCAGAGAGGCTCGGACCAAGGTGGGTCGGACCTATGGTTCCGGGTCGGGCCTTGTAGGTCCAAATCCTTCGTCCCTTTCTTTCGATGCGGGTCGGACCATGGTTGGTCTGCCCGGATCAGACCGTTGGCTCGGACCAAAGTGTCTCGGATCCATTGGATGACTTGGGATGCCTTAGGATTCGTTTCTAGGTCCTTTATGACGGATTGGACATATTTCCGTATCAACATATGTCCCCCTAGTTTCCAAGTATCTTAGTAGAAGATAGATGTGGAACTATTGGCTTGGGAAGCTGTTGAAGAAGGATCCGTTCTTGATCAATCCGCTAAAACGAGTTGAAAAAGGTGTAATTCGATTGCCGTTGGCCCTTGACTTAGTCTCTCTCCCCCCCCTTTTTTTTCTTTTTCTAAAACATCGTTGCCATCCGAGGGGCTGGGTCCGAAGGGCAACGAAGTGAAGAAAAAAGAAAAAAGGGTATTTGTAATCGAGACTAAGTTTAGGCTCCGAACATCGGTAGTGTACCTTTGATGAGCTACGGTGGCGGACCATAGGTGCGTGTCCCGTCCGAACCAACCTCTGTGGTCAAGGGAAGGTTCGAAGTGTAATCGCTCGAGTAAACGAGGTTCCTTGTGTGGGCAAATTATGTTGGACTGTTAAGCCGCTAGGCGTCCGAGAAGAGGATACTCCGGAACTCTCGTGTTGTCTGCCGCCCGAGAGAGGGAGAGTTGTTGTATTCGTCTATCCAAGAGGTAAATTTGTTGTACCAATTCATCATTTCACTTGGTATAATTGTACTATGCCATTGGATGATTTTTGATCTACGATTGAGATTTAATCCCGCAAAATCGTGACGGTTGGAGTTCCCAATATGACCCTCTATAAATAGAGGGGTTGGCCGGTTCATTTGCGCACCGTCTAGAGAGAGAATTTTTGCATTCTGAGTGTATCCGAAGCGACTACCATCAATCCGAAACAAGCGACGAGAGATCCGAAGCACGAGATTGCATACGAAGCCAAGGCATTTCCATCTAATCATCCGAGTCCAAGTAAGTTTACTTGTCTCGTCTTATCATTTGTCTGCATTGTTTTTCATCTTCTAGTTGCTCGGATGCATGCTTATGATGTGTATTATAGTCCTAATACTCCATATGTTCTTAATATTGACTAACTCCGAATCAGCATCGTACTGACTCCGAACTAACTTCGCCTGGGAAAGCCAGTAGTGTTGGCTATAAACCGACAACTTTAATGCACATAAACGACCTCTCGGACTGCCATCTTAAAGCTTACGAAATTGCTTTCTCCTTTCCTTAGGATGTCCGAGAGTGATAGCCAAAATCGATCCGAGGCTGAGGGATATGACTCCAAAGCGATATCTTTAACCGATAGCTCCGAGGAAATTGAGATCGTAGATGACGATAAAGTATTGGAGGTGGAGCAAGCGCCCCATCCGAGCCGGGAAGAGCCCGAGGTAAGTTCCTTACTTCGGTTAGTTGTTTCGGATTCCGGTCCTCCGAGGCGTTGGGATTACCTGCGAGTGTCCCATGTGCAGGTTATTGTAGCGGCTCAAGAAACAAGTTCGCGAGTTGTAGGAACTCGTCGCCCGGGTCGGGCTGGCCAAGAATCCGAACTTCCGGTAGAGATCCAATCCTTAATTCGCAACCTTGGTAATAATTTTAGGAGTAATCCTAATCGAGTTCCGTTCGTTCCGGATCCGCAGGCGCCGATCATCGAGGAAGTTCATGATACCTCGGAAGCACCTCCCAATTTGGGCATCTTCGAAGAGTGTGAGGAGGATCGTGTGCATGTCGCTGTGCCTCTTCAGACTGTCGTAGAGTAATCGTCCTCATCCGAGGAAGATGAGGCAGAAGAAGGTGTGCCGGGCCAAGATTCTGGTTCCGAACAGGAAGAAAGTGTAGAGCCATCCGCTCGTGTGCTCCGTGTGGAATCTGCTGGGCAAGCAGGGTCGAGTCGGCAGATGGCTGAGGAAGAGCGTCCGGAGAGGCTGAGGAAGGGTGAGGACGTATTCCAAGTAAAGTTCCCTCGGTCTAAAGACGAGGTCACTCACCCCGATCCGGAGGGCGAGTTGAATGAAGACGGTACTTTGCCTACTTGCGCCTCAACCATCCGAGCCGAGGAAGTGGATGAGCTCCGGAGGAGATATGAAATCCCGGAGTGTGTGGAGATTCTCGTTACGGATGAGTCTCATGCTTTTTATAATCCGCCTCCGGGCTATATGTGTGTTCATGAGATAAGCCTCCATTGCGGTGGCGCCTGCCCGTATCGTCCGAGTTTCTGGAGATCTTGAATAACATGGGGTTGAGTCCGCACCAGATCATCCCCAACTCCCTCGGAAATCTGATGTTCTTCGGAGTGTTATGTTAATATAAAGGCATCCCGGTCACATTCGATAATGTTCGTAAATTATTCAACATAAGTGTAAGTAATAGGAACGCATGGTTCTATACGTTCGTACGTCGCCAGGCATACACATTTTTTGTTGACCCCCTGTCCTCGTTGGGAATCCAATGGTTCAAGAGGTACATTTTTGTCCGTCCGGCTCTGAAGCCCGGGCAATCCGAAGCGGAGAGGGCCAAGTGGCAATTTCAGAGGAAATTCTTCCGAGGCAAGCTGCCAAACTGGAAGCCACCGGCCCGGAATGTCCCCCTATGGATGCAAGCGCTACATCGGAGTCAAGAGCCGGAAAAGTACTTCTTCCGAGGGCTGATATGTCAGCCTCTGCCTTACTTGGCCGGCTTGTCCAAGCCAAGTTTTTGTGACAATATGGAGGATTTAAGTAAGTGGTTTCTCTCTACCTCTGGTTGGTTGTCCGATTCGGTTTGTCGACTATGTGGTTACCATTTGTAGATTCTTTTGTATTTTGCAACTCATTGTGATTCGGATGTGCAGCTTTTTGGTTCGAGTATACGATGTCGACCATGCGGGAGTTGAAGCGTCAGCAAAATGCTGCGCAATGGAAGGAGATGGCAGAGGGTTCCCGGACCCAAATTATCAAGACTTCCACCGTACTCCCGATGGAAGAGCCAAGAAATGCTGCCGTGTTCCGAGTGGAGGAGTCTCGGAGAGCTGCTGCGGGGGAAGAGGCCCAAACTATCCCTACGCCGGACAAGGGTAAGGTGATCGGGTCTAAGGGATCGAGGAAGCCTCCTAGATCCGTGTCTCAAGATCTCGCCAGCGGATCGAGCGCTGCAGCTGGAAAGAAGCGCTCCTCCGAAGGTCCCGAGGTGCCCGAGCTGGATTCGGATGCTGAAGTTGCTCGGTTGGTTGCTGCCTCGGAGTTGGAGCGGATTTCGGAGTTAACTGCCGCTCAGCGCAAAGTGAGTTTAAATTTTCCGTTGGTTTTACATCTTCTTGTGGTTCGGAGGTATCTAACACTTCCGATGTTCCGTTTTTGTTTTTAGCTTGCTGCTTCTGTTGAAGCATGCTCTCTGGTAGCTGCTTGGAGAGCCACCTTGGAAGAAGATTTGGCTAAGGCTGAGGCTGCCCGGGCGATTGAAACGTCCCGGTTGAACAGCACTTCGGAGCGGCTAAAGAAGGCCATAGCTGCTAAACAGGAGGCCGAGTCGGAGACGGCCAAGATGAAAAGTGCCATTCGATCTTTGGAGACTGACTTGAAAGTGCACCAAGATAGTTTGGACGAGTTCGTGGGTGTCTCTCGGACTTTCAAAGATATGATGCTGAAAGAGCTTCTGGGGGTCCGGACAAGGGCTGCCCAAGATTTCCTTGGTTCGGACTCCTGCAAGTTTTTGTTCGAGTCGAAGTATGACGAGGCCCGTCAAGATGGGTTCGATGCAGCTGTGGACCAGTGCCGGAGGAAGGGTTGGATACCGGATGACTGCGACTTGGAGGCTGAGGGAGTGTCCGCCTTTAAGAATGGAGATGGATCGGACTTTGCTCCGGAGGGTGTCTTGGACGAAGACCTGCTCAAGTGTGAATTTGTGGAGCTGTTCTGCGAAGAGTCGGAGGGCAAGAAGTACAATCATGGCGGTCCGTATCTCACGCCCTTCGTCCCTCGGGTGCTTATGTCCAGTGTTTTCGTTCCTTTGGAGGATCACTTGGAACACAACCGAGACTGGCTGACTCTGCCTGGGCCTTTTCGTGTCTTCGATCCGGACCTAGACTTGATGCAACAATGTCCGGCCTTCTTGAAAGAGGTTGAGGCTCAGAGAGAACGGAGGTTAGCCCAGGCAGCCCAACAGCAAGGTCAAGCGCCTCCGGAGTAGGATACGTGGGGTCCCTCTCGGTCTCAGCCTAGTTCGTCCGAGCGGCGAAGGCAGTAAAGACGGGGTATGCCCCGAGTTTTTTTGTAGTAGTGTGCCTTCGGTCCTGAAAACAATGTTGTCTTTTTTGCTCATCATCTTTTTATAAAACCATATACCCGACTCGATGAATGTTGTTGGTTCGGGCCCATTGGTGGCTCGGACCTATTCTTGTTGTTGAAATGCTAAATGCTTCTGTCTACATTCTTGCGCGATGAATCCCATATATCTGTTTAGTAGCTCAGTAACTCTCATAAACTCGGATAATGGGTCCGAACCCTTGAGATTCAAACCGCCAGAACGTTAATTTGTGTGATGCAACTTCTCCTTTGCGGGTCTTGGGGGACGATCAATCATTGTACCCATCCGAATCGGAATCTTTAATAGAAGTAAGCCGGATCACGAGCGGTTCGGAGCCACGTCTTAGAGTGACAAGGCTTGCGTCAAAAAGAATTTCCTTGTATCGTGGTAAGTAGCGTCGATTCGGACGTTGACTTGGTGTGTCATCCCGAGTCATACAGACTTCTGTGAGAGTGAGAAGATGATCAGCATTAAGTATAGGGTGACTCTATACGAATCACAGTTGCTTCGGATGTCGTCGTGTCAGCCCCGAGCTGATACGTTCGAGTGAGGAACTTAGTCATGATGACCGACCGTATGGATTAGATTATTAGGTTGGGCCAATGGAAGTCGAAGAGTCAGGCCCATGTTCGGCCCAAACCCATTTCCGGTAGCTAGCTGGGACATGTGTTCGCTTCTAATTGGTCCTCTCTTTCTATATATACCCCTGCTTTGTACGGCTTTTCATTAGGACATTTTCTTCCTTTTATAGTAACCGAGGGTCCGGAGCTCGAGTCCGAGCGGCTGGCGAGCATGTTTATACCATCACTCTTGCGCGTGATCTCATCCCAAGGGTATCTCCGATGCTTCGGAAGTCTACCCGGGTTGGTTCATGGTGAGAGTTTTTGGAAATTAAATTGCTCGGAAAGCCAGCCTCGGATCTTCGAGGATACGGTCCGTGCCAAGTGAGGCCTGAATCTTTACCAATAAATTCCTCTGATCGTCAGGCTAATCTTCTTTCTCCGGGGTTGTGGTCTATATCAACGACTTTAGCCCCGGAGAGGTAGATTAGCTGGATGGTTTGGGGATCTTCAAATAGTTGTTTTTGAACCTCAGTGCATCCGAGGAATTCCGCTCTGGGTATGTGCCCGGGGGGCGACAAGTCGGCATAATTGGTTTGGTAGAATCCCTTCCAGTATTTCATGGTTCGATCGTAAAAAACCGCCCGAGATGTTGGAAGGCTTTCTACCAATCCTGCTGTGTCTAGTTGTTCATTTCTCGGTTTGAGGGAGCTCCGGATGTATCCTTTTTAGTAGGTCTTTTAGCTCGTCCTTGAAGACACGTATCCGAGCAGTTCGGTTCTGTTGGTGACTTTGTTTCCAGGATTGAAGGCTCGAGGGAGCTACTTGCAATTCTGGAAAGGAGTCCCCGACAGTGCTGAGCTTGTTTGGAGTCGAATCATTGGGGGCTTTCGGAAGTAACCTTTCTGGTAACTCGTTTGTCTTACACCTAAGGTCTGTCGTCCGAGCAGCTCGGCTTTGTTGGTGGCCGCGTTCCAGAATTGAAGGTTCGAGCGAGCGACTTGCAATTCTGGGACGGAGTTCCTGACAATGCCAGTCTTGTTGGGACTTGGACCAGCGGGAGCCTTCGGAGTGACTTGGGTTAAACCGACTATCCGGGTTAGTCGCCTTCCAAATACTCTGAATCTGAGATGTATTTATAGTATTTGGTAAGAGGCAATCCGGATTGTGATAGTGCTTCTTGCTTGCTTCGGAGCTCTCTTTCGTTTAGAAGTGATGGAGTATCCTTTCTGGAAGCATTGAATGGCCTCAGTTATCTCGTCCGGCTGCTGTTAGTATTTAGATCGTCCGAAGGGGGCTTCGAAATCTTTGTCAGTAAGCAATCAAAGTTGGGATGGCGGAATTCCTTCTTCCTTCGGAGCGCCCACAGATAAAGTTAATAGTGCTCGGACGGGGTTTTGGTTGATGACCAGGGTTAATTAAGAAGCTTCGCTGTAGAAGTAGAAAAGAGATAGAATAGGAGCTTGTTTTTGTAAGCTCGATTAGGGCTCTTCGGACCCTGACTTTGTAATTCTGTACTCCTATTTTAATAAAAGTGTATTTGCCTTTGTCAAGGTCGGACACTGTTTGATTGTGTTAATCCGATCCGGATCAGTGTATGATCTAGTTTCGGATCAAGTAGTTAAATATCTTCATGGCCTGTTCGAATCATGAGATTCGAAGGACATGATTATTAACAATGTTTATGAAATCACAGTTGTATTGATTTGACGGAAATCGAATTACAACTTGAGGGCTTCGAGGCCTTTTCAAAAAAAAAACACAAAAAACAGATCGACAAGATAAAGGAAGGTGACAGTCGTTGCCACACTCCTTCTCTAAGTGTAAAACTTTTGGAGATTCTTGGCATTCCAAGTTCTCTTCAAGGCCCGCCCTTGCTCATCTTCTAGTTCAAAGCTTCCGTTAACTCTTGCCCCAGTAACTTTGTATGGTCCTTCCCACTTGGGCTTAAGTTTCCCCACATGACTTAGTATATCAGCTCTTCTGAGGACTAAGTCTCCAACTTGTATGTCCTTGGGAAAGACACGTTTATTGTAGGCTCGAGCGGTCATGGCTTGGTACCGAAGGATGTTGGCCAATGCCTTATCGAGCTTGTCTTCAAGGAGCTCAAGGTCATAGATCCTTGCGATCTCATTATCAACTGGGTTGTATTGCTGCATTCTCTGGGTTGCCACCACCGTCTCCGAGGGGATGACCGCCTCGGATCCATAGACCAGGGAGAAAGGTGTTTCTTGTGTGGCAGTCCGGGTTGTCGTTCGATGCGCCCAAAGGACCGCGTCGAGATCATCCGCCCAACTGTCTTGGGAAGTTCTTAACCTTCTCTCCCAAATTTTGACTATGGTCTTGTTGGTGGCTTCCACCTGACCATTGGCTTGGGGGTGGCCTATGGAAGTAAAGCGTTGTTCTATTTTGAAGGACTGAAGCCACTCCTTCAGTCTTGACCCAGAAAATTGTGCTCCATTGTCCGAAACTAGCACTCGTGGGAGTCCAAACTGGCAGATGATGTTCTTCCAGATGAATGTCCGAACCCTGTTTTCTGTGATTGTTGACACTACTTCAGCTTCGACCCACTTAGTGAAGTATTCCACTGCCACTATCAAGAACTTCTTTTGATGTGTTCCTCGCGGAAAGGGACCAACTATGTCTATGCCCCATTGATCAAATGGGCATGCTATGATGTGGAATCATAGGGTTGGTCGGGCGGTGTGGTATGTTGGCATAGTATTGGCAGTCTTCACAGGCGCGGGCGATGTTGGCAGCATCTATGTCAATAGTTGGCCAATAGTATCCTTGCCTTATGATCTTTTGCGCCAAAGTTCTTCCTCCAGAATAACTTCCACAACTTCCGGCGTGGATTTCTTCCATCACAGTTTTCGCTTCTTGAGGATCTAGGCACCTCATATGGGTTCCGCTGTAGGATCTTCTGTAAAGATCTTCTTCCAGAATAAAGTATCTGTTAGCTCGACATTGAATCTTCCTGGCCTCTCCAGGATCCACAGGTAAAGTACCATCCTTGAGATAACGGAATATATCAGTCATCCGGTTTCTTTCTGTGCTCAAGAGAAGCATCTGTCCGTTGGGGTTTGACAGAGAGGATTCCGCGCGGGTCATTAGGATGATACTTCTTGTGTCCAAGTCTCCCAAGGCTGAGGCGTACTTGGAGAGGGCGTCGGCTTTTTCGTTCCATTCTCTGTGAAATTGGTCAAGAGTAAATTCTTCAAAGTGCTCAACCTCTTTCTTGAGGAGCTCCAAGTATTTGATCATGTTAGGTCCTTTGGTGGTAAAGGACCCGGAGAACTGAGATTATGCAGTTGCGATGCAGTAGGCTTTGATCCTTTTTACCTGAAGGGCTTTCGCCATTCATAGGCCGGTGATAAGTGCTTCATATTCGGCCTCGTTGTTCGTCACCTTAAAATTGAGGGTGATGGCGTACTCTAGCTTGGCTCCTTCAGGACTTTCAAGGAAAATTCCTATTCCTCCCAACCGTCCGGTGGATGATCCGTCCACTTGTAATGTCCAACATTCTTTGTTTCTTTCCTTACCTCCCGAAGTGGGAGTGAGTGCTTTCTCAACCTCCTACTTCTTGTCGGAAGATGCAGTTGTCGAGGTATTGAGTTCTTCGTCCAAGAGAAACATGTGCCTTACTCTCAGTGAATCATCCATAGGTTGGTGATACTTAATCATAAGTTGGATGCTACCTCTTTGTGTCTCTTCTGCTTCTTTCTCTCCCCTTGATTCCTTGATTTGGGCTATCACCACATGATTAGCCTTTACCTGGGAGTTTTCGCTCTCTTCTTCTGCCTTCTCTTGATAGTCTACTAGGAAGTCGGCCAGAACTTGCGCTTTCTTGGCAGTTGGGGCTTGATACCTAATATCATATTCACTTAGCTGAATAGCCCATTTGGACAGGCATCCTGACTGATCCGGTTTGTCCAAGACATGTTTGAGTGGCTCATTTGTAAGGACCACAATCCGATGCGACTTGAAGTAAGGCTTCAGTCGCCGTGCAGTGTAAACCAGTGCGAAGGCGAGCTTCTCAATCTTGACATATCTGGCCTCAGAGCCTGCAAGGGCTTTGCTCAAATAGTAAATTGGTAGATGCTCGTTGTCTTGTATCCGTATCAGTACAGAACTCATTGCTTCATCAGTGGTGGCCAAATAGAGGTAAAGAGTTTCAGCCTCCAGGGGTTTAGACAAAAGGGGCGGCGAGAGGAGATACTTTTTCAAGTTTTCCAAGGCCTCTTCACACTCCTTTGTCCACTCGAACTTATTTCCTTTTCGTAAGATCTTAAAGAAGGGTAGGTTCTTCTCGGTGGATTTTGAGATAAAACGGCTCAATGCCATCACCTTTCCTAGAAGCTTCTGCACTTCATTGACAGTCTTGGGTTGTGGTAGATCTATGATTGCCTTTATTTTCTCCGGGTTAGCACTGATGCCTCTTTCTGTAACCATGTAACCAAGGAATTTTCCTCCTTTCACCCCGAAAGTGCACTTTTCAGGGTTCAGCTTCATTCCGTATTTTCGGAGGATAGAAAAACAATTGTTAAGGTGTTCAATGTGTTCCTCTTCAGTCTTGCTTTTCACAAGCATGTCATCCACATAGAATTCCATGGTTTTTCCCAATTCTTCCTTGAACATCTTATTTACCAGCCGTTGGTAAGTAGCTCCTGCATTCTTGAGGCCAAAGGGCATGACCTTGAAGCAATAGACCCCTCCGGCCGCAAAGAATGCCGTTTTCTTGATGTCTTCTTGAGCCATCCTAATTTGGTAGAAGCCTTGATATGCATCCATGAAGCTTAGAAGCGCACATCCTGCAGTGGAATCAACCAGCTGGTCTATGCGTGGCAATGGATAGGGATCCTTTGGACAAAATTTGTTGAGTCTAGTGAAGTCATTGCACATTCTCCACTTTCCTGGAGCTTTCTCGATGAGGTGAACTGCGATCCTTGGGTCTATCCCCTTGAGATCAGCTGTGCTCCAAGCAAAGATGTCGCGATTGTTACGAAGGCAAGTGATGAGCTTCAGCTCTACTTCCGTACTCATCTCCGTTCCAATCCGAGTTGTTCTTTTCGAATCTCCTTCGACCAGTTGGACCTCTTTCAAGGCCTCATGGGGTTCTATTCTAGCTGTCTTGGGGAACTTTTCTCTGAGCGACCCAATACCGATTTCTTCCTTTGGTGGCGTTAGGGTAATGGAAGAATGGCTATGAGGGCCCTTAGTGACCGAAAGGACAGGTACAGTGGCCCCTCTGGTTGACATGATATAGCACTCCCAGGCTTCTCTAACGTTGCCCATTTCATCCCCCACGCCGTTCGGGGTTGGAAACTTTACCCTGTTGTGTAAGGGAGAAGCAATTGCTCTGAATTGGTTAAGTCCCGGGCAGCCCAAGATCACGTTATAGTCGAAGGTGCTATCTACTACCACGAATAGGATAGTCTTGGTCACTCTTGTCGGAAAGGTGCCCATAGAGACTTGTAGTGGTATACTTCCAATGGGGCGTACTACAGACCCTCCAAAACCTACCAATGAAGTGTATACTCGTCCATATTGTATTTGCCCCAGGTGCATTTGCTCCACGGTCCTTTTGGATATGACATTGGAGGAGCTTCCTGTGTCGATTAGTACCTTGTTGACCTTGTAAGTGGCAATCACTAGAGAAACAACCAAAGGGACATCGGGGTCCTTGAGATCTCCTCCGCCAGACGTTGGTGGGGGGATCTCGCTATCGTCAAAGGTAATTGCATTTGTGCCTTTCAGGGCTGGTGGACCGTAAGCTCTGTCGTTGTTTCTCAAGTGTTGCGCGGTCCTTTCCCTTGCATTTCTGCTATCTCCCCCTGTTGGTCCTCCTGCAATGGCGTTGATAACTCCACTGTAAGGGAGGTTCTCCATTTCTGTATCTTCGCGGTACCCTTGGTATCTTTGGGCATGCCGAGGTGGGATTTCCGCTGGAGGTGGTGGTAAAGATCCTGTCGGAGGTTCGGAATCACGCTCCTCTCTTCTCTGCTCATTCTTTCTATGCCTGGAGGGTTCCTCTTCACCTGTTAGTTCTTTCAACTTCCCACTTCTCACTAGTCTTTCGATTTCTGTCTTCAACTGGATGCAATCCTCAGTCGGGTGACCTTTCTGCTTGTGGAACCTACAGTAGTCTTTAGAAAATTTACTCTTCTTGCTGCTCCTGACAGGTTTAGGCCATTGTATATCTAAGTCCTTCTCAACAATAGAAGCCAAGATGTCGGATCTTGGTCTGTTGAGGCGAGTATACTCGGCGTATCTCCTAGGTGGAGTTCTTTCTCTACGGAATTCTTTCCTGTCCCTGAGATCTATTTTTTGCTCGAACTTCCCTTGATGAGGAGGAAGTTGTCACACTTGTTCTTTCCCCTTCTTTATCCCTTCTCTTATCGGGACATTTCTTCGGTACTCTTCTCCATACAAGACTCCTTCGCAGATATCTTCCAGGTACTTTTCAGTGGTGATTTCTTCGTTGGAAAGCTTCCTTCTAAGCTCATCATTATAAGTGTTAGCATATAGGTGTCGGACCCGCTCTTTGATGCTATGAGGCTCTACCTGTCGTACTTCAGCGTTGAAGCGGTCAAGGAAGGTTCCAAGGTCCTCATGCTCTTTCTGGATTATGCCTGCCAGGTGCTCAACTGACCTCTTCGTTTTCTTTGCTTTCTCAAACCTTTTCAAGAAAAGGGAGGCGACGTCCGCATAAGATCTGATGGAACCATTAGGTAGTGAGGTCCACCAATCCATTGCTTCTCCAAAGAGTGTGGTGGAAAAGTTGAGAGCTTTCATGTTGTCGTTGAGTCCATTGCTTTCCATCTTACTTTCGTATCTAGTAAGATGCCCTACAGGGCAAGTATCTCCATAGTAATGCTCAAGGCTTGGGATAACACAGTCGGGGCGCTTTCTTTCTCTTCTGATCTCATCGCACAGAGGGTTGGGAGTTTTAACTACCACCTTCTCATGTGCTTTGACCATCTTGCTCAAGGTGGCAATTTGTGTTTCCAAGGCCTTCTGTTGGAGGTAGATCTGCTCAGCTGTCAGTCTTTCACCAGTTCTGGGGTTGATAGCTACATCTGGAGGAAGATCACCGATTGGAACTATCGGGATGCTTTCCGCCATTTGATCTCTTGGCGCTTGTTGTTGAGCTCCTCGCCGACTGGTTCCCACTTCGTCTACTCGTGGCACTTCTGGACTTCTCCCTCGTTGTCCATGAGAAGCAGCGGCCCTCCTGTTAAGAAGGTTCCTTAGATCTTCCGGTTGAGCTTGTTCCCCCAGCTGTTGTTGGATGGGACGGTGCTCATTTCTTGATTGAGCAGGTTCAGCTTGTCTTGGGATTGCCAAAGGTGGAGTGGGCTGAGGAGGCTGGAGGTTGTTCGATCCAGAGCATCCTTGAATAGTGGTGAGTAAGAGGCCAAACTAATTCTCATTCATCCCGAACTCACTAGGACGAATGATCTGCCCATTCGGGACGGTAAAGTTTCTTCCTGGAGGAGGACCATGTGTTCCTGACGGAGGAACCTGTCCTTCGTCCCCAAGTGTCTGGATCCTTACTGGTGGATTAGTGGCTCTTTCCTCGCCAGAAGAAAGACTAGCGGTATGGCCATCACTTGGATCATCTATTACTTCTCTTGTTGAAACTCTTGCTACCCCACCTCTTCTAGTGACAGGTCTTCCCCTTTGTCTTGGAGCAGGCGTACCAATGGCAGTGGCGTTGGTTCTTGTGGACCTTCTTGTTCTTGCCATTACTGAAGAGAACGGGACTCTTTGTAAAGATTCCCACAGACGGCGCCAAAATGTTGAGGGTGTAACTCCCCAACTACTTAGATTTATTTCAACTCAACTAATAGGGGCCAAGGTAAGAAGCTCCTTGCTAGGTCAGGACCAATGGCGTAAGAACCAGCGACCAACTACTTCGGCAAGGACCTGCACACTTGAGTGGGGGGGGGGGGGTTAGTGCCCGGTTTGCTAAGTGTCAAACCGGGATGAGACTTTACTCGAGAGTGATTGAAGATCAACTCTGTATAAGTTCGGGATTGGGGTCGTGATGTGACTTGTAAGATGACTTACTTGATCTTGTGGGGACGTGTGCCTTTTTATAGGCTATCATCAAAATGGAGGGGTTGCTAGGATTGCGCCATGTGTACGGCCAGGATTGAGCCACCAATGCTAATATGAGGCCCATAGCCCAATAATGAAGCTTTAGCCCAAGCCATCTTGGGCTTTTAGGGGTAGTTTGGTCATTATTGGGAGAGTTCTTGAGGATGTGACTAGTTCTGCCGAGTTCCCAGGTTCGGAGAGATGGGTCCGGAAGATTGGTCCGGACCATATTTGGTTGTCAGCTGAGGAAGTTCTCCTGCCTGTCTAACTCTTTCGATTCGGAGCTCCTAAGTTCGGACATCTCACTCTTTGGTGCCCATTTGCTTGGTTGCTTTATGAGATGGTCATGCTGGATCCGAGTTGACATCCGGATCGGAGTCCTTGGGTCGGAGAGGGTACTGACTTAGCACTATGCTCCTTTCCCAGAGAGGCTCGGACCAAGGTGGGTCGGACCTATGGTTCCGGGTCGGGCCTTGTAGGTCCAAATCCTTCGTCCCTTTCTTTCGATGTGGGTCGGACCATGGTTGGTCTGCCCGGATCGGACCGTTGGCTCGGACCAAAGTGTCTCGGATCCATTGGATGACTTGGGATGCCTTAGGATTCGTTCCTAGGTCCTTTATGATGGATTGGACATATTTCCGTATCAACAAGCATGTCCTCAAGCGTAGAGTGAAAAAGAAAAGAGAATGGGATTATCAGTGACTTGCTTGTAGGTGTACCTTTACAGTCATGTACAAGACTCTTCCGTGTTGGCTAACGGGTACTCTGGAAGTTCTTGGTTCTTCCGGTTGTTGCAGCCCCTTTTCTTCCCTGCAGAAAAGTGTGTATATATAGGGGGTCCAGTGTGTGCTCCTATGAATTTGCTGCTGTCAACCTGCGAAACATAATATAATGGAGTAGAATAGGCTTTCAGTTCACGTGGCTTGCCTTGCACCTCGATTGTGCAGGTTCGGGCATGTAAATTCACCACCATGAGAGTCGAGCGGATGAAGGGTCGCCCTAGAAGTAGCATATATTTTTCCATCTCTTACCCTTTCACCCTCGGCGATTCCACTACCAAAATATTCGTCATTACCGTTACACCATCCAGCTTAACTGGGACATCTTCTACAATCCCCATGCATCTACTTCAGGTTCCACCAACAAGAGTCATAAAGCATTTGCGTGGCTCCAATCCCTTCAATCCTAAGTCCTCATAGGTGCCAAAAGTCATCAAATTGCAACTGGCACCAGTATCGACTATTTCGGTAACCTAAGCTGAACACCCGATGCCTACAAATAAATCGAAACTATCGGAGTCGCTTATACTCTTTTCCGCCATTACTGCTGTGGGGGGGTCAGTTTCTGTAGTTATTTGTTCCGCATTCGCCTCCTCTTTTGGAATCACGGAACTCAGTTCCTTGACTTCATCTTCCCCCGGTTCAGCAACGAAAACATTCTCAGTCTGCCCAACTGTCAGTACAGGGGTCACTTGAACCGTTGCTGGGGTTCCTACATAGGATGCAGAGTTCTCAACTTCGTTGGTACAAGTGGAAACAACAGACTTAACCTTCCCTGGTTCTTCAAAATTTATCTCAACCGCCAGGACTCTAATGTTTTCCGGGGCTGCTGGGAATCTCCCTTTCTCCATGAGCTACAATTTCCCAACCAGGTCACCCAATGTCTGTTCCAGCCTTTTTTTGTGATTGCTCGATACTGTCAAACCTCTGGTCATTCTTGTCCTGTATTTTCTGCACCTCAAGCCAGAACCTCTCAAACCTCTCCATATGGCTCCTGATTTCTTTTTCTAGCTCAGTAATACACGGCCATGGAGTATCCTCTACTGCTCTGGCTACCACTCTCCTAGCCTTATTTCTTGCCCCCTTAAGCTGGGATACTGCTGCCAGCCTCTCGAAAATGCTATTTAATTCATCAAAGGACGCTTCCAGAAAAGAATTTTTGCAACTCATATCGACCATGATTTGACACTCCCAATCCTGGCCTTCATAAAATCTGATGCATAGATTCATATCGTCGATCCTGTGGTGAGCGAATTGGGACAATAACTGCAAGAACCGATCCTGAGCTTCATAAAAGGTCTCCTCATGCATCTGCAGAAACTGCATTATCTGAGCACGGGGGGGGGGGGGGGGGGGGGATAAAATTTATTCATGAATGCCTTGTAGACCGAATCCCAAGTCGACAGAGAACCCTCAAGTTGATTTAAAAGCCAACTCCTCGCCTTGTCTTGCATACAGATCAGAAAGACCTTCTTCCTTATCTCCTTGTCAGTAACTGTTACCCCTTCTGTTGTCAATGGAATCCCTGAAATCAGTATTTCGAACTCCTTGATGAATCTTATCACATCTTCATTTGCCATTCCATATAATTTGGGAAGATTGTGGAGGTGGTGAGCCTTGAGTTCTAAATTCCTGGCTTCATTAGATAGAACAATTGCTACTTTGCCAGCCCTAACCTCGCTGGGCTGCATGTAAGCTCCATAGGTAAGCTGAGCCATTGGAATTTCCTTTCTGACCAACCTATTGTTAAAACTACGCAACTCGAAAGCCTAGAAATATTCTTACTTTATGTGAGTGCACTAAACTTCAGTTTGCAAAACAAAAAAATAACAACTCACCCTCAAGCTCTACAGTAGGAATTGATTCCCCGGCAGCGACGCGAAATTTGATGTGCTCAAATTACTACTTAGAAAACAAGTAGAAAGCAGTTGTGGTAAACAGACAATGCTAACCACGGAATCGTTCGCTAAGGAACCACTTAAGCTACCACAATGAGTTGAGACCAACCAGTTACTTGTGTAAACAAATGAATGATTTGAGTTTTGAATGCATTCTAAACTAGAAATCAAATAAATCTATTGCGGGTCTAACTCCACAATCACTTAGATTTATTTAACTCTTCCAAATGGTGCCAAGATGAGAGGCTCCTTGCTAGGTGAGGACCGAAGCGTAAGAACCAGCTGCCAACTACCCCTGATAAAGACCTGCACACTTGAGTGGGGGGGGGGGGATTAGTACCCGGTTTGCTAAGTGTCAAACCGGGATGAGACTTTACTCGAGAGTGACTGCGGATCGACTCTGTATAGTGCTCATGATGTGACTAGTGAGAAGACTTGTTCGAAGTGACTTAATTGAAGTGCCTTGCTTATTGGGATATGTGCCCTATTTATAGGCTACCATTGAGATGGAAGGCCTTGCTAGGATCGCGCCATGTGTACGTCTAGGATTGAGCCACCAATGCTAAGATGAGGCCCATAGCCCAATAATGAAGCTTTAGCCCATGCCATCTTGGGCTTTAGGGGTAATTTGGTCATTATTGGGAGAGTTCTTGAGGATGTGACAGAGTCTGCCGAGATCTCAGGTTCGGAGGGGTCGGTCCGGATGTCTGATCCGGACAGTACCTGGTTGTCAGCTGAGGAAGTTCCTCTGTCTGTCCAACTCTTCCGATTCGGAGCTCATGGGTTCGGACATCTCACTCTTTGGTGCCCACTTGCTTGGTAGCCTTTGAGATGGTCACGCTGGATCCGAGTTAACATCCGTATCGGAGTCTTTGGGTCGGAGGGGGTGCTGACTTAGCACTATGCTCCTTTCCCAGGGAGGCTCGGACCATGGTGGGTCGGACCTATGGTTCCGGGTCGGGCCTTGCAGGTCCTAATCCTTTGTCCCTTTCTTTCAGGGTGGGTCGGACCATAGGTGGTCTGCCCGGATCGGACCATTGGCTCGGACATAAGTGCCTCGGATCCGTTGGATGACTTGGGATGCCTTAGGATTCGTTCCTAGGTCCTTTATGACGGATTGGACATATTTCCGTATCAACATATGTCCCCCTAGTTTCCAAGTATCTTAGTAGAAGATAGTTGTGGAACTATTGTTTTGGGAAGCTGTTTTGAGGAAAAGAATCCGTTCTCCAGTCCAATCCGTTTCGATCCCGTTGAAAAAAAGGTGTACTCCGTACTTCGTGTGGCCATTTGACTTAGTCTCTCTCCCCCCCCCCCCTTTTTTTTCTTTTTCTAAAACATCGTTGCCATCCGAGGGAGTAGGTCCGAAGAGCAACGAAGTGAAGAAAAAAAGAAAAAAGGGTATTTGTAATGGAGACTAAGTTTAGGCTCCGAACATCGGTAGTGTACCTTTGATGAGCTACGGTGGCGGACCGTAGGTGTGTGTCCCGTCCGAACCAGGCTCTGTGGTTGCGGGAAGGTCCGAAGGGTAATCGCTCGAGTATACGAGGTCCCTTGTGTGGACAAGTTATGCTGGGCTGATAATCCGCTGGGCGTCCGAAAAGATGATACTCCGGAGCTCTCGTGTTGTCTGACGCCCGAGAGAGGGAGAGTTGTTGTATTCATCTATCCAAGAGGTAAATTTGTTGTACCCATTCGTCATTTCACTTGGTATAATTGTACTATACCGTTGGATGGTTCTTGATCGACGGTGGAGATTAAATCCGAAAAATCGCGACGGTTGGAGTTCCCGATATGGCCCTCTATAAATAGAGGGGTTGGCCGCTTCATTTCTCATCGTTTAGAGAGAGAATTTTTGCATTCCGAGTACATCCGAAGCAACTACCAGCAATCCGAAGCGAGCAAAGAGCGGTTCGAAGCGCGTGATCTTGTGCAGAGTCAAGTCACTTCTCTCCAATCATCCGAGTCCAAGTAAGTTCACTTGTCTCGTCTTATGATTAAATCATCTCTGTTGTCTTTCATCTTCAAGTTACTCGGATGTATGCTTATGATGTGTAGTATAGTTGATAACCAATACGTACTTGATATTGACTAACACCGAATAAGTGTAGTACTGACTCCGAACTAACTGTGCCGAGTAAGCTGCTAGTTTTGGCTTTAAGTTGGCCACTTTAATATACATAAACGACCTCTCGGACTGCCATCTTAGAGCTTACGATATTGCTTTCTCCTTTCCCTAGGATGTCCGAGAGTGATAGCCAAAACCGATCCGAGGCTGAGGGATATGTCTCCGAGGCGACATCCTTAACCGATAGCTCCGAGGAGATTGAGATCGTGGATGATGATGTTCTGGAGGTGGGGCAAGCGCCACATCCGAGTCGGGAAGAGCCCGAGGTAAGTTCCTTACTTCGGTTAGTTGTTCCAGATTCTGGTCCTCCGAGGCGTCCGGATTACCTGCGAGTGTCGCATGTGCAGGTTATTGTAGCGGCTCAAGAGACAAGCTCGCGAGTTATAGGAACTCGTCGCCCGGGTCGAGCTGGGCAGGAATCCGAACTTCCGGTAGAGATCCGTACTTTAATTCGCACCCTAGGTTATAACTTTAGGAGTAATCCTAATCGAGTCCCGTTCGTTCCGGATCCGCAGGCGCCAACTATCGAGGAAGTGCATGATACTTCGGAAGCGCCTCCCAACTTGAGCATCTTCGAAGAGGGTGAGGAGGATCGTGTGCAAGTTGCTGCTCCTATCCGGACTGTTGTAGAGTTAGCGTCCTCATCCGGGGAAGATGAGGCGGAGGAAGATGTGCGGGGCCAGGATTCTGGTTCCGAAGAGGAAGAAGGTGCGGAGCCTTCCGCTAATGTGCTCCGGGTAGAAACTGTTGGGCAAGCAGGGCCGAGTCGGAGGGTGGCTGAGGAAGAGCGTCCGGAGAGACTGAGGAAGGGTGAGGACGTTTTCCAAGTGAAGTTCCCTCGGTCTAGAGATCAGGTCACTCACCCCGATCCGGAGGGCGAGTTAAATGAAGATGGTACTCTGCCTACTTGTGCCTCAACCATCCGAGCCGACGAAGTGGATGAGCTCCGGAGAAGATATGAGATCCCTGAGTGTGTGGAGATTCTCATCCCGGACGAATCTCATGCTTTTTACAATCCGCCTCCGGGCTGCATGTCGGTCTATGAGATAAGTCTTCATTGCGGGTGGCGGCTACCCGTATCGTCCGAGTTTCTGGAGATTTTGAGCAGCATGGGTTTGAGTCCGCATCAGATCATCCCCAACTCCCTCGGAAACTTGATGTGCTTCGGAGTGCTATGTAAATATAAAGGCATTCCGCTTAACTTCGACAATTTCCGTAAATTGTTCAATATTAGTGTTAGTGGTAAGAACACTTGGTTCTATACATTCGTATGTCGCCAGGCATACACATTTTTCGTTGATCCCTTGTCCTCGTTGGGAATCCAATGGTTCAAGAGGTACATTTTTGTCCGTCCGGCTCTGAAGCCCGGGCAATCCGAAGCGGAGAGGCCCACGTGGCATTTTGAGAAGAAGTTCTTCCGGGGTAATTTGCCAGATTGGAAGCCACCGGCTCGGAACATCCCCTTGTGGATGCAAGCGTTCCATCGTAGTCAGGAGCCGGAGAAGTACTTCTTCCGAGGTTTAATATGTCAGCCTCTGCCTTTCTTGGCCGGCTTGTCCGAGCCAAGTTTTTGTGGCGACATGGAGGATTTGAGTAAGTGGTTTCTCTCTACCTCTGATTGGTTGTCCCGGTCGGTTGTCTGTTTGTCGACTGTATGATTGTTATTTGTAGATTCTTTTGTATCTTGCAACTGATTGTGACTCGGATGTGCAGCTTTCTGGTTCGAGTATACGATGTCGACCATGCGGGAGCTGAAGCGTCAACAAAACGCTGCGCAACGGAAGGAGTTGGCAGAGGGTTCTCGGACCCAGATTATTAAGACGTCCACCGTGCTTCCGATGAACGAGCCAAGGAATGCTGCTGTGTTCCGAGCGGAGGAGTCTCGGAGAGCTGCTGCGGGCGAAGAGGCCCAAACCATCCCTACTCCAGACAAGGGTAAGGTGGTCGCAACTAAGGGCTCGAAGAAGCCTCCGAGATCCGTGTCGCGAGATCCTCCCGCAAGCGGATCGAGCGCTGCGGCTCCAAAAAAGCGCTCTTCCGAAGGTCCGAATCCTCCCGCCAAGAAGGGCAAGGGAAAGGTGGGCGAAGCCGGCTGAGCCGGATCTTTGAAGTGGCTCGGTTGGTTGCTGCTTCGGAGCTAGAGCGAATTGCGGAGTTAACTGCCGCTCAGCGTAAAGTGAGTTTTAAGCTTTCGGTTGGTTCCGCATCTTTCTGTGACTCGGAGGTGTCTAATGCTTCTGATATTCCGTTTTTGTTTTCAGCTAGCTACTGCTGTTGAAGCATGCTCCTTGGTGGCCGCTCGGAGGGCTACCCTGGAAGAAGATCTAGCTGGCCGAGGCGCCGGCGAAGGCGTCGGTTGCCAAAGACTTCTCGAGCGCTCAAGAAGGCCGTAGCTGCGAAACAAGAGGCCGAGTCGGAGACGGCCAAGATGAAAAGTGCCATTCGATCTTTGGAGGCTGATTTGAAAGTGCACCAAGATAGTTTGGACGATTTCGTGGCCATCTCTCGGACTTTCAAGGATAAGATGCTGAAAGAGCTTCGGGGAGTCCGGACAAAGGCTGTCCAAGATTTCCTTGATTCGGACTCCTACAAGTTTTTGCTCGAGTCAAAGTATGATGAGGCCCGTCAAGATGGGTTTGATCCAAATTGTGGAAGGCTCGGAGGAAAGGTTGGACGATCAGAACTTGGAGGCTGAGGGGGTATCCGCCTTTAAAAATGGAGATGGCTCGGACTTCGCTCCGGAGGGTGTCTTGGATGCAGATTTGCTTAAGTGTGAGTTTGTGGAGCTGGTTTGCGACGAGCCGGAGGGCAAGAAGTACGACCATGGCGGTCCGTATCTCCCATCCTTCGTCCCTCGGGTGCTCATGTCCACTGTTTTCGTTCCGTTGGAGGACCACTTGGAGCACAACCGAGATTGGCTGACTTTGCCCGGGCCTGTCCAAGGCTTTGATCGCGACCTCGACCTGATGGAGGAGTGTCCGGCCTTTCTGAAAGAGGTTGAGGCTCGGAGAGAACGGAGGATAGCCCAACAGCAAGGTCAAGCACCTCCGGAGAAGGATACGGGCGGCCCTTCTCGGTCTCAACCTAGTTCATCCGAGCGGCGGAGGTAGTGAAGACGAGGTATGCCCCGGATTTCTTGTAATAGGGTGCCTCCGGGCCAAAAAGAAATGTTTGTCGTTTTTGCCCCTCATCTTTTGTTTGTACAAACATACTCTTTTTTTTTTTTTGATGAATGCTGTTGGTTCGGGCCCTTAATGGCTCGGAACTGTTTTTGTGGCCAATATACTATTGCTGCTGTTTCCATCCTTGCACGTTTAATTTTGTATTTGCATAGTAACTCATCAACTCTTGTAGACTCAGATAGTGGACTCGGACTTTTGAGATCCGTACCGTCAGGACATTAGTTTGCCTGATTCAAATTCGCCTGTGCGGGTCTTGGGGACGATCAATCGTTGTTCCCATCCGAGTCGGAAGCTAGAATAAAAATAAACTGGATCACGAACGGTCCGGAGCCACGTCTTAGAGTAGTCAGGCTTTCGAGAACAAGGACCACCTTGTATCGTGACAAGTTAAGACGATTCGGACGCTGACTTGGTGTGTCTTTCCGAGTCATGCAGACTTGTGAGATAGTGAGAAGATAATCATCATCAAGTACAGGGTGTTTCTTTACGCATCACAGGTGCTTCGGACGTTGTCATGTCAGCCCCGAGCTTGGTACGTCCGAGTGAGTAGCATAGTCGGTATGCTCAACCGTGTGGATGGATTGTTGGGTTGGGCCAGTGGAAGCTGAAGAGCTAGGCCCATGTGCGGCCCAAGCCCATCTCCTATGAATATGGGACACGTGTCCGCTTCCAATTGGTCTTCTCTTTCTATATATACTCCAACTTTGTACGGCTTTTGATTAAGACATCGCGCCCTTTTATAGTAATCAAAGGTTCGGAGCTCGAGTCCGAGCGGCTGGTGAGCATGTTTATGCCATTACTTTCGCCCGTGACCTCGTTCCAAGGGTTTCTCCGATGATTGGGAAGCCTACCCGGGCTGGTTCTTTTGGTGAGAGTCGTGGAAATTAGTTTGCTCGGCAAGCCAGCTTCGGATCTTCGGGGATACGGTCCGTATCGAGTTGGCCTCAAAGAATTTTTCGCTCAACAATTCCTCCAATCGTCAGGCTAATCTTCTTTCTCCGGGGCTATGGTCTTTATTCATGACTTTTAGCCCCGGAGAGGTAGATTAGCTGGATGGTTCGGGGATCTTCAAATAGTTGGTTTTTGAATCTCAATGCATCCGGGGAAATCCGCTCTGGTTATGCGCCCGGGGGGCGACAAGTCGGCAGAATTGGTTTGATAGAATCCCTTCCAGTATTTCGTAGTTCGGTCGTAAGAAACCGCCCGAAATGTTGGAAGGCTTTCTACCAAATCTGTTGTGTCTAGTTGCTCGTTTCTCGGATGGAGGGAGACTTGTCACCTTGAATAGGTCTCTTAGCTCGTCCTTGAGGATGTGTATCCGAGCGGTTTGATTTTGTTAATGACTGCATTTCCATGATTGAATGCTCGAGGGAGCTGTTCGCAATTTTGGAATTGCGTCCCCAACAATGCTGAGCTTGTTCGGAGTCAGATCATTGAGGACCTTCGGAAGTAACCTTTTTGGTGACTCGTTTGTCTTGCACCTAAGGTCTTTCGTCCGAACAGCTTGGTTTTGTTGGTGGCTTTGTTCCAGAATTGAAGGCTCAAGGGAGTGCCTTACAATTCTGGAACGGAGTCCCTGACAATGCCGGTCTTGTTGGGACTCGGACCAATGGGAGCCTCCGGAGTGACTTGTGTTCATCCGACGATCCGGGCTGATTGCTCTCCAAATACGCTGAATCCGGGGTGCGGTCATGGTATTTGGTATGATGTGATCCGGATGGTCATTGTGCTCTGGAGCTTTCTGTCGTTCGGGAGTGATGAGATATCTTTTCCAGAATCGATGAATGGCCTAGGTTACATAGTCCGGTTGCTGTTAAACCTTGGACCGTCCGAAGGGGCTTTGAAACTTCTACCAGTGAGTAATCAAGGTTCGGATGGTATAGTTCCTTCTTCTTTCGGGGCGCCTATAGATGCAGCGGGCAGTTGTTCGGATGGGGTTTGATTTGGTAGCTTAGGGTTAATTGGGAAGCTTCGTTGTAATAGTAGAAAAGAGAGAGTAGGGGCTTGTGTTTGTGAGCTCGATTTGGGCTCTTCGGACCCTGACTTTGTAACTCTGTACTGTTGTAATGAAAGCGTTTTTGCCTTTGTCAAGGTTTTGACACTGTTTGATTGTGCTAGTCCGATCCGGATCAATGTATGAACAAGGTCCGGATCAAGCAGTTAAATATCCCCGAGGACATGATTATCGACAATGCTTATGAAATCCCAGTTGTATTGATTTGACGGAAATCGACATTACACTTGAGGGCTTGAGGCCTTTTTCAAAAACAAAAACCAAACACAAAAAACAGGTCGACGAGATAGAGGAACGTGACAGTCGTTGCCATACTTCTCTAAGTGTAAAACTTCTGGAGATTCTTGGCATTCCAAGTTCTCTTCAAGGCCCTGCCTTGTTCATCTTCTAGTTCGAAGCTTCCATTAACTCTTGCCCCAGTAACCTTGTATGGCCCTTCCCACTTGGGTTTAAGTTTTCCCACATGACTTAGTATATCAGCTCTTCTAAGGACTAGGTCTCCAACTTGTATGTCCTTGGGAAAGACACGCTTATTGTAGGCTCGAGCAGTCATGGCTTGGTGCCGAAGGA
Source organism: Plantago major (assembly GCA_026545765.1). Taxonomy (NCBI): domain Eukaryota; kingdom Viridiplantae; phylum Streptophyta; class Magnoliopsida; order Lamiales; family Plantaginaceae; genus Plantago; species Plantago major. The sequence goes on from CM048839.1 coordinate 73,625,793, forward strand.
TGTTGGCCAATGCCTTATCGCGCTTGTCTTCAAGGAGCTCAAGGTCGTAGATCCTTGCAAGCTCATTACCAACTGGGTTGTATTGCCGGATTCTCTGGGTTGCTACCACCGTCTCTGAAGGGATGACCGCCTCAGATCCATAGACCAAGGAGAAAGGTGTTTCTTGTGTAGCAGTTCGGGCTGTCGTTCGATGCGCCCAAAGGGCCGCGTCAAGATCATCCGCCCAACTGTCTTGTGAAGTTCTTAACCTTTTCTCCAAAATCTTGACTATGGTCTTCTTGGTGGCTTCCACCTGACCATTGGCTTGGGGGTGGCCAACGGAAGTAAAGCGTTGTTCTATTTTGAAGGAGTGGAGCCACTCCTTCAGCCTTGACCCAGAAAATTGTGCTCCATTGTCTGAAACTAACACTCTTGGGAGTCCAAACCGGCATATGATGTTCTTCCAGATGAATGTCCGAACTCTGCTCTCGGTGATGGTAGACACTGCTTCAGCTTCGACCCACTTAGTGAAGTATTCTACTGCCACTATCAAGAACTTCTTCTGATGCGTTCCTTGTGGAAAGGGACCAACTATGTCTATACCCCATTGATCAAATGGGCAAGCTATGATTGACGGAATCATAGGGTTGGTCGGACGGTGTGGTATGTTGGCATAGTATTGGCAGTCTTCGCAGGTGCGGGCGATGTTGGCAGCGTCCATATCGATGGTTGGCCAATAGTATCCTTGCCTTATGATTTTTTGCGCCAAGGTTCTTCCCCTAGAGTGACTTCCACAACTTCCGGCGTGGATCTCTTCCATCGCAGTTTTCGCCTCCTGAGGATCTAGGCACCTCAAGTGAGTTCCGCTGAAGGATCTCTTGTAGAGGTCTTCTCCTAGAATAAAGTATCTGTTGGCTCGACATTGAATCTTCCTGGCCTCTCCAGGATCCACAGGTAAAGTACCATCCTTGAGGTAACGGAATATATCGGTCATCCAGTTTCTTTCTGTGCTCAAGAGAAACATCTCTCCGTGGGGTTCGCCAGGGAGGATTACATGCGGTCATCGAGGATGACATTTCTTGTGTCCAAAGCTCCTAAGGCCGAGGCGTGCTTGGAGAGGGCATCGGCTTTTCATTCCACTCTCTGTGAAATGGTGAGTAAATTCTTCAAAGTGCTCAACCTCTTTTTGAGGAGCTCCAAGTATTTGATCATGTTAGGTCCTTTGGTGGTAAAGGATCCGGAGAACTGGATTACCTGCCGCGAGTGCATGTAGCTTTGATTCTTTTCACCTGAAGGGCTTTCGCCATCCTTAGGCCTGTGATAAGTGCTTCATACTCGGCCTCGTTGTTCGTCACCTTAAAGTTGAGGGTGATGGCGTACTCGAGCTTGGCTCCTTCAGGACTTTCAAGGAAAATTCCTATTCCTCCCAACCGTCCGGTTGATGATCCATCCACTTGTAATGTCCAACATTCTCTGTTTCCTTCCTTTCCTCCTAGAGTGGGGGTGGGTGCTTTCTCAACCTTCTGCTTCTTGTCGGAAGATGCAGTTGTCGAGATATTGAGTTCTTCATCCAGAAGAAATATGTGCCTCACTCTTAGTGAATCCTCCATAGGTTGGCGTCTTCGAGTCATACAGTGGATGCTAGCCTTTGTGTCTCTTGACTTCTTTCCTCCACTTGATTCCTTGATCCGGCTATCGCCACATGGTAGCCTTTTCTCGAGTCTTCGTTCTCCTTTTCTACTTTCTCGGATAGTCTACCGGGAAGTCGGCCAGACTTGTGCTTTCTTGGCGATGGGGCTTGTAGCCAATATCATATTCACTTAGCTCAATAGCCCATTTGGATAGGCGTCCTGACTGATCTGGTTTCTCCAAGACATGTTTGAGTGGCTCATTTGTAAGGACCACAATCCGATGCGACTTGAAGTAAGGCTTCAGTCGCCGCGCGGTATAAACCAGTGCGAAGGCGAGCTTCTCCACCTTGACATATCTGGCTTCGGATCCTACAAGCGCTTTGCTCAAATAGTAAATTGGTAAATGCTCGTTGTCTTGTAATCGTACCAGTACAGAACTCATTGCTTCATCGGTGGTAGCCAAATAGAGATAAAGAGTTTCATTCTCCGTGGGTTTAGACAGAAGGGGCGGCGAGAGGAGATACTTTTTCAAGTTTTCCAGGGCCTCTTCGCACTCCTTTGTCCATTCGAACTTGTTTCCTTTCCGTAAGGTTTTGAAGAAGGGAAGGTTCTTCTCGGCGGACCTTGAGATAAAACGGCTCAACGCCATCACCTTTCCTAGAAGCTTCTGAACTTCATTGATGGTCTTGGGCTGTGGCAGATCTATGCTTGCCTTTATCTTCTCCGGGTTAGCACTGATGCCTCTTTCTGTGACCATGTAGCCAAGGAATTTTCCTCCTTTTACCCCGAAAGTGCACTTTTCAGGGTTCAGCTTCATTCCATACCTCCGGAGAATGGAAAAGCAACTGTTGAGGTGTTCGATGTGCTCCTCTTCAGTCTTGCTTTTCACGAGCATGTCATCCACATAGACTTCCATGGTTTTTCCCAATTCTTCCTTGAACATCTTATTTACCAGCCGTTGGTAAATAGCTCCTGCATTCTTGAGGCCAAAGGGCATGACCTTGAAGCAATAGACTCCTCCGGCCGCAAAGAATGCCGTTTTCTTGATGTCTTCTTGAGCCATCCTAATTTGGTAAAAGCCTTGGTAAGCATCCATGAAGCTTAGAAGTGCGCATCCTGCAGTGGAATCAACCAGCTGGTCTATGCGTGGCAATGGATAGGGATCTTTTGGACAAAACTTGTTGAGTCTGGTGAAGTCATTGCACATTCTCCACTTTCCTGGAGCTTTTTCGACGAGGACTACGTTGCAGACCCAATCAGAGTATCTGACTTCTTCGATATGACCTGCTTTTATCAATTTGTCAACCTCCTCTGCTATGATAGCATCCTCGACTGGCCCAAAATTTTTCCTCTTTTGGCGGATGTGTCAGTAGGATCCATGTTCGAGGAATTGTGATCCTTGGGTCTATCCCCTTGAGGTCATCTGTGCTCCAAGCAAAGATGTCGCGATTGTCCCGGAGGCAGGTGATGAGCTTTCGCTCTATTTCCGTGCTTATCTCTGTTCCAATCCGAGTTGTTCTCTCGGGATTTCCTTCGACCAGTTGAACCTCTTTCAAGGCTTCATGGGATTCTATCCTAGCTGTCTTGGGGAACTCTTCCGAGCGATCCAATACCAATTTCTTCTTTTGGTGGTGTCAGTGTTGGAAGAATGGTTAAGAGGGCCCTTTGATCGAGAGGGCAGTTCTGTGGCTCCTGGTTGACATGATGTAACACTCGAGCTTCTCGATGTTGCCCATTTCTTCCCTACGCCATTCGGTTGGAAACTTTACCCTATTGTGTAGGGTGAGGCAATTGCTCTGAATGGTTAAGTCGGGCGGCCCAAGATCACATTATAATCGAAGTCATTAACTACTACGAAGAGAATAGTCCTGGTCACCCTTGTGGAAAGGTGCCCATAGAGACTCAAGCAGGTATGCTTCCAATGGGCGCCTCTGACCCTCCAAAACCTACCAGCGAGGTGTATACTCGTCCATATTGTATTTGCCCCAGGTGCATTTGCTCGACAGCCCTTTTGGATATGACATTGGAGGAGCTTCCTGTGTCGATCAGTACCTTATTGACTTTGTAAGTGGCAATTACTAGAGAAACAACCAAAGGGACATCAGGGTCCTTGAGATCTCCTCCGCCAGACGTTGGTGGGGGGATCTCACTATCGTCAAAGGTGATTGCATTTGTGCCTTTCAAAGCTGGAGGGCCGTAAGCCCTGTCGTTGTTTCTTAAGTGTTGCGCGGTCCTTTCTCTTGCATTTCTGCTATCGCCCCCTGTTGGTCCTCCCGCAATGGCGTTGATAACTCCACTGTAGGGGAGATTCTCCATTTCTGTCTCTTCGCGGTAACCTTGATTTCTTTGGGCCTGCGGATGTGGGATCTTGGCGGGAGGTGGCGGTAAAGAGCCTGTCGGAGGTTCAGAACCACGCTCCTCTCTTCTTTGCTCATTCCTTCGATGCCTGGAGGGCTCGTCTTAAACTGGCGGTTCTTTCAACTTCCCAGTTCTTACTAGCCTTTCAATTTCTGTCTTCAACTGGATGCAATCCTCAGTTGGGTGACCTTTCTGTTTGTGGAACCTACAGTAGTCTTTAGAGAATTTACTCCTCTTGCTGTTCTTGATCGGTTTAGGCCATTGTATATCCAAGTCCTTCTCAACGATAGAAGCCAAGACGTCGGATCTTGGTCTGTTGAGGCGAGTATACTCGGCAAACCTTCTGGGTGGAGTTCTTTCTCTGTGAAGTTCTTTTCTGTCTCTGAGATCTCTTTTTTGCTCAAACATTCCTTGACGAGAAGGGAATTCCTGTCGTACTTGTTCTTTTCCCCTCTTGATCCCTGCTCTTATCGGGACATTTCTTCGGTAATCTTCTCCATACAAGACTCCTTCGCAGATTTCTTCCAAGTACTTTTCAGTGGTGATTTCTTCGTTGGAAAGCTTCCTTCTAGGCTCATCATTGTAAGTGTTGGCATAGAGGTGTCGGACTCGCTCTTTGATACTATGAGGCTCTACCTGTCGCACTTCGGCGTTGAAGCAGTCGAGGAAGGTTCTGAGGTCCTCATGCTCTCTCTGGATTACGCCAGCCAGGTGCTCAACAGATCTCTTCCTTCTTTTCGCCTTCTCAAACCTTTTCAGGAAAAGGGAGGCGACGTCCGCATATGACTTGATGGAACCATTGGGTAGTGAGGTCCACCAATCCATTGCTTCTCCAAAGAGTGTGGTGGAAAAATTGAGAGCTTTCATGTTGTCGTTGAGTCCATTGCTTTCCATCTTACTCTCGTACCTAGTGAGATACCCTACGGGGCAAGTATCTCCATAATAGTGCTCAAGGTTTGGGATAACACAATCGGGGCACTTTCTTTCTTTTCTGATCTCATTGCACAGAGGATTGGGAGTTTTAACTACCACCTTCTCATGTGCTTTGACCATTCTGATCAAGGTGGCAATTTGTGTTTCCAAGGACTTTTGTTGGAGGTCCTAGGATTGATGGGATTGATGGCTACATCTGGAGGGAGATCATTGACTGGAACAATCGGGGTACTTTCTGCCATTTGATCTCTAGGCACTTGTTGTTGAGCTCCTCGCCGACCGGCTTCCACTTCGTCTACTCGCGGCACTTCTGGACTTCTCCCTCGTTGCTCATGAGAAGCAACTGCTCTCCTATTGAGAAGATTTCTCAGATCTTCTGGTTGAGCTTGTTCTCCCAGCCTTTGTTGGATTGGACGGTGCTCGTTTCTGGATTGAGCAGGTTCAGCTTGTCTTGGGATTGCCAAAGGCGGAGTGGGTTGAGGAGGCTGGAGGTTGTTTGATCCAAGGCACCCTTGAATAGTGGTGAGTAAGAGGCCGAATTGATTTTCATTCAATCCAAACTCGCCGTGACGGATGATCTGTCCATTTGGGAGGGTAAAGTTTCTACCTGGGGGAGGACCATGTGTTCCTGACGGAGGAACCTGTCCTTCGTCCCCAAGTGTTTGGACCCTTACTGGTGGATTAGTGGCTCTCTCCTCGTCAGAAGAAAGACTAGCGGTATGGCCATCACTCGGATCGTCTGCCACTTCTCTTGTCAAGACCCTTGTTACTCCTCCTCTTCTGGTGGGAGGTCTCCCCCTTTGTCTAGGAGCTGGAGTACCAACTGTAGTGGCGTTGGTTCTTGCGGACCTTCTTGTTTTTGCCATTACTGAAGAGAACGGGTCTTTTTGTAATGATTCCCACAGACGGCGCCAAAAATGTTGGGGGTCTAACTCCACAATCACTTAGATTTATTTAACTCTTCCAAATGGTGCCAAGATGAGAGGCTCCTTGCTAGGTGAGGATCGAAGCGTATGAACCAGCTGCCAACTACCCCTGATAAAGACCTGCACACTTGAGTGGGGGGGGGGGGGGGATTAGTACCCGGTTTGCTATGTGTCAAACCGGGATGAGACTTTACTCGAGAGTGACTGCGGATCGACTCTGTATAGTGCTCGTGATGTGACTAGTGAGAAGACTTGTTCGAAGTGACTTACTTGAAGTGCCTTGCTTATTGGGATATGTGCCCTATTTATAGGCTACCATTGAGATGGAAGGCCTTGCTAGGATCGCGCCATGTGTACGGCTAGGATTGAGCCACCAATGCTAAGATGAGGCCCATAGCGCAATAATGAAGCTTTAGCCCATGCCATCTTGGGCTCTAGGGGTAATTTGGTCATTATTGCGAGAGTTCTTGAGGATGTGACAGAGTCTGCCGAGATCTCCGGTTCGGAGGGGTCGGTCCGGATGTCTGATCCGGACAGTACCTGGTTGTCAGATGAGGAAGTTCCTCTGTCTGTCCAACTCTTCCGATTCGGAGCTCATGGGTTCGGACATCTCACTCTTTGGTGCCCCCTTGCTTGGTAGCCTTTGAGATGGTCACGCTGGATCCGAGTTAAAATCTGTATCGGAGTCTTTGGGTCGGAGGGGGTGCTGACTTAGCACTATGCTCCTTTCCCAGGGAGGCTCGGACCATGGTGGGTCGGACTTATGGTTCCGGGTCGGGCCATGCAGGTCCTAATCCTTTGTCCCTTTCTTTCAGGGTGGGTCGGACCATAGGTGGTCTGCCCGGATCGGACCATTGGCTCGGACATAAGTGCCTCGGATCCGTTGGATGACTTGGGATGCCTTAGGATTCGTTCCTAGGTCCTTTATGACGGATTGGACATATTTCTGTATCAACAAAATCAATGTAAAGGTTAAAAATCAATAAGACAGAGCGAACACAACAGTTATGATCAAGTAATACTAATGCACTCTTGGGAAATCGTTCATACTTGTAACACGGTCGGTGTACATAAATCGATCAATCAAACCTCAACCAATCGTCAATGAATATTTTGAACTAGAGTAACCGTGGGTCGTCAATCCACGATCCTTAATTGGAAACGATTTAGAAAATATTGAACTAGCGAATTGGATTGATAGTTTTTTCGAAGATTTTGAACTAGACGAACCTATATGAACGAATCGTAACCCTAGAAGAGAATATGCAAAACCGTCACATAACTACTGTGTTCGGAGTGGTTCAGCTACTCATATTAGAAGCAAGGATCAAAGACTTCAAATTATTGCATATGATAAACATAGACATGTTGATAATCGCACGCAAGCTTATACAATTCGATAAACAATAACAACACGAATCGAAGAGATAAACGTTAGAGAATTATTAAATATTACAAGGAATTCGATATCAATCCTTCAACAATGATGAAAACCAAGCTCCAATAATGTCTCAATGTCAAAGTATGAGTATGGAGCTTTTTCTAAGAACTAGGTTAAAAGAAAGTCTGAAAGAAAAAGTCCATAATCTAAACTATTAAGTCAAACGGATAATCTGATTCTGCGCGTCTCGCAGCGGCGTACCAACTCCCTCGTCGTAGCGAGTTCCAATTGCCAAAACAGGGGAGGCATTTGTAAAATATCGCCGCGGCGAGCCAATCTTGCCAAACTTCCTGCTGCTTTGTAAAATCCCGCCGCGGCGAGCTCTGGCGACTTGTTTTCTCCAATTGAGCTAAAACACATGAATTCCTACAAAACAAAACCAAAACACCAAAGCATAAAATTGTACAAAAAAAACAACTATAAAACTAAGAACAAAGACTAACAAAGACCGCTAAAAATGACTAAATGAGACTCTAAATTATTGTCTCATCAACCCCCCCCCCCTTCCCCAAACTAGAACTCGTGCTTGCCCTCAAGCGAACGAGTGTAGAGAAAGAAGAAATTGGTGAAAAGAGGACTTCCCTGATCGATGAAGCTTATATCGGAGTGCGAGGTACATGGAGAGAGTCTCCAGGTTTCTTCCTTCTTCTTGTACTTGGTCCCTGCACACTAGTACACACATAAAGAGGCCCTACTACACTGTTTTATATGGAATTAGTAGTAGGAGAGTGGATATGGGATTGCGGTGTATGCTGCTTCCCATTTACCTCAAACGTGCATACACGCACGTATTTGTTGATCATCATCTTCACCACTAACAAGAATGGCCTTCCAAGTAATATGAGCTCTGGCCCTGTCCTCTGCTCAGCCCTCAAAGACTGTGTAATGACAAAATCGGTGAGCACCTGTCCGTCTTTCAAACGTATGGTTACAATCTCAGCCAGACCCACTGGTCTACGTCAAATACCATCCGCAAGCTGAACCATTGACTTCATGACTTTCAGTCCACTCAGTCCGAGCTCTTAATACAGGTTATATGGAATAACATTGACACCGGCTACAGTGTCTAATATGACAACTGTCTCTTCGGAGTTGATAATCCCGATCATCAAATCAAAGCTTCCGACACGTTTGGACTTGGGAGTGTCTATCTGGTTCACTACCAATGGTGGTGTGTCAATCGTGCTCTTAGTTTCCTCTATCACTTGTTGAGGTGGAGAATGGTTTTGCCCGCTTCCGTGGGGCTTAGGTACCTCATTTACCGTACCTTCCTTCGACACGGTCACCTCGATTGGCACATCAGTAATGACTGTGATGGCCATTGCTGCCTCAACAGTGTAACTCTGTTTAGCGCATTCCTCTGAACTTTGGTAACTCTGTTTAGCACATTACCAAAGTTCGGAGGCAGAGAAGGAGAGAATGAATGCAAGTTCAAGTACGCATCCGAGTCCATTGTCGAGCAGTTTTCGACGAAGGGGTTAACAGATGGTGAGCTGAAATTCTAGTTCTTCGTCAAAACACTAGAGGGAGCAGCAAAAAGATGTATAGATTCAATCTAGGAAGAGGTCAGTGAATGGGAAGAGCTGAGGAATATGTTTTTGAAGAGGTTTCTAGGGCTTGCAAGGGTTATAAGAGAAAGGTGGATGATATCCAACATCGCTCAGAAACAGAAGGAATCTTTTCATGATGTATGGGAAAGGTTTAAGGAGATGCAATACAACTGCCACAAACATTAGATTACTTCACGACAGCTGTGTGAGTATTTCTACTTGGGAGTTAGAGAGGAGTTTAGAGACCTTATAGATGTTGCTCTGAAGGGATCATTTATGGGGAGCTCTGCTAAGCAAGTACTGGAAGCCTGCATAAGTGTTGCTGAGAACTCAAGGTACATGAGTGAGCAGCTAAAGGAGAATTAGATCTTCAACAAGATGGAGGCCGTGGAAGATGTAAGGATAATAGCCGCAATTGAGGAAGAAGCACAATGGGCTATGGGACAGAGCGTAGGAACTCCTGAGTACTTGGACAAGAGAAGCATATCAAAGGAAGTAAGCCAAGAAGTGCCAAAAGGGAAACCTATTAAGCTGAGCATCAAAGGGAAGAATGAAGTTTCAAAGGTCAGTAGCAAACAGGTGGTCGACAACATTGTAACTTCTAAAAAGGGTTTGGAAGATGAGATCAAGACACTCAAAGAACATCATAACCTGAGAGGAAGAGCAGTGTTGGAGGAACTGGAAAAAGGAAGGGAAGAAACACACTACCAGGTGAAGCTGTTCATAGAAAACGCCGCATCAACTGAGGAAGCAATAGAAAGGTGAAGTGGTGAAGTCGATGCAGTCAAGGACGATCTGATCGACATGAAGTATACAATTAGGGAGTTGGATGAAAAGGTGGAAGAAGTTAAGGAGCAGGAAGTGGAGAGCATTGGGGCTATCACTACTAGGAGCGGGATAACAACCCCGGATTCTATTCCTAGAAGTGAAGAAAGAACATGAAAGAAGAAGGATGCGGAGGTAGTGGATATAGAAGAAGAAGGTAAGAAGGTGAGAGTGGGAAGTCTGATAAAGAAGCTAAGGAGAAGAAGAAAGAGCAAGAAAGGTTAGCAGCTAGGAGAAGAAGATATGATGACGACCTAATGGAAAATGGATACGTCCGGGCAGAAGATGGGGAAGTAGTTCACCTAAAAGACTTACCTTTTCCAGGAAGGCTCATGAATGATGTGAAGAGGGCTGCAAAGATGAAGGCTAAAGGAAACCTGGAGAACCAATCAATTCTAGTACCAGTGCCCGATCTGTTTACTTTATACCCATTCGACTATATGGCAGCTATAAGGGACTTCCATAACCGGAAGAAAACCTACGTTGGAGTGGCGTGGAGAGATGGATCAGATATAATGAGGAGAGGAATAGGAGATCCGGGACAGTTCAACATGACGATTGGAGTGAAGGGAAAAAGGTAAATTGCATGATTGACCTTTGAGCCAGAGTAAGTCTTATGTCATTGGCTAAATCAAGGGAGCTAGGGATTGAAGACGAGATAGAACTATACGGAACTAGCATCCAGCTGGCCGACAACTCGACGAAGAAATGTGCTGGAGAAATAAGAGGTTTACCTGTGGAGATCAGAGGCATAAGGACGAGGCTAGACTTCCTGGTGATGGATATGGAAGGAAGTGTGATGAGATCTAAAGCACTTATTGGGCGACCAGCCCTGGATCAGATGGAAATCGTAGTTGACACGGGGGAGAAGACCTATTCATTAATCGTGGAAGGGCAGAAGAAGCATTTCAATTCTAAGGGTGAACTCCTAGAGGAAGGAAAGAGAGTTAAAAGAAGTTGTTGGGAGAGCGCTGATGATTTTCATTTTGGAGATGAAGAGGAACTTGGGTATATAATACCAGATCTGGTGGAAGAAGACATAGTGGACTTTGACTATGAGCATTATGAAGAATTAGAGAAACTTTTCTTCGTGGATGTTATCAAGGACGAGCGAAGCAAGGATTATACTTCACATATGTTCCAATTTGGTATGGACCCCGTAGGGGAAGATTCCAAAGGAGAAGCGACGATGCGTTGGGATGAAGATACGAACTGGCAATGAACGAATGGTTGAAACAGTGCTCCAACAAGTTCGAGGGTCCAAACCTCGATAACTAAGTCATCTCTAAACAGTGGTCGAGCTATAAGACCTAAAACAAGCGCTTCTTGGGAGGCAACCCATGGCCATGTTTATTTTACGCAATTGCATTAGCACTTTTTACATTTCATTTTCGATTTCAATACCAAACATGAAAATTGTGGGAGGAAGACCCCATGAGATTTGCATCTAAGCCATAGTCCTGAGTTCACTCCAAACATGCTATCTCACACATTTTTGAGCCCAGGTACCAAGGAAGAACGAAGGAGGATACCCATCAAACTCTTTGTGGAGCTCGTGAGCGATGCACAACTAGGAGACCAAGATGAAATGCGGAGGAGGAATTAAATGAATAATCATGGAAGCACATCACCGAAAGGGGAGTATCTGTCCTTTTTCTTCTTTACTTTCCTAGTTTCCTATATGCTCTCTGCTAGGTTTGGGGGAAGAATTTGATTCGACTACTGCCAGCTAACTTGCTTAGTCTGTAGAAGCTTTTAAAATACTCGCACTTAGTAGTTTGCATTTTAATTTATGATTATCTGTTATGTCTCAGGTCTTTTAATTGTTGAAAAATGTTTTGATTTATGGGAGACTACTGAGTGAGAGCCTTAACTAAGATGAGGAGCTGTGGATTTGTTTTCTTGCTTTGGTACTTGCTGAATATTTGCTCTGACCGAATCCGGCCCATGCTACTTTGATGAGTGAGTTTATTTTCTACTCGAATTGAAGTCATGTGTGCAACCGTGTAAACACTGCTACCCTTGAGTCTTTATTTGTTAGCAGCATGAATATGATTAGTAGTACACACCTTTCGGAATCCTTTTCTATAACTTCAGCTAACCCCGCTGAAAGCTTTCTTAAGCCCTTTAGAAAATCCACAATATATATCCTATACATGCTTTACTTAAGCGGTGACAGCAACCTACCACCGTGCTTGAACGTAGAAACAAAGCAGCAAGATGCAAAGAATGGAGGAGAATTATGTTTTCATCATGATCGAGAATTTGTTTGGGGGAAAGTAGAGAAGAAAACTCTAACCCCAGTTCGAGAAATTGGTATGGGGGAGAAGTGGAAGATGATCATCATCGAAAGGTAACCTTGTTGGCCCTACTGTATATAACCGGTGCTGAAAATCACTAGGTCTTGCTCTAGAAAAAATAGAAAAGAAAGTACCGAAAAAAGCAAAGGTACAAAAGTCTCGGAGTGGATCTATGGTCCTTGTGATCACCGTTTTTGTGTTGGGCATGTTACAGAAACTACCCACACACCGGTGTGGCCCTAAAAATCTACATGTCTGTGAGGTTTGATGGCATGTATACCAAAACCAGCACACACAAAAGTGCGGAATTCGGTAAAACAGACACTACCGAAAAATGTAGAGACTAAAAGAGCCCAATGATGGCCAACCTAAAGCATACGAGTATGAAAAACGACTGCAAAAAATAGTATTCCAAAAGAAAAAGAAAAAGAAAAAAGAAAAATAAAGGAGCAAGTAGTCTATGTGTGAAGCAACCGATGGAGTAGTTACGATGATAGAAGAGAAGTTGAAGATTTGTCATTACGAGAGGACGAAGTCGAAGAAAGGAACTCGGTGTCCGAAAGGATAAGTCCCCCTGAAATACCCTTTATTCTACCTTGTTATCTTTTAATGATACTTGGCCTTGCACTGCTCTATATATTATCCTACCTATTTTACTTACACAGCCAACCTGAGTACTACTTTGATTTGTGCCTTGACTTTTGGGAGCAGGATTGCATAACATTACCACGATGTAATTATTTTGAAGTACACCTATAAGGACATTGGGTTACACTTGTAATCGCTGGCTGTAGTGAGTGATGCTTACTTGTTACTTGTTTGTTGTGGAGTCATGAAGTTGGAGTTGAAACTAAGCGAGTTAGTAGAGTTTGAAACCCTAGAAATTAGCTGTTTGTCTATGTGGTGGTTTATTCTTGGTGCTCATTTCATAGTCACTTCTTAATTATCGTTATTGCCTTGCTCAAGGATGAGCAGGAAACTGGTTTGGGGGTGTGATGTGACAATGAAATGTGCGATATAGCATGCTTTTAGACCCTCATTTTTTTCCTTAGATGCAATATTTGTATAGTTTTTTGGTCAATTACCAACTTTGCGTGCTTTCTATAGGTCTTGATCGCATTTTTGAGGAATTGCTCGATTTCAGGCACGAAAACGACATAATTGTACCAAATCGAGACGAAGAAGCAAATACGCTGGATTGACAGTTGCACAGAGTTTGAGGAGTCAAAACATGTCATGCGACCAATCAATGTGAAGAGAATTGAAGATGCAACAATTTTGTAGAAGACCACTTTTCGAGGAAACGAAGTTACGATGCCCGAAATTGAAGAACAAAGGAAACAGAATCGAAGCTGGAGGAATCGCACTCTGTGGTCCGCTGCAGTCCTCCGCAGTCATGCCTCTGTTTTCCTCCTGGGCCATTTTCCTAGCCTGTCAGGCTAGAGCACGCTTTCCTAAACCTTCCTTATTGATCAATGGCGGCCAGAGCTCGAGATTTTTAGTATAAATAAGAGCTCAGGGGTCTCATAATTCTACACATCTCACAAAGCAGCTCTCCTTAGAGAGAACCAGTCTGCAGGGAAGTGAAACCCCAAAACCGCTGGCCGTCAGGCACCCAGGAGGAGGAAACCGTATAGGCAGCAACACGAAGACATCAGTGACTAAGCTTCTTCTTCCTTTCTACTCCAGATTTTCGATTTATGTTCTTAGATTACTATGAGTAGCTAACTTTATTTTGTAAAGGCGAACCGCCGAAACTCTACTTTTGCTACTTCTTTATATACCGTGATATATTAATGAATTCGTTTTAAAACGTAATTCGTGCTTGTTCTTTATCCGTCCGACTCTTTATGTGGGAAATCCTTACTGACAATGACTTGGTAATGGATTATACATTAGCCTGTGTGATTTGTATGAAAACGTGACGAGATAGTATGTTGAGTGACACAACACATTGTTGGTAAGTGAAGGTGTTCGGATTAACTACGACTTAATCTTTTTGGCAAGTTTCTTTGTTGCCTGTAGACGGCTAGTACGTTGTTTGATTCTAAGTAGTTGGAATAGCATAGCAGAGGGAGGTCGGGGATCTTTTACGCTTCACACCATCGAATACATCAAAGCAATTAGGGTTTACTGTAATTTAATTAATCTGTCTGCGATCAATCTATTTACTTTTCTGCATACAATTTACAAACGTTATTTGCTTGTTCCTACGCTAAGTGTCCGTGGAGAACGACATCCTGAGTAAACTTTCAGCTATAAACTGTGGATTTGAGGACTTCCGACTTATAAATTTAATCTTGATTGTATTTAGGGATTACAGGTTCTACATCGAAAAACGAAATCTCTGAGTGCACATCATGCTTCAAATCAAGTCCTTAATTTATAAAGCCAAGAGCACTATCAAGGATCACTAGAAAAGCATGTAGTGAGTTGATAAGTTGCCCCGAGTGTCGTTCTCGAAGGACTTAACTAAGCTTGTCTATGTTTTGAAGAAGTAGTTTGTCTAGAATTGCATCTTACGACCTCCAATTCTTTCTTTCGCAAATCACGCAAATGGTAAACAACAAACACGAGTTTGTTATCGATTAAAGAAGACATGGATGGTGGTTGCATCAAGAGCTATCTAGTAAAAGGATGCAATGGATTACACGACTATTGAAAGTAAAAACGTTTAATCAACGTAGTAGAGTCATCAATTCTACGAGTCGACGTTTGTAGTCAAAAGCGCTGGGCTTAAACCGTAATTAACCTTGAGGGTGCGAATCCCTCTTGTAGATTTTGGGTATCAGAAAATGATTGCTAAGACTTTGAACTAATCAAACGATTCACAGGAATTCAGCAGACTAAGAACAGTGTATTTCGTCCAAAGACCTATACTAGCATGCTCAAGATTTCACCACCAACCCATGGGTGATGTTTAGCTACTCATATTCATGTTGTCACATGCAAGAAATATGATAAACATAGGCTTAAACATACACAAGAATGTAAACAAAGAGAAACGATACAGAATTACCGAATAACTTTGAATAATGAAGCTCCAATGGATAATAATGGTGAAAGTACTGGTTTACAGGAAGAAATCTTCAGCACCATGGTTAACCAAGACTCCAACTTCAATCAAATGAATGATTCTTGGAACCTTAGACCTCTCAAACTCTCCCCAAATGTTGTGTGAAAAGAAAAAGTGATATTCCAAATACAAAATTTGGAGTTTAAAATGAGAATCGGACAAAATGGTTGGGCGATCGCCCGCCTGAAGCGATCACCGCTCGGCTCAATTGCGACCCTCTGTGGCGCGTCGAGCTCCGGGTGATCGCCCCACTTCCTTCGGGCTTGATTTTTGCCTTATTTGTCCATCCTTGACACGTTTCGCATTCCGGGAACCTTCATGGCACCTATTTGGAGTCTTGGAGCTTGTGATCTCAGATAAAGTGCCTTAAAATGCATCGTTTTGACTCCTTTTCTTCATGAAAAGTACCTAAAACCTGGAATCAAGGTGGAAACACAAGAAACACAAACAAAGGACAAAATATATACTAATAAAGGAAAAACTAAACTAAAAGTTAGTAAAACAAGGTAAAAAAGAACCTGATGAGGTGTCCTAAAAACGCCTCATCAAAACTCTCCAAACCGAACCTTTGCTCGTTCTCGAGCAAACAACAAGAGAAACTAGACTCTACAAACCAAAACAAAGAACGAGTCAAACATCCTAGTTACAGAATCTACATTCGTAAGAGACAAACTCCAAAGATGCAAAGGGTTTGAGTTATTACCAAAGTTGGTGGAAAATCAAGCAAAAATCTAACTAGTTCGTTTCTAACGTAAATAAAACATAAGTCTAACTCAGCGGTCCCTCACAAGGAATTTTAAAGAAACTCTCACTCTTCTAGACAAGTCACAACACTCACAAGTAAAGTTGGGAAGGCGGTTTTCACCGCAAGTTGCCAAAAATCTCTTATGCAAATGCGTTATTTTCAATGAGTCCAAAGGGATTTTAGATCAAAAGACTAAAAATAGAGACATGCTACTCCGACTACTGTTCCCTTTTTCCATTCAAACTTCTCAAAACCTTGCACACTTATGTTTTAGAGTTACACGGAATTGTTGTGAATCTGCAGATAAAATCACTGGTGTGTGACCCTCGTTATCAGCAAGGACTTATTCTGCATGTGGCTCCTATCCAAAGCTTTTGCACATGTAGACAAGGAATTCCACACGACTCACAACTTGGGGTTTGAGTAACTCGTATGCTTATTTGTCCTCATTGGGATCTTTTGGCTTCAATTTTGCTGGTTTCCATTTTACCGAAGGTCTGCACTTTTGTGCATGTCGGTTAGCTACGTGTCATCAACCTTCACGGTTATATGTCTGATAAAAGGCCACACCGATGTATGGTATTATTTGAACACGCCCAACACGACGTAGGAATATCTATTTAGATTTTGATCAGTAACCCTAATGACTTATCTTAGCTCAGAAAGGTAACTAGTACGCTTAGTTCACTTGAACATTGTAAAAGAGGAACTGAGTATGTTAGTCTAGCAAATCTTGTATAGGTTGTTAGGTCTTTGAGTGTAATTTTTATATCATTGAAGAAGACCAAGAAGCAAGCATCCAGCTGAAGGAAGTCATTTATTGAAGATAAGAAGATTGCACAAGATTGATGCAGACTAAGGAGAAGTGTCTCCTCAGAAACCTTGGCTCAGATACCATGAAGAAATTAAGTGTCTTGGGAAGACAAGTATTTCAATAGGTCTCTGATGCACTATTGGTCAATGAGCAAGGACTTGCGAAGTGATGAGTCGGTTTTACACCGTCTCATTTGGTCTTTTTTAACGTCTTATTGTCGTCCTTAAGTATAGTTTCTAATGGTTTTCCTACAATTTTTTACTTGTTTTGTTCTTTGTGTGTTTTGTAGTTATTTGGCTAAACTGTGCTAATTGAAGGAAAAATGGTGTATTTTACATGCATCCACAAGATATGGAGTTCCAATGCCCCGAATAGATGCTAGAACTGGAGCGGGAAGGCCAAAATACCAAGAATTGGAGTCAAAAGGGTAAAACCGTCCTTTCGGGGAGAACTGGCGACGCCAGGAGGAGCCTGGCTAACGCCAGTTCTCTTTGTAACCTCACCGAGACGCCTTGACATAGCTTATTAGCGGCCTTGGTGACGTCTTTGATGGCCTTGCTTGTTTTCTACCGATTTTTGTCATTTTGTTTCCTAATTCGTTTAGACTTGTTTCTTTTAGTTTCTATTAGTTTGAACAAGACAAAATTAGTTTTCGTTATCATCTATTGTCAAGTTTTCATACTTTGCTCTCAACCTAGACCCATTTTTCAAGGCAATTACCTATTTATCTAATTGAACCGATTTCTTCTTGTAATCCGACAATTGTCAATTGATTGGGAGCATTATCTACATACTCTTTGCATCGATTCGATTCAGGTTCTCAATTCTACCTAGGGTTTGTGACACGAAGGGTAACAATTGTATCACCGTTCGAATCTTTGATTTTAAGTATTAGATTATGTTTATTGCTTGTTTAATTACATATTGATTATGTCTTCGCATGTCATGAGTAGCTAAACAGCCTGGTTATGGGGTGGTGACAGATTCAATGCATGCTAGTTAGGGTTCATGTGATTATATACATAAGATGCGATTTACTCTGTGCCATTTTGATTAATTAAATGCGTAGTTATACATTTGATGTTAATTCGTCAACATCAGCAATGGATTAAGCATCTGATCACTTATATTAAAACATCTTGCGTCTTGCTATATCCATTGGTTCGTTGCAAACAGTAATATCTTCATTAGCTTCTCAATTGACGCCTTTGCTAATGTTATCTGTTTTCTAGAACAAAGTCTGTTAGTTCATTGTCATAGTTCTCCGTACCTTACATGACATAAGGTGTCTTCCTAGAAGAGTCTAGAGTAGTGTAATAACTGGTAGAGCATGTCCCAGTCTAATGCTATCTGTTTTCTAGAACAAAGTCAGTTAGTTCATTGTCATAGTTCTCCGTACCTTATGTGACATAAGGTGTCTGCCTAGAAGAGTCTAGAGCAGTGTAATAATCGGTAGAGCATGTCCCAGTGATAACTAGAGTAAATCGACATCGTTATAGTTGCATGTTTCCTGCTAGCTGGCCTGTCTTTTGTCACCTCGCAATAATTCTCCTCATTCATATCAATCTCATTAAGTTTAAATATATTTTCTAGCTAGTTTGCAAAGTAGTTTACTTTCACGTAGTTAATCATTCTGCTGCCGAAGCAACCAAACAATTTACTGCTTTCTGTACTGTGTTATTATTCGTAAACCGAGCTCAGCTTAGTTAACTCCTTCGAGACCGATCTCGGGGTTAACTTCACTGCACTACTGGTTTTTGTAGTGTTGAGAATTAACTCTTGGCTTAAATAAATTTAGAACATTGATTTGACACATCATGTTTTTGGCGCCGCTGCCGGGGACATAACTCCTTTGTTAAGTTTAAGAATTCTAGTTACAATATTTTTCTTATTTCTTTTTCCAGTTATTTTTTTTTTGTTTTTGTTAGTCTTTTTTCCTTGTTACCTTTGTGTTTCTCGTCTTGAGTGCTTGTTTTTAACTAACGGGTACTTACATTTGCGTAGTTCTGGTGTTGTGTCTGTCTTGTAGCACAGGTTCGTAGATATGGCTATGGCGGTTGTGGCAGAGCAACCTTCTATGCACGCACTTCTCCTACGTGTGTAAGGTGCACACCGTCCAGCTATATTCATACCAGCTAATGTGCGAGGTCTCAATTTTAAGGAGCATCTCCTCCGATAACTTCCGAGATTCTATGGAGTCAGAAACGAAGACGTCATGGGTTTCCTCAGACAAATTGAGCATTTTATATCTGGATTGGGGAAACCTGACGGGGTAGAGCACGGACTTGAGGCTCAAGATCTTCCCTATGTGTCTCTATGGTAAGGCACGGACTTGGATGAATGGCCTAACAAAGGGAAGCATCACTACATGGGACAAAGCTTTCCAAACCTTTATGGGCAAATACTACCCCATATCGATGACTACGAGCATCAGAGTGTAGTTTAGTGAGTTTAAGCAGCGACAAGGAGAACCCTTCTTCGAAGCATGGGAGAGATTCCATGATATACAGCATCAGTGCCCCATCACTGTTTTGGTACTGCAGATTTAAACCAGTTCTTCTTTGATGAGCTTGAAGAGTCTTCACAAGTGCTGGTTGATATGGCGTGTGGAGGATGGATGGGGGAGAGCACCAATATCGGATTAAGTTCTGTATTCAAGAGGATAGCAAAAAGCTCATAGCATAGGAGCAAGCGCGCTAAGCTTAGTGGCTCTAATTGCCCGGAACGCCGCCTTCCTGAATCACAACTTCTAGAAGGTTTTTTGGCGGAGCTGAGTGGGTTTGTGAAAAGTTATTATCCTGCCATGCAACATTCAGTGATGATACATGCATTTACCGCTGAGAGGTTGGATGCATTAGAAGCCGCAGTTCAAAGATCGGAAAGCGACAGCGGCCAGATCAAAGGTACCCTTCAGCAGCTGGTAGAGAAGAACCAAGAATGGAGAAGGGGTAAATTCCCTAGTACTTCTAAGAGAGCAATGGCCATAAGAGTGATTACGGAAGTACCAGTTGAGGTAACTATTTCGGAGAATGACACCCATGTTGTGGTTTCAAAATAGGTTTGCACAGCTTGCAAGTGTGCATCGTTAGCTCCGGTTGCTAGTGAAGTAGTAGCAAAAGAAATTATAACTCTCGGTAATTATGTTGAGGAGTTGATCTCTACTCACGAGGAAGATCACCCAGGTATATCAAGCAATCCAATTGTTTCCGCTAAGGAATTTGTTTCTGCACAGGTTCAAGATTCACCGGTTATATTGAGCACTCCAGAAATTGGGGTAGTTGAAGTTCCTGCGACGGAAGAGGAAATCGCAGCAAGCGTGAAGGAGCAGCCTCTCAGTAAGAGGAGCTTTAACATCGTAGTTGGGATGGATAATTCAAAAGTCATTGCGACATTAGATACATGAGCTACATGTAATCTGATCTCCTACAGTCTGTTTAAGGGAAGTGGCCTTACAGGTTTGGAAGAGATGAAAGGTCGAGTTCTAATGGCAGATGGGTCGCATAGACGACCAGTTGGAGTGGCAAAGGGTGTCGCGGTTAAATTGAATGGTGAGACTGTTATCACCAATTTTATTGTTATGAAAGACATCCAGGAAGACCAGAAGACAGGACCCGATACAATCCTCCTTGGCTAGCCATTTTTATTCACCTCCAGAATGGATATTAGCGTATTTAGACGTACATCAACATATGAGTTGAATGGTAAGGTCGGCATAGTGAAGGCATTGGATTGTTTGCCTAAGGATTTTATCTGCAACGATTATTCTGCGGGGTATGTTGGACCCCTTTATATATTTTCGCAGGTACAAGGGTAGAGAAATTCGCGCAAGGGGAAGTCTAGTACCACCATCGTGCTAACTAGAGTGCGAAAGTCAAGCTCGAGACTTAAAACAAGCGCTTCCCGGGAGGCAACCCGGGTTTTACTTGCTTTTTTAGATAGCTTGCATTTGCATTCACGTTTTCTTCCCATAATGTAGTTGCATTCACGTTTATTTCTTCCTTTATAAAAAAAAGAGGAAAAAAATCAAAAAACCAAAAAAATCACCTAACTGGCGTCGCCAGTAACGCTAGTTAACTAGCGAAAGGAACTGGCTAACGCCAACTCCCAACCTGGCATCGCCAGTTCCTCGCTTTTATTTCACACCCCCGTTTCTTTTCTTTCTCACGCAGTCTCTCCCTCTTCTTTCTTTCTTTCTTTCTCTTCTCTTCTCTTCTCCTCCATAACAAAAAATAAAAAATAAAAAAATGCTTTAAAAATCTCCATTCTCGTTCTTTTCTCCACCAAACTTTGAGTTCTACCACTCATCTTGAAGCTTGCATCATCTAGGACACGATACTTGTGATATTCTGGCATTATGGTTTACACTCTTATCGCATGTGATATACCTGACGATGGAGATCAGTAGTTTTTTTTTTTTTTTTTTTTTTTCATGGTAGTACCTTCTTCGCACCTTTTTCTTTTTAGCCTATTCGATGGAGACCATCTCCAGTCTAAGTTTGGGGAGGGGGTCGCTCATTGCACTACCTTTTTCTTCCTTTCTCTGTATTTCATAATCTGTTTTTCATTCGTACTTTGTTTTGTATTTTTTATTCGAGTCTGTCTATTATGTTGAGTCTAAGTCTGTCTCCCAAGTCGAGCGTTTATTGCATGTACTAAACTTGTTAAATGTTTAAGTTTTGATTGATCTTTGACTATTAGCAGTTTGCATGTTATAAGTTCGTTTGTCCTGTAAATAGAAAGTATGTTCTAGGTCTGTAGTCCAAAAGCCTGTGAGCATGCTTAGTGGTCGAAGAAAAAAATAAAATATTTATACTGGCAGTTTTGTTCTTGTGTGATTTCTCGGGAAGTGCAAACTCCCTTGTTTGCGCCTCATCATTCTCATGTGTACTCGGTGTAAGTTAAGTATGACGAACGGCATATTTTCCATTCTTATTCGCTTATGCCAAACCCGTTCCAAGAACAGGTTTGGGGAGCAGGTTTATGTGTACTGTATATGTAGATAATGACTACATTCAGATTTTTCGTTCTCTAAAAAAAAAAAAAAGTCTCGAAGTGTATCTATGGCACTTGTGCCACCATTAGTCGTGTTGGGCATGTTTCAAATACTACCTACACACCAGCGTGGTCCTAAAAAGCCATATGTCCGTGACGGTTGATGGCGTGTATACCAAACTAGCACGCACAAAAGTGCGGACTTTCGGTAAAACAGACACTACCAAAAAATTGAGACAAACTAAGCATATCGGTCATATATAAGACTGCAAAAAAGGAGTATGCAAAAAAATAAAAAATTAAAAAAAGAGAGAACGATTGCCTTTTTATAAGTCTACTGCTGATTGTTTATAGAGTTGTGATAAAATCCCTTCTGACTTAACTGATTGAGTACAATGCATGAGGTATTTGAGGCAATTTTGTGACGTAAGTCACCTTCCTTTTCTCTTTATATTCTTGAGTGATTACCCCTACTGGACACTTACAGGAGTGTGAGAAATTAGTTGCATAGGATCCACTTGTGAGGGACTACCGGGTTAGACTTAAGTTCTATTTACTCTGGAAATGAACTTTTTGAATATGTGCATGTGATTCTGTGAATGTCAGTGTGATGTCAAACCTCTTGCATTTTTCGGGCTTATTGTTTGCAATCGTAGACTCGGTAGCTTGGGAGCTAAACTTTACCTATGTGTCTATGCGGTTTTGGTTTTTCTAGGTTTTTTAGAGAGTCTGCTGCTTGAGGACAACCAAATGTTCAGTTAGGGGAGTTTGATGAGTCGGTTTTATACCGTCTGATTTGGTCTTTTTTACTGTCTTATTGTAGTCCTTAAGTATAGTATTTATTGGTTTTCCTAGAGTATTTTTACTTGTTTTGTTCTTTGTGTGTTTTGTAGGTATTTGGCTAAACTGCGCTAATTGAAGGCAAAATGGTGTATTTTACATGCATCCACAAGATATGGAGTTCCAATGCCCCGAATGGATGCTAAAAGTGGAGTGGGAAGGCCAAAATACAAAGAATTGGAGTCAAAAGGGCAAAACCATCATTCCAAGGAGAACTGGCGACGCCAGGAGGAGCCTGGCTAACGCCAGTTCTCTTCGTAACCTCACTGGAGACGCCAGCATAGCAACTGGCGACGCTAGCATAGCTTTCTGGCGACGCCAGGTGGCATGCTGGCGACGCCAGTTGCTTGTTTTCTGCCGATTTTTGCCGTTTTGCTTCCTAATTCGTTTATACTTGTTTTTTTTAGTTTCTATTAGTTTGAACAAGACAGAATTAGTATTCATTATCATCTATTGTCAAGTTTTCATACATTGCTCTCAACCTAGACTTATTTTCCAAGGCAATTACCTATCTAGGTAATTGAACCGATTTCATCTTGTAATCCGACGATAGTCAATTGATTGGGAGTGTTATCTACATATTCTTTGCATCGATTCGATTCAGGTTCTCAATTCTACCTAGGGTTTGTGACACGAAGGGTAACAATTGTATCACCATTCGAATCTTTAATTTTAAGTATTAGATTATGTTTATTGCTTGTTTAATTTCGATATTGATTATGTTTTCGCATGTCATGAGTAGCTAAACACCCTGATTATGGGGTGGTGACAGATTCAATGCATGCTAGTTAGGGTTCATGTGATTATATACAGAATATGCGATTTACTATGTGCCGTTTTGATTAATTGCATCTGTAGTTATCTGTTTGATGTTCGTTATGTCAAAATCACCAATGGATTAAGCATCTGATCACTTATAACAAAACGTCTTGCGTCTTGCTATATCCATTGGTTCGTTGCAAAGAGTAATATCTTCATTAGCTTCTTAATTGTAGCTTAGTGGAATTGACGTCTTCGCTAATGCTATCTATTTTCTTGAACAAAGTCTGTTAGTTCATTGTTATAGTTCTTCGTACCTTACGTGACATAAGGTGTCTGCCTATAAGAGTCCAGAGTAGTGTAATAATCGGTAGAGCATGTCCCAGTGATAACTAGAGTAAATCGACATTGTTATAGTTGCATGTTTCCTGCTAGCTAGCTTGTCTTCTGTCACCACGCAATAATTGTCCTCATTCATATCAATTTCGTCAAGTTTAAATCTTTTTTCTAGTTAGTCTGCAAAGTAGTTTACTTTCACGTAGTTAATCATTCTGCTGCCGAAGCAACCAAACAATTTACCGCTTTCCATACTGTGTTATTATTTATAAATCGAGCTCAGCTTAGTCAAGTCCTTCGAGACCGACCTCGTGGTTAACTTCACTGCACTACTGGTTTTCGTAGTGTTGAGAATTAACTCTTAGGTTAAACAAATTTAGAACTTTGATTTGACACATCACAAAGCCTCTGAAAGCATGCATTATTCCGTTGACACTACATGACAAAAGTTAGTATAGTGCATTAATTACGCAGACAGAGATGTCTCAGCAAAAGAGGAAATCTCTGTAAAGAGACAAAGCTCACTGCCGTACTAACTTCAGATATCAATAGTTTAATTACATTGTGCCTAACGGATACTATTCAAACGGCATGATATTAAGCTATAAATATCAACACTTAGAATGCTTGATAATACACATTTACGAACTTATACATTCAAGCATACAAGCCTTCATACCTACTTACTCTCTAGCTTTCTGTTGCGATTAAAGCTCTTGAATTCTAAGTAGTACGAAAGTTCTAAGTGTCCTAATCCATAACAAGAATTGCATATTGTAAAGGAGTTGAATCCAGCAGATATAGTTGCGACTCATATCAGTGATTCATTCTCTTGAACAACATCAAAACATGGGTCAGTAAAGAACAACTTACCATACATTGAAAAGTGTATTAAGTAAGCTTGTTTCTACAAAGCACTCCTAGATAACTGTATAAGTTATTAAGAGCCTGCTCACCTGACAAACTACCATAACCAACACCACACACGCGTTGAGCATAGGAAGTACTTGGCTTTGGAAGCTGAGGAATAGCTCAAAGGTTACTGAGTAGATGAAGTACTTGGTTGTGAAATCCAGGGAACAACTCAAGGAGATCACTTGGTTGGGAACCTAGTGTTAAAGGGATCAAGAGATAGGATTTTGTAAGGGGAACTCATTATCTTATC
Source organism: Plantago major (assembly GCA_026545765.1). Classification (NCBI taxonomy): domain Eukaryota; kingdom Viridiplantae; phylum Streptophyta; class Magnoliopsida; order Lamiales; family Plantaginaceae; genus Plantago; species Plantago major. The sequence continues at coordinate 73,650,463 of CM048839.1, forward strand.
TTAGTGGATTCAAGTCATGAGAAAGGGCGAGTGGATTAGTTTAGGGATTACGCCACCCTCAGATACCACTATAAAGCTTTGTGTTATTTACCCTCTAGTCTTTTACTTTGTCGTTATCTAGACCAACAATAGTCTAAAGCGTTGGGCTTAAACCATAATTAACCTTGATGGTGCGACTCCCTATTGTGGATTTTGGGTATCAGAAAATGATTGCTAAGACTTTGAACTAATCAAATGATTCGCAAGAATTCAACAAACTAAGAAAAGTACATTTTGATCGAAAGACCTATACTAGCATGCTCAAGATTCACCACCAACCCATTGGATGTTGTTTAGCTACTCATACTCATGTTGTCATAGGCAAGAGATATGAAGATAATAAGCATAAACATACAAAGGAAGCAAGAAATCAGAAACAATATAGAATTACCGATTATGAAGAATTACAAGGCTTCGATTGATCAACAATGGTGAAAGTACTGGTTTACAGGAATAAATCTTCAGCTAAATGGTTAACCAAGACACCAACTTCAATCAGATGGATGATTCATGGAACCCTTGACCTCTCAAAATTCTCCCAAATGTTGTGTGAAATGAAAAAGTGATCATTTGAATTTCAAATCTGGAGTTTAAAATGCCAGAATCAGAAATGTAACGCCAGAAAAAGGAACCAGATCGGGGCGGGCGAGATAACGCCTAAAATAGGAACCAATTGCCCGCCGGTTGGGGCGATCGCCCGCTCTGGCTCTGGGACGCAGCCACAGATGGCTGTGTCTAGACGCCGGGGCAATCGCCCTGCTCTTCCTCAGGCTCGATCTCAACTCAAACTTCCTTCCTTGACCCGTTTGGCATTCCAGGAACATTGTGGCACCTATTTAGAGTCTTGGAGCTTGTGATCTCTGACAAAGTGCATTAAAATGCATCGTTTTGACTCCTTTGCTTCATGAAAATTACCTAAACGTGGAAACACAAGAAACACAAACAAAAGACAAAATATGTACAAATAAAGGAAAAACTAAACTAAAAGTTAGTAAAAACAAGGGAAAAAGAACCTGATGAGGTGTCCTAAAAATGCCTCATCACCTAGATACCTTAGTGGTAAGCATAACTTGGGTAGTTGTAACGCCCCCGACTTTTAGGTTTTTAAAAGGAGTAAATTTCAGTCGGGACGTTGGGCAAAAATAGAGCCGAAATGTTTAGTGAAACTTGTGAAGTTATAGACAAACTTTCGTTTGAAGTTGCTAGAATAAAAATATATTTTATTCAATAAACAAAAACACAAGGTTTTCAACATTCTTGTCTTTCAAAGATACACAATATAACAAGAAATGACATGAGTTTTTGAAATACACAAAAGGACATTATTTTCATTGACAAAAATCCCAAATTCCAACTACACACTTAGTTTGCTGAGTTTATCGCTAGTTCATTCTTCACCGCCATCTCACCTATAAGGAAGGGAATAAAACCAAGTGTGAGAAAAACCTCAATGAGTGTTCAAAGATTTTCGTGTGAAGTTTTCCTTAAAATCATGACAATAAAAATGAAGAACTTAAAATCCAATATACTTTCAATAACGTATACTTTTCAGAAAATCATTATTTGATGCCGCTCCTTATAACCCCACAGTAAAATAGGCCTTATGTCTCCCTGATAGTCGATCAAACTATCCAGTCAGGACCCTGCCATGGTACAGGGGTGGAATTCTATGACCCAACTAAATCAGTGAAGGCTTCTATCACTCGATTTAAAGGGAATGGGCAAAGAAAACTGACAGGTAGCTCGCCAGACACAACTGACAAAACTACAAGCCAATTAACCTGAGCCAAACGTACGTATCTTTCTTGAACCGACAATCAAAACAAAATAACAATCATGTAAAATATATATATATATCTTTCAAAATCAGCGGAAGCATGCTAAAATTCTTTCGTGATTTGGTTTTATGCAATAGAACATGCGTTTTGGAAAACATGCATTACTTATATATAAGTTGAAAACATATTAAAATACCTTCCAGATATTGAATATAATATATATGTATAGTTTTGTAGAACACTCACATTTGAAGGTTAGGAAGAGCAAGAACCATGAATGTACTTGCAAGAAGAACAAGTCACAAACTCGAAAGAAAAAGACAATAGTACTTGAAGATTTTTGGGAGTAAAATACTAAGAATTTTTGTGAGTAAAAGTGGCTGCAAAAAGGGGTATTTATAGGTTGGATTTAGGGAAGGTGAAAGGGTTGAAGAGCTAAAAAAAATAAATGGCAATTTAAATGGCATAAATTGCACTTAAAACTCATTTTAAAACTAACAATAATGGTGCAAAATTAAGAGAGACCTTTCACATTTTTTTCCAAACATTTAAATACAATAACTAATGATAAATGATCAGATTTTATTGGGGAAAAAGTTCAAAAACGTTTTTGGCATGACTTAGGGTCATTTGTACATAAAAATAAAATGTGACACACACCAAAAAAATGCAACACTTAGAGCAATTGAAATGAACTCACAATTACACAATTGAACATGCATATGTAATATTTAACTTAGAAGTAGACATGCATACGTAACATAAAAGAATAACACAAAAGATAAACGAAAAGAAAATCAGAACGTTGATCGAAACATAGGTGAAACATAGCTGTAACATTCGACATTACGTGCGACCTTTCGGACGGTAACATGAAAAAGAATGAAAAATATTTTATTCATTAAACAAGCCTCAAGTTTCCAAACTTTTCTATTTTAAAATATATGAATATGAAATAACACTTTAATTTCTGAACATTAAGAGAGCCACACACGGATAAAGACATGCATGTACATTACATAATTCAAAAGTGACTATTCACATTATAAATTAATCAAAGCACACATGTAAAGACACACATATACATAAAAGCATACTTTTAAATTTTCTAACTTAACTACTATTAATTGAACATATAATGGACTCACATAAACACAATTGAAGTTTCTCTTTAAACCTCAAATAAAGCCACACAAATAATGACATACATTCACATTACATAATTTGAAAGTGGCTCTTCACATTTTACATTAATCAAAGCAAAATAAAATAATGACTTGTATTGAATGAGTGATTAAGATAAAGACTCTTCAAATAAATCATCAATAAAGCACACATAAAGACTTCTATTCATTAGAGAATTAACACCTCACATTATTCATCAATAAAGCACATACATAAAGACTTACATTTCAATAAGATAATTAAAAAGACTCTTAGACTTCTTTTAATATAACTACAATTAATATAACATATATTGAACTCACATTAAGGCAATTGAAGTTAATCTTTAAATCTAATCAAGCCACAAAAATAATGTCGTACATTAAAATACATAATTAAAATGGCACTCTTCACATTATACATCATTCAAAGCAAACAAATAAAGTATTGAATTAAGCTAGACAATGAAAAAGAAGTCTTACCACATTAATCATTCAAAAAGATAAATTTAAGAGATGACTATCAAATTATTTTCAAATAATTACACCTACAAATTAAACGATAAAATAATCAGATTTTTACGTAGGAAAAATACACCAAAAATAATTTCTCTTCTTTAAAGAAAGTACAAAATAAATAACCGAACATATTACAAACTGACAAGTTATATAGACTTTTAAAAAAAATAATAAACATCTAAAACAATAACATAATCAAATTAAAACAATTTAAAATATATTTTCATACAAATACACTAACACAAGTAAAAGCATGCAAGAACAAAAATACTAAGGTACGTCAAAATTTGGGGTGTCACACTCACCCCTCCTTAAAAGAATTTGGTCCCCAAATTCACATTTCAAAATTTTTTAAAACATTTTCGCAAAAATAAACATACTTTTAATTAATCATACAAGACCCAAAAATACCAGGTTAGCTTAAAAATTGGGGTATTACAGTAGTTGTTTTGGCTACACCTGTTTAGCTTTTACAGTTTAAGGTTTCTGTCTTGTAGAAACATAAACGTAGTTTTGTAAATCCTCTTCCATTGATAGTGGATATTTAGCTTGAGGCACGACAGGTATATTCATATACCTGTTAAGATTTATTTCCGGTCACTAGCTTTACTTTCCGCTGTGTGATGATTATTTACTGTGTCTCAGTAATATACTGTTAAGACAACATTAGTCATAACAGTGATCTTTTACTTAGTCAGAGTTTGCATATCTTTAACTGTTTGCATAACATTGTTCATAATAGTGTGTAAGAAGTACAGAGTTTCGGTCCTTTAATTCTTTCAGAAGAATCTGTTCATGTAGTATTCTATGAAGGAAACAAGAAAGTACCTTTTAATGAAGAAATCTCAGATAAGTTCAAAGAACTTTACAAGGATTCTGAATAAGAATCTCAACAAGGAAATAATTCTATCATTCACTTAGAGGATGAGTCTGACGAAGAAAGGCAACCCTTGCCATGTAACAACCAGATGACTCTAAGACATGATGAGGAGTCTGAAATGGATCAGGTTACAGAGAATCTTCATCATGAAGAGGTAACTGATCAGGCAGACAGAGTCAACCCTATCTCAGACACCTTAGACACTGAACATGTGCCAGATATCCCAAACACAGAACATGTGTCAGATATCTTAGATGTTTAACAAGTATATTATCATAATCATAATGATAATGATCCAACTAGTTCTAAGCCCATTATGAAATGGATAAGAGATCATCCTGCAAAGGATGTGATTGGTCCTCTAGACCAAGGGGTAAGAGCTAGGAGAACTATTGTTGAGAATGCAAACTTTCTCTATGGATATTTCATCTCAGATAATGAACCAAAGACCATTGAACATGCATTAAAAGATCAAGGCTGTATCTTAGCAATGCAAGAGGAATTGGATCAATTTGAGAGAAACAAAGTGTGGAAACTAGTTCCCTATATTGATGGAATATCTGTCATAGGAACTAAGTGGATTTTCAGAAACAAGATTAATGAATCTGGTGAAATAACCAGAAATAAGGCTTGGTTGGTTGCCAAGGGATTCACCCAGACTAAAGGACTAGATTTTGATGAGTCTTATGCTCCAGTTGCAAGATTGGATGCAATCAGACTATTTCTAGCCTTTTGCAGCTCATAATGACTTCAAAGTTTACCAAATGGATGTCAAGAGTGCATTTTGAAATTGTATGAATCGGGGCATAGTACCAAATAAAGATATTGTAAACATGTATTTTAGTAATACTCAAAACCAATATTTGAAACTATCTTAGGGTCTAAACATCGGAATGTAAAGAACACAAGACAAAAATAATTTCTAGCAGATTATAAATAATCTGCCGAGCCATGATGCGTCAAATCAAGTCCATAATTTATAAGCCAAGAGAAATATCAAGAGTCACTAGAAAAGCACGTAGTGAGTTGATAAGTTGCCCCGAGTGTCGTTCTCGAAGGACTTAACTAAGCTTGTCGGTGTTTTAAAGTACTAGTTTGTCTAGAATTGCGTCACTACTTCCAATTCTTTTCTTTCGCAAATCACACAAAGATCAAACAACAAACACAGGTTTGTTATCAATTAAAGGAGACATGGGATGGTGGTTTCATCTAGAGCTAGCTAGTCAAAGGATACAATGGAATACTCGACGTTTTGAAATTGAAAACGTTTAATCAACGTAGTAGAGTCGTCAATTCTACTAGTCGACGTTTTGTAGTCGAAAGCTTTGGGCGTAAATCGTTGTTAACCTTGAGGGTGCGAATCCGTCTTGTGGAGTTTAGGGTAGAAGAAAACAATTGCTTAGACTTTGTACTAATCAAACGATTCACAAGAATTCAATTAGACAAAGAACAGTTTTCATCCAAAGACCTATACTAGCATGCTCAAGATTTCACCACCAACCCATGGGTGTTGTTTAGCTACTCAAACACATGTTGTCACAGGCAAGAGATATGAAGATAATAAGCATAAACATACAAAGGAAGCAAGAAATCGGAAATGGTACAGAATTACCGATTATGAAGAATTACTGAGCTCCAATTGATCAACAATGGTAAAACATACTATTTACAGGAAGAAATCCTGAGCTAAATGGTTAACCAAGACTCCAACTTCAATCAGATGGATGATAGTTGCAACCCTAGACCTCTCAAAATCTCCCAAATAATGTTGTGAAATGAAAAGGTGATGTTTGAATTACAAAATCTGGAGTTTAATATGAGAATCGGACAAAAAGTAACGCCAATTCTGGAACAGATCGAGGCGGGCAATCGGCCCAACCGTTTGGGGCGATCGCCTGAACAGCTTGGGCCGACGCCGCTCTAGCTCTGGAATGCGGCCCTCTGTGGCCGCGTCCAGAGCTCCGGGCGATCCCCCGCTTCCTTCGGGCTCGATTTACACTTTATTTTTCCATCCTTGACCCGTCTAGCATTCCAGGAACCTTCGTGGCACCTATTTGGAGTCTTGGAGCTTGTAATCTCCGAGAAAGTGCATTGAAATGCAATGTTTTGACTCCTTTTCTTCATGAAAATACCTAAATCCTGGAATCAAGGTGGAAACACAAGAAACACAAACAAAATACAAAATTTATACAAATAAGGGAAAAACTAATCTACAAGTTAGTAAAAACAAGGTAAGAAGAAACTGATGAGGTGTCCTAAAAACGCCTCATCAAAACTCCCCAAACCGAACCTTTGCTCGTCCTCGAGCAAACAACAAACCTAAAAAAGAAACTAGACTCTAAACAAACCAAAACAAAGAACGAGTCAAACAACCAAGTTACAGAATCTTCATTTTTAAGAGACAAACTCCAAAGATGCAAAGGGTTTGAGTTTTTATCAAAGTTGGTGGAAAATCAAGCAAAAATCTAACTAGTTCGTTTCCAGAGTAAATAAAACTGAAGTCTAACTCAGCGGTCCCTCACAAGGAATTTTAAAGTAACTCTCACTCTTCTGGACAAGTCCAGCATGGTTAGCACTCAAAAGTAATGCTGGGAAGGCGGTTTTCACCACAAGTTGCCAAAAATCTCTTATGCAAATGCTTTGTTTTCAATGAGTCCAAAGGGACTTAAGTTCAAAAGACTAAAAATAGAGTCATGCTACTCCAACTACTGTTCCCTTTTTGCTTTCAATTTTTCCAAAACCTTGCACACTTATTTTTTAGAGTTACTCGAAATTATTGTGAATCTGCGGATAAAATCACTAGTGTGTGACCCTCGTTATTAGCAAAGACTTATTCCGCGTGTGGCTCCCGTCCAAAGCTTTTGTGCATGTAGACAAGGAATTCCACACGACTTACAACTTGGGGTTTGAGTAACTCGTGTGCTTATTTGTCCTCAATGGGATCTTTTGGCTTCAATTTTGCTGGTGTCTATTTACCGAAGGTCTACACTTTTGTGCGTGTCAGTTAGCTACGTGTCATCAACTCTCACGGTTATATGGCTGATAAAAGGCCATGCCAATATAAGTATTTGAACACGCTCAACATGACCTACGGTGATCACATAAGACCATGGATACACCCCGAGCCTTATTTAAAAAAATAATTTGTTGGAAACAAAAGTCAGAACTACTCATCTCTCAATCAGTCATAAATAATGGGAATCCCCTCCACATTACCGTTTCTTTAGAATGGGTTTGGAAGGGTATCAAAAGTACAAAGCATGCCGTTTGTCATTCCTATACAATCAAAACACGCATAACTATGAAAAGGCACAAAAAACATTAAAATAATTTGCACATCTCAGGAGTCACACAAAATAATTCTTGCCGGTATAATAATTTTTCATTGGCTCAAATAAGGCACCTAACAGGTTTTTGGACCATAAAGCTAAACAGACTTCTTATTTACAAGGGAAATGAACTTGAAAAATTTAAAACTCAACAACCAATCAGTATATACTCAAAACTTAAGCATCAAAAGAGTTTTTCACGAACAAAGGATGTTCAACCAGAAAGTTTGACTCAAGTCGCGCAATTTTTTAAAAAAATAGGCCAAAAAAGGTAGGCCAAAAAGATACTAAAAAGCCAAAAAAGGCACATCGGCCACAAGTAATACATGCAACCTATGTGGCTCACCGACCACCACTAAGAAAGCGATAAAAACTACACAAGTTAAACTAAAGGCACACTGGCCACAAGACACCAAATAGAAAATAGAAAATCAAAGTACAACAGTCATACAACAATCACAGAAAATAGTAAACGCCAAATGATGATAAAAAAGGTACATTTAACCCCCCCCCTCCCCTCCCCGAACCTAGACTAGAGCTGGTTCTCCAGCGAATAGACTAAGAAGAAAGAAAAGTGAAAAATGTACCCCATGGTGTTCAATGCATCATCACTGCTGCGAGGTGTCGGACCTAGATGGTCCAGCATGTGGGTGAGGAAATCCCCATCCATGCGACGCCCAATCCCCAATTTCCCTGTATTGTGAAGTCCACTCTTCCCTTCGTGAACACCATTCCAATTAAGATATATAAGAAAAAATGGCATTTTAATTATTTTATTGTACTTGGACTCGTATTTGTTTAGTAGAAACCAGGAAAGAAAATCTACATTTATATGGTGGATTTATATTGGTGGATTATTTTACCACTTTTATCTGCCAAAAGGATTTCCTAGATTCTTCTTGTGCTTATGAGAATATATCTATATTAAGTGTTATATCAAACCGGGGTGAAACACGTGGAACAAGCTAGTATACAATCAATTCCTACTTAACTTAAGTTAGCTGACACCGAACTTTCTAGGTTAGAGAGCATTCCTTGCTTTCTAGGAATATCTGTTTAGATTTTGATCAGCAACCTAAGGACTTATCTTAGCTCCAAAAGGAGATTAGTACTCTTAGTTCACTTGAACACTGTAAAAGAGGAAACTCACTAAGTATGATAGTCAAGTAAATCTTGTATAGGATGTTATGTCTCGAAATGTAATTTTTATTTTCTGAAGAAGACCAAGAAGAAGGCATCCAGCAGGAAAAGTTCAACGAATTTGAAGATTCGAAGATTGCACAAGTTTGCTGAAGACAAAGGTTTTTCAGATACCTATGACCAGATATCATGAAGAAACAAGTGTTTCGAAACACAAGTGTTGTAAAAGATATCTGAGAATAAAAGGTTTCTGAGATGAGGAAAGTGCCCACAAATATCTACACTCAGATACCTTGGACATAAACTATGTTTTTGAAAAAGAAATATTTTATATCAAAGTTGTTTCAACAAATGGTATCTGGAGTTGTGATAATCGATGGAAAAGAACATGCAAAGTTTCAGAAAACTTTGATTGTATAAAGATCTCTGATACCATGCATAGTTCCGTTGGCACTACAGGACAAAATATAGTACAGTGCATTAAATGCGCAGACAGAAATGTCTGAACAAAAACGGTAGCCTCTAAAGAAGAAGACAAACCTGCTGCAGTACTATATTCAAATATCAATAGTTTGAATTTGATTTAAGCCTAACGGATACTATTCAAACGGCACTCAAATTCAACTATAAATATCAACACTTAGACTGCTTGAGGACACACACACTGAACACCTTAGATCAGTGAACTTATATTGAATATTTTCATCAGCTCTCTCAAGCAAACTACTTACCTTCAAGCTTTCTGTTGCGACCAAAGCTCTTGATTCTAAGTAGCACAAAAGTTCTGAGTGTCCTGATCCTTAACAAGCATTGTTATCCATGAAGGAGTTGAACTACGATTTCATATCTGAGATTCATTCACTGGAACACTTACAATAGACTTGGGTCAGTAGAGAACAAGATACCATACATTGAAAAGTGTATTAAGTATACTTGATTCATAGAGCTATCTGAATAACTGAATAAGTTATTTAAGAAGCTCACCTGACAAACAAACCTAAAACCAACACCATATTCAGCGTGGAGTACAGGAAGTACTTAGTTTGGGAAACTAAGGAATAACTCCAAGGTTGCTGAGCACAGGAAGTACTTAGCTTGGGAAGCTAAGGAATAGCTCAAAAAGGTTTCTGAGTACGAGAAGTACTTGGCTGTGAAAGCCAGGGAATAACTCAGGGCGAACACTTGGTTGGGAAACTAGTGTATTTAGGAATCAAGAGAAGATATCTGTAAGGTTACCTTATTTATCTGTCTTAGTGAATTCCAGGTCTGAGAAAGGCCGAAGTGGATTAGTTGATGGATTACGCCACCTTCAGATACCACTATAAAAAGACTTACGTTATTTACTTTCTGCATTTTATTACTTGCTTTACTTATCTTGCAAAGTACTTACACACATCTTGCTGAGCACGTGCACTTATCACATAAAAGTCTTCCGCTCTCTGAAATTAAGTATCAGATATCTACACAGATATCTGAGAAACTGTGTTTATCGACAAAAGTTTTAAAAGACTATTCACCCCCCCCCCCCCCTAGTCTTTTACTTTGCCGTTATCTGAACCAACAAGTGCCCACTAACTGCTTTTCACCTTCACTTGATTCGTTTGTTTAGTGTGTTTGCTGCAGGATGTCTTTAAGTGACGCCCCAATTCTCAAGCCATAGAATTATGAAAAATTGAAGAACAACATGATGCTCCACCTAGAAGCCATCAGTGACGAAATGATCGAAGTAATAAAGAATGGCCCAATAGTCATTCAACAACTCAAGCAAGTCATAGAGGTTTCTAGTGGTAGAGACAGAGGACAAACCGATGGGTCTTCACAGACAGATGCGTCAACCAGTGGGAGACCTACCAGTCAAGTTAATTACGAACTAAAGCCCAGAGAGCTCTGGACATCGGAAGATGCCTAGAGAAATCGACAGGATGGTCAGGCTCATAATATCATCATACGTTCTACTCGGAGCAAAGGTAAACTGTAAGCGAAAGTGGCCTGGCAACTGATTGAAGAAATCTGTGCCACCACTGAGAAAACAAAGGAAAATAAGTTCTAAGTTTTGAAGCTCAAATTCCAAAACTTTAAACAAGGTCCCACAGAGACTCTTGAAGAACTAAATTTCCGGTTTACAACACTTATGAGTGACATGGCTGCACTTGGTGAAAATAATAGATATACCCAGTCAGAAAAGATTAAGACAATTGTGAGAAGTCTAAATCATAACTGGGAGCACACAAAGTTTTTCAACTTCAACCAAGGAATGCCAGATATCACTCCAGTGGAACTTTTCTCTCATCTTGCCACTGTTGACTATGAGACAACTCAAAGAGAACAAACAACTGAGAAGTTGCAGAATGGTGTTGCTGAAAGAAAGAATAGGACCCTGAAAGAAGCAGCAAGAAAAATGCTTGCTGACACTGAAATAAGTGAAATCTATGGGGTTGAAGCTGTAAATACAACATGCTACACTCAAAACAGATGTCTGATTAAGAAACATCATGACAAAACTCCTTACGAGCTTTTCATTGGTAGACCCCCAAGTATCAAGCATCTAAGGGTGTTTGGTTGCAGATCTTTCGGTCTTAACAATGGAAAAGAATACTTGAGAACATTTCAACCAAAGGCAGATGAAGGAGTATTTCTTGGTTATTCTCTGAATAGCAAAGCCTACAGAATCTACAACAAAAGAACGCAAAAGATCGAAGAATCTGTTCATGTAGTGTTCTATGAAGGAAACAAGAAAGTACTCTTGAATGACGATTTCTCAGATAGGTTCAAAGAACTAATGATTAAAGATTCTGAAAAAGGATCCTCATAAGGAAACAATTCTATCATTCAAATAGAGGATGCGTCTGACGATGAAAAGCAACCTATACTTAGTAACAACCAGATGACTCTAAGACATGATGAAGAATTTCCTATGAGAACTCCAGAAATGGAACAGGTTACTGAGAACCTTCATCATGGAGAGGCATCTGAAAATGAGATTGCTGAAATGCAAGTCCCAGATATCTCTAACACTGAAAAAGTGTCAGATATCCATGGCATTTCCCATATGTCAGATATCTCAGATACTGCACAAGTATATCATCAAGATCATATTGATTCACATTTAAATCAAAATGATATTGATCCTACTAGTTCAAAACCCATTATGAAATGGATAAGAAATCATCCTGCAAAGGACGTGATTGGTCCCATAGACCAAGGAGTTAGAACTAGAAGAGAAATTGCTGAAAATGCAAATTGTCTCTATGGATGTTTCATCTCAAACATTGAACCAAAGACCATAGAAGAAGCATTAAAGGATCAAGATTGGATCTTTGCAATGCAAGAAGAGTTGGATCAATTAGAGAGAAACAAAGTCTGGAAACTGGTTCCATTTGTTGACGGAATATCTGTAATCGGAACAAAGTGGGTTTTCAGAAACAAAATGAATGAGTCTGGTGAAATGACCAGAAACAAAGCTAGGTTGGTTGCCAAGGGATTCACCCAGACTGAAGGACTAGGTTTTGATGATTCTTATGCACCAGTTGCAAGATTGGATGCAATAAGACTGTTTCTAGTCTTTGCAGCTCATAATGACTTTACAGTTTATCAGATGGATGTCAAGAGTGCATTTCTAAATGGTGAACTTGCTGAGGAAGTCTATGTTGAGCAACCACCAGGTTTAGAAGTTTCCTCAGAAAGTAGGATGATCTATAAGCTTCAGAAAGCTCTGTATGGGCTGAAACAAGCTCCAAGAGCATGGTATGATACATTGGACAGGTACCTACTCGAAAGTGGTTTCAAGAAAGGAGATGTTGATAAAACACTCTTCACATTGAACCATGATGGGAAACTACTTCTTGTTCATGTATATGTTGATGTCATTATATTTGGATCTAAAGACAAGCAACTTTGTGAAGACTTTGCTGAACTCATGAAATGTAAATTTGAGATGAGCATGATGGGAGAATTAAATTACTTCCTAGGGATACAAGTCAAGCAACTCAATGATGGAATATTCATTAGTCAAACAAAGTATGCCAAGGATATGCTCAACAAGTTTAATCTAAAGCCTTCTGAAAAGAATGCTAAGATACCAATGAGCATTGGAACCAAGATGACCTATATTGAATCTGACAAGAGTGTTGAAGGACACAATTATAGGAAATTGATTGGGTCTCTACTGTACCTCACTGCAAGTAGACCTGATATTCAATATGCAGTTGGAGTGTGTGCTAGATTTCAGACAAATCCAATGCAATCACACTACAACATTGCCATGAAAATTTTGAGGTATGTGAAGGGTACTGTAGAAGTTGGATTGTGGTATCCAAAAGATAGTGGATTGAGTTTGGTTGGCTATTCAGATGCCGACTATGCTGGATCATTGCTTGATAGAAAAAGCACCTCAGGAACTTCTCAATTTCTTGGTGCAAGATTGATATCTTGGTTTAGCAAGAAACAAAACTCAATTGCCACATCTACCACAGAGGATGAATATATTACTGTTGGATGTTGTGCTTCACAAATATTGTGGATACAACAACAACTCAGAGACTATGGACTCAATGAAGAGAAAACTCCCATTTTCTGTGACAACACAAGTGCTATTGCCATAACTCAGAATCCTAAGTTTCATGCTAGAACAAAGCACATTGATGTTAGACACCACTTCATAAGAGACCACGTTGAAAAAGGCAATATAGAGATACTCAAGATTGGCACTGAAGACCAACATCCAGATATCTTCACTTAGCCACTACAAGAAAGTAGATTCTTAGCCTTAAGACACCGTCTTGGACTAATGGAACTACCAAAGAACTGAAAAAGTTTAGATATCTGAAGAAGATATCAAAGGAGAGAGAAAAGGAATCTGGAACGGGTATCCAGACAAGAGAAGAGGTATCTGGAATGGGTATCCAGAAACCAAAGGCTACAGGGTAAAATGACTATTTGAAGTTCTCTGAGACGGATACTCAAATATCTAGATCACTTAGTGAGGGGGGACACAAAAGAGAATAGTACAACTGTCTGCAGTCAACTACTCTCTTGAAATTTGTATTATTTCTATCTTTGTGTAAAACTGTGAAAAGACAACAAGTATAAGATAGACTCTGATACAAACAGTATTCTCATTCACCCAGAAGCATGACTCAAATAGCTAATAGCCAACATTCATTAAATGGGCACAATTACAATTGTTGATTGTGATCATTGCTGAAGAAGCAATGGTGACCCTTGATGAAATGGGCGATTGATCTTTACGGCAGAGATTAATTCTCGGTAAATAGTCGACTGTTGAAATTCCAGCATGGCCCACTATGCATTTAATGCCGAACAAGCTTTTACCCACGCCTGTCTGCAATTCACATGTACATATATACAAAACCAATTTGTATGTATATATTTGTCTGAATTCCGTTGCTATATATATATATATATAGGATTTTGGCAAAAGAATTCACTTTCGCCTAATCCAACATACAGACTTGCACAAGAATAGCAAAATTTCTTTCTTCTATTTTCTCTGCAAATCTCTGCTCCCAAATTTCTGTTAGTTTTTCTGCAAAGAATCACTAATCTCTCACCCAAATCTCTTTCAAACCTCGAAAACTTACGCTATATAAAGAGATGGCCCCCAAACGATAAACTACCCAGAAATCCCAAACTGCTACCACTGGTACTGCTGAAAAGCAGACACCATAGTTGGTAGTTATTAACAATCGATTTGTAGGGAATTTTAATCCCGATCATTGGACTTCAAATCACAGAATGATTTGGGGTGGTTGCATGATTGAGGAATACCTCATGGCTGCTATTGAAAGTCAAGCCAACAGGAAGTTAATCCTTGACAAGCTTGAAAAGGCACAAATCAAGGGTTTTCTATCTGCTGTTCCCAGTGGAATCTCTTCACTGGATGTATTGGAATTTTACAACAACTCCAGGATTATTTTATTTTATTTTTATTTTTTGAATGAATCGAGCTTGTATTAAAAAAAAGAAAAGAAAAGAAGAACAACGAAAAAAGTCAGGTAGACTCTCAAGCTGATCCCACATGCGGGCAGTCAAGAGAGAAACCAAAGTGAAAGCAAAGTAAACAAAACTTCACAATAACCCGTTGGCGAGAAATGCCCACGGTTGCAACAGCAGGCCTCGTTCAAACCCTACCATAGAAAAACCCATTGGGAAAAAACCTATGGCAGGGAAAAAGAGTGCCCAAGCGTTAATGTTGCGTAAACCTGTAAAAAGGCCGACAAGAACAACTCCAGGATTATATCCTGTGTTACAGAAGGCACTGCAATAGTGTCTATAAAAATGTCAGTCCAAGGAAAGGAAATCCTTCTCGACTCAACAACCTTCTGCAAGTTCTTTGACCTGCAAAATCTTGGAAAGGATTTTGAAATAGACACCAAGGATGATGATCTCCTTGAAGGTGTAAAACAATTGTACAGTAATGTGTGTGATCTTGAAAACTCAGATACACCCACTGACTTCAAGCTTGCTAACATCAGAACCAGACATCTGCTGGTTCACTGGGATGTGTTGGCATGCATTCTTCACATATGCTTTGATGGTCTACAAGGAGGTGCTGACCAGATAAGCCAAGCACGCTGGATGATGATGTTCTTATTGCAACAGCAAGAAAAAAGGCTGGAAAAGCCTTTCAATTGGGGAAAGTACGACTTTATGAAATTTGTGAAGAAGATTCAAGGCTTTGAGCCTACAATCGCTAAGGGACTTGCTGAGCCAAAGGCCACAGTAAGCTATGGTCTAAAGATATGCTACTTGCTGGAGAAGCTTGGCATTTAGCTCAGAGAGAAGGCTGACATAGCCAACAGTAACCTACTCAACAAATATGAGTATACAAACATGATGAAAAAGGTTACTGGATCTCAGAAAGGTTCCAAGAAGCGAAAGACTGAAGAGGTATCTAAGGGAAAAGTTGCGACCAAGAAGCCCAGAACTTCACGAAAGAAGTCTGCTGGCAAATCAGAAGGCACACCCATTGAGGTTGTCGATTCCCAGATACCTTCCGTCGCTACCGATGAACTCATCAATGCTGCAAAAGAGGTATCGGTTACTGAACAAGTAGACTCAGCAAGAGAAAGTACTTTCAGAAATGTGAAGACTATTGCCGAAAGCCTTGCTGATGAACTTATCAATGCTGCTATAGAAAGTAGTGATAGATACCAAGCCCTATCTGCAGAAACCGCAGGGATTATGGACCAATTAGTTCCTAATGCTGATGAGAGCTCTGACGATGAAGATGATGAATTAGTCATCTCTCAAGTCCTAGAAAATCAAAAAGGGCTAAGGTTACTGAAAAAGTAACTGGTGTAGAGGTATCTGAAGAAGAACCTTCACCACAGGTTGCTGAACAAGCACCCGTTTCAAAGGTTGCTGAAGAAGCAAATTTATCCAAGTTAACTGGACAAATTACACCATCAGAGCAAGAAAGACTAAAGCATATTGAAGATGCTCTGATGAGTGATAGCTTAGTATTGGAGGATACTGCCATTGCCTCAACACTCAACAGTCTGTCTTAAGCAAAACAACCACAACAGCCAGATGTGGATACTGCTGAAATGGTACTTAAGTTACAGAAACCAGCATCTTTCATTGCTGAAGAAAATCCTACAAAAGAGCAGGTTCCCCAACTCAAAGAAAGGGATCAAACTGAGACATCCACTCAGAATGATCAACCAGGGGAGGCAACTGAGTTACATACTCAGGAAAGGTCTGAAGTACCTGAAACTTCACACAAAGAAGCTGAAATCGAACAACAAGACCAAAACATTGAAGGGTCACAAGTTCCAGAGACCAATCAGCCTGACACTGCTCAGGTAGCTGAATGGTTTAACTCTCTACTTGTGATAATTTGTGTTTATTAATCTTGTTATTTAATGACATTTCTTTGTTACAGGCTGATTTAGAAACACAACAACAAGAGGAAGCTGCAAAGCTTACCTCAGAATCTGAGAAGGAGGCTTCCATAGCCCCACCACTTAAGGAATAGGAGCCTGTCTCACAGGTAGAAAATAGTTCCTTAAGATATCACTCAGATATGTACTTTATACATTTAATTAATAAGTGTTTGTTTCTAATAGGCTCCAACTGAGAAGAAGAATGAAGAGACTGGAAAGTCTATCTCTTCAGAGAAGAATCCAGAGACTTCCAATGTCTCTGAGGAACAAGTATCTGAACCTTCTGCTGAGAAGGTATTTCATTCAGATATCTATATTCTTCAAAGAACAAATCTCTGATCATTCTTCTCAAACTAACACATTCTACTTAACAGGTTCAAAAAGAAGTAGAAGTTGTTGAGGAGTTGCCCACTCAATCCTCACGACATGTGGAAATTGATGAGGCATCAAAGCCTTCGTCACAAGAAAAGATTCCAGAGACTGCACAAGTCTCTGAGAGACAAGTATCTGAGCTACCAACGGAGATAATTGACCTCTCAGATATCTGATTTGTCACTAAAATTTTTCTTGATAAAATTTCCTAAGTGTTATGTTTCTAATCTCAGGATCAAGCAGAAAGAAAGGTTGATGAGGACCAAACTCCCAAGTCTCCACCACACAACAAGATATCTGAGGCAACCCCTGTCTCAGTAGTACAAGTCTCTGAGCTTGATTTACTCATTCAAGTAACTCAGAAACCTAACTACACTTGTACTCATATATCTCCACAAGTTTTGAATATAACTCAGAACTCTTTCGTTCAGGCTCAAACAAGTGCCACGAAGGTCCCTGATAATGAGAAACATGACCTACTTCCCTTCTTCAAAGCTCAAACCCTGCCAAAGCACATTCAATGCTTCAAGAAATGCCAGAAGTTAAGGTGCTCTGATCTCTCTGAAATACTGAGAATCACAGATCAACCAGCAAGACAAGCACGAGCTCTTGACCTAGAAAACTATATCCATGCAATGTTACCTACTGAACAATATCAAGTTGAGACCTTAATGCGTAAGGATTTTTCCAAGGAAGTGGCACACAAATTGGTGCAAGCCTTCAATCAGGCTGATGGTCAGACAAGATTACAGATGGCATTCAAGCCAGTCCTGCCCCAGACTCTACAATTTATTCCTTCTGAACACGAGGAGGTTAATGGGCAGAAGATCACTATTCCTGAAGTGATTAATCTTGTATATGAAGACGATGAGGTGGAAGAAATAGATGATAATAACTTTGATGAACCTCCCTCTCACTGTCACAAAAAGGATGATCATGATGCCCCTTCACCAGGGACGGGAGGAATTTCACAAGGACACATTGCCTCAGCTGCTGAAAAGCACACTGAGAGGACTTCACAGCAATCCCCTTCTCCATCTCCTCAGAAATCTAATCATCTAACTTCCCAACACAAAGTTACCACTGAACAAGTAGTTGAGCACTCTGAGGGATCAACTCAGAAAATAACAGATGCACAAGCCATAGTTGCTCAACTCAAACAACTGTTGGAAGAAGAACAACAACTACATCTTCAACTGGAAGAAAAGAGAGCCGAATCAAGAGCAAAGATCCAGAAGATTGAAGATCAAACAATCAAGGAAATGGAACTTATGCTGAAATGAAAGAACTCCAACTTGCTGTTCAGGCAATTGCTGAGGAATTAGATACTGAACAAGTATCTAATGACAAGCATGATGCTAAGGCTGCATTCCAAGAAGATGTTCCATCCTCCTCACTGAAAGGAAAGAAACCCATCTCTGAGATGGTTGCTGGACTAGAGAACATTGATGAAAATGTCCAAGAGGATGAAGATCACTGGGCTGATAACTCAGATGATGAAGAAGACAAGACTTTGGCAGAACACCGCAATGAACACTTGGCAGTTTCACATTTGAAAAGGAACCTGATTGCTCCTGAAATATTCAGCAAGCTGCCAAATGTCAATTCCAATGAATACTTGAACATATATCAAGTACTGGCTAAATTGAAAAAGGAGTTATCTTCTCAAAACAAAGCCGCCATTGCATCAGTCCCTGCAGAACTAAAGTCATTCACTGAGCTCATCACTCAGAGAACAACAAGTCTAGTCATTTCTCAGAAAGATCTAGGCATGGTTAGGGATGATGACCAAAACATGGCTACAAAAGCCTTTGAAGAGGCCTGCTATGCTGCTGGAAAAGCAGATGCTGTTCAAGGCCCACTGGCAGAGCTTACTCATTAGGATACTGGTCTTATCAAACAAAATCAGGAGCTCAAGGCTGATCTAGAAAAGTTGGTTGCCACTTAAAACTATCTGCAAGGCAACTTCAACTCCCTTTCAGAATCCTTTGTGATTCTTAGTCAGTCAACAATGACTAAGGGGGAAGAATATCAAGAGGCTCATAGAGGAAGAGGAAGAGGAAGAGGAAACAAAAGAAAATCTGAACAACCACCTCTCAGAAGAAATGAGCCCTCCTCAAGTCAGACTGCTCTACAGATAGTGGCCACTACTCAACTTCTTGAACAAGGAATGACAACAAGGGCCAGAGCACAGAAACCTCCAAGGAGTACCAAGGCTCCAAAGAGAAGACAAGTAAAAAGGATTGATGAATCTTCTGAAGAAGAAGAAGAAGGCCAAATCAAATCCCTGGGCAATGAAGAAGGCTGCAAAACTCTCACAAGAATTAATCTTGATGATGATGATGAAGAGACTGATGAAGATGAAGCTCCTCTTCACAAAAAAAGGAAAATTGAAAGCCTAACTGAGCCCATAGCTGCAAAGCCTTTAGCAGCTTAAACACCCTCTGGAATACCAAGTCTATCCAGGGTGGTTCTTCAAGCATTACCCCAAGGGAAAATTCAAGACAAAGGAGGAACAGGCTGAGAGCTGAACAAAGACAAAGTCAACTTCCACTCAGGCCAGAAGAAGCCAAAATTGAGTATGTGAAGAATGACAACAACTCCTCTGTCTACAGGTGCATAAATAAGAAAAATAGCTACAGGATTCAGGAACTCAGGCATTTACTGCTAAATTCGAGGTTTCCAGAACCAATCCATAAACAGCTCATGGCATGGAGAAAAGACAAGCTAATCTTGATTAACACCAACCACATCAAAGCATGGTTAGATTTTGAAGTAATCAAGAGAACAGAAGCCATGAAGAAGGACCTCTCTGATGAATGTCCTTATGGAAAGACAGATAATGTGCACAGAATTCCTAACATTACTGGAACAGGCACAAGAGCAAGACTTGCTGTGGAACCCTATGAGTCTTTCTACTAAACTGAAGATCAATACAAGGGTGACATAAGATATCTGAAGATCATTTATGAATACTTCAAGCTATCAGATATCAGAATCGAGCATGCCTGGAAGTGGGGAAAGTATCTGTGGGTCAAGCACTTTGTGAAGAAAAATCCTACCAAAACCTACAAGGAAGTCTGTGGATTTGCCAGAGACACGGAGATGATTGTCAGAACTCTTCTCTATGACTACTCTGATGATATCAAAAGGTTTGGTGATAGGAAATTTGCAGATTGATCCATGGAACTGCTTTTGAAGACTTGAAGACTTGAAGACTAGCTTATTAGGATGTCTACTTGGAGCTTGGTTACTCCTGTTGTCCTAATTTACTATGTATTTTGTATCTTGCTGACTAAGCTAAATTGCATTATGTACTAAAGTTATCTCTGAACTTTCTTTGTAACATATCTGATGAACTTACACTCAGATATTACTTTCTATAAAAGATAAATTGTCATCAAAGATCACACCTTGTGATTTGGTTGATGTTTACTTTATGCACTTATATATATGAATTGAAAGATCATAAGAAATGATTAAGTAGTGGATTGTTTCCTCATCTAGATTTGTAATAGGTCAGATAGTCATCGTTGACTGATCAAAAAGGGGGAAATTTGTTAGGAATATGTGTTTAGATTTTGATCAGCAACCTAATGACTTATCTTAGCTCAGAAAGGTGATTAGTACTAATAGTTCACTTGAACACTGTAAAAGAGGAAACTCACTAAGTATGATAGTCTAGTAAATCTTGTATAGGATGTTAGGTCTCGAAATGTAATTTTTATTTTCTGAAGAAGATCAAGAAGAATGCATCCGGCAGGAAAAGTTCAACGAATTTCAAGATTTGAAGACTGCACAAGTTTGCTGAAGACAAAGGTTTTTCAGATACCTATGACCAGATATCTTGAAGAAACAAGTGTTTCGAAACACAAGTCTTGCAAAAGATATATGAGAATAAAAGGTTTTTGAGACGAGGCAAGTGCCCACAGATATCTACACTCAGATACCTTGGAGATAAACTATGTTTCTGAAAAAGAAATATTTTATATCAACGTTGTTTCAACAAATGGTATCTGGAGTTGGGATAATCGATGGAAAAGAACATGCAAAGTTTCAGAAAACTTTGATTGTATAAAGATCTCTAATACCATGCATAGTTCCGTTGGCACTATAGGACAAAATATAGTACAGTGCATTATATGCGCAGACAGAAATATCTGAACACAAACAGTAGCCTCTGAAGAAGAAGACAAACCTGCTACAGTACTATATTCAGATATCAATAGTTTGAATTTGATTTAAGCGTAACGGATACTATTCAAACGGCACTCAAATTCAACTATAAATATCAACACTTAGACTGCTTGAGAACACACACACTGAACACCTTAGATCACTGAACTTATATTGAATATTTTCATAAGCTCTCTCAAGCAAACTACTTACCTTCAAGCTTTCTGTTGCGACCAAAGTTCTTAATTCTAAGTAGCACAAAAATTCTAAGTGTCCTGATCCTTAACAAGCATTGTTATCTGCGTAGGAGTTGAACTAAGATTTCATATCTAAGATTCATTCTCTGGAACACTTACAATAGACTTGGGTCAGTAGAGAACAAGATACCATACATTGAAAAGTGTATTAAGTATACTTGATTCATAGAGCTATCTGAATAACTGAATAAGTTATTTAAGAAGCTCACCTGACAAACAAACCTAAAACCAACACCATATTCGGCGTGGAATACAGGAAGTACTTAGTTTGGGAAACTAAGGAATAACTCCAAGGTTGTTGAGCACAGGAAGTACTTAGCTTGGGAAGCTAGGGAATAGCTCAAAAAGGTTTCTGAGTACAGGAAGTACTTGGCTGTGAAAGCCGGGGAATAACTCAGGGGGAAAACTTGGTTGGGAACCTAGTGTATTTAGGAATCAAGAGAAGATATCTGTAAGGTTACCTCATTTATCTGTCTTAGTGAATTCCAGGTCTGAGAAAGGCCGAAGTGGATTAGTTGAAGGATTACGCCACCTTCAGATACCACTATAAAAAGACTTGTGTTTTTTACTTTCTGCATTTTATTACTTGCTTTACTTATCTTGCAAAGTACTTACACACATCTTGCTGAGCACGTGCACTTATCACATAAAAGTCTTCCGCTCTCTGAAATTAAGTATCAGATATCTACACAGATATTTGAGAAACTGTGTTTATCGACAAAAGTTTTAAAAGACTATTCACCCCCCCCCCTATAGTCTTTTACTTTGCCGTTATCTGGACCAACAATTCCTACCTAAAGCTCATGTGCTCAGCCATGTATCCTCGCATCTACTCCCTAGCACCTGTATAATCAGTCCTCAGATCGGACTGTACTCTCATGACATCGGACTGGGAGTGGATGATCTGGTTCTGAACTTCAAAAAACCTCCCATATTCAGTCTCCAGCCTAGCATAATGTGGTTGGAAGTAGTCAGTAAACTGCTGGAAACTGTAGGCTCCCTGATTCTCATGAGGTGCCGAGGCTACTTCCATATTCCCTTGCTCTCCTTGATACCCTTGATCCTGATCGGATTCAGCTCCATTGTTTTCCTCCCTTTCCGCTACTCTCTTCATTTGTTCCGCTAGCCTTGCTTGAACCCTATCCGCATGCTCTACCTCGCACTTTGTTTGCTTGTACTCAATGCTATACCTAGTATGAATAGTCTGGATCCCTGCTTTTAACATCGAGCGTGGTTGCCCTGTTGCGTTGACTAAAAGACCAGCTCGTTTGCAAAGTGAGGTGATGAGAGATGGGTAGGCTATCTTGGTTCTACGGTGGGCATGAAAATGCTCGAACTGGGTGACGAAGAAATGCCCCAGATCAATTGGTCTCCCCTGCGCAAGAGAAACTAGAAGTGGGGCTAAATCATTTCTGATGTAAGAAGCATTCCCCAATGGATAAATGGAAGTAGTGAGCCAAGTATGGATGATGTGGGCTTCCAAGGTAAGGTACTTGTGTTCGATCCTTGTAGGAGATTCCTTGGGATACCTGTAATACTCATGAAAAAATTCATCAGTGAGTTCCTTTGAGATGGATTTCCCACTCTCCCTGCTGTGGATGTAAACACCCATTTGCCTGTGAAGGTTAGGAACACCAATGAACCGGTTGATCGAATGGGATGAAAACACAACGTATCCTCCCTTGACGGGCACCCACGGAGTGATAGTCACCTCCTCAAACCTCCTGTCATCGTAGTCAGCATAGAATTCCATTACCAACTCCTGGTCATATGACTCGGGATGTTATGCCAGCTCGAGCCATCCTCTTGATTGAAAAGTGTACTTCAATGGTGCCATGAGTACAACACCTTCTTCTTCTTTGCACCCCAAGTCTACTCCTATTAGGATTTACTTTAGATTTTGATGAGCAATCTCACATCTCTACATAGCTCAGAAAGATGATTAGTATTCTTAAGTCCATAGGTTATTAGAGGACATTGTAAAGGAAGAACATTACTTAGTATGACAAAATAGTCACTTGTATAGGAGTTAGGTCTCTGATGTAATTTTAATTTTATCTTTCGAAGATTTGAAGACCACTCAGCAAGGAAGACTACTGAAGACATGAAGACGCAAGTAAACTACATAAGTTTTTCTTGATCAGAAAGGCAACAACTCTCAGAAAGCAACCGTTCAGAAACCATCAAGTTGCGACCAAATTCTCAAGGTTTCTGAAAGGTATCTGAAGAGGTGATAGCAATGCAATAGCAAAGAGGTTTCTGAATCTCCTAGATGTTGAGAAGCTATCTGACTGTTGTGGTTAAAAGTCCAATAGTACAAATGCATTTAATGCTATATCAGACTTCTCTCAGAAAAGCCTGCTGACTTGTCACAAAGAGACAAAGGTCGAATGTACTATGATAGTGACATCTAGTTGAACTTGAATATGTCTATTCAACGGATAGTATTTCAAACGACTCCATTGATCACTATAAAAGGATCACTTAGCAGTTGTGATGAACACACCAATGCCCAACCAACTACAAGCACTGAAAATCACACAAGCTCACAACTGATTTAGAATCACTAGAAATCTCTTAAGTACCCAAGAACTCTTTCTCAGAAAGCTCTTGTATTCAAAGTTGCGACTCAGATTTCTCCTGGTTCACTAAGTGCCCACAACTCCAACAAGACCTAAGCTTTGATTAGCTATTTGTGAAGAAGTAGAACATACTTGTGTTTATACCAAGTGTTAGTTCTTTCCTCTGAACAAAGACAAAGTCTTGGAACTCCGAAACAATTGACTTAGTCCTTTAAATATAGGATTATAGTTAAGTTTCTTTGATTACTGAGATAACTGAAAAATTGTTATCTAGGTGATCACTGCCTAGAACAAAACACTACATCAAAACAACAAACAGGCGTGAGGATACAATAAGTACTTGTGCTGAGAAAGTCAAACAATAATCCTCGGAGTTTAACAACAAGAGTGTGATCACTTAGCTTGGGTTAGCTAAGGAAAGTCTCTTGGGAATCGGAGTACTTAGATTGGGTTAGCTAAGGAAAGAGGATTCAAAGGATCCTGAGTTGGGTACTTAGGAGGGAAAGGGATTTGGCTACTGTAGGGCTTCTGTAACAGATCTCAGAAACCATACATAGTGAATTCAAGTCCTACCAAGGGCGAAGTGGATTAGTTGAAGGATTAAGCCACCTTCAGATACCACTATAAACTGTTTGCACTTTACCTTTCAGCAATGCTTTACATTACTTCATCTGTTTATCTATTACAAGCTTTCTGACTGCACTTAATTGTATTAAAGACTTCCTGTTTTGAACTAGTATCAGCATCAGCAAGCTCACCTTGCTGAGAAATCATGTTCGATAAGAAAAAGTTTTTAAACCTTGTTGTCTAAGGGACCAACAAGTGGTATCACAGCCGGAGGTTCGTTAACCTTTGGCACTGAACCTGGATCCCCTTTAAGTGTAGTTTATTATGCTAACTTTTTACACTTGATCAGTTTGTTTTCTTGAACTGTGCAGGATGTCTGTTCTAGATGCTCCAATTTTGAAGTAAGAAAACTATGAGAAATGGAAGAACAACATGCTACTCCACTTAGAAGCCATCAGTGAAGAAATGATTACAGTGATCAAGGAAGGCCCTATAAGAATCCTTTAGAGCAAAACTATCTATCTGACCTCAGATGGAAGAGAAGAAAAGGAAATGGAAATAGCAACTCCTGAAAAGGATGATACTGGTGACAAGTCCTCTAGATGTACTGGAAAAGTAGTATGGGAACCAAAAACCTAGAGATCTCTGGACAGCTGAAGAAGCTAAAAGACTTAGGTTAGATGGTCAAGCAAAGAACATCATAATCAGATCCACTCCTGACACCATCCAATGTAAACTTTGGGGTGCTAGAAATGCTAAAGAAGCTTGGAATCTTGTAGAAGAGCTTTGTGCTGGAATAGCCAAAACTAAGGAAAATAAGTTGGAAGTCCTAAAATTGAAGGTCCTGATGAGACGATAATTTAGAGTATCATTGGGTCCTTTTTAGCGGTCTTTGTTAGTCTAGGTTTATGGTTTTATAGTGTCTTTGTGCATTTTTATGCTTTGGTGCTTTGTTTGTGTTTAGTAGGATTTTTGTGTCCCGAAGGTGAAAATCGGAGTGAAAACTTTGGTTCTAGATCTTTGAATGTAGAGTACCAGGGCGAAAACGGAAGTGGATTCGAAGTTAGGACGAAGAATTGAGAGCCGTTTTAGCGAAGCTTGCAAAAGTGATGTTTTACGGAGCAGTCCAGCCATTTTGGCCATAACTATCTCATCTGATGTCCGATTGACCTGAGCTCTTTGGCCACGGAACGATAATTTCAAGTGCTATAATTGCCGTTTTGAAAGCATCGGAAAATTTTGTTTGTGGAAAAGGTTATAGAGGTTTTAAGCTCATGGCGTAATGGATATTTTGCCGCAATGAGATTTCTGAACAAAAAGAGGAGCTACACGGGGTTTCTTGCCGCGGCGAGCTATTTTCCTCGCCACGGCGAGAAGGCCCAGATTCAACATATTTTTTCCTTTTTAGGTCAGGATTAGTTCATCTTTTGTCATAACTTCTTATACTTGATTTTTTCATAGAAAAAGCTTCTAAAACTAGGTTTTGACATTGATTGATTGATATTTGGAGCTCGGTTTACCTCTAGTAAGAACCATCGGGATCGAATTCATGGTAATTATTGATAACTCTCTATTGTTTATCTTGAATTCGTGTTTTCTTCGGTTTATCGAATTGTATGATCTTGCATGCGATTATCACCATGTTTATGCTTTGCGTAATCTATACCATGCATTCTTTCATCTTTGCTTCCCTCACGAGTAGTTAAATCACTCCGAACACGGTAGTTATTTGATAGTCTTGCATATTCATTTCTAGGGTTAGGATTCGTTCATATAGGTTCGTCTAGTTCAAAATCTTCGTAAAACCTTCAATCCAATAAGCTAGTTCAAGACTTTCAAAATCGTTTTCGTTTAAGGATCGTGGATTGATGACCCACGATTTCTCTAGTTCAAAACATTCAAATAACGATTGGTTGAATTGGATTGATTGATTTCTGTACGCCGACTGTGTGAAAAATATAAATGATTGCCCTAGAACGTATTAGCATTACTTGATCATTACTACTGTGTTCATCTTCTCTCTTTGATCAAATCAGTTTATCTGTTTCCTGTTTTAATCTGTGTTTTAGAAGTACAATCACTCAAATCTATCTGTTACTTACAAACAAACTGTTTACTCTCATTCCTTGTGGTAGACTGATTAATTCCCTGGAGAACGATACCGTGTTAAGCATAGTCTACAACTACAACTTATTCTCTTAAGTTATTTAGAGTATAATTTGTGCTCATCAGTTCCAAAACTTTAAGCAAGGACCAACTAAAACCTTGAAGAGCTTGACTTCAGATTCACCACTTTTATGAGTGAAATGGCTGCCTTGGGAGAAGGAAACAGGTATTCAGACTCAGAAAGGGTGAAAACCATTATCAGAAGTCTAAACCAAGAATGGACAAGTACTCAGAACTTCTACTACAACCAAGGTATACCATCTATCACACCTATAGAGTTGTTTTCACATCTTGCAGCTGTGAATTAAGAGACCAAGTAAAGAGAAATCATGTCTGGAGACCAAGAATGATTCCGAAAAGAATGATACTAAAGAAACTCCTGAAGATCATGCATTAGCTCTAAAACATATGAGAAAATATTTCAGCCAGGAGATTGAAAAAAGAAAAGCCAAAGAGAAGCTGAAAAAGCATCTAGGCCCAAATTATCAAACCAACAAGAATCTGCAATATGATTCTAGCTCTCTGAACAAGACTCCTCAGAAAGGTACATCTCAAAAAGTGCCTACTGTTGGAAATGATTTGTGTTTCCAGTGTCAGCAACCTAGACATTTCAAAAGAGATTGTCCCTTGTTGACTAAAGGAAAATTCGAAGACAGAAAATAAAGAAGAAACTTTAGAAAACTTCAGAAAGCCTTGCTTTCTGAAGAAAGGAAGAAAATACAAATCCAGCTGGATGCACTGGATATTGAATCAACTTCTGAAGATGAGGATTCTGAAGATGAAAATGAAGCATGTGGAATCACTCACGAAATTTTTGACTTTGGAGTAAAAAAGGAACATTGTGCACTGACTGATGAAATCTATCCAGATTACTCAAACATTGAAGAATGCCTAGTCACTGATCAGGTATGCTCTACTTCCAAAAATGCTAATTATGACAGTGATGATGGTGGAATAGAAAACTTTGAACTTCTAAGTCAAGAGATTGAGAGATTGGCCAAAATGCAAATTGAAAGTATTGCTGAAGCCAAGTACTACTAAGACTTCTGTGAAAAGCTGGACAACAAATGTTCAGAGTTCACTTTAATCATTGAAAGAAAGGACACTGAAAAAGCATCCTTAGAAGACAAATTCACCACAGATCTTGAAACTCTGGCAGAAGATATGGCAACACAGTTCAAAATGATTTCTGATGCCAAAGTTGTTAAGATAGCTGCATTAAATGAGCATATCAACATAAATGAGGAACTCATTGCTGATGAAATGATGACAAAATGCAAAATCTCAAGTGATAATAAGGATGCTGAAATAGCAATCCTCAAGTCCAAGATTACTGAGTTAGAAGCAAACAACGTTGTGACCCAAAAGAGACTTGAAAAGGTCACTGAAGAAAATTCTCAACTCAGAAAGATGGAAATTACCTTCAAATCCTACATGAGGGCAAGTAACACTCTTCAAGAGATACAATCCCGAATGAGAGAGTATTCTGGAACAGAAGGTCTTGGACACACTGGCTCTACAAATGAAGAAACTACTCTGAACAAGAGTGATACAAGAAAGGTTTTTATAAAATATGGTGATAAGGGAAAAGAAACCTATGTCACTGGTCAGACAACATTGAGATTTCAGAATGTCCAAGGTAAGAAAGTTCTAATCAAAGAAATTGTCAGAAGCACTGAAAAGTGTATCCGTCAAACTCAGGTTTCTAAGAAAAGAAAAGTGTCAGAAACCAGAGAGATCTCTGAGAGAAACAGGCCAGACAAACCTGAAAAGGCAAGGTTCTTTGAGAGCGAAGTTCGAGCGGCTTCAACTCAGAGATAAGGCCTAGGTTACAAAGATCTCACAAAGAGAGTGTTCCATGAATATCAAATGGAGCAAAAACGGTACATAAAGAAGCGTGATGAAGAAAGTAACCAAATCAAGAGAAACAAAGGGAAAGCTCAGATGAACTCTCAAGACAGAAGACGTGAAAGAAGGAAGGAGGTTGCTGAGAAGAAATCATAAGAAAATTCTCTGAACAAGAGAGGTGCACCAAGAAGATCTCCACATCAGAAGATAGATCTGAACAAAAAGGCTCAGAAACCTTTTGGAAACACTCCTCCTTATGGCTCATCAAGACAAAAGATGATTCCCAAAAAGAACACCAAAACATGGGTTCCTACTGGAAGAATGTTCAATTTAGTTGGTACCATTATAATGAACTAAACTAGCTTTCTTGTCTTGTGCAGAACACAGCACTAAGAGCTGATTTAGAGCCTGCATGGCACTTTGATAGTGGTTGTGGAAAGCACATGACAGGAAACAAAGCAAATCTACTCAACCACATGACGGCCATAAATGGCCCACTCATAAGATTTGCTAGAGGAAACTCTCATCCTACCACTGGAATGGGTGATGTTCAGATTGGGAATACACTTATCAAAGGAGTACTATTTTTGCAAGACATGGATTACAATCTATTTAGCATGAGTCAGTTTAGTGACAAAGGCTATACAGTGAAGATCAAGTCTAAAGAATGCAAGTTGATTGACAATGAGTGAAAGAAGGTAGTATTGGTTGCCAAGCGGAAAGGAAATCTCTATGTTGTTGATAGAACAATTGCTCAGACTGATACATGCCTCATCGTGAGTCAATAAACGTCACTGGAGACTATATGGCTATGGCACAAAAGATTAAGCCGCTTGAACTTCAAAACTCTGATCAAGCTATCCAAGAAAACAGGCTAGTTGTTGTTGGTCTGCCTAGTATGACATTCAGAAAGGATGGATTATGCTCAGCATGTCAACTAGGAAAACAGGCTAAAGCTTCTTTTAAGTCAAAAGTGAAGCATTCAAGTACAAGACCTCTACAACTGTTACATATGGATCTCTTTGAATCCTCAGTAACAAGTTATGCGGGCAAAAAGTATGGTCTAGTTGTTGTGGATGATTATTCGAGATTCACTTGGGTAATCTTCCTGAAGCATAAGTCAGAAACTAGGGTAGAAATTCCTTCCCTGCTGAATAAGCTAGAAGTGATGAAAAATGACAAGGTTTCTATCATAAGAACTGACCATGGTACTGAATTTGTTAATCAATACATAAAGGAGTTTTGTACCTGCATAGGTATACGACACCAACTTTCCTCAATGAGGACACCCCAACAAAATGGGATTGCTGAGAGGAAAATAGAACCCTAAAAGATGCAGCAAGAACAATGCTTGCTGGACTGAAATAAGTGAAATCTATTGGGTTGAAGCAGTCAACACTACTTGCTACACTCAGAATAGATGTTTGATAAACAAATTCCATGATAAGACTCCTTATGAGTTGTTGGTTGGAAGACCGCCAAATATCACACATCTAAGAGTGTTTAGTTGTAAATGTTTTGTTCTTAACAATGGAAAAGAATACTTAAGTACATTTCAACCAAAGGAAGATGAAGGAACATTTCTTGGCTACTCTCTGAATAGCAAGGCTTATAGATTATTCAACAAAAGAACACAAAAGATCGAAGAATCCGTTCATGTTGTTTTATATGAAACAAAGCTAGGAGAGGTTGCTGAGACTAACCTTCATAAGAGATTTAAAGAGTTAATGATCAAGGATGCTGAGGAAAGTGCTCCAGATGGAAAGAAACTTGTTTTGACCATTGAGGATAACTCTGACAATGAAAAACCAAGAGATAGGCCTACTAACAACCAGATGACTCTAAAACATGATGAGGAATTTCCTGCAAAGAATTCAGAAATGAATTCCCCACTGGATACTCAGCAACCGTGTGATGAAAATATTATTGAAGAAGTTGCTGAACCTCATTCCTGTGATCATCATCCTAACTCAGATGTCTCAAACACTGAACAAGTGTCTGATGAATCCATGAACAATCATCTTGGTGATATTCATCCACATAACACCATAAATGCAAGAAGATGGATAAAAGATCATCCAGCAAAGGATGTGATTGGATCAATCAATGATGGAGTAAGAACCAGAAGGAAGATTGCTGAACAAGCAAACTCACTTTATGGTTGCTTCATTTCTGAAATAGAACCCAAAACCATTGAGGAAGCTCTTAAAGATGAAAATTGGATCTCATCTATGCAAGAAGAGCTAGACCAATTTGAGAGAAACAAAGTCTGGAACTTAGTTCCTTACAAAGAAAATACCTCAGTAATTGGAACAATGTGGGTGTTCAGAAACAAGATGAATGAGAATAGTGAAATCACAAGAAACAAAGCTAGGTTGGTTGCTAAAGGATTTACTCAAACTGAAGGTCTGGATTTCGATGAGTCCTATGCTCGAGTTGCAAGATTGGATGCAAATGGATGTGAAAAGTGCATTCCTGAATGGTGAAATAAATGAAGAAGTCTATGTTGATCAACCACCCGGTTTTGAAGTTCCCTCAGAAAGCACACTTGTCTATAAGCTTTAGAAAGCTCTATATGGACTAAAACAGGCTCCAAGAGCATGGTTTGATACTTTAGCCAAGTACTTGCTGACTAGTGGTTTTAAGAAAGGAGAAGTTGACAAAACTCTCTTCACACTTAACCATAATGGGAAACTACTTTTGGTCCAGATATATGTGGATGATATCATCTTTGGATCAAAAGACAAGCAACTTTGTGAAAACTTTGCCAGCTCATGAAAAGTAAATTTGAAATGAGTATGATGGGAGAAATGAATTATTTCCTAGGGTTGCGAGTCAAACAACTCAAGGATGGAATCTTCATTAGTAAAACAAAGTATGCTAAGGACATGCTCAACAAGTTTGGTGTTAAGCCTTCTGAAAAGAAAGCTAAAATACCCATGAGCATGGGAACTAAGATGAGCTATACTCAAGATGACAAAAGTGTTGAAGAAAACAAATACAGAAAGCTCATTGGTTCGCTATTGTACCTCACAGAAAGTAGACCAGATATTCAACTTGCAGTTGGAGTATGTGCAAGATTTCAATCAAATCTAATGATGTCACATTACAACATTGCAATGAAGATTCTAAAGTATGTCAAAGGTACAATGGAAGTTGGATTATGGTATCCAAAAGATAGTGGATTGAATTTGGTAGGTCACTGATGAGACGATAATTTAGAGTCTCATTTGGTCCTTTTTAGCGGTCTTTGTTTATGGTTTTATTGTGTCTTTGTGCGTTTTTATGCTTTGGTGCTTTGTTTGTGTATTGTAGGATTTTTGTGTCCCAAAGGTGAAAATCGGAGTGGAAAATTTGCTTCTAGATCATTGAATTTGGAGTAGCTGGGCGAAAACGGAAGTGGATTCGGTGTTCGGACGAAGATTTGAGAGCCGTTTTAGCGAAGCTTGCAGAAGTGAAGTTGTACGGAGAAGTCTAGCCATTTTGGCCATAACTCGGTGGCCATGGAAATATAATTCAAAGGGCTACAACTTTCGTTCCGGAGGCATAGACAAATTCCTCCTGTAGAAAACGATATAGACATCTGTCGGGTCGAGAAAACATCCTTGCGGCAAGGAATTTCCTCATGATGGCGAGAACTTACGAGGTTATTTTTGGACGTTTTCTTGAATTACATTAGGAATCTACTCGTTTTTTCTCCTATAAAAAGGATTCTTTCACCATAACTTAGAACATAATTTCTTCTACCCTAATTATACATACAACAAAAGCTCAATAACTAGGTTTTGACATTGATTGATTTTTGGAGCTTGGTTTACCTCTTGTAAGAAGCATCGATATCGAATTCTTGGTAATCTTTTGATAACTCCCTATTGTTTATCTTCAATTCGTGTTTTCTTCTGTTTATCGAATTCTATGATTTTGCATGCGATTATCACCATGATTATGCTTGGCATATTCAATACCTTGACGTCTTTCATCTTTGCTTCCCTCATGAGTGGTTAAATCACTTCGAACACGGTAGTTATGTGATAGTCTTGCATATTCGTTTCTAGGGTTAGGATTCATTCATATAGGTTCGTCTAGTTCAAAATCTACGTAAAAACCTTCAATCCAATATGCTAGTTCAAGACTTTCAAAATCGTTTTCGGTTAAGGATCGTGGATTGACGACCCACGATTTCTCTAGTTTAAAACATTCAAATAACGATTAGTTGAATTGGATTGATTGATTTCTGTACGCCGACCGTGTGACAAATATGAATTATTGCTCTAGAACGA
Organism: Plantago major; assembly: GCA_026545765.1. NCBI lineage: Eukaryota > Viridiplantae > Streptophyta > Magnoliopsida > Lamiales > Plantaginaceae > Plantago > Plantago major. The sequence continues at coordinate 73,683,466 of CM048839.1, forward strand.
ATTAGCATTACTTGTTCATTACTACTGTGTTCATCTTCTCTCTTTGATCAAACCAGTTTGTCTGTTTTCTATTTTAATCTATGTTTTAGAAGTACAAAAAACCCATATTAATCTTTTTTCACAAATAATTGATTCCTCTCAATCGTTTTGGTTTACAAAGAGATGCTTAACCTTCTTTGGGGGTAGTGTTATATTTTCTCTATTATATTTCATTTGCTTGATTTTTAAAGAATTTTATGCCGTGGCATCGCCACAGGTTAGTAAATACTACATGCACCCCCTCGGCGAACCGGGGGGGGGGGGGGGTTGGTGAAAAACAAAACCGATAACATGTGAAATTATATTTGTAGAATAATAGTCTTTGTGAGTGTGGTGGGGTGATGACATACCACCACAGCGGTTGTTGGGAACCAACCATATTGATTGTGCTGTACAATTTTGTATTTTATTTTAGGTCGGATTTAAGGGATACAAATTTTTTTTTTTAAAAACATGTTTTTGTACTAATTAACAGGTTAGGTATGATAGAACCCGATATAAAATATATGTTACAACCCGTCGGGTCTCGAACGGGTTAAGGTTGAATCCTACCCCTTTCAAAACATATCATTCACGATGAGTCGTATTTTTATTTTCAATAGTTAGCATAAAAAAAGACTCAATGATATAATATTAGATGAAGAAGAACTACCCACCGACACCACGACCAACGTTGTTTACAAGTAAGTTTGACTATCTTTTTTTCACGATTAATTTATTTTCTCTCGTTTATATTAATTATTAAAAGTAAACTATATACCATAGCATCGCCACGTGTTAGTACTAGTATTAATCTGTTTTCACAAATAATTGATTGCTCTCAATCGTTGTGGTAGCTTGATTAATTACTCAGCGAACGACTCTGTGGTTTAGCTTTGTCTGTCTATAACAATTGCTTACTACTTGGTTTTCTAAGTAATAATTTGAGCATATCAAATTAGGCGCCGCTGCCGGTGAATTAATTCCTACTGTGAGTGTGATTTTTTGTTTGTTTATTGTTTTTATTTGTTTAGCTAGTTTTTTGTCGGAACTACTCGTGGTTTCCTGTCTTTGTGTGTGCAGGAACTTATTACAACCGAGAAGCCATCAAAATCCCCAATTGTAAAATCAAAAACCTATGGAGAATGGCTTATCGAGCGAGCACAGCTCCATGACAGAGAGGAAGTGCTTAGACTTCGACAATTTTGTGGGGAAAGATTTGACGAAGCATGGTTTAGGTTTCTAGAGTTGCAAGAAGAGTGCATATATGCTGAATCTTCATTAGTCAAACAAAGTATGCTAAGGATAAGCTCAACAATTTTGGTGTTAAGCCTTCTGAAAAGAAAGCTAAAATACCCATGAGCATTGGAACTAAGATGAGCTATACTCAAGATGACAAAAGTGTTGAAGAAAACAAATATAGAAAGCTCATTGGTTCGCTATTGTACCTCACAAGAAAGTAGACCAGATATTCAACTTGCAGTTGGAGTACGTGCGAGATTTCAATCAAATCCTATGATGTCACATTACAACATTGCAATGAAGATTCTGAAGTATGTCAAAGGTACAATGGAAGTTGGATTATGGTATCCAAAAGATAGTGGATTGAATTTGGTAGGTTACTGATGAGACGATAATTTAGAGTCTCATTTGGTCCTTTTTAGCGGTCTTTGTTAGTCTTTGTTTATGGTTTTATAGTGTCTTTGTGCATTTTTATGCTTTGGTGCTTTGTTTGTGTATTGTAGGATTTTTGTGTCCCAAAGGTGAAAATCGGAGTGGAAACTTTGCTTCTAGATCATTCAATTTGGAGTAGCTGGGCGAAAACAGATGTGGATCCAGAGTTCGGACGAAGATTTGAGAGCCGTTTTAGCGAAGCTTGCAGAAGTGAAGTTTTACGGAGAAGTCTAGCCATTTTGGCCATAACTCGGTGGCCATGGAAATATAATTCAAAGGGCTACAACTTTCGTTTTAGACGCATAGCCAAATTCATCCTGTAGAAAATGATACAGACATCTGAAGCTGGCTAGCAGAAAACATCCTTGCAGCGGCAAGGAATTTCCTCGCAGCGGCGAGAACTTACGAGAACTTGGTAATCTTTTGATAACTCCCAATTGTTTATCTTCAATTCATGTTTTCTTCTGTTTATCGAATTCTATGATCTTGCACACAATTATCACCATGTTTATGCTAGGCATATTCAATACCTTGACGTCTTTCATCTTTGCTTCCCTCATGAGAAGTTAAATCACTCTGAACACAGTAGTTATGTAATAGTCTTGCATATTCGTTTCTAGGGTTAGGATTCATTCATATAGGTTCGTCTAGTTCAAAATCTACGTAAAAACCTTCCATCCAATAAGCTAGTTCAAGACTTTCAAAATCGTTTTCGGTTAAGGATCGTGGATTGACGACCCACGATTTCTCTAGTTTAAAACATTCAAATAACGATTAGTTGAATTGGATTGATTGATTTCTGTACGCCGACCGCGTGACAAATATGAATTATTGCTCCAGAACGAATTAGCATTAATTGTTCATTACTACTGTGTTCATCTTCTCTCTTTGATCAAACCAGTTTATCTGTTTTCTATTTTAATCTATGCTTTAGAAGTACAAAAAACCCATATTAATCTGTTTTCACAAATAATTGATTCCTCTCAATCGTTTTGGTTTACAAAGAGATACTTAACCATCTTTGGGGGTAGTGTTATATTTTCTCTATTATATTTCATTTGCTTGATTTTTAAAGAATTTTATGCCGTGACATCGCCACAGTTTAGTAAATACTACATGCACCCCCTCGGCGAATCGGGCCGGGGGGGGGGGGGGTATGGTGAAAAACAAAACCGATAACATGTGAAATTATATTTGTAGAATAATAGTCTTTGTGAGTGTGGCGGGGTGATGACATACCACCGCAGGGGTTGTTGGGAACCAACCATTTTGATTGTGTTATACAATTTTGTATTTTATTTTTAGTTCGGATTTAAGGGATACAATTTTTTTTTTAAAAACATGTATTTGTACTAATTAACAGGTTAGGTATGATAGCACCCGATATAAAATATATGTTACAACCCGTCGGGTATCGAACGGGTTAAGGTTGAATCCTACCCCTTTCAAAATATATCATTCACGATGAGTCGTATTTTTATTTTCAATAGTTAGCCTAAAATAAGACTCAATGATATAATATTGGATGTAGAAGAACTGCCCACCGACACCACGAGCAACGTTGTTTACAAGTAAGTTTGACTATCTTTTTTTCACGTTTAATTTATTTTCTACCCTTGATATTAATTATTAAAAGTAAACTATACCATAGCATCGCCACGTGTTAGTACTAGTATTAATCTGTTTTCACAAATAATTGATTGCTCTCAATCGTTGTGGTAGCTTGATTAATTCCTTAGCGAACGACTCTATGGTTTAGCTTTGTGTGTCTATAACAATTGCTTACTACTTGGTTTTCTAAGTAATAATTTGAGCATATCAAATTAGGCGCCGTTGCCGGTGAATTAATTCCTACTGTGAGTGTGATTTTTTGTTTGTTTATTGTTTTTATTTGTTTAGCTAGTTTTTTGTCGGAACTACTCGTGGTTTCCTGTCTTTGTGTGTGCAGGAACTTATTACAACCGAGAAGCCATCAAAATCCCCAATCGTAAAATCAAAAACCTATGGAGAATGGCTTATCGAGCGAGCACAGCTCCGCCAAATAGAGAGGGAAGTGCTTCGCAGCTTTCAACAATTTTGAGGGGAAAGATTTGACGAAGCATGGTTTAGGTTTCTAGAGTTGCAAGAAGAGTACATATATGTTGAATCTTCGTTAGTCAAACAAAGTATGCTAAGGACAAGCTCAACAAGTTTGGTGTTAAGCCTTCTGAAAAGAAAGCTAAAATACCCATGAGGATTGGAACTAAGATGAGCTATACTCAAGATGTCAAAAGTGTTGAAGATAACAAATACAGAAAGCTCATTGGTTCGCTATTGTACCTCACAGAAAGTAGACCAGATATTCAACTTGCAGTTGGAGGATGTGCAAGATTTCAATCAAATCCTATGATGTCACATTACAACATTGCAATGAAGATTCTGAAGTATGTCAAAGGTACAGTGGAAGTTGGATTATAGTGTCCTTGTTAGTCTTTGTTTATGGTTTTATAGTGTCTTTGTGTGTTTTTATGCTTTGGTGCTTTGTTTGTGTATTGTAGGATTTTTGTGTCCCAAAGGTGAAAATCGGAGTGGAAACTTTGCTTCTAGATCATTGAATTTGGAGTAGCTGGGCGAAAATGGAAGTGGATTCGGAGTTCAGACGAAGATTTGAGAGCCGTTTTAGCGAAGCTTGCAGAAGTGAAGTTTTACGGAGAAGTCTAGCCATTTTGGCCATAACTCGGTGGCCATGGAAATATAATTCAAAGGGCTACAACTTTCGTTTCAGACGCATAGCCAAATTCCTCTCGTAGAAAATGATACAAACATCTGAAGCTGGCTGGCAGAAAACATCCTTGCAGCGGCAAGGAATTTCCTCGCAGCGGCGAGAACTTACGAGAGCTTATTTACTGGACGTTTCTCGTTTTTTCTCCTATAAAAAGGATTCTTTGACCATAACTTAGAACATAACTTCTTCTACCCTAATTATACATACAACAAAAGCTCAATAACCAGGTTTTGACGTTGATTGATTTTTGGAGCTTGCTTTACCTCTTGTAAGAAGCATCGATATCGAATTCTTGGTAATCTTTTGATAACTCTCTATTGTTTATCTTCAATTCGTGTTTTCTTCTGTTTATCAAATTGCATGATCTTGCACGCGATTATCACCATGTTTATTCTTGGCATATTCAATACCTTGACGTCTTTCATCTTTGCTTCCCTCATGAGTAGTTAAATCACTCCGAACACGGTAGTTATTTGATAGTCTTGCATATTCGTTTCTAGGGGTAGGATTCGTTCATATAGGTTTGTCTAGTTCAAAATCTACGTAAAAACCTTCAATCCAATAAGCTAGTTCAAGACTTTCAAAATCGTTTTCGGTTAAGGATTGTGGATTGACGACCCACGATTTCTCTAGTTCAAAACATTCAAATAACGATTAGTTGAATTGGATTGATTGATTTCTGTACGCCGACAGTGTGACAAATATGAATGATTGCTCTAGAACGAATTAGCATTACTTGTTCATTGCTACTGTGTTCATCTTCTCTCTTTGATCAAACTAGTTTATCTGTTTTCTATTTTAATCTATGGTTTAGAAGTACAAAAAACCCATATTAATCTGTTTTCACAAATAATTGATTCATCTCAATCGTTGTGGTTTCCAAAGAGATGCTTAACCATCTTTGCGGGTAGTGTTATATTTTCTCTATTATATTTCATTTGCTTGATTTTTAAAGAATTTTATGCCGTGGCATCGCCACAGGTTAGTAAATACTACATGCACCCCCTCGGCGAATCGGGTAGGAAATATGGTGAAAAACAAAACCGATAACATGTGAAATTATATTTGTAGAATAATAGTCTTTGTGAGTGTGGTGGGGTGATGACCTACCACCGCAGGGGTTGTTGGGAACCAACCATATTGATTGTGTTGTACAATTTTGTATTTTATTTTTAGTTCGGATTGAAGGGATACAAATATTTGTTTTAAAAAACATGTATTTGTACTAATTAACAGGTTAGGTATGATAGCACCCGATATAAAATATATGTTACTACCCGTCGGGTCTCGAACGGGTTAAGGTTGAATCCTACCCCTTTCAAAACATATCATTCACGATGAGTCGTATTTTTATTTTCAATAGTTAGCATAAAAAAAAGACTCAATTATATAATATTGGATGAACAAGAACTACCCACCGACACCACGACCAACGTTGTTTACAAGTAAGTTTGACTATCTTTTTTTTACGATTAATTTATTTTCTCCCCTTTATATTAATTATTAAAAGTAAACTATACCATAGCATCGCCACGGGTTAGTACTAGTATTAATCTGTTTTCACAAATAATTGATTGCTCTCAATCGTTGTGGTAGCTTGATTAATTCCTTAGCGAACGACTCTGTGGTTTAGCTTTGTCTGTCTATAACAATTGCTTACTACTTGGTTTTCTAAGTAATAATTTGAGCATATCAAATTAGGCGCCGCTGCCAGGGAATTAATTCCTACTGTGGCGTTTTGAGTGTGATTTTTTGTTTGTTTATAGTTTTTATTTGTTTAGCTAGTTTTTAGTTTTTTTTTTTTGTCGGAACTACTCGTGGTTTCCTGTCTTTGTGTGTGCAGGAACTTATGACAACCGAGAAGCCATACAAATCCCCAATCGTAAAATCAAAAACCTATAGAGAATGGCTTATCGAGCGAGCACAGCTCCGCCAAACAGAGAGGGAAGTGCTTCGCAGCTTTCGACAATTTTGTGGGGAATGATTTGACGAAGCATGGTTTAGGTTTCTAGAGTTGCAAGAAGAGTGCATATATGCTGGATTGGAGGATAAGGAATGGATATGATGTTTCTATTAGGGATTAACCGAGAGTAGTAGAATGATGTTAGATGAAGCTGCGAGACAACCCATAGATGAGTTCGATCTAGGACAATTATTTGAGTTTATCAATGCACAAGTTTGTATTTATAAAGAGACGATGTTGTGCGTGAGAACATCGAGCGTGAGAAGTCAAACTGCCATGCTAAGCTAACTTTCGAATCTGCCCCCACAGTACAAGATGAAATACATTCTACTCCATTACCTGCTTGTGATTCGCACGTATTGGTTCCATCACATACATTGGATTGACCCGGGAGTTTCAACCCAATTTCTCGTTTTTATTTTCCCTCTGTTTCCCATAGTTATTTTTTAGTTTTTAAATTTTCTGATTTGGTTAATTTTAGTTTGCAGGGAATCATGGAATTGTTAGAGAACTTGAGGAGAGGAGCTAAGGATGGCTCACAAAATGCTGAGAATACCGGAAAGGATGCAAGGGATTCGTTACCGTTTCATAATGGATAGCAGCATTCGCAAAAAGTCGAGCCTACAACTATAATAAAAGGCGCTTCCCGGGAGGCAACCCGGGGGTAAGTTTTCCTTTATTTATTTTGTACTTTTTCTTTTCTATTCCTTTCGCTTGCTTAAATTTGAAACTCGAGGATGAGCTAAAGTTTCGGTTTGGGGAGGGATTTCTTGTGTTTTGTGTTCGTTTGTGTCTTAGCTTTTACGTTGTTATTTATGCATGTTTGTGGGAGCGGAACCTTTGTACTCACACAAGGAAACTCGTGAAATTCTAGCCGAGGCATGGAATTTCGATCTCGCGAGGTGAGATCACATTAGAGTCAAAGAGAAAAAAATTCGAAATTTCGCCTCATGGCGTAGATAAGTCGAGAGGACGGATTTAGTTTTAAAATCTCATGCCCTTGTGCACTTATTGCCATGTGGCGAGACCCTTCCCCAGAAATCTTTTTTCATCTCGTAAAAACTCGCCGCGGCGAGCTTAGTTTTTTTCAAATAGAGTCTTTTTGCCTCCTTTCTGATTTTTGTGGTGAGTCTGAGTTGTTCTCCTAAGTTGAGCATCTATTGTGATTGTTAAATTTGCTAGCTGCTTATGTTTTGCATGATATTTGACTGAAAGTGGCGTGGTGGATTTAAAATCCTATAAGTCTGCTTTTCTTGTAAATAGATGGTCTTTGGAGCTCTTGGGTCCAAAAAGCCGGTGAGAAACCATTAGCCGATGAAAAAATATTGTACCGACACCTGTGTGATTTATTCGGGAAGTGTAAACTCCCTTGTTTGCGCCTCATCATGCTCATGTGTACTCTGTGTAAGTTAAGTATGATGAACGACATGCTCTACATCATCTATTTTATCGAAGCCAATCCATTACAAAGAACCGGTTTGGGGAAAAGAATTTTGCTGTGCTGATATGTTTAATTTATACTTGTAATCTATATTGCTTCCCCTGATTGTTTGATATGTCTCGGAGTGTATCTGTGGTGCTCGTCATCACCGTAGTCGTGTTGGGCGTGTTTCAAATACTACCTATATACCGGCGTGGTCCTAAAAAGCCATATGTCTCTGAGGGTTGATAGCACGTATACCAAACTGACATGCAAAAAAGTGCGGACTTCGGTAAAACTGACACTACCAAACAAGTGAAACTAAAAGAGTCCACTGTGGCCAATTGATTAGCATATAATTCATAGTATGCAAGAATTTGGTGATATCGAAGTTGGTTTGTATGTACTGGTAAGCTGCTATGCACAAGGAAAAGTCCCTTATGACTTAACTGATTGAGTATATTGCATGAGTTATTTGAGGCACTTTTGTGACGAAAGTCACCTTCCTTTCTCTTGATATTTCTTGAGTGATTAACCCACTGGACACTTCCACAGTGTGAGAGAAAGTTGCATAGGATCCTCTTGTGCACTACAAAAAGCGAGTGCATGGCGGATAGATCCGTCGCTTCTGAGACGATCCGTCGCCCGACTGGCGGCGGATCGGGCGACGGATAAAATTCCGTCGCTTTGAGCGATGGCGATGGATAGATAATCCGTCGTCCAATTCGCGACAGTTGAATGACGGATTATCTGTTTGACTTTTTTTTTAAAAATCGATTATCGACGGATAGAATCTATCCATCGATACATGGGGCGACGGATAGATCTATCCGTCGCTGAAAAGCTATTGTTTTTAAAAAAAAATCCGTATTCGAATTTTTATATTCGTATACGGATTAATTCGTATCCAATTTGTATTCGTATACGAGATATTGATTTATCGAAACTACAATATTTAAATCGGACAATAATTCGGTTGATATTCAAATCAAAACTACAATATTCAATACGATTATACAATAAATTGAAAATTTTATACAATGACAATAATACATTATACAATAATACAATACAAACTAAAATACCGAAAATGTACAAAAAGATAAAAGATAAATACCTAAAATACCTAAAATGTACAAACTAAAATACCTAAAATACCGAAAATGTACAAAAAGATAAATCGAAGACTCGGAGGTGGACGGTGGAGATCCGGTGGCAGTGGTGGCGATGAGATCCGGAGGCAGTGATGGCGTGGAGAGACGGGTGCTGGTGGGTGGTGCAGTGGTGGTGGGAGGTGGTGGCAGTGTGGTGGGAGGAGAAAGGTGGTGGTGGGTGTGGTGCGGTGGTGGTGGGAGGAAGAGGAGGTGGTGGAGGAGGAAAGGAGGTGGTGGAGGAGATGGTGGTGGTGGAGGAAGAGAGGTGGTGGTGGTGGAGGAGGAGAGGAGAAAGGGAGGAGAGGTGGTGGTGGAGGAGAGGAGGTGGTGGTGGAGGAAGGGAGAGGAGAGGAGGTGGTGGTAGAGGGAGGGAGATGGTGGTGGAGATATATTAATGTTTTTTAGGCTTTTAGCGACGGATAGATCTATCGCTAACTTTTCCATTTTTTTAAGCACATCGAGACCTATCCGTCGCTAACTTTTCCATTTTTTTTATTTTTCGGTCATTTGGCGACGGATAGATCTATCCGTCGCTAGATAGCGACGGATAGATCTATCAGTCGCTAATTTTTTTTATTTTTTTATTATGGTCAACAAAATTAGCGACGGATAACTTTTATCCGTCGCTATGTGTAGCGACGGATTAAATCCGTCGCTACCCTTAGCGATTCGTCGCTACTGGGGCGACGGATAAAATCCGTCGTCCCTTTCCGTCAGATTGTCCCTGTTTTTTTTGTAGTGGTGAGGGATTAGCGAGTTAGACTTAAGTGCTATTTACTTGAGAAACCTTCTTGTTTGATTTTTTGAGCACTATTATACCAAGTTTAGTTGAGTGCACAACCTTTGCATCTTGTGATTTTAATGTTTACGATGGTAGATTCGGTCACTTGGGAGTTCAACTCTTTTATGTGCTTCTTGTTTGTATTTGTTTCGAGTCTAGTTCTTGTTTAGGTTGTTTGTTTGCTCGAGGACGAGCAAAGGTTCGGTTTGGGGAGTTTGATGAGACGATAATTTAGAGTCTCATTTGGTCCTTTTTAGCGGTCTTTGTTAGTCTTTGTTTATGGTTTCTGATGTCTTTGTGCGTTTTATGCTTTGGTGCTTTGTTTGTATTTTGTAGGATTTTGTGTCCCAAAGGTGAAAATTGGATTGGAAACTTTGGTTCTAGATCTTTGAATTTAGAGTAGCTGGTAACGGAAGTGGATTCGGAGTTCGGACGAAGATTTGATAGACATTTTAGCGAAGCTTGCAGAAGTGAAGTTTTACGGAGTAGTCTAGCCATTTTGGCCATAACTATCTCATGATGTTCGATTGACACGAACTCGGTGTCCATGGAAAGATAATTAAAAGGTCTACAACTTGCGTTCCAGAAGCATAGCAAAATTCCTCCTGTATAAAAAGATACAGACGTCTGAAAATTGGCCAAGTAAAACATCCTCGCAGTGGTAAGGATTTTCCTCGCAGAGGCGAGAACTTACGAGAGCTTATTTGCTGGATGTTTTTCTGTTCGAATTCTATTAGGAATCTACTCGTTTTTCCTCCTATGAATAGAATTCTTTCACCATAACTTAGAACATAACTTCTTCTACCATAATTATACATAGGACAAAAGCTCAAGGACTAGGTTTTGACATTGATGGATTTTTGGAGCTTGGTTTACGTCTTGTAAGAAGCATCGATATCGAATTCTTGGTAATCTTTTGATAACTCTCTATTATTTATCTTCAATTCGTGTTTTCTTCTGTTTATCGAATTGTATGATCTTGCATGCGATTATCACCATGTTTATACTTGGCATATTCAATACCTTGATGTCTTTCATCTTTTCTTCCCTCATGAGTAGTTAAATCACTCCGAACACAGTAGTTATGTGATAGTCTTGCATATTCGTTTCTAGGGTTCGGATTCGTTCATATAGGTTCGTCTAGTTCAAAATCTACGTAAAAACCTTCAATCCAATAAGCTAGTTCAAGACTTTCAAAATCGTTTTCGGTTAAGAATCGTGGATTGACGACCCACGATTTCTCTAGTTCAAAACATTCAAATAATGATTGGTTGAATTGGATTGATTGATTTTTGTACGCCGACCGTGTGACAAATATGAATGATTGCTCTAGAACGAATTAGCATTATTTGATCATTACTACTGTGTTCATCTTCTCTCTTTGATCAAACCAGTTTATCTGTTTTCTGTGTTTTGGAAGTACAAAAACCCATATTAATCTGCTTTCACAAATAATTGATTGCTCTCTATCATTGTGATAACTTGATTAATTCCTTAGCGAACGACTCTGTGGTTTAGCTTTGTCTGTCTATAACAACTACTTACTACTTGGTTTTCTAAGTAATAATTTGAGCATATCAGTTACTCCTTCAACTAATCCACTTCGGCCTTTCTCAGACCTAGAAATTCACTAAGATAGTTATTGAGTTCTCCTTACAATAAACCTTCCCTTGATTCCCTTTTACACTAGGTTCCCAACCAAGTGTTCCCCCTGAGTTATTCCCCAGCTCCCAGCCAAGTACTTCCTATACTTAGAAACCTTTAAGTTGTTCCTTAGTTTCCCAGACTAAGTACTTCCTAAGCTCAGTAACATTGGAGTTGTTCCTCAATTTCCCAAACTATGTACTTCCTGTACTCCATGCCGTGTATGGTGTTGGTTATGATGGTTTGTCAGGCGAGTAGTCTTAATAACTTTTTTAGTTATGTAGGAATACTCTATAGAACAAGGATCACTTAACACACTTCACAATGTGTGGTGATATGTTCTTTACTGACCCAAGTCTATGATAAATGTTCGGGAGAATGAAACTCAGATACTTGATCTTTTGATTCAACTCCTTCACATATAGTAAGGCTTGTTAACTGATGAGTCGGTTTTGGACCGTCTCATTTGATCTTTTTTACCGTCTTTTTGTCATCCTTGAGTATAGTTTTATTTAGTTTTCCTTGAATATTTTTACTTGTTTTATTCTATTTATGTTTTGCAGATATTTGGCTAAACCACGCTAATTGAAGGTAAAATGGTGTATTTAATATGCATCTACAAGATTTGGGAGTTCTAATGCCTCGTATGGATGCTAGAAGTTGAGCGGGAAGGACAAAATATCAAGAATTGGAGTCAAAAGGCGTCGAAGGGCAAAGTAGTAATTTCCAGGAGAACTGGCGACGCCAGTTATCAAACTGGCGTACGCCAGAGGTTTACTGTAACCAAACTGGCGACGCCAATTTTCTCTTTTTGTCGTTCTTTCTGTGATTTGTTTCCTAATTTTCCCAGACCTAGTTTTTCTCCTTTCTATTACTTAGAAGAAGACATTATCACTTTGAATAATTCATTCAATTGTGAAGAGCAATAACTTGCTCGAGAGCTAGACTTAGTTTTCAAGGCAATTACCCGATTTCGAGGTAATTGAGCCATTTTCCCTTGTAATTCGCAGATTGACATTGATTGGGAGATTATCTACACAGCCTTGGCATCGATTCGTTTCCGTTCTACAATTTCTACCTAGGGTTTGTGACAACGAAGGGTAAAATTGTATCAATCTATTCTAATCTCTGTTTTGTTCTTGAGATTATGTTTATTGCTAGTATGATTATGCCTTTGCTTGTCATTAGTAGCTAAACACCCCTATTATGGGGTGGTGACTGATTCAATGCATGCTCGCTAGGGTTTATGTGATTCGAAGTGCATCGGGATTCGACTACTTGTGCTTTTTAGATTAATTACTACTCCTGCTATCACGTTTGATAATCCTCTAGACAAAATCACTGTTAGATTAAGTATTTAATCAATACGCCAAAATGTCTTTCGTCTTGCTTGGTTTAATAGTTAGTTGCAGACGGTGATAGTAGGTTAGTCAAATTAATTGTAGTCTAGCGAAACTGAAGCCTTCACTAGTGCTATTCGTTTTGGAACTCAAGTCTATGACAACTTGCGTAGTCAATCCTGTGAATCACATATATCCTGCTAGCTAGCTTGTTGACGTTGCCACTCCATAATTTTCCCCATTCATATCTTAGTCTCGTTACTGTCAATTCGGTTTCGAGCATTGCAAGTAATTATTTACTTTAGTATATCATCTTGTTGCCGAAGCAAACAAACATTTACTGCTTTTCATATAGTTACTTTTATTCGTAAACAAGACTCAGCCTAGTTAATTCCTTCGAGACCGACCTCGGGGTTAACTCCACTACACTACAGGTTTTCGTAGTGTTGAGGATTAACTCTTGGCTTTAAATAAATTTAGAACTTTGATTTGAGTTCCCAACCAAGTGTTCCCCTGAGTTATTCCCCAGCTCCCAGCCAAGTACTTCCAATACTCAGAAACCTTTGAGCTGTTTCTTAGTTTCCCAAATTAAGTACTTCCTATACTCAGAAACCTTGGAGTTGTCCCTTAGTTTCCCAAACTAAGTTCTTCCTGTACTCCACGCCGTGTATGGTGTTGGTTATGTTGGTTTGTCAGGCGAGTAGTCTTAATAACTTTTTTAGTTATGTAGGAATACTCTATAGAACAAGGATCACTTAACACACTTCACAATGTGTGGTGATATGTTCTTTACTGACCCAAGTCTATGTTAAATGTTCTGGAGAATGAAACTTAGACACTTGATCTTTTGATTCTACTCCTTCACAGATAGCAAGGCTTGTTAAGGATCAGGACACTTAGAACATTCGTGCTACTTAGAATTCAAGAGCTTAGTCACAACTGTAAGCTAAAGAGTAAGTAGGCAGAAGGCTTGTATGCTTGAGAAAAAGATACCACTAGTTGTATTATCAAAGAAGCTTAAGATATTCAATTCTCTGTTCTTGGTATTTTCAGTGTGTCTTTCAAGCATTCTAAGTGTTCATATTTATAGTTGAAAATCATGCCATTTGAAAAGTATCCGATAGGCTCAAATGAATTTCAAACTATCGATATCTGAAAATAGTACTGCAGAAGACATTGTCTCGTTTCAGAGATTTCCTCTTTTCTTCAGATGTCTCTGTCTGCACATTTATTGCATGTGTACTATTTTTGTCTTGCAGTCCCAACGGAACTATGCACGCGTTCTGAAGCATTGCATGTCCTTTTCAAGAGACTCTCACATCTCCAGATACTTTATCAAAACATTGTTTCCTGGAAACAAAGTTTTTGTCCAAGGTATCTGAGTGTAGGTATTTGTGGGCACTTTTCCTCGTTCAGAAACCTTGTGTTCTCAGATATCTTTTGCAAAACTTGTTTATTGAAAAACACTTGTTTCTTCAAGATATCTGGACCTAGGTATATGATGAGACCAATTTCCTTCGTCTTCAGCAATCTTGTGCTGTCTTCAAATATTCAAATTTGTTGAACTCTTCTGCCAGATGCCTTCTTCTTGGTCTTTTTCAAAGATATAAAAATTACATTCAGATAACTAACATCCTATACAAGATTTGCTAGACTAACATACTTAGTGATTTTCCTCTTTTACAGTGTTCAAGTGAACCAAGAGTACTAAGCACCTTTCTGAGCTAAGATAAGTCATTAGGTTGCTATTCAAAATCTATACAGATATTCCTAACACTCGCTTAGTGTCAGAAAGTCGTCGTAAATGTGAACACTCGCTTTCAAGAGACTCCTAATCTGTTTCAAGAATTTTGGTTCTTGGTCGAGCAACCAAGAATTCTCTTTCATAAAGATCTAACTCCCTTCCGAGATGTTCCAGATCCTTGATGCCTTCCTCATCACTATCATAATTAATGAATCGTGAAATGTTGGTTACCTCATCATCAGCCATAAGACATGGCTCAAGGTTAGAGTAATCTGGGTAGATTTCCGCAGCAACTCCACACATTTCATTCTTCTTTTGACCAAAGTTAAGTACTTCGTGAGTGTAGGCACATAATTCTGGTGACGGTAGCTTCGACTCATCAGAATTGTCATCGTCAGAATCTGAATCAAGATCAAGTGCATCCAGTTGGATTTCGATCTTCTTTCTTTCTTCAGAAAGCATAGCTCTCTGGTTTCTCTTGAAGTTTCTCCTATCCTTTTTGTCACCTGTCTTGAGCATGTTCAGAACAGGACAGTCCCGTTTGAAGTGACCAGGTTTCTGACGATAGAAACAGATATCGTTTCCAATTTCTGTAACCTCAGTACTTGATGCTTTCTGACCAGGTTTATTTAGAGAGTTGGTCAATTTCATATTCTTGTATAGGTGATAGTTAGGGCCTAGATGCTTTTTCAGCTTCTCTTTGGCTTTTCTTCTCTCAATCTCCTGTGTAACGTATTTGCTCATCTGCTTTACATCAAGAGCTTCTTCGTTAGTGGATTCTTTGGTAATCTTCTTTTCAGAAGTACCTTGTGTTACTAGAGCAACACTGTGAGCTTGTTGATCAGCTAATTCTTCTCTCTGAGAGGTTTTATTGTTGACAATGGCTAGATGAGAGAATAATTCCGGTGGAGTGATGTTTGGCATTCCTTGGTTGAAATAAAAGTGTTTAGTGTTTTCCCAGTTGTGATTTAAACTCCTTACGATAGTCTTCACCTTTTCGACGTTAGAATATCTTTCACTTTCACCAAGTGTAGCCATTTCACTTATCAACGCTGTAAACCGAAAATCAAGTTGATCAAGGGTTTCTGAAGGCCCTTCTTTAAAATTCTGGAATTTTAATTTCAGAACTTCGAACTTATTTTCCTTGGTTTTCTGAGAACCGGCACATATTTGTTCAACTAGTTGCTGTGCCTCTTCGCTT
The DNA here is from genome assembly GCA_026545765.1 of Plantago major. Classification (NCBI taxonomy): domain Eukaryota; kingdom Viridiplantae; phylum Streptophyta; class Magnoliopsida; order Lamiales; family Plantaginaceae; genus Plantago; species Plantago major. The sequence goes on from CM048839.1 coordinate 73,699,169, forward strand.
TTTTGCACAACATACGCTTGTATGTGGTCCGAGTAAAACGAATAATGATGTTTCGAGCTTGACCATCCAGTCTATTTCTCTTGAAATCTTCCGACGTCCAGAGATATCTAGATTTTTCTTCCATAGCTATCTGACCAGTAGCTCTCCCACTTGTAGAAGTTTCTGAAGTGGAGGTTCTTATGGTAGAATCTTCATCTTTTCCATCAGAGACATCAGTGACTATCTTTGCTTGCTGAATGAGTGTAGGTCCATTATTTATAACTTCGATCATTTCATCACTGATGGCTTCCAGATGTAGCATCATATTGTTCCTCCATTTTTCATAGTTCTCTGGCTTGAGAACTGGAGCGTCGCCTAAAGACATCCTGCAAGATAAAACATAACAAACAGATCAAGTGCAGGGGTTAAGCGAAAAGTTAGCACACTTATCTAGGATCTAGGTTTAGTGCAAAGGCTTGAAACCTCTGCCTCGATACCACTTGTTGGTCCAGATAACGGCAAAGTAAAAGACTCGGGGAGGGGGGGTGAATAGTCTTTTCAAACTTTTGTCGATAAAACAGTTTTTCAGAAAGTTGTGTAACTTTCTGATACTTATAATCAGAATAGCGGAAGTCTTTCTGATAAGTGCACGTGCTCAGAAAGCTAGTAATGTGTGTAAATTACTTTGCTAGTAAGTAATGGAAGAAAGTAAATAACACAATAGCTTTATAGTGATATCTGAAGGTGGCCTAATCCTTCAACTAATCCACTTTGGCTTTTCTCAGACCTAGAATCCACTAAGACAGATAATTGAGTTCACCTTACAAATAACTTCTCTCGATTCCTAAATACACTAGGTTCCCAACCAAGTGTTCCCCCTGAGTTCTTCCCGGGTTTCCCAGCCAAGTACATCCTCTACTCAGAACCTTTACCTTGGAGTTATTCCTTAGTTTCCCAAACTAAGTACTTCCTCTACTCCACGCCTTTTCTGGTGTTGGTTAAGAAGAGTTTATCAGATTGGTAGATTTATAACTTCCACAGTTATGTAATACTACCTTCTAGAACAAGAGTCAATTAACACACGTGGACAGTGTGTGGTGATATGTTCTTTTCTGACCCAAGTCTATGTTCTTCGTTCAAGAGAATGAATATCTTAGCAAGTCGCAACAGTGCTTCAATTCAACTCCTTCACAACAGATATATCTTGTTAAGGATCAGGACACTTAGAACTTTCGTGCTACTTAGAATCAAGAGCTTGGTCGCAACTGTAAATCTAGAGAGTAAGTAGGCAGAAGGCTTGTATGCTTGAGTGTAGGATATGAAATTCAGTCGTTCAAGTGTGTATTCAAGCATTCTAAGTGGTGATATTTATAGGTGAAAATCAAGCCGTTTGAATTACTATCCGTTACGTTATTGAGATTCAAACTACAAACAATCCATTGATAGTACTACAAAACTTTTGTCTCTTTGTTCAGAGAGAAAGCTTTTGGTCCGCGAGTTCTGCAATGGCATAAAATGCACTGTACTATCTTTTGTCCTGTTGTGCCAACAGAACTATGCACGTTGTCAGAGGCTGTGCATGATGCTATCAGAAACTCCATGCTTTTCAGAAACTAAGGAAAACAACGTTTCTTCCAGAAACAACGTTTCTGCCAGAAACATTGTTTTCACTAAGTTATCCTTTGCATATGTTTTCTGAGGCACAATTCCTTAGTCTTCTGTAATCTTGTGCAGTCTTCATATCTTCAGATAGTTGAGCTCTTTCTGTAGGATGCCTTCTTCTTGGTCTTCTTCAAAGATATAAAATTACATTCAGAGACCTAACATCCTATACAAGATTTACTAGACTAATCATACTAAGTATACTTTCTCTTTTACATTATTCAAGTGCACCAAGAGTACTAGATACCTTTCTGAACTAAGGTAAGTCATTATGGTGTACTGATCAAAACTAAACAAATATTTCCTAACAGAGAATAATGATTGGTTATTGTTGTTTTTCTACGATAAATTGATTTTAATGGGTTGAATTAGTGCTTGTTTGGAGAAGACATATTAGATTTTTTTAATGATAAATTGATTTTGTTGGTGTTGTATTAGGGCTTGTAATTTTATTGAATAAAATAGATTGTGTTTTTTAATTAAAGTCTAATTTACAAATATATTACATATTGGTCCAATTTAACTTAAATTAAGTATTCAATTGCACAACCTCAATAGTTGTCCACTTATATATATAATAAATAATATATATACACTGTAATATTCAATTGCACAACTACAATAGTTGTCCACTCATATATATATATATGTATGTATGCATATATATACTGTAACACATGTTCAATCCTATGAGTTCCATTATTTATTTACTAGGGATCGCGCCACATGCGTACATGCGTAGCATGTGATGCCTTTTGATCAAATTAAAGCTTCTAACTTAATGTCGGTTCTAATCTATTCACTTCGGCGCTAGTCTTATGATTTATGTCACTTTTAAATTATTTAGTTTATTATACTTTATATTTTGCTAAAATCACAATACCATAAGTTTTACAAGTTCAAAATATACTGAACCTCTGAAAATTCAAAATCCAAATATAATTTGAATCTTTCCTCCGAGTACAAAATCCAAAATATGCATAGTAGTTGTAATGGTTATTTGTTTGGCTTGCATCTAGGCCAAACCATTTCGTTTTTATTACCAACCAACCCCACACATCTTGATGTCGTTGTGGTGGCGACAGCGAGGCTGATTTCATGCTTGAGCTTAGATTCTCCTAGTTGTAGAGATCTTTACCATTTTTTTTTTTTTATGATGATCGAATTGATTTTGTTGGAGTTGAATTAGGGCTTACAGTTTAGTTGGAGAAGCCAGATTGAATTTTTACAATGATAAATTGATTTTGCAGATAATTACAAAACCCATCCCTCCAAGATGATCACTTTATAGATTCTATCCGCAGTTTGAACAATTACAAAACCTCCCCTACGATTCAGAAGTGGTTACATATACACCCATTAACGCCGAGTGATGATTTCGGCTCTCTTGGCGAACACGCCAATTGATGACATGGAATGTCATGTCATTAATTCCTCCTTTATTAATTAATTTTGACTGGATTTGTTTGTAATTTATTTAAAAAGTAGTTTGTGATGTTAGTTGGCCAAAAAAATTAAAATAACTTATTCTCTATTTCTATACTTTACATATTTGATATTTATGTTTTATAATTCTCAAAGTTGACCCAAAAATTAACAAAAAACACCCCAATATAAAATTACTTTGTTCGATTAATCCAAACATTATTACAATACACTCCTCCAGTAATATCATATTCTCAATATAAACCCAAAAAAAAAAAAAAATCACAGAGAAAAAGGAAAATTGAATCTCCATTGAAGACCCATTTCAAGATTTTGAAATGGGTCTTCAATGGAGACCCACCTAAGCTCCAATTGGGGCTGTAAATTACAGCCCCAATCAGAGCACTAAGCAGCTCCGGTTGGAGCTTTTGAAAGCTCCAACCGGAGCTGTTGATCAGGAGCTCACCGGACCTCTTTTACACCTCCATTACAGCCCCAAACGGAGCTATAAACTGCTCGGTTTGGGGCTGGTTTTCAACACCTCCGGTTGGAGCTTTTTGAAAGCTCCTATCGGAGCTGTCATGTATTCCGATTGGGGTTGTAAAAACAACCCCTTACAACCCCAATCGTAGCTTGGTTGGGTGTCTCCATTGTAGATCCATTCTCAAGCTTATAAGCTTTTGAAATCGGTCTCCAATGGAGACTCAATTGTTTTTCCTTATGTTTTTGTTCCATAATTTTTGTGTTAGTGGTGATTAGACGGGGGTGGTGATGGTCGTTATGATCCGGAGGGGATGGTGGTTGTTATTGGGTGGTGGGGCTAGGTTGTTTAAGTGTTGAAGAAGAAGAGATGGAGCAGGAGGAGGAGGAGGAGGAGGAGGAGGAGGAGGAGGAAGAAGAAGAAGAAGAAGAAGAAGAAGAAATGAATGAGATTTTTCTCTTTTTTTTTTTTACCTAAAAGTCCACATATGTGCCAAATCATATCCACATCATCAATAATTGACACGTAGGAGCCGGAGTCAACGCCGAAATATAAAATTGGGTGTGGATGTAATTGTTCAAGCAGTGGGTATGAATCTGTAATTAGAGAAAATTCAGGGGGTCTGTATGTAATTGCCCCATTGATTTTGTTCGGGTAGAATTAGGGCTTGTAATTTAATTCGAAAATACATGTTGGTATTTTGTAATTAAAGGCGAATTTACATATAGTACAAACTGGTCCAATTAAACTTAAATTAAATACTCAATTACACAAAGTCGATAGTTGTCCACTTATACATATACTAGAATAGTGACACACACACTATGCGTGTGAAGCATAGTCCAAATCTCTACGTATGTTCTATTAAAATCTACACTATCATGATATGTATTCTTATACATTTACAAGTTAGTATAATTAAGATTTTAGTAATAATCTAAGAGCGTCACTACATGAAAATGCCAGTTTAGCGACGGATAATAACGACGGATTTATCCATTGTTAAATAGCGACGGCTTAGTCTCTGTTAGAGACGGATAAATTATCTTTCGCTAATTAGCGACGAATAAACCTATCCGTCTCTAATTAGAGACGGATAAATTATCCGTCTGTAATTACGTTGACCAAAGAAAAAAATAAAAATAAAAAATAAAATTTAGCGACAGATAGGGGCAAGGTGAAATAACAGACGGGGAAGAAGCTTTCATCCCCATTTATGTTCTGCTTCTTCTTTCTTCTCCTCTTTTCACCATTTTCGCCCCTTTTCGAACTCCGATCAAAACTACACCATTCCGGCTAATCTTGGACTCTTTTCGAAGCTCGTTGAACAAAGAACTCGGGTGGCCATTCAATTTCATTCTTCTTCGGCTATTTATTGCGTAATTGAAGGTATTAGTCTAAAACCCGTACTTTGTTAAATTTGGAAATTTTTATAATTTCTACTAATTTAATTTGAGCAATTGTATGTTTATGGGGAAGTCTCTTCTAGCTAGTTCAGTTTATATTAAGTAGTAGGTTAAGGTGGAGGTTTTGCAATTGATAGATTTACTGTGAAATTGAATTGTTAGTATCATGTTAGGATGTTTGTAAGTATGTAGGGTATTTAATTTGATATTTTCGTATATCTAGTAGGATTAGGAAGATTTGGTAGAGTATTTGGAGGCCATTTAATAATTTTGGGGGTTGTAGTAAAATTGGTGTTGATACAGAAATATGTCCAATCCGTCATAGACGCCTTTGGAACGAATCCTAAGGCGTTTTAAGCTGTCTAAGGTCCAAGGGCTCAAGGTCCGACCCTAAGGCCAACTCTCGTCCGACCCTCCTGAGTAAAACTGTGAACTGGACCTCAAAGACAGTAGGTTCGACCCGAACTATGATCCGGGACCATGAGGGTCCGACCCAGACGATGGTTCGGACATAAACCCCTAACCTCAAAAGGATTCAAGTGGACTGGCACCAAGAGAAAGTGGGATCCGAGGCTATCAAGGTCCGAACCACTATACCTTGTGGTTTGTGAAAATTGCCTTCAGACAGGGTGTTGACCTGGACCAGACCCTCGGACCTACACTCTCGGACGAAGGTCCGAGACGGACTTTAGAAGTCTCTAATTTCTCTCGGAGAATGACTAATCTACCCTCGAAAGCACAAAAGGAAAATGGGTTAAGTCTTCCTAATGGGCCATGGACCTAATAGATCATTGTTGGCACGATCCGAGCCTTACACATGGCACGATCCAACGGAACCCATCCTCTTTGGGAGATCTCTATATATATGTCACACATTCCCATGATAATGGACGTAAGTCAAGTCATCTTTATGAACTAATCCCAAACACTTTACAGAGTAGATCTTCAGTCTCTCTCAAGTAAAGTCTTAACCCGGTTTGACACTACGCAAACCGGGTCTTCGGTCCTAACCCCCCTATAAAGTTACTGATGCAGGTTCTTACCGATTAGTGCTTTGGACCTTGGAGTGCTTTGGACCCTAACTCTGGACCTTGACTAGACTAGGGACGATTTGAACATGTTCCACCAGTGAGGACCCAAGGACTAGGGGTAATGGTCCAAGGAGTGGAAGGACATGTTCCTCCGTCAGGAACACATGGTCCTCCATGGGAAGGAACTTCACTCTTCCAAATGGCCAAATTGTTCGTCCAAATGAGTTTGGGATGAATGAGAATCTGTTCGGCCTTTTGCTCACTACTATTCAAGGTTGCTTTGGATCCAACAATGTCCAGCCTACTCCGCCATTGGCAGCTCCAAGGCAAACAGAACCTGCTCAGTCAAGGAATGAGCATCGCCATGTCTTGGAAAGGATAGGAGAACAAGTTCGACAAGATGATCTGCGCAACCTTATCAACAAGAGAGCTACTGCATCTCAGGAGCATCGTGAGAGGAGCCCAAGGAGACCTAGGCTGGATGAGGCCGGTACCAGTCGCCATGCTACTCTCCAAAACAGGCCAAGAGACCAAGTAGCGGAAAGTATCACGGTAGTCCAAGTCGATGACCTCCCTGCTAACGTGGCCATCAACCCAAGAACGGGTGAGAGGCATACTGCTGAACAAATCTACATTCAACAAAAGGCTTTGGAGACACAGATTACTAACTTAGGAAAAATGGTTAAGGCTCATGAAAAGGTGATGATGAGAGCTCCGAACCCATTATGTGATGCAATCAGAAGAGAGAGGAAGCGTCCTGATTGCACTGTCCCCAACCGCGAGCGTTACCATGGAGACACTTGTCGTGTTGCACATCTCACTAGGTATGAGAGTAAGATGGACACCAACGGATTGAATGACAACATGAAAGCTCTCAACTTCTCATCCACCCTCTTTAGAGAAGCAATGGATTGGTGGACCACTCTACCAGATGGTTCAATCAAGTCCTATGAGGATGTGGTCTCTCTCTTTTTGAAGAAATTTCAGAAGTCAAAGAAGAGGAAAAGATCAGTAGAGCACTTGGCTGGAATTATCCAAAGAGACAATGAGAATCTTAGGACCTTCCTAGAACTGTTCAACGCTGAAGTGCGTTAGGTTGAGTCTCACAGCATCAAAGAACGGGTCCGATACCTGTACGCCAATACCTACAATGACGAACTCAGGAAGAAACTCTCCAATGAAGAGATTCCAAATGAAAAATACTTGGAAGATATATGTGAGTGGGTCTTATATGGTGAGGATTATAGGAGGAATGTTCTAGTAAGAGCCGGGACTAAGAAGGGAAAAGAGCCAATGAGACTAGATCCCATGCCTCGTCCCGAAAGATTTGAGCAAAGGAAATATTTTAAAGGTAAAAGAGAATTTTGTAGGGAGAGAACCCCTCCCAGGAGGTATGCGGAGTACACTCGCCTCAATAGACCTAGATCCGACATCTTGGCATCTATTGTTGAAAAGAATGTGGATGTTCAATGGCCCAAACCAGCAAGGAATAGTAAAAGAAACAAGACTTCTAAAGAGTATTGCAGATTCCATAAGTATAAAGGCCATTCCACGGAAGACTGCATTCAGCTAAAAATTGAGATTGAAGGTTTGATAAGAAGTGGCAAGCTGAAAGAGATAGTTTATGAAGAGGAACCTTCCCGCCACCAAAGGAATGAAAGAAGGAGAGCAGAGCGTGATCAGGAAACTACGACAGGGTCTTTACCACCACCTCCCACAGGGATCCCTCCCGAACAAGCACGGCGTCGGACAGTATTCGAAAACTTAGAAAGAAAAACTTCCCTATCTGGAGTTATCAACACTATAGCGGAGGTCCAAGTGGAGGAGACGGAATGCTACAAAAGAATCGCCCAAAGATCTAAGGAACAATGATAGAGCTTATGCTCCTCCTTCTCTGAGAGGATCAAACTTGATCTCTTTTGATGACAGTGAAATACCTCCCCCAACGTCTGGAGGAAGAGACCTCAGAGATCTGGACGTGCCGTTGGTGATCTCCCTGGTCATTGCCACTTACAAGGTCAATAAGGTGCTTATTGATACTGGAAGCTCTTCTAACATCATCTCCAAGAGAACTGTAGACCAAATGAATTTGGGGTAGAATCGAGTATGGATGAGTATATACCTCACTAGTGGGATTCGGAGGCTCTACAATTCGTCCCATTGGAAGTATCCCTCTACAAGTTTTCATGGGGTCGTTCCCAACGAGAGTGACTCAAACAGTTCTCTTCGTGGTTGTGGATAGTGTCTTTGATTACAATTTATCTTAGGACGACCAGGCCTCAATCAATTCAAAGCCATTTCATCTCCACTGCACAATAGGGCCAAATTTTCTACTCCAAACGGTGTAGGAGAAGAAGTAGGAAACATCAGGGAAGCATGGGAGTGCTACATTATGTCAACTAGATATGCCTCAGCTTTCGTTCTTACGGTCTCTGAAAAGCTCGGTTCACTCTCGCCCGCGCCTCTTACACTTCCTAAAGAAGAGATATGAACTGGGGTTCTTAAGGAGAAATTTCCTAAGGCTGCAAAGATTGAACCTCATGAGACCCTAAAGGAGATCCAATTGATAGAAGGGAGTCCTGAAAAGAAAACTAGGATTGGAACTGAGATGAGTATTGAAGTTGAGATGGAACTCATAGCTTGCCTAAAAAGCAACTGTGATATCTTCGCTTGGAGCACTGACGATCTTAAGGGGATAGATCCAAGGATAGCCGTTCACCGTCTGAACATGGATCCTTCGATCAAATGTATCCGTCAAAAGAAAAAAGACTTTGGACCCGTTGAGGACGCTATCATAGCTGGGGAAGTTGAGAGGCTAATGAAAACGGGACACATTGAAGAGGTAAGATATGCAGATTAGGTTTGCAATGTGGTTCTCGTCGAGAAGGCTCCCAGGAAGTGGAGGATGTGCAATGACTTTACTAGGCTCAACAAGTTTTGCCCAAAGGATCCTTATCCCTTGCCTCGGATCGACCAACTGGTGGACTCCATAGCCAGATGTGCTCTTCTTAGCTTCATGGATGCTTATCAGGGGTTCTATCAAATTAGAATGGCTCAAAAAGATATTAAGAAGATGGCCTTATTTGCGGCTGGAGGAGTTTATTGCTTCAAGGTTATGGAATTTGGACTGAAAAATGTCGGAGCTACTTACCAATATCTGGTAAATAAAATGTTCAAAGAAGAGATTGGCAAAACAATGGAAGTATATGTTGATGACATGTTGGTTAAGAGCAAGACATAGGAGAAACACATTGAGCACCTCAACAATTGCTTCTCTATCTTGAGGAAGTACGGGATGAAACTGAACCCTGAGAAATGCATCTTTGGAGTAAAAGGGGGTAAGTTTCTCGGTTACATGGTCACAGAGAGAGGCATCAGTGCCAACCCGGAAAAGATCAAGGCTATTCTAGACCTGCCACAACCGAAAACCATCAATGAAGTCCAACAGCTCATAGGGCGAGTTATGTCCCTAAGCCGCTTCATCTCCAGATCAGCGGAAAAGAACCTACCCTTCTTTAAGATATTGAGGAAAGGGGACAAGTTTGAGTGGACCAAAGAGTGTGAAGAAGCCTTTGACAGTTTAAAGAAATATCTCCTCTCACCACCGCTCTTGTCCAAACTAGTAGAAGGAGAACCCCTCTACATGTATATGGCAGTCACCAACGAGGCTATGAGTTCCGTGCTAGTTCGGATCCCAGCCAACGATCACATGCATGTCTACTACTTGAGCAAGGCTCTAGCTGGAGCAGAGACTAGGTATGCTCGAATTGAGAAATTGGCATATGCTTTGGTATACACTGCCCGGAGGTTAAAGCCCTGCTTTAAGTCACACAGGATCGTGGTACTCACCAGTGAACCATTGAAACAAGTCCTTGGAAAGCCAGATCAATCTGGTCGCCTGTCCAAATGGGCAATCGAGCTAAGCGAGTATGATATCGGATATGAAGCTCCATTAAGAAAGAAAGTGCAGATCATAGCCGACTTTTTAGTCGATTACTCAGAGAAGGAAGAAGAAAATGTCAATGATCAGGCAAAAGAAGTTGAGTGCTTGATGATAACACAAGGAATGAACCTCTCTGAGCAAGCGAGAGTTATTGAGAAAGAAGCAGAACAAGAGATCTATGGTGACGCTCAATTCAGGGGATTTTCATCTAAACCTATGGACGATTCTCTCAGAATGAGACACATGTTCCTTCTGGATGAATTTCCAAACCCTCCGGTACTTGCATCTTCCGTCAAGATGCAAGGGGAGATCCCAGAAAATAAGAACACCGATACATCTATAACACCCAAAGAGCAAGGAAAAAGACACTTGGACACTACAGGTGGATGGATCTTCTACCAGTATACTTGGAGGTATTGGAATACACCTTCAGAGCCCTGAAGGTTCTGAGTTGGATTATGCCATCACACTTGATTCAAGGTAAAAAAAAATGAAGCTGAGTACGAGGCACTCCTCGTCGGAATCAGGATGGCAAAATCCCTCCATGTGAGAAGGATCAAAGCTTACACCGACTCACAACTAGTTGAATCTCAGTTCTCAGTGTCCTTCACCGCTAAGGGCCCTAACATGATCAAATACTTGGAGTTTCTCAAAAAAGAGGTAGAGGAATTTGAAGAATTCACGCTAGAAAGGTTCGATAGGGAATGGAATGAGAAAGTTGACTCACTCTCAAAGTATGCATCAGCTTCAGGAGCATTGGACACTAGAAGTATCATCCAATTGACTCTTAGGACTTCTTCACTCATGTGTCCGGGCCTGCATATCTTGCTCTTAAGCACTAAACAGACTTGGATGATAGACATCTTCAATTACCTCAAGGATGGGTCTGTACCCTCAGATCCAAAGGAAGCAAGGAGAGTTTTTTGCAGAGCCACTAGATATTTTATCCTTGGGGAAGATCTTTACAAGAAGTCTTTCAGTGGCACTCACTTGAGGTGCCTTGGACCTCAATAGGCTAAAACTGTTTTGGAGGAGATACATAGCGGAAGTTGTGGGAGTCACTCCGGAGGCCGAGCTTTGGCTCAGAAAGTCATAAGGAAAGGCTATTATTGGCCAACAATTGATAAGGATGCTTCAAACTTTGCTCGAGCATGTGATGATTGTCAGTACTATGCCAACGTTCCTCACCGCCCTACAAACCCTATGATGCTTCAAACATAGTCGGTCCTTTCCCCCGCAGTACTCACCAAAAGAAGTTCCTCATCATTGCTGTGGAAAACTTTACCAAATGGGTTGAAACGGAAGCCGTATCCACCATCGCTGAGAACCGAGTGAGAACTTTCATTTGGAAAAACATCATTTGTTGCTTTGGACTACCTAGGGTCCTTGTCTCAGATAACGGAGCTCAATTATCCGAAGCAAAACTCAAGGAATGGTGCAAATCGTTCAAGATAGAAAAATGATTAACATCGGTTGGCTATCCCCAAGCTAATGGCCAAGTAGAGGCAACGAACAAGACAATTGTTAAGATGCTAGAAAAGAGGTTAAGGACGTCTCAAGGGAGTTGGGCAGATGACTTGGATGGGGTACTTTGGGCTCACCGTACAACCGCTAGAACTGCTACTCATCAGACACACTTTATGTTAGTCTAGCAATCAAGCGCCATTCTTTCGAAATCATGGTTAAACTCAAAGGATTCAACAGTATCAACCTATTGAGAATGAGGTGGCAAGGATCTATGACTTGGAGCTGCTTGAGGAGAAAAGAGACACTGCACTAGCTAACATCCACTGTTACCAAGCAACAGCTACCCGGGCCTACAACAAGCACGTTTATGTTAAGGATCTACAGTTTGGCGACCTAGTTCTTAGAAGGGAAGACATTCTCAGTAATGTTGGAAAGCTCAAACCCAAATGGGATGGTCCTTACAAGATCATTGGAGCAAGGGTCAATGGAAGTTATGAGTTAGAAGATGATCAGGGAAGAGTCTTGAAGAGAACTTGGAATGCCAAGCACCTTCAGAAGTTTTATGATTAAAAACTACGTCAGTTACTTACTTTTGCCTGTTTTTGTCCTTCGGCCCTGAAGCCCACAAGTTGTAATTGAATTTACGTCAAATTAATACAACTTCTATATTTTTCGATTACATCTATCTCAGACTTAATTCTACTCTTCGGTCTCAATTTTCTGAGCTATAGACATTTCCTATACAAAATACCACATGATCAAACTCCTAAGATTTGTCTTACAAACTTTCAGAAAAGTGTAAGAACAAAGATTCTGATTCAGAGATCCGAAGCAAAAAAACAAAAGTTCTCAAGAACCGAGCTGAGTCACGGCATCCGAAGCAATGAAGTCCGAACGGCATAATCCTCGGACCATCTATCTCTGCAGCCACCAACATTTTCGAGTTAGGCAAAAACAACTCACAGAAAATGTTGATGTGTTGTAGAGGTGGACGGATCAAGGAATTGATCCTCCGAACCAACGCGTGATTTCTCCGAAGCTCCCAAATAAATGGGTCCGAATGAAGTACCTACTAAGAAGCTCCTTAAACCATCTACCTCTTCAGCCATAACCATTTTCGAGTTTGGAAGACACTCACAGAAAATGGTAAATGGTGGAAGTGACGGATGGGTGCAAGAATCGATCCTCCGAACCAGTCTAAGAATTCCAACACGTTCAAGTGGTCCGGTCTCATCGTACCTAGTGAGATCCGACTCATACAAGCCCCTCGGACAAGTGAAAGGCTCCTACCAGGCGGATCACACATAGGAACGTCGGAATCGACCCAATCGATAGAATCGGAACTAAAGCATCCGAATCACTCACTGCTACGAAACAAAAATGGTACAAATTAGCCGTACAATGCCAAGGTATTTATAGACGCCATCGACCAATCACATTGGGACACGTGTAATGTAACGGTTACCATTGGGCTTGGGCTTGAGTTGGGCCTTTACCATTGTGCCTCCACTTCAGATCCATCGAAGAATCGAGTGGTTCGGACTAAATTCTTACTCCGAACAGATACTAAGCTCATGGCATGAATCATTATTTACAAGACTTAATGATTCGGACGCTCAGGATCGATACACTTGAACCTATAAGTATATGGACCTATAAAGTTTAGTCGACCTATTTTTGAGACGGTCCGAGCCACAATCACTTGAGTGGAATAATATGAAGATATTTCTGGCATTGTGAGCACATTGATTTGAAACGGTTTGCTCAGACCATAGCTAAAAGAGTCCGGAACGAGCCTCTATCTTTATTTGTGTTGGTCCAGATAATGGCAAAGGGAAAAGACTAGGTTGGGGGGGGGGTGAATAGTCTCTTACAACTTTTGTCGATAAACACAATTTCTCAGATATTTGTGAAGATATCTGATACTTAATTTCAGAGAGCGGAAGACTTTTTTGTGATAAGTGCACGTGCTCAGCAAGATATGTGCAAATACTCAACAAGGTAAATAAAGCAAGTAATAAATTGCAGAAAGTAAATAACACTGATATTATAGTGATATCTGAAGGTGGCGTAATCCTTCAACTAATCCACTTCGGCCTTTCTCAGACCTAGAATCCACTAAGACAGATAAATGAGTTCACCTTACAAATATCTTCTCTCGATTCCTAAATACACTAGGTTCCCAACCAAGTGTTCCCCCTGAATTATTCCCCGGCTTTCTCAACCAAGTACTTCTTATACTTAGAAACCTTTGAGCTATTCCTTATTTTTCCAAACTAAATACTTCCTATGCTCAGTTACCTTGGAGTTATTCCTTAGTTTCCCAAACTAATTACCTCCTGTAGTCCACGCCGTTTAAGGTGTTGGTTAAGGTAGTTTGTCAGGATTTGATAGATTAATAACTTCTACAGTTATGTAATACTACCTTCTTGAACAAGAGTCACTTAACACACTTCACAACGTGTGGTGATATGTTCATTACTGACCCAACTCTATGATAAATGTGCTAGAGAATGAATCTCAGATTCTTGATCTTTTGATTCAACTCCTTCACAGATATCAATGCTTGTTAAGGATCAGGACACTTAGAACTTTCGTACCACTTAGAATTCAAGAGCTTAGTCGCAACTGTAAGCTGAAGAATAAGTAGATTGAAGGCTTGTATGCTTGAATGAACAAGTTCGTAGATATAAGTTCTTGGTGTGTATGTTTTGTGTGTTTTTCAAGCATTCTAAGTGATGATATTTATAGTTGAAAATCATGCCATTTGAATAGTATCCGTTAGGCTTAATGAAATTCAAACTATTGGTATCTGGAAATAGTACTGCAAAAGAAGTTGTCTCTTTTCAGAGATTTCCTCTTTTGTTCAGATGTCTCTGTCTGTGCATTGTACTATTTTTGTCCTATAGTGCCAACGGAACTATGCACGCTTTCTGAAGCATTGCATGTCCCTTTCCTCCAGATACCTGTTGAAACATTGTTTTCCAGAAACATAGTTTTATCCAAGGTATCTGAGTGTAGATGTTTGTGGGCACTTTTTCTCGTTCAGAAACCTTGCGTTCTCAGATATCTGTTTCAAAAGCTGGTTTATTGAGAAGCACTTGTTTGTCAAAGATATCTGGACATAGGTATCTGATAGCCTGTGTCTTCAGCAATCTCGTACAGTCTTCAAAACTTCATTTTAAAATTGAACTTCTCCTACTGGATGCATTCTTCTTGATCTTCTTAAAGGAAATAAAAAATTACATTCAGAGACCTAACATCCTATACAAGATTTGCTAGACTATCATACTGAGTGATTTTCCTAGTTTACAGTGTTCAAGTGAACCAAGAGTACTAACCACCTTTCTGAGCTGAGATAAGTCATTAGATTGCTGATCAAAATCTAAACAGATATTCCTAACAAATTTCCCCCTTTTTGATCAATCAACGATGACTATCTTTAAAACCTATTACAACTTGGAAGAGGGAACAATCTAACACTTAATCATTTCTTATGATCTTTTCAATTCAATTCTTAATTAAGTGCAGAAAGTAAACATCAACCAAATCACAAGGTGTGATCTTTGCTGACAAGTTATTTTTTATAGATTGATATCTGAGAGTAGGTTCATTAGATATGTTACAAAGAAAGTTTACAGATAACTTTTACAATGATAGAACAATAAAGTACATTCAGCAATATACAAAATACATAGTTAACTAGGACAACAGGAGTAACCAAGCTCCAAGTATACATCCTAATAAACTAGTCTTCAAGTTTTCAAAACGTCAAGGCTTCAATCAGCAGATCTATGGATCAAGTTGCAAATTCCCTATCCCCAAAACTTTTGATATCATCTGAGCAGTCAAAGAGCAAAGTCCTGACTATAATCTCTGTGTTTCTGGCAAATCCACAAACTTCCTTGTAGGTTTTGGATTTTTCTTGGCAAACTATTTTACCCAAAGATACTTTCCCATTTCGTGCATGCTCTATTCGGATATCCGATAGCTTGAAGTATTCATATATGATCTTCAGATATCTCGGCTGTTCCACCTTTGTCTTGAATTTTCCCTTGGGGGATTGCTTGAAGAACCACCCTAGATTGACTTGGTATTTCCAGGTGGTGTTTTAGCTGCCAAAGGCTTTGCATCTATGGGATTAGATAGGCTATCCACCCTTTTTCTTTTTCTATGAAGAGGAGCTTCATCTTCATCAGTCTCTTCATCATCATCATCAAGATTAATTCTTGTGAAAGTTTTGCAGCCTTTTTCATTGCCCTGAGATTTGATTTGGCCTTCTTCTTCTTCTTCTTCTTCTTCTTCTTCTTCTTCTTCTTCTTCTTCTTCTTCTTCTTCTTCTTCTTCTTCTTCTTCTTCTTCTTCTTCTTCTTCTTCTTCATCAATCCCTCTTACATGTCTTCTCCTTGGAGCCTTGGTACTCCTTGGAGGTTTCTGTGCCCTGGCCCTTGTTGTCATTCCTTTTTCAGGAAGTTGCTGAGTGGTGGCCACTATTTGTAGAGCAGTCTGACTGGAGGAGGGCTCATTTATTCTGAGAGGTGGTTGTTCAGATTTTCTTTTGTTTCCTCTTCCTCTTCCTCTCTGAGCACCTTGAAATCCTTCCTCCTTAGTCATTGTTGACTGACTAAGAATCATAAAGGATTCCCAAAGGGAGTCAAAGTTGCCCTACAAATATTTGTAAGCTGCAACCAACTGTTCCATATTAGCCTTGAGCTCCTGATTTTGTTTGATAAGACCTGTTTCCTTATCAGTGAGCTCGCCATGGGCCTTGAATAGCATCCGCTTCAAAGAAAGATAACTAGCCTCTTCAAAGGCTTTTGCAGTCAAGTTTTGGTCATCATCCCTAACCATGCCTAGGTCATTCTGAGCAACGACCAGACTGGTTTTTCTCTGAGTGATTAGCTCAGTGAATGTCTTCATTTCTGGAGGGACTGATACAATGGCAGCTTTATCTTGAGAAGACAACTCCTTTTTCAATTTAGCCAGTACTTGATATCTGTTCAAGTATTCATTGGAGTTGACATTTGGCATCTTGCTGAATATTTTAGGAGCAATCAGCTTCCTTTTCAAATGAGAAACGGCTAAGTGGTCATTGCGGTGTTCTGCCAATGCCTTGTCTTCTTCATCATCTGAGTCATCAGCCCAGCGATCTTCATCCTCTTGGATATTTTCATCAATGTTTTCTAGTCCAGCAACCATCTCAGAGATGGGCTTCTTTCCTTTCAGTGAGGAGGATGGTACATCTTTTGGTAATGCAGCCTTAGCATCATGCTTGTCTCCAGATACTTGCTCAGTATCTAATTCCTCAGCAATTGCCTGAACAACAAGCTGGAGTTCTTTCATTTTAGCATAAGCTTTCATTTTCTTGATTGTTTGATCTTCAATCTTTTGGAGCTTTGCTTTCGATTCAGCTATCTTCTCTTCTAGTTGAAGATTTAGCTTTTGTTCTTCCTCCAACAGTTGTTTGAGTTGAGCTACTCTGGTTTGTGCATCCAATATTTTCTAAGTTTTGTCCTTAGAGTGCTCAACTACTTGTTCACTAGAGTCCTTTTGTTAGGGAGATGGATGGGTGGATTTCTGAGGAGATGGAGGAGGGGATTTTTGTGATGTCCTCTCAGTGTGCTTTTCAGCAACTAAGGTATTATTACCTGGTGTAGGGGCATCATCATCATCCTTCTTATCATCCTCATCCTTGTGATGGTCAGAAGGAGGTTCTTCATAGTCATTCTCATCAGTCTCCTTCTCTTCTTCATTTTCAGAGACCAGATTGATCACTTCTGGAATAGTGACCATTTGCCCATTAACTTCCTCTTGCTCAGAGGGTATGAATTGTAGAGTTTGGGGCAAAGTAGGCGTGAATGCCATCTGCATTCTGGTCTAACCATCTGCCTTTTTAAAGGTTTCAATGAGCTTGTGTGCTACTTCCTTTATGAAGTTCTTATTCATCAACGTCGCAAATGCATATTGCTCAGTTCGAAACTTTGCATGCACATAATTCTCCAAGTCAAATGCTCTTGCACTTCTGGTAGGGTGATCTGTGATCCTTGTGATTTCAAACAAATCAGAGCATCTAAATTTCTGCCATTTCTTGAAACACTTTAGATGTTTTGGCAGAGTATGAGCCTTGAAGTATGGAAGTACGTCCTTGTTCAAATCTTCAGGGACCACTAAGGCACTAGCTTGAGCCTAAAAGGGATAGTTTTGAGTTAGTTTCAAAACTTTTAGTAGATATCTGGGTTTTAGAGTAGTCAAGTATCTGTGTTACCTGTGCAATAGCAATAGGCTCAGAAGGTTGGACTATTGAGGTTTCAGGTGCCTCAGATATCTTGGTGTGAGGAGGAGACTTGGAAGTCTGATTCTCAGCATCCCCTCTTTCTTTTTGAACCTGAGATTAAAAAACAACATAACACTTAAAAATTTGTCAGGAGAGAAACACTTAGACAACTTGATATCTGAGATGTCAATTACCTCCATGAGGAGGCTCAGATATTGTCTCGTAAACTTGTATAGCTCGGTATTCTCTCTGGTGATGAGGGTTTGGTGTCCTCATCAATTTCCATTGGTTGAGGGGATTGAGTGGGCAATTCCCCAGCAACTTCTACTTCTGTTTGAGCCTATGAGTAGAAAGTGTTAAGTATTTAGAAAAATGATCATAGTATTATTATAAATAATATAGATATCTGAGATATATACCTTCTCAATAGAAGGCTCAGATACTTGTTCCTCAGACTTTGTGAGTCTCCGTCGATTCTCTCACAAGTTAGGCTTCTCAGCCTCATCATTTTTCTTCTCAGTTGGAGCCTATTAGAAACAAACACTTTAGTATTATTGATATGCATAAAGCATATATCTGAGATGTTATATATTAAGGAACTTTCTTTTACCTGCGAGACAAGCCCTGTTCCTTAAGTGGTGAGGCTATGGAAGCTCGTTTCAGATTCGAGGCAAGCTTTCCTTTCCTCTTCTTGTGTTTCTAATTCAGCCTGTAACAAAGAAATTTTATTAAATAACAAGATTAATAAACATAAAATATCAAAAGTAGAAAGTTAAACCATTCAGCTACCTGAGTAGTGTCAGGCTGATTGGTCTCTGAAACATGTGACCCTTCTATGCCTTGGTCTTGTTGTTCCATTTCAGCTTCTTTGTTTGAAGTTTGTGTACTTTGACCTCTCCGAGTTACTAACTCAGTTGCCTCCCCTGCTTGATCATTACAAAGGTGTGTCTCAGTTTGATCCCTATCTAGGAGTTTGGGAACCTGCTCATTTGCAGGATTTTATTCAGCATATTGCATTGCTGTTATATCGAAATGGAGTTCATTGACCATTTCATCAACCACTTGTGGCTGTTTTGGTTGTGGTTGTCTGGAAGCAGAAGTTTGAGCATTTTAGAGCTCTTCCAGATTTTGAAGTGTGGTGTTGACATCAGCGTCTACCAACATTAGGTCACCACTCATCAGGGCTTCTTGAAGTTGTTTATACGTGACTTTCCCTGATGGTGTATTGGAACCAACAACCTTTGCTATAGGTGCTTGCTCAGCAACCTTTGAGCTAGTTGCTTTCTCAACAACCTCGACCTTTTCGTCCTCTTTCCTTGGCCTTGGTTACTTTTTCAAGAACCTTGGGGCTTGATCTTCTCCTCCTTGTCCGATTCACATCTAACTGAACGGAGTTATCAATAATCCTCCGCTCGCAGAGAGAGTTTGAAGTTTCACCGCTTTTATCAAGATTGATAAGTTCATCCGCAAGGTACTCGAAAGCATTGATGAGTTCATCCGCATTGATGAGTTCATTAGCAATGGTCTTAGCAAGATTGATTAGTTCATCTATATTTATGAGTTCATCAAGAGTGGCGGCGGTATCCGAGAGTCATCAATAGAGGGTATGCCTTCGATTTGCCAATGACTTGTTTTGTGAAGTTCGGCCCCTGGTCGCAATGGAACCTTCAGATACCTCATCGCCTTTTCGCTTCGAACCTTTCTGAGATGCAGTAACCTTTTTCATCATGTTTGTATACTCATATTTGTAGAGCAGGTTACTATTGGCAATGTTTGCCGTCTCTCTGAGCTCAATGCCAAGGCACTCCAGTAAGTAGCAAATCTTCAGTCCATAGCTTATTGTGGCTTTTGCCTCAGCAAGGCCTTTAATGATTTTAGGCTCAAAGCCTTGTATCTTCTTCACAAATTTCATGAAGGCGTACTTCCCCCAATTGAAAAGGGTTTTCCAGCCTTTTGTCTTGTTGATTCAACAAGAACATCTTCATCCAGCGTTCTTGGCTTTTCAAGCATATCAAGTACCAGCTTTCTATCAGTCTGGTTTTCTATTGCAGCTACCAGGTGTTCCTCAATTATGGCACCACCCCAAATCATCCTGTGATTTGAAGTCCAATGATCAGGATTGAACTCTCCAATCAACCGATTGTTTGTTATAACCAGCACTGGTGCTTGCTTTTCAGCAGTACCAGATGTAGTGGCTTAGGTTTTTTGAGTAAAAGCACATTTGGGAGCCATCTCTTTAGATAGTGAAGTTTTTGAAAAATGAGAAGAGATTCAGGTAGGAAATTAGTGATTCTTTACAGAAAAACTAAGAGGGAATCAGAAGTTGCAGAAAAAATTGCAGAGGGATTTGAGAGAATTTTTGCAAATTTTGTGCAAGAGCAAATGTAGGATTAGGCGAAAGTGATTTCTTTTGCCAAAATCCTATATATATATAGTAGTGTAATTCCAACAGAAAAAAATACACAAATTAATTTTGTGCATTTGTATCTGTGTACGTGTAGTAAGGCGTGGGAAAAATTTGGTTTGCATTAAATGCTTAGTGGGCCACGTCTGAGTTTTTACAGTCCACTATTTTACAGAGAATTAATCTCGGCCTTTAAAATGGAACGCCCATTTCATCAATGGTTGGGATTGCTTTTTCAGCAATGATCACAATCAACCCATGTGATTGTGCCAATTAATGAATTTTGGAGATTAGCTATCTGAATCACATTTCTTCTGTGTGACTGAGGGACAATTTTTGTATCTGAGTCTATCTCACACTCAGTATTTGTTCATGTTTTACACAAAGATAGAAATAACACAACTTTCAAGAGAGTAGTTAACTACAGACAGTTGTACTATTCTCTTTTGTGTTCCCCCTCACTGAGTGATCTAGATATCTGAGTACCTATCTCAGAAATCTTCAAATAGCTATTTTACCCTTTAACCTTTGATATCTGAGTACCCGTCTCAGATACTTGTTTGCTAAGTGTTTCACCTTTTGCCTTTGATATTCTGGATTACTGTTCCAGATATCTTATCTCTCCTTTTTCCCTTATTAATCATACTGAGTTCCTGTCTCACTCACATTCTTAGCTTCTTTTAGTATATGAGTTCCCGTCTCAGATACCTTTTTGCCTTGAATATCTAGATACCTGATCCAGATATCTTTCTCCTTTATGAATTCTCATCAGAGATTAGAACTTTTCAGTTCCTTTGGTAACTCCATTAACCCAAAACTATATCTCAAGGTTATGATCTGCTTTCTTGTAAAGGCTTTGTAAAGATATCTGCAAGTTGGTCTTCAGTACCAGTCTTGAGTATCTCTATGTTGCCTTTTTCTACATGGTCTCTAATGAAGTGGTGTCTAACATCAATGTTCTTTGTTCTTGCACGAAACTTAGGATTCTGAGTTATGGCAATAGCACTTGTGTTGTCACAGAAAATCGGAGTTTTCTCTTCATTGACCTCATAATCTCTGAGTTGTTGTTGTATCCACAATATCTGTGAAGCACAACACCTAGTAGCAATATATTCAGCTTCTGTGGTATATGTGGCAATTGAGTTTTGTTTCTTGCTGAACCATGATATTAATCTGGCACCAAGAAATTGACAAGTTCCTGAGGTGCTTTTTCTATCAAGCCATGATCCAGCATAGT
This sequence comes from Plantago major, assembly GCA_026545765.1. Taxonomy (NCBI): domain Eukaryota; kingdom Viridiplantae; phylum Streptophyta; class Magnoliopsida; order Lamiales; family Plantaginaceae; genus Plantago; species Plantago major. Next base: position 73,720,478 of record CM048839.1, read on the forward strand.
TAGCATCAGAATAGCCAACTAAACTCAATCCACTGTCTTTTGGATACCACAATCCAACTTCTATAGTACCCTTTACATACCATAATATTTTCATAGCAATGTTGTTGTTATTGCATTGGATTTGTCTGAAATCTAGCACACACTCCAACTGCATATTGAATATCAGGTCTACTTGCAGTGAGGTATAGTAGAAACCCAATCAATTTCCTATACTTGTGTTCTTCAATACTCTTGTCAGATTCTGTATAGGTCATTTTGGTTCCAATGCTCATAGGTGTCTTAGCATTCTTTTCAGAAGGCTTTAGATTAAACTTGTTGAGCATGTCCTTTGCATACTTTGTTTGACTAATGAATATTCCATCATTAAGTTGCTTGACTTGCAATCCTAGGAAGTAGTTTAATTCTCCCATCATGCTCATCTCAAATTTACTTTTCATGAGCTCAGCAAAGTCTTCACAAATTTGCTTGTCTTTAGATCCAAATATGATGTCATCAACATATACTTGGACTAGAAGTAGTTTCCCTTCATGGTTCAAAGTAAGGAGTGTTTTATCAACATCTCCTTTCTTGAAGCCATTTTCCAACAAGTATTTGGCTAAAGTATCATACCATGTTCTCGATGCCTATTTCAGTCCATACAGATCTTTCTGAAGCTCATAAACCATTCTACTTTCTGAGGAAACCTCAAAGCCTGGTGGTTGTTCAACATAGATTTCTTCAACAAGTTCACCGTTTAGGAATGCACTTTTAACATCCATTTGATAAACTTTAAAGTCATTATGAGCTGCAAAGGCTAGAAATAGTCTAATTGCATCCAATCTTGCAACTGGAGCATATGACTCGTCAAAAAAATTCTTCTGTCTGGGTGAATCCCTTGGCAACCAACCTTGCTTTGTTTCTGGTTATTTCACCAGACTCATTCATTTTATTTCTGAAAACCCACTTGGTTCCAATTACAGATATTCCGTCAACAAATGGAGCCAGTTTCCAGACTTTGTTTCTCTCAAATTGACCCAACTCTTCTTGCATTGCAGAGATCCAATCTTGATCCTTCAATGCTTCTTCTATAGTTTTAGGTTCAATATTTGAGATGAAACATCCATAAAGAGAGTCAGCATTTGTTCTCTAGTTCTAACTTCTTGGTCTAAAGGACCGATCACATCCTTGGCAGATTGATTTCTTATCCATTTCATAATGGGTTTTGAACTAGTAGGATCAATATCATTTTGATCTGAATGTGAATCAATATGATCTTGATAGGATACTTGTGCAGTATCTGAGATATCTGACACTTTTTCAGTGTTAGAAATATCTGGAATTTAATTTTTAGCAATCTCATTCTCAGAAACCTCTTCATGATTGTTAGAACTTAAGATCCCAGATTGGTACTAGAAATTAGACCAACAGACAATGTTGCCAACAAAGTTATTCAACACTGTCTACATTTAACAAATAGCAGCGGATGAATAATAATGAAACTTATATTACCAAGCCAATATATAGAAAAATATCAAGCAAACTTTAGGCAAAATATCTACCATGTGAAAAGTAGATCTAATCAACTAGGTTTAATACAATCACAAACGATTGATTAAACAACCAAAACTAGCCCTAGAAGAACCAACAAGAAAAGCTATTCTAGGTCGATGTTTGAAAGAGTTATTCCAACAAAGGAATACTCTTAGACAAACTCTAAATCTAGCGTAAAACAAGAAGCCTAAACTCTTTAAATCTCAATTGATCTTTTAAAAGGCTCAACCTTGCTTTGTGAATCCTTGCATATATATACTTGGGATATCGACCTCTTCCATCTATGTAAAGGCAATAGAATCTCAAAGAAAGGCAATTTTTCTTTTACTTGTTTTCTTCAATATACGCATAGAAGGAAATTCCCATATTTCGATTCTTCATAAAATATATTCCTTCTTGCTTTCACCACAAGCTGTTCTTTTTCCTTAAATCATCTCTTGTTTGATTTGTCAATACTTCCAGTCCAAGTTTCCTGTCCAATGTGCTTTGTCTTTGATGTCTACCGCAATGTTATATGTTCAATGTTATGCCAGCATTGAATTCTATCCTGTCACAATGTTATACAACATTGGTAGTCCCGACTTCACAAACAACAACAAACACAAACTTGGAACTGATTATTGAAAGACAAGATTATCAAAATATAAGTGCATACTGCACTTTCAATCTCCCCCTTAATCTTAGTCTTTCATCACAAAACAAAACAAGAGATTAATAGAAACATAACTAAGAACTGCTAAAGATCTATTCTCCCCCTTAACCAGACAGTGTAAGAAATGTTCAAGAGAATTTAAAATATTACAGACCCACAAAAAAAATATAATTGGTCAACACAAAATCAAGTAAAATGAACTCAAGTTATCTATTCTCCCCCTTTTTGTGAGGAAAGAAAAGAAACTAGAGTACTTCTGAACTTCAGATTGTTTGAGATCTGCTCATCAAGCCCTTTGATTTGCTCCAGAATCAGCTTGTCCTGTTCAGTTAGAATACCTGCAAACAGAGTTTCAATATTAGGGATCAATGTTGAACCAACATGTAGGTCAACATTGGAACGCTGAAAGAATTCTGTAGCTTTCTGGTGCATCAGCTTTGTCAGTAGAAAGAGGAATATTCTCCTCCACATCCATGTTCACAGAAACATCAGGATCTACCCACGGAAGATCACAGATCCTGTCATGTGTTTCCAGCAGTTGTTTGGTGACTGTGATGGATTTGAAGTTGGAATGATAGATTTCATTGGCTTTGACCTCAATACCCTGCATCTGAAGGACAACAAATATGGTGGAAGGGAGAATCAAATGACCTCTGATCCCTCTATTCTTGGAATTTTCTAGATGCTTGAGGATCCTTTCTCCCAGATTGACATTGTATCCTATTTTGATCCTGTAGAGCAACATGTCTGCCTCTTGACTGAGCTTGTTGTTATTGGAAGATGGCAGCCAGTTGTACAAGCAGATCCTGGCATGAACAGAGACTAGGGAACAACAATATTTCAGGTCTAGAGTCCCAGTAGGCCAAGATTTTAATTTTCCTTCAGTTAGCTCTCTAGCAATCTCATCCATAGTCACCTCCACAGGAGTCTCAACCTCATCCCTATTTCTATGCAGCACTGTATTGATGTCCTTAGAAGTCAAGAAGAATACATCACCCCTAAGATACACACAGTGATGTTTACCATGGCCTTCAATACCAAAATTCTCAGATAAATGAGCATAGAATTCTCTGATGATTTCAGGAACAAAAGCAGCATATTGGGTAACAGCATGATAGAGATTCCTTTTCTTCAGATAGGCAACTAAGTTATACTCTTCAAATGATTCCTCTTTAATTATCTTCTCAACATCTATAGCATTATTTTTGATTTTCTCATATTTTTCTAGATTCTTGTTATCATAGAACAAATGAGAAACTGCATCTTCATCCCAATCAGAACCATCTGTGAAAACAGGTTCAGAGGATAGATCATTTACCTCAGGATCTTCAATCTGATCTTCTCCAAGAATGACATCCTCATCATCAAGTGATTCTTCTTCAGATTCTTCCTCTGTCTCAGCTTTATAATCTTTAGAGTCATCTGAGCTTTCATCTGTGTTGCTCAGATCTTCTTCATCAACCATTGACTCATCCTTAGAGTCATCTTCTGTTTCTGGCTCATAATCCTCCATATCATCAGAGCTTTCATCATCGTTATCATCATGAGCAACTGATGTTGAAACAACATCCTCATCTATATTCATAGGGTCATTTTCTGTTTTCTCTGAGTCATCTGACTGCCAATCTTCCACCACAACTGGTTCAATAGTAGGCTCATCTGCGGGTTTCTCAACATTTTCTGAGTGCATGCTTGTCTGATTCTCATCAACATTCAGGCCATCAGTAGCCGTTTCCCCTGTTTTGTCATGTTGTTGTACATCATCTTTTTCAACAGATGAAGGTTTTTGGGGGTTTTCTCGACCGCATGTTGAATTTCAGTATGTTCAACATCTTTCCCAGCATCCTCCATGGGAGCATCTTTCTCTATCCCCATTGGGCTTTCATCATCATCCCTTAGACATTGTGGCAAGTCGACTGGCATGTTTCCCAATTTAACAAGGGTTTCTGCAGCAAACTGAGAGGGGTTTGATGGTGACGACTCTGTTTGGGGTTTTGAAGATGGAGATGGTTGTTTTGGTACTGGAGATGGGGATTTTTCAGCACATTCTTCCGAATCCTCACTTATCTCATAGACTGGAATATCAGAATCGGCAGGTTCGGCACGGATGGGAAGAGGATATGCTTGCTCCCCCTCAGGTGTTTGCAACGAAACTCCGGGTAAGATAGGTTTTGTTGGAGACGACATTGTTCAGATCGTGAGTGCAGAGATGAAGGAGAAAGAGCGGGAGAGTGGTTTGGTTGAGAGTGACAAGTGAATAATGTGAGGGGAAAGTGAAGAGTTTGGGAGTAAAAAGTTTTTTTTTTTTTTTTTTTTTTTTTTTTTTTTTTTTTTTTTGGTAATGATTGTGGTTTGGATAGGTGGCAGTTTTTTTGTGAGTGGTGGTGAAATGGGCTAATGAGAGAAGGTAATATGGTTGAAGGAATGTTTTTGGTTGGTTTGCTTCAAAGATCATAACCATATATATCAAAACACAAACCAAAATCTGTACACAACTGTTAATATGAGATTAGGGAAAGCAAATGAACACCGTATCAATTAGGTCAAAAATGAAGGAGATTCTCAAAACTCAACCTAGGGAGGTACATTTTTGGTTTAGGAAACAAATCAAGATTAGATAAGAGTAAGACACTTAATAGATAAAAAAAAAAACGGATGTAGGAAGACACAGAATTACTCCCCCTCAAACCCACCCCAAAAAACACAGAGAGAGCACACAAACACAGCAAAGAAAGGTACTTTAAGCACAGGCAATGTTGACCAGGATGTTGGCTCAACATTGATGACAACATCGGAAAATCAGACCATTCTTAATGTAAGTCAGCCAGGAAACCAAGTCTCAAGATGTGCAGATTCGATTAACACCACTGATGCTGCAGGCAAGTCAGAAAGAGAAAGGAATACCAAAGAAACACACCCAACATTGCCTCAAAAAGTAAATTGAACAATTAACATAAGTTTGAGTGGGGGTGACCATGAGACCGTGAACCATGTCAAATAATTGGAACACGTATGAATCCGCTCCAAAGCCGAAGCCTATGCGGAGTTAGGCAAAGACACGTCTCATGGCATAAAGATCACTCATTTGACCACATTGGATTATTTGGTACTCAAAAAGTGAACCAAAGAAGATTACGAGAATCGGCACTTTTGTGCGGTTTCTTTCTAGTACAGCCATCAACCCTCACGACATATGACACATCACACGTCGATATTTGGATAGTATTTGAAACCTGCCCAACACGATCCTCGACGGAAACACTTTGAGCCCTTTTTATCATAATTCATTAGATTTATTAAGCATAAAGGACAGGAGGCAACATGAAGTGCGAGGCAAGGTACGAGTAGAAATAGCCAAAAAGCAGCAAAAGTGGGTTTTACATAAAGCAAGCACACAGGAGACTCAATCCCTTTCAACCTTGGTTTCAAACAATCTTTCAATCCCTAAGCATCACCACTGTAAGCTACAATTCAGGAACAGAAATCACATTGACACACAAGAAGAAAAGAAAAAAAGAAAAAAAATTAAACAGCAAAAAAAAGACAACACTAGATAAACACAGAAGTCAATGTTGACCGTGATGTTATGTCAACATTGCTTGCAGCAAATCCTATCAAATAGTGCAAAGACAAAGAGACCTTCTCAGACTGAAGAATCTCTCCTTATCAAGGGGCTTTGTGAAAATGTCAGCTAACTGATTTGTGGTATCAATGTGTTGTATGTCAATAATTTGTTTGGAGACTAGGTCTCTAAGAAAATGATGTCGAATGTATATATGCTTGGTGCGTGAGTGTTGAACAGGGTTCTTGGAAATGTGAATGGCACTTAAGTTATCACAAAACATCAAAAGAGTGTCACTTTGGAACCCATATTCATGTAGCATATTGTTCAGCCAAATTAGTTGAGACACACAACTCCCAGCCGCTACATATTCAGATTCAGCAGTAGAGAGAGACACACAATTTTGTTTCTTACTATACCATGACACAAGATTTTGTCCAAGATAAAAACAACCTCCACTAAGTTGATTTTCGATCATCTAAGTCACCAGCCCAATCAGAATCACTAAATCCCAACAGATTAGTGTTTGAATCACATGCATACTATAATCCAAGATTGACAGTTCCTGATATATATCTAATGATTCTTTTGACAGCAGTTAAATGAGATATTTTGGGCTTGGATTGATACCTGGTACACACACAAACTGAAAACATGATGTCAGGTCTGGTGGCTGAAAGATACAAGAGACTTCCAATCATTGATCTATACAATGTTGGGTCAACATCGTCCCCAACATCAGTTTTGCTGAGTTTCAGAGAAGTAGCCATGGGAGTGCTGCAAGGTTTGGCATTTTCCAGACCAAATTTTGTGATAAGATTCTTGGCATATTTCTCTTGAGAGATAAAGAGGCCATCCTGTTTCTGCTGTATCTGGAGCCCCAAGAAGAAACTGAGTTCACCAATCATACTCATCTCAAAGGTTCCTGTCATGGCTTGAACAAACTTATCTAGCAAGGAGAGGTTAGTAGCACCAAATACAATATCATCAACATAGATTTGAGCAATGCAGATGTCTTTTCCTTTCCTGAGGATAAACAGAGTTTGATCTCCCTCACCCCTTTTAAATCCTAACCCAACTAGGAATTCTGTCAACCTAGCATACCAAGCGCGCGGGGCTTGTTTCGAACCATACAATGCTTTTCTTAGTTTAAAAACACGGTCAGGGTAAAGAGGATCTTCAAACCCTCTAGGTTGTTAAACATACACTTCTTTGTCAATGTAACCATTCAAGAAAGCTCCTTTAACATCCATTTGGTTGAGTTTTATGTTAAGACAACATGCTATGGCTAGGAGCAAGCGAATGGACTCTAATCTAGCAACAGGAGCGAAGGTCTCATCAAAATCAATGCCTTCCACTTGAGTGTAACCTTGAGCAACCAATCTGGCTTTGTTTTTTACAACTACCCCCTGTTCATCACTCTTATTTTTGAAAATTCACTTGGTGCCTATGACATTTATATTATGGGGGCGGGGAACAAGAGTCCAGACTTCATTTGTTTGGAATTGACAAAGTTCATCTTGCATTGCTTCTATCCAAAAATCATCAGCAAGAGCTTCTTTCACATTTTTAGGTTCAATTAACGAAACAAAGCACGACGAACTTACAGAGTGACATATTTCAGCAAGTCTGAGTGTTTCCTTGTAATTTTATACAGTTTCTCAATGTCCTTCCTCCCGGATTTCCAATTACTTGGGAACTGGATGATCTTTTGAATTCTAGGAGGAGGATCCTTTCGTGAGTCAGGAGACATAGGTGCAGCATTAATGCCAGTTGGATTGTCAGATTCAACCTCAGTTTCATTGTGGGGATCAGCTTGTTCTTCATCAACATGAGTGAAAATCTGGGATGTTGAACTTAATGTTGAGTCAATTGCACAGGGGGGATGTTGGCACAACATTGCCCACATCATGGGTTCTTTCACTTTGATCAACAACTGGAGTCACAGTTTCTGGTACGTTCTCACGGGTAGAAGAGTCAGGGGTTGAGTCAATACCCTGTTCAGCACCTGCAGAGATCTTCTTCTAGGCATAGGGCTCAGAGTCATCAAAGGAAACATTCACAGATTCTTGTATAGTTTGCAATCTAGGATTGTATATTCTATATGCTTGACTATTTTGAGAGTACCCTACAAAGATTCGTTTGTCACTTTTAGCATCAAACTTCCCTAGATGTTCTCTATCATTGAGTATGTAACACACACATCCAAATACATGAAAGTACTTAAGATTGGGTTTTCTACCTTTCAACATCTCATAGGGAGTGGTCAGAGAACCTGGACGAAGATAGACACGATTGATTATGTGACAAGCAGTTGTTGAGCTTCACCCACAACCTTTTGATAGGTTCATTGAGCTCAACATCACTCGCCATTTCTTGAAGACTCCTGTTTTCCTTTCAAAGAACACCATTTTGTTGTGGTGTCTTAGGAGCTGAGTATTCATGCTTGATCCCTTTCTTTTCACAGTACTTATCAAAGAATTGATTCTCGAATTCTTTACCATGGTCAGATCGAATTCTTTAAACAAGAGTAGAGTACTGATTACAACATTTTGCATGCCAGTTTTTGAAGGATTCAAAAGTTTCTGATTTTTCTTTCAAAAAATTGACCCAAGTGTATCTAGAAAAATCATCAACTATAACATAGATATACCAGGCTCCTCCTAAACTTTTAGCTTCTATAGGACCCATGAGATCCATATGCAGGAGTTCAAAGCAGTTAAAAGTACCTCTTTGTTGTCCTTCAATCAGAAGTGGCTGGTGTATCGCCTTGGTTTGTTTTCCCATAAGGCAGTCGCCACACACATGTTTCCCTACATTGGTAAGCTTCGTCACTCCTGTCACCACATTGTTTTTGATGATCTTCTCCAGATTTCTGTAATTGACATGTCCCAATTTCTTATGCCACAATATTGCATCATCATGTTGAGCAACATTGCATTTGAGAGGAATATCCATCACATAGCAGTTGTCCTGTGATCTCACACCTGTCATTACAGTTAATTTGTCCACACAAGTATAAACTTTGCAAGAACGTTTATCAAACTTGACTTTCAGATCATCATCACACAAGTGGCTTATACTGACTAGATTAGCCGTTAAACCCTCAACAAGAAGAACGTTTGAGAGTTTCGGATATCAAGGCACAGTGTTCCCTTTCGAAGTATTTTGCTTTGGTATCCTCCTCCATACGTTACCGTACCTGTCTTTTGAGCTACAAAATTTGACAAATTTGACGGGTTACCGGTCATGTGCCTAGAGCAACCACTGTCGAAGTACAATTTTCCAGCATTGTTAGAGAAGTAGCAAGAGAAAAAGCAACATTGCAAGTATGTTTTTCTTTAGCTACCCAAACATGTTTCGAAACACTCTTGTGTTTTCTTATATGTCCTGGAGATTTGCCTCGTTTAGGTGAACTAGGAAAGAACTTCAGAGTCTTAAGATTACATCTTTCAGTCTCTGTTGAAGTGGATGTTGTCACAACATTGCAGCTAGCATCACTGTTTTGTTTGCTGGAAACTTGATGGGAGGGAATTGTGGAGAGATTACTGAGGTTGGAGGTCTCAACATGTTCCCTTTTTAAGTCCTTTTGGTACTTGAAACAGTAAAGCTTTTTGTGACCAGATTTGTGACAGTAAGTGCACACAAACAATTTTCTTTCACAAACGTAGGACCTTTTTTGAGCTCCGAAAGAGGTTTGACAACTTTTTGGGTATCAGGGTTAACAGTGCAGTTCATGTTGCACCCAAGTTTTTCTTCAAAATAAGCATCATAACTACTGGTGTACCCTAGACCAGTGGTCCTATCATTGTTCACTTCAAGCATATCATTAAGTCTAGAAGTAGAGGAGTTCCATTTTGCAATTACCTTCTTTTCATTATCTAGTTCAGAGATTACCTTGAATAGTTCAGTGTCCTTCTTTGTTAATTCAGCTTCTAGTTTGACAATGGTGTCTTTCAGATTGTAGTTCTCTTTCTCAGTTTTCTTGAGGAGTTTCCTGAGAGTCTTCCATTCACTGAAGAGTTTCTCATACATCTGTTGCAGATCCTTCACCATTTGATCTGCATTGACTTCCTCTTCTGAAGGACTATCTATATCAAAATCCACAGAACCATGTAGACATAAAACATCAGAGATTCCTGACTTCTCAGGTTTGGTTAGTGCCAAAATTTCACAGTTCTCGGAGTCATCATAGTCAAAGAAGATTTCTATTCCTGATGTTGTCTTGACGATGTTGTCCCAACATTGGTCATAAACATTGTAAGTGGATGAGCGGAGAGCTCTGGCATTGGTAGTTGAATCATCTTCTTTTTCTTCATCTTCCTGTTCTTCATCTGAGTCATCACTGAGACAAGCAAGAAGATTCTTTTTCTCTTTTCTGAGATTGTTAGCACAATCATTTTGATAATGACACCACACTTGGCATTCAAAACATCTAATCTTACTAAGAGGAGTGCGATCGAAATCAGATTCAGAGCTAGTTTTGGAAGCAGAACCAGTTTTGAAAGTATTGGTTTTCTTTTTGAAATTTTTAGTTCCACTTGAGGATCCTTGACCAGAGTTTTTCCTGAATCTAAGTTTGTTGAACTTCCTCACAAGATTGTTGAAAGCTTCCTCAGTCATATTGTCAGACTCATCACTACTACTATCAGGCTTTGAAGATTTAGCTTTAGAAACAGAGTGAAGGGAGATACTATGAGTTTTCATACCTTGTCTCTCATTTTCATTTAGTTCAAAGTTTTTCAAATTGTTCAACAGGGTATGAAAATCCATAGTTGCCAAGTTAGGAGTGTCTTCCAAAATAGTGACTTTGGTATTAAATCTTGAGGAAAGAGATCGAACAGCTTTGGAAACAGGTTGCCTACTAGAAATAGCTTCTCCCAGTCTTTGGACTTCATTTGAGAGAGTCAAAAGTTTTTCGAAATAGGACTCAATGGTTTCTTCCTCCGCCATTCTTAGATTTTCAAATTGAGACCAAAGCATTCTAAGTTGAGTTTGTTTGACACTAGCATCCCCTTCACAATGACTCTGAAGTAAGTCCCAAGCTTGTTTTGCAGTAGTGCAGTTTTGAATAATTTTAAACATATGAGCATCTACATGACCAAAGATAGCATTTAAGGCCTTTTCATTATAAGAGCTAAGAAGTATGTCACCTGTAGAGAAGCGTTCTTCAGGGATGGGGACAACGTCACCATCAGCATCAGGTCCTTCAGTTGGCCAGGTGTATCCTTCCAGAATGGATCTCCAAGCACGGCCATCAAGGGACTTGATGTATGTCCTCATCCGGATTTGCCAGTAATGGTAGTTGGACCCATCAAGCACAGGAGGTCTATTGTAGTTTGCATCCATTGTAGTAGTAACAAATCCAGACACCAATAGTTAGGTGGTTGGCTCTGATGCCACTTGTTAGAACTTAAGATCCCGGATTGGTACTAGAAATTAGACCAACAGACAATGTTGCCAACAAAGTTATTCAACACTGTCTACAGTTAACAAATAGCAGCGGATGAATAATAATGAAACTTATATTACCAAGCCAATATATAGAAAAATATATTTGCAGTGCCTTAGGCAAAATATCTACTGACAGGAAAAGTAGATCTAATCAACTAGGTTTAATACAAACACAAACGATTGATTAAACAACCAAAACTAGCCCTAGAAGAACCAACAGTAAAATCTATTCTAGGTCGATGTTTGAAAGAGTTATTCCAACAGTGAATACTCTTAGACAAACTCTAAAGCTAGCAGAAAACAAGAAGCCTAAACTCTTTAAATCTCAATTGATCTTTTTAAAAGGCTCAACCTTGCTTTGCTGAATCCTTGCATATATATACTTGGGATATCGACCTCTTCCATCTATGTCAAAAGGCAATAGAATCTCAGCAAAGGCAATTTTCCTTTTACTTGTTTTCTTCAATATACGCATAGAAGGAAATTCCCATATTTCGATTCTTCATAAAATATATTCTTTCTTGCTTTCACCTCAAGCTGTTCTTTTTCCTTAAATCATCTCTTGTTTGATTTGTCAATACTTCCAGTCCAAGTTTCCTGTCCAATGTGCTTTGTCTTTGATGTCTACCGCAATGTTATATCTTCAATGTTATGCCAGCATTGAATTCTATCCTATCACAATGTTATACAACATTGGTAGTCCTGCAGCTTCACAAACAACAACAAACACAAACTTGGAACTGATTATTGAAAGACAAGATTATCAAAATATAAGTGCATACTGCACTTTCAATCATGAAGGTTCTCAGTAACCTATTCCCTTTCTGGAATTCTCATAGGAAATTCTTCATCATGTCTTAGAGTCATCTGGTTGTTACTAAGCAATGGTTGTTTTTCATCGTTAGATTCATCCTTTAAGTGAATGATAGAATTATTTCCTTTTGAGGATTCTTCTTCAGAATCTTTAAGCATCAGCACTTTGAACCTATCTGAGAGTTCATCATTCAAGGGCACTTTCTTGTTTCCTTCGTAGAAGACTACATGAACATATTCTTCAATCTTTTGCGTTCTTTTGTTGTAGATTTTGTAGGCTTTGCTATTCAGAGAATAACCAAGAAATACTCCTTCATCTGCTTTTGGTTGAAATGTTCTCAAGTATTCTTTTCCATTGTTAAGAACAAAACATCTGCAACCAAACACCCTTAGATGTTTGATACTAGGGGGTCTACCAGTCAAAAGCTCATAAGGAGTTTTGTCATGGTGTTTGTTAATCAAAAATCTATTTTGTGTATAGCAGGCTGTGTTGACAGCTTCAGCCCAATAGATTTCACTTATTTCAGTGACAACAAGCATTGTTCTTGCTGCTTCTTTTAGGATCCTATTCTTCCTTTCAGCAACACCATTTTGTTGTGGTGTCCTTACGGAAGATAGTTGATGTTGTATACCTTTGCTGGTACAAACCTCTTTTATGTACTGGTTCACAAACTCATCTTGTGGTCTGCTCGATTCATGATACCTTGTCATTTTTCATGACTTCAAGCTTATTCAGCAAGTTTGGTATTTCAACCCTTGCATCAGATTTTTGTTTGAGAAATACAACCCAAGTGAATCTTGAGTAATCATCAACAACAACCAGACCATACTTCTTTCCTGCATAGCTAGTTACAGAGGATTCAAAAAGATCCATATGTAACATTTGCAGTGGCCTTTCATTGGAGTGTCCAGTTTTAGACTTGAAAGATGTTTTGGATTGTTTTCCCATTTGGCAAGCTGAGCATATACCATCTTTTCTATATACCATTTTGGGTAAACCAACCACCAATTCTTTCTTGGCTAGCTTGTTCAGAGTTTTGAAATTCAAGTGACTCATTCTTTTATGCCATAGCCGCTTTCTTGATGTGGCAGATTGACTCACCATGAGACATTCTTCATTGTGGCGTATGCCCAACAAGAACATAAAGATTTCCTTTTCGCCTAGCAACCAAGAGTGTCTGCTTTGACTCATTGTCAATTACTTTGCATAGTATTGACTTGATCTTGATAGTGTACCCTTTGTCTACTAATTGACTCATGCTTGGGAGATTATATTTCAATCCCTTTACATGTAGTACTTCAAAGATTGTAAGGGCTCCAAACTTCAGATTGCCAAATCCTATGGTTGGATTTTCATCTCCTCCAGCAAATCTAATAATTGGTCCATTATCGCATTTTCTGTAGTTAATCAGATTTGCTTTGTCTCATGTCATGTGCTTCCCACATCCACTATCAAAATGCCACTTCGGGTTCTTCCTCAGAGTGTTCTGCACAAACAGGAAACAAGGAGTTAGGCTCTCATTCCAACAATGGAAGCTTCTGGACTAAAGAATCTCCCTGTAGGAATCCATTTCTGAATGAACTTCCTTGGGATATTCTTTTGTCTTGTTGGAACATAAGGAGTAATTTTTGGTAAATGATTGGTATCATTATTATTTAAAGCTATTTTCCTTCTTGGTGTGTTCCTTGGTGCTCCTCGTGGTGCTTTCAGATACTGCCGATTCTCGAGTCTGCCAGAAACTTAGATTTCTTGCCGACTTCTTCTAGCCCGCATTAGAGTGGTCGAACTCGTTTCTTTCTTCCACTTCTGATGATTGCTATGCACAATCCTGGCTTTCATCCATCGTTCTTGCTCTTGTTTATACTCACGAGCGAGTTGTTTCCCGATGGCTTTATAGACAATGCCATTTCGAGCACCTAGTGCTGTCTGAGTTCTCTTCTCAACAGCTTTGCTAGTCTCTGGAACGTCTTTCTTTCCAGAAAATGTGATGTTGGAATATTTGCCTGCTCCTGCAATTTTTCCTTTCTGAGAGACATATCATTGTGGGTGAGTACACTTTTCAGTGTTATGGTTCTTTACAGAAACATTCCCAACAGTTTTATTTTGGACTTGTTTTTCCCACAAAGGTTGGTCGCAACTGCCTTTCCGAGTGCTATATGTTATTTGGGAACCATCTTGCTGAGCACTAACAAATATTATTCTTTGGTCACTCTTATTCAGAGTGGTAGAACTATTTGCTTGTGTGTTCAGCCCAAGTCCTCCCTTTTCTGAAGGATCTCTTAAATAAGAGTGTACTTCAGTAAGAGTGTCACAAGCTTTGGCATAGGATTGAAAAGATAGTTCTTTCTTCTTGACTTCCTCATTTTCAGAAAGAAGATCTTTATTTTCCTTTTGGAGTATATCCGTTGCCTTTCTGTGTAACTTCTCTGTTTCAGATATCTGTGCTTTGAGAAATGCATTTTGAGCATCCTTTTTCTCAGATATCTTGAGTAATTGTGAATTTTCCTTCTCAAGAGAATTCTTTTTTTTTTTCAAGAATGTCGGCTCTAGCTCGGATCATTTGAAATTCTCTTTTGTAGAGATCAAGTTCTCTTCTGAAATATTCTGAATCTCTGATTTCTTCCTCATCACTCTCATAAGTTATGAATTGAGAGATGTTTACCTCATCTGCCATTAAAGGTGGCTCAATGTTGGAGCAACTGATAGATCTCCTCCGAACCCCAAGATAATTCCCTTTTCTTTTGACCAAAGTCAACTAATTCATGAGTGATGCCACATAATTCTGGAGAATGTAATTTGGTATCATCTGAGTCTTCTTCCTCAGATTCTAACTCAATATCAAGAGCATCCAGTTGGATTTGAATCTTTTTCCTTTCTCCAGTGAGCATAGCTCTCTGACCTCTCTTGAAGTTTCTTCTATCTTTCTTGTCACCTGTCTTTAGCTTATTGAAAACAGGGCAATCTCTTTTAAAATGATCAGGTTTCTGACAATAGAAACGGATATCGTTTCCGATGTTTGCTTCCTCAGTACTAGATGCTTGCTGAGCCGACTTGTTCAGCGAGCTTGACAGTGCATATTTTTGTACTGGTGATAATTTGAGCCTAGATGCTTTTTCAGCTTCTCTTTGGCTTTTCTTCTCTCAATCTCCCGACTGACATACCTTGTGTTACTAAAGCAACATTGTGAACTTTCTCAGCAATTGTTTATTCTCTCTGAGTAGTTTCATAGTTGACAGTAGCTAAGTGGGAAAAGAGTTCTACTGGAGTGATATTTGGCATTCCTTGGTTGAAATAAAAATACTGAGTGTGTGAACCGGAAATCTAGTTCTTCAAGAGTCTCTGTGGGACCTTATTTAAAGTTTTGGAATTTGAGCTTCAAAACTTCACACTTATTTTCGTTTGTTTTCTCAGTGCCGGCAAAAATTTCCTCAATCGCCAGTGCCACTTTCGCCATTTTGCACCCTACGCTTTAATCAGACGTGCTCGAGTGGAACGTATGATGATATTGCGAGCCTAACCATCCAGTCAATTTCTCTTGGCATCTTCAAATGTCCAGAGTTCTCTGGGCTTTGGCTCGTAAATAACTTGACCAGTAGGTCTTCCACTGGTTGAAGCACCTGTTTGTGAGGAACCACCGCTTAGTTCTTCATCAGTGGGAACTCTGTTTCTAGCATTAGAAACCTCCATGACCTACTTGAGTTGTTGAATGACTACGGGGCCATTCTTTATTACTTCGATCGTTTCATCACTGAGGGCTTCTAGGTGAAGCATCATGTTGTTCCTTCCATTTCTCATAATTCTCTGGCTTGAGAATTGGAGTATCACTTAAAGACATCCTGCAGCAAACACACTAAACAGACAAATCAACTGTAGGTGAAAAGCAGTTAGGGGGAACTTATCTGGGATCTAGGTTCAGTGCAGAAGGCTTGGGAACCTCCTGCTCAGATACCACTTGTTGGTCCAGATAACGGCAAAGGGAAAAGACTAGAGGGGGGGGGGGTGAATAGTATTTTACAACTTTTATCGATAAACACAATTTCTCAGATATTTGTGAGGATATCTGATACTTAATTTCAGAGAGCGAAAGACTTTTCTGTGATAAGTGCACGTGCTCAGCAAGATATGTGTAAATACTCAGCAAGGTAAATAAAGCAAGTAATAAATTGCAGAAAGTAAATAACACTGATCTTTATAGTGGTATCTGAAGGTGGCGTAATCCTTCAACTAATCCACTTCGGCCTTTCTCAGACCTAGAATCCACTAAGACAGATAAATGAGTTCACCTTACAAATATCTTCTCTCGATTCATAAATACACTAGGTTCCCAACCAAGAGTTCCCCCAAAGTTATTACCCGGCTTTCTCCGCCAAGTACTTCCTATACTCAGAAACCTTTGAGCTATTCCTTAGTTTACCAAACTAAGTACTTCCTGTGCTCAGTAACCTTGTAGTTATTCCTTACTTTCTCAAACTAAGTACTTCCTGTACTCCACGCCGTTTAAGGTGTTGGTTAAGGTAGTTTGTCAGGATTTGATAGATTAATAACTTCTACAGTGATGTAATACTGCCTTCTTGAATAAGAGTCACTTAACACACTTCACAATGTGTGGTGATATGTTCTTTACTGACCCAACTCTATGATAAATGTTCTAGAGAATATATCTCAGATTCTTGAACTTTTGATTCAACTCCTTCACACATAGCAATGCTTGTTAAGGTTCAGGACACTTAGAACTTTCGTGCTACTTAGAATTCAAGAGCTTAGTCGCAACTGTAAGCTGAAGAATAAGTAGACTGAAGGCTTGTATGCTTGAATGAACAAGTTCGTAGATGTAAGTTCTTGGTGTGTAAGTTCTGTGTGTTTTTCAAGCATTCTAAGTGATGATATTTATAGTTGAAAATCATGCCGTTTGAATATTATCCGTTAGGCTTAATGAAATTCAAACTATTGATATCTGAAAAAAGTACTGCAGAAAACCTTGTCTCTTTTCAGAGATTTCCTCTTTTGTTCAGATGTCTCTGTCTGCGCATTTATTGCATTGTACTATTTTTGTCGTGTAGTGCCAACGGAACTATGCACGCTTTCTGAAGCATTACATGTCCCTTTCCAGAGACCTTCTCATCTCCAGATACCTGTTGAAACATTGTTTCCCAGAAACATAGTTTTATCTAAGGTATCTGAGTGTAGATGTTTGTGGGAACTTTTCCTCGTTCAGAAACCTTGCGTTCTCAGATATCTTTCGCAAAGCTGGTTTATTAAGAAACACTTGTTTGTCAAAGATATCTGGACATAGGTATATGATAACCTTTGTCTTCAACAATCTCGTGCAGTCTTCAAACCTTCATTTGAAAATTTAATTTCTCTTGCTGGATGCATTCTTCTTCATCTTCTTAAAGGAAATAAAAAATTACATTCAGAGACCTAACATCCTATACAAGATTTGCTAGACTATCATACTTAGTGATTTTCGTCTTTTACCGTGTTCAAGTGAACCAAGAGTACTAACCACCTTTCTAAGCTAAGATAAGTCATTAGATTGCTGATCAAAATCTAAACAGATATTCCTAAGAGTTTGTTGCTAACTCCAAATTTATGTTTTTGAGTCGACTCAGATTGAATTCCATCCGAACGAACTACAGATACTTTGAACAAACATATACGGCATACATGTATCTACTAGGAGTATGGAGGAAAGCACGAAAGGTAAATAGTTTCATAAAGAAACATAGGAGCTGATCCGGAGCAGAATAATACTCCGAATCAACATTAGTACGAACAGAATGACACAGAATCCGAGACAGAATAAGATTGACGACAAATTGTTAAAAATTAAAAAAAATACTCAAATAAAGATTGTTTTGAGGTCTGAAGACCTTTACACTATTCATGGGGCATACCACATGTTCACTTGGTCCGGCTCGCGGAAGGATCGACCTGGCAATCTGGTTGGGCATGGTCGGGGCACTCTCTGGATCATCATGCTGAGAAGCCTGGTGCTCGGACAACCTCTGGGCTCGTTCCTCTCTTTTCTTCCGGATGAATTCCGGGCACTCTTTGAACATGTCCAAGTCTCGCTCGTGGCCCAGCACCGGACCAGGGATATTCAGCCGCTCATGGTTGTGATCCGCATACTCCTCGAAGGGCACGAACACAAGGGACATCAGGACCTCCGGAACGAAAGCAGGCAGGTACGGACCACCATGATTGTACTTGTGCTCCTCGTTCTCCTCACATACGAGTTCAATGAACTCGGACTGAAACAACGCACTGTCCTCCACATCCTCTGAGACGAAAGCAGACCCATCCAGTGCATTGAAGGCTGACACCCCTTCCTCTTCCAAGTTGTAGTCATTCGGAATGAGGCCCTTCTTTTGGAGCTGGCCCACCGCATCGGGTTGCCGTCTTGAAATGCATCATACTTGGTGTCCAAATGGAACCGATGCGCATCCGAATTCAAGTAATCCTGGTCAGCCTGGGTTCGGACCATCAGTAGAAGCTGGAGCATGTGGTCCTTGAAGTTCCGCGAGACCACAGTGAAGTCGCTCATGCCCTCCCTATAGGCCTCCAAGTCCGTCTCCAAGGCCCGAATTGCACTCTTCAGCTTTTCCTTTTCGGCCTCGGACTCCTTCTTCGAGGCAAGTGCCTTCTTAAACTTCTCCTTGTAAACCACGGCCTTGTTCGCCTCGGCCTCTGTGCTCACCTCGGACTTGGACAACTCCATTTCCAAGGTGGCCCGCTGACCCGCCATCTCGAAACATGCTCGGACAGCAGCAGTAAGCTAAAGGCAAAAACAGAAAAGTCCGAGTCAGTAACAGATACACTTTCACAAGAGTGGACAACTAAAACGTGAATTCGGAACTACGATTACCTTCCGGTGAGCAGCATCAAACTCCACAATCCTTTCCAGCTTCGGAACGGAAGCCAACCATGCAACCTCGGACTCAATATCCGAGTCTTCAACCATTGGCCCCTTACCCTTCTTGGCAGGAGGGATCGGGCCCTCGGAGGGACGCTTCACACCTGTTGAGCCACTGGCTCCACCTCCTTTATTACTGGCTTCGGAGGTCTTTTGGCACCCTTGGCAGCTACGGTCTTCCCTTTGTCCGGAGTGGCTAGGCTTTGCTTCGGCTATCCGGCTGCCTCTCTTCGGAGATCTTTAGCCCGAAAAGTTGCAGCGTTCCAAGGCTCGGCCATAGGAAGGGTGGTGGACGTTTTAATCACCGGGTCTCGGAGACCCTGCCTCTGCTCCTCCCTTTGGTCCTTCAGTTATTGCCTCTTGAGCTCTCTCATGGCTGACATAGTGTAGTCAAACCAAAAATCTACAAAACACCGAACACAAATGAGGATTAGTACGAAGCAACAAGATACATAATAAAGTAATAATGGGAATTAGGTCCGAGCCAATAAAAGTTAGAAATACAACAAACTTATTTCTAACAAGGGTGACTCGAACCATGGAAAATCTCCGAGTCACTCACCAAAATCTTCTTTTTCATCACAAAAACTCGGACTCGATAGTCCAGCCAGGTACGGAAGTGGTTGACAGAACAACCCACGAAAGAAGTACTTCTCCGGTTCCTCTTTTCTATAGAGGGCTTACATTCACTGTGGAATGTTTCGAGCTGTGGGCCGCCAGTTTGGAAGTGTCCCTCAGAAAAACATCTTCTCAAAGTTCCACTTGACTCTTTGAGCCTCAGACTGTCCAGGTTTCAAGGTGGCTCGGACGAAAATATACCTCTGCCACCATTTGATCCCTAATAAGGAGATCGGATCCTCGAAGAAGGTGTAAGCTTGCCGAACTACTAGAGTATAGAAGAATTGATGGGGCCTACTCAGAGTGATGCTGAACAGCTTCCGGAAATTATCGAAAGTGATTGGGATCCCCTTGTGTTTACACAGCACTCCGAAGCATAACAGATTCCCAAGTGAATTCGGAATCACTTGGTGTGAGACCAACTGCCTGATCTTGAACTTGTGCGAAGCTTCTTAGAAAGTGTTCAATTTTCTCCATGTCTCTATCCATTTTACTAAGCTCAAAACTCCTTATGTAAACCAGACTTCATTTTTCCTTCTCCGCAACAATCTAATCCTTCTCACACCAACCTGAGGCTTCCTAGCAACTAAACTAAAAAGTAGTATAGATCCAATTATCAGACAATACCTAATAATTTTAGTACTAAACAACCTCATAGACAAGACATAATCCAGGAAAGACTTAGGTGCAACATCCAAATCAAGAAATAGTACAGACCCAAATATCAGGTATAAACTGATAAATTTAGTACTAAACAACTGCGAGGAAAAAAAAAAAAAAAACCTGCATTGACCTTTTAACAATAACCAGTTCTTCTAAAACTACATCAAGGCAACACAAAGACACTGTAGAACTGGTTAAAGAAGTCCCCAAGAACAGCAAGCTTTTAGAAGTAACAAACTTAACCAATATCCTAAAACTTCCAACAGTTACAGCTTGCATAACCAAACTTAACCAAGTAACCAATGACCTGGAACCAGCATAGACTACGGATACATAGAAATAAAAACTTCATGACTTTTTTTCTCTCTTTCTTTTTTCTTTTGATTTTTTTGCAAGGGTAATATTCTTTTTTTGCCCTTGTAACACTTTGATACCTTTTTTCTTCAGCTGCTTTTTTTTCACTGAAGGTAAACCACATTGTTCAGTTTTAAGTGGCCAAAGTGATAGGTTTTTACCACACAAGAAAGAATCCCATAAATGATACAGGATCACAACTTCCATACTTAAATAAAATCCCAACTCATTGTAACAAGAAAACTTAGGACTCAGAACAAAAGGATAATATTCATCATTGTCCCCAGCAACAACCAAGTTAGTACTTTTAAGCAAGTAAAAGAAAAGACACAAAAGGCATATCTGATACCTAAATGAAGAAGCTTGGATCTTCACTCCTGTACTCCAATCCATATCAAAACAGTCTGAGGTAGCAAAAGAAGTGTCACTGAAGTTTCTGACAACAAAAATCAAGTCTTCCAGAGCTGAGAGGAAACTCCAGTAATCAGACCTCACACTAAACTGTTCACAACTTTCCCCAGAATTACAAGTGGCCATCCACAAATCAAAATCAAAGTAGCTGCCAGACAAACTACTGTAGGAAGACCAGGATAACCAACAAGTGACTAACTGATTAACAAAAGCACCAAAGGAGTCAAAATATTTTTTCTTTTTTTTTTCCTCCTATATATTGTATTTTTCTAGCAGCTTTGGTTTTGTCTTTTTTTTTCTGCTATATACTCATTTTTTTATTAGTATTTTTGACTTTTTTGAACTGAAAAATAACTATAGAAAAGCAGCAACAAAAAAGAGCTAACCAAGCACAAAACTAAAGGAAAAATCTTCCAAAATGATCAAGTAACACCCTGAGGGACTGACAACGACTGGATAGAAAGAAAGAAGACAAGAGGAGGGGAAGAAGGTAGAAGAGAAGCGGAGGGTTAAGGAGGACGGAAGCCAGAGGAGTGGGCATTTCTGATATAAGGAGCATGGTTCTTGTCCAAAAAAATTAGATTTCTGAGAGGGATGGGGATTTCAGTTGGGGTAAAATAAAGTGAGGATTGATCTCTTAAGGAGGTAGTGGCCAACCAGTCAGCCGCAGCATTGGCTTCTCTAAATTGATGTTGGAAAGTGACAGAAAGATCAGATCTAATGGCTAGGATTTTGAGGAGAATAGTGCTGAGTTTCCAATTGCGGGAGAGCTGTTTCTTCTTGATAAGATTAATAGCAATCAAAGAGTCAGACTCTATTATCACCTCTGTCAAGTTAAGATCTCTGCAGTAGTTCAAACTAATCAAGATGCCTGTCATTTCTGCTTCGTAGATAGTAGCTGCACCTAAATAACATTAGAAAGCCAAAATAGTTCTTCCCATGTCATCTCTGATAAGTCCACCACAAGCTTCTAGAGAAGATGAGACCTAAAATGCCCCATCTATATTTACTTTAAATACACCATTGTCAGGTGGTTCCCAGTAAATAATTTTGGACCGTTGATCAATCTAGGTTTGAAGCCAATGTTCCATAATTTAGCCACTTTTAGGTCCCCCATCCACATGTTTCTTTCAAAAGGTTTTTCTTTATGACTAATAAAAATAAAGTTCAAAACTCTCAAAATGATTTTATCAGCTTTGATTACCTCTTTGTCATACTTGGCATTGTTTCTGGCAAGCCACACAAACCAGCTAATGAGCATAGGTATAAGAACCCTCACATGACCAGTCTTAAGAAAGTCTGAAGAATAGATCCAAGATCTAAATCTTTCCAAAATAGTCCCACTAGCAATGACAGACACTTGGAAAATTTGGCTAAACCAAGCGTAAACTTTTTTAGCTTCAGTGTTGTCCAAAAGAACATGCTGCATAGTTTCCATCATTCCGTGGACTGACAAAACTGACATTTAGAAGCTAGAACCATTCCTCTCTCTCTTAGGGTTGGTTCCACAGGAAGCCATCCTCTAAGATTTCCACCAAAAATTAGATATAGTAGCAGGAAAACTGTTGTGCCAGAAGAGAGTAAACACAAGGTTAAAAGCTTGCAGGGACCTGACAGCATTCCAAGCTAAAGAGACAGTAAAAGAACCATTGGAAGAAAGTTTCCAAAAAGGGGTGTCATTAGGGAGATCTGAGAAGGGAATGTTCAGAATAGAGGAAGCCACCTGAGGATCCAAAAAGGATTTAATTTTGACCCAATCCCAACCAAGAGGAGATCTAAAATCAGAAATGATCCCTGAACAAGAACTAGGATCTCTAGCTAAGGGACCTAGAAGACCTATAGGAGCCCACTCATGCCACCAAAAAGATATATTACCAGGTCCAGGTAACCAAAAAAATTTGAGACTGGGAGAAAAGTCTAACACTTAAGAATCTTTTCCATGTGGGGGATTTAGAGGCTACAGCAGTCATAGAGGAAGGATGATGAGATTTACAATATCTGAGCAACATAATCTGAGACCAAAGAGAGGTTTTGTTAGGAATATCTGTTTAGATTTTGATCAACAACCTAATGACTTATCTTAGCTCAGAAAGGTGGTTAGTACTCTTGGTTCACTTGAACACTGTAAAAGAGGAAACTCACTAAGTATGATAGTCTAGCAAATCTTGTATAGGATGTTAGTCTCGAAATGTAATTTTTATTTTCTGAAGAAGACCAAGAAGAAGACATCCAGTAGGAAAAGTTCAACGGATTTGAAGATTTGAAGACTGCAAAAGATTGCTGAAGACAAGGGTTTTTCAAATACCTATGACCAGATATCTTGAAGACATGGCGTTTTTAAACAAAGGTTGCAAAAGATATCTGAGAAATAAAAGGTTTCTGAAATGAGGAAAGTGCCCACAGATATCTACACTCAGATACCTTGGACATAAATTATGTTTCTGAAAAGAAATATATTATAACAAGTTGCTTCAACAAATGGTATCTGGAGTTGTGATAATCTCTGGAAAAGGACGTGCAAAGCTCTAGAAAGCGTGCATAGTTCCGTTGGCACTACAGGACAAAGTATAGTACAGTGCATTAAATACGCGGACATAAATGTCTGAACAAAAATGGTAGCTTCTGAAAACGAAGACAAACCTGCTACAGTACTATACTCATATACCAATAGTTTGAAATTGAGTTAATCCTAACGGATACTATTCAAACGCCACTCAAATTCATCTATAAATATCAACACTTAGACTGCTTGAGAACACACCTTAGAACACTGAACTTACATTGAATACTCTCACAAGCTCTCTCAAGCATACTACTTACCATCAAGCTTTCTGTTGCGACCAAAGCTCTTGATTCTAAGTAGCACTAAAGTTCTAAGTGTCCTGATCCTTAACAAGCATTGTTATTTGTGAAAGAGTTGAACTAAGATTTCATATCTGAGTTTCATTCTCTTGAACACTTATCATAGACTTGGGTCAGTAAGAACAAGATCCATACATTTGAAAGTGTATTAAGTATACTTGATTCATAGAGCTATCTCAATAACTGAATAAGTTATTAAAGAAGCTGTTGGTCCAGATAACTGCAAAGTAAAAGACTAGGGGGGGGGGGGGGTGAATAGTCTTTTAAAACTTTTGTCAATAAAAACTATTTCTCAGATATCTGATAATTAGATTCAGAGTGCGGATGACTTAAGATAGATAAGTGCAGAAACAGTTAAAGTGTGTGTGTGTGTTGCTGAAAAGTAAGTACAGAAAAGTAAATAACACAGTAAGTATAGTGGTATCTGGAGGTGGTGTAATCCTCCAACTAATCCACTTCGGTCTTCCAAAGACCTAGAATTCACTAGAATAGATAATTGAGGTCACCTTACAAAAATCATATTCTAAGATTCCTTAAACAAATGGTTCCCAACCAAATGTTCCCCCTGAGTTGTTCCCCGGCTTTCACAGCCAAGTACTTCCTGTACTCAGAAACCTTTTTGAGCTATTCCCTAGCTTCCCAAGCTAAGTACTTCCTGTGCTCAATAACCTTGGAGTTATTCCTTAGTTTCTCAAACTAAGTACTTCACATACTCCACGCCGGTGATGGTGTTGGTTTTGGTTTGAGTTGTCGATGAGCTTCTTTAATAACTTTTAGTTAATCAGATAGCTCTGTGAATCAAGTATACTTAATACACTTTGCAATGTATGGTATCTTGTTCTTTTTACTGACCCAAGTCTTAGATAAATGTTCTAGAGAATGAATCTCAGATACTTGATCTTTCAATTCAACTCTTCCACAGATAGCAGTGCTTGTTTAGGATCAGGACACTTAGAACTTTAGTGCTACTTAAGATCAAGAGCTTTTGTCGCAACAGAAAGCTTTGAGGATAAGTAATTTGCTTGAGATAGCGAGATATGTGTTCAGTGTAAGTTCTTCAGGTTGTGTGTCTTCTCAAGCTGTCTAAATGTTGATATTTATAGATGAATTTGAGTGCCGTTTGAATAGTATCCGTTAGGCTTAAATCAAATTCAAACTATTGATATCTGTGTATAGTACTGTAGCAGGTTTGTCTTCATCTTCAGAAGCTACCGTTGCTTTTGTTCAGACATCTCTGTCCGTGCATTTAATGCATTGTACTATACTTTTGTCCTGTAGTGCCAACGGAACTTTGCTTTGTATCAAAGACAACCTTGATCAGATTTCTCTGATTCTTTGCACGTTCTTATCTTTAACTTCAGATACCACTTTTATTGAAACAACTTTGTTTGCAATATATATATTTCTTTTTCGGAAATGTGGTTAAAGCTCAAGGTATCTGATCATAGATATCTGTGCACACTTTCCTTGTTTTCAGATAGACCTTTTATTTCTCAGATATCTTTGTGACACAGTTTGTTCAAAACTATTCGTGTCATCAAGATATCTGGCCAAGGTATTTGTAAAACTGCTTCAGTAATCTTGTGCAGTCTTCAAATCTTCAATGTCGTTGAACTTGTTCTGCTTGGATGTCTTCTTCTTGGTCTTCTCTTCATAAAATAAAAAATTACATTTTGAGACCTAACATCCTATACAAGATTAGCTAGACTATCATACTTAGTGGGTTTCCTCTTTTACAATGTTCAAGTGAACCAAGAGTACTAATCACCTTTCTGAGATTAAGATAAGTCATCATGTTGCTGATCAAAATCTAAAAAGATAGTGACAAAGCTAGTGACACTCTTTTCAATCTTATGCCAAAGCTAGTGACACTCTTACTGAAGTACAATCTTATCTAAGAGATCCTTTAGGAAAGAGAGGACTTGGGCTGGACACACACATAGACAGTTCCACCACTCTGAATATAAGTGATGAAGGACGAACATTTGTCAGTGCTCAGCAAGGTGATTCCCAAACAATCTACAGTATCGGTCAAAAAGCTAAGATTGTTGACAAAGGAAAGGTAGTTGCGACTAAGCCTTTGTGGGAAAAAAAAGTCCAAAGGAAAACTGTTGGGAATGTCTCTCAAAAGAAACATAACACTGAAAAGTGTAATCACCCACAGTGCTATGTCTCTCAAAAAGGAAAAATTGCAGGAGCTGGCAAATTCTCCTATGTCACATTTTCTGGAAAGAAAATAGATTATCCAGAGACTACCAAAGCTGCTAAAAAAAGATCTCAGATAGCACCAGGTGCTCGGAATGGTATTGGCTATAAAGCCAACGGGAAACAACTTGCTCGTGAGTACCAACAAGAGCAAGAACGATGGTTAAAGGCTAGAATTGCTCACAACAATTATCAGAAGTGGAAGATGAATCAAGCCACTGAAAATCAATGCTGGCTAGAAGAAATCGTCAGAAAGCTAAGTTTGTCGAGAAGGTATTCGTAAACCTGACAGGTATCTGAAAGCACCAAATGGAGCACCAAGGAAGAAAATAGTTCTTAATGACAATGATACTAATCATTTTACTAGAATTCCTCCTTATGTTCCTATTAGACAAAAGAATGTTCCTAAGAAATTCATTCGAAAATGGATTCCTACTGGAAGATTCTTTAGTCCAGATGGTTCCATTGTTGGTATGAGAACCTAATCTCCTGTTTCCTATTTTGTGCAGAACACTCTAAAGACTAATTCAAAGTGGCATTTTGATAGTGGATGTGGGAAGCACATGACATGAGACAAAGCAAATCTGATTGACTACAGAAAGTGCAATGATGGACCAATTATCAGGTTTGCTGGAGGAGATGACCATAGGTTTTGGCAATTTGATGTTGGGAGCCTTTACAATCTCTGAAGTACTTCATGTAAAGGGATTGAAATATAATCTCCTAAGCATTTGTCAATTAGTAGACAAAGGGTACACTGTCAAGATCAAGTCAAAACTATGTAAAGTGATTGACAATGAATCAAAGTAGACAGGCTTGGTTGCAAGGCGTAAAGGAAATCTTTATGTTGCTGATTTGGCATCCGCCACAACCGAAGAATGTCTCATGGTGAGTCAATCTGGCCACACTGAAGAAAATTGGCTATGGCATAAAAGAATGACTTGAATTTCAAAACTCTGAATAAGCTAGCCAAGAAAGAGTTGGTGGTTGGTTTACCCAAAATGGCATATAGAAAAGAAGGTGTATGCTCAGCTTGCCAAATGGGAAAACAATCCAAAACATCTTTCAAGTCTATAACTAGACATTCCAGTGAAAGGCCACTGCAAATGTTACATATGGATCTTTTTTAATCCTTAGTAACTAGTTATGGAGGAAAGAAGTATGGTCTGGTTGTTGTTGATGATTACTCAAGATTCACTTGGGTTGTCTTTCTCAAACACAAATCTGATGCAAGGGTAGAGATACCTAACTTGCTGAATAAGCTCGAAGTCATGAAAAATGACAAGGTATACATGAATCAGAATAGACCATGGTACTGAGTTTGTGAACCAGTACGTAAAAGAGTTTTGTACCTGCAAAGGTATACAACATCAACTATCTTCTGTAAGGACACCATAACAAAAGGGTGTTGTTGAAAGAAAGAATAGGACCCTGAAAGAAGCAGCAAGAACAATGCTTGCTAACACTGAAATAAGTGAAATCTATTGGGTTGAAGCTGTAAACACAGCATGCTACATTCAAAATAGATGTCTGATTAACAAACACCATGACAAAACTCCTTACGAGCTTTTCATTGGTAGACCCCCTAGTATCAAACATCTAAGGGTGTTTGGTTGCAGATGTTTCGTTCTTAACAATGAAAAAGACTACTTGAGAACATTTCAACCAAAGGCAGATGAAGGAGTATTTCTTGGTTACTCTCTGAATAGCAAAGCCTATAGAATCTACAACAAACGAACGCAAAAGATTGAGGAATCTGTTCATGTAGTATTCTATGAAGGAAACAAGAAAGTACTCTTGAATGATGATCTCTCAGATAGGTTCAAAGAACTAATGATTAAAGATTCTGAAAAAGGATCCTCAAAAGGAAACAATTCTACCATTCAAATAGAGGATGAGTCTGACGGTGAAAAGCAATCTATGCTTAGTAACAACCAGATGACTCTAAGACATGATGAAGAATTTCCTATGTGAATTTCAAAAATGGAACAGATTACTGAGAACCTTCATCATGAAGAGGTATCTGAAAATGAGACTGCTGCAATGCAAGTTCCAGATATCTCTAACACTGAAAAAGTGTCAGATATCCATGGCATTTCCCATATGTCAGATATCCCAGATACTGCACAAGTATCTCATCAAGATCATATTGATTCACATTCAAATCAAAATGATATTGATCCTACTAGTTCAAAACCCATGATGAAATGGATAAGAAATCATCCTGCAAAGGATGTGATTGGTCCTATAGACCAAGGAGTTAGAACTAGAAGAGCAATCGCTGAAAATGCAAATTGTCTCTATGGATGTTTCATCTCAAACATTGAACCAAAGACTATAGAAGAAGCATTAAAGGATCAAGATTGGATCTCTGGAATGCAAGAAGAGTTGGATCAATTTAAGAGAAACAAAGTCTGAAAGCTGGTTCCATTTGTTGACGGAATATCTGTAATCGAAACCAAGTGGGTTTTCAGAAACAAAATAAATGTGTCTGGTGAAATAACTAGAAACAAAGCTAGGTTGGTTACCAAGGGATTCACCCAGACTGAAGGACTAGATTTTGATGAATCTTATGCACCAGTTGAAAGATTGGATGCAATAAGACTCTTTCTAGCCTTTGCAGCTCATAATGACTTTACAGTTTATCAAATGGATGTCAAGAGTGCATTCCTAAATGGTGAACTTGCTGAGGAAGTCTATGTTGAGCAACCACCAGGTTTTGAAGTTTCCTCAGAAAGTAGGATGGTCTATAAGCTTCAGAAAGCTCTATATGGACTGAAACAAGCTCCAAGAGCATGGTATGATACACTGGCCAGATACCTACTAGAAAGTGGTTTCAAGAAAGGAGATGTTGATAAAACACTCTTCACATTGAACCATGATGGGAAACTACTTTTAGTTCAAGTATATGTTGATGACAATATATTTGGATCTAAAGACAAGCAACTTTGTGAAGACTTTGTTGAACTCATGAAATGTAAATTCGAGATGAGCATGATGGGAGAATTGAAAAACTGAATGTGGAATATTCGTTAGTCAAGCAAGTCAAGCAACTCAACAATGGAATATTCGTTAGTCAAACAAAGTATGCAAAGGACATGCTCAACAAGTTTAATCTAAAGCCTTCTGAAAAGAATGCTAAGATACCAATGAGCATTGGAACCAAGATGACCTATACTGAATCTGACAAGTGTTGAAGAACACAAGTATAGGAAATTGATTGGATCTCTACTGTAACTCACTGCAAGTAGACCTGATATTCAATATGCAGTTGGAGTGTGTGCTAGATTTCAGACAAATCCAATGCAATCACACTACAACATTGCTATGAAAATATTGAGGTATGTGAAAGGCACTGTAGAAGTTGGATTGTGGTATTCAAAAGATAGTGGATTGAGTTTGGTTGGCTATTCAGATGCCGACTATGCTGGATCACTGCTTGATAGAAAAAGCACCTCAGGAACTTGTCAATTTCTTGGTGCTAGATTGATATCATGGTTCAGCAAGAAACAAAATTCAATTGCCACATCTACCACAGAGGCTGAATATATTGTTGCTGGGTGATGTGCTTCACAAATATTGTAGATACAACAACAACCCAGAGACTATGGACTCAATGAAGAGAAAACTCCCATTTTCTGTGACAACACAAGTTCTATTGCCATAACTCAGAATCCTAAGTTTCATGCTAGAACAAAGCACATTGATGTTACACACCACTTCATCAGAGATCATGTTGAAAAAGGAAATATAGAGATACTTAAGATTGGCACTGAAGACCACCTTGCAGATATCTTCACTAAGCCACTACAAGAAAGTAGATTCTTAGCCTTAAGACATAGTCTTGGACTAATGGAGCTACCAAAGAACTGAGAAAGTTCAGATATCTGAAGAAGATATCAAAGGAGAGAAAAGAGAAATCTGGAACGGGTATCCAGAGAAGAGGAATCTGGAATGGGTATCCAGAAACCAAAGGCTAAAGGGTAAAATGGCTATTTGAAGATTTCTGAGACGGGTACTCAGATATCTAGATCACTCAGTGAGGGGGAACACAAAAGAGAATAGTACAACTGTTTACAATCAACTACTATCTTGAAAGTTTTAGTATTTCTATCTTTGTGTAAAACTGTGAAAAGATAACAAGTATAAGATAGACTCTGATACAAACAATACTCTCATTCAACCAGAAACGTGATTTAGATAGCTAATAGCCAACATTCATTAAATGGGCACAATTACAATTGTTGATTGTGATCATTGCTGAAGAAGCAATGGTGACCCTTGATGAAATGGGCGATTGATCTTTACGGCAGAGATTAATTCCCGGTAAATAATGGACTTTTGAAATTCCAACATGGCCCACTATGCATTTAATGCCGAACAAACTTTTACCCACGCCTGTCTGCAATTCACAGATACGTATATACAAAACCAATTTGTATGTACATGTTGGTCCGAATTACATTGCTATATATATAGGATTTTGGCAAAAGAATTCACTTTCGCCTAATCCAACATTCAGACTTGCAGAAGAATAGCAAAAACCATTCTTCAACCTCTGCAAATCTCTGTTAGTCTTTCTGTAAAGAATCACTAATCTCTCACCCAAATCTCTTTCAGACTTTCAAACACTTGCACTATATAAAGAGATGGCTCCTAAGCGTTCGTCTACCCAGAAATCCCAAAATACTACCACTGGTACTGCTGAAAAGCAAGCACCAGAGTTGGTTATTGTAAACAATCGGTTGGTAGGAGACTTTAATCCCGATCATTGGACTTCAAATCACAGAATGATTTGGGGTGGTGCCATGATTGAGGAATACCTCACAGCTGCTGTTGAAAATCAAGCCGATAGGAAGCTAATTCTTGACATGCTTGAAAAGGCACAAATCAAGGGTTTTCTATCTGCCCTTTCCGGTGGAATTTCTTCACTGGATGTGTTAGAATTCTACAACAACTCCAGGATTATATCCTGTGTTTCTGAAGGCACTGCAATAGTGTCTATAAAAACTTCAGTACAAGGAAAGAAAATCCTTTTGGACTTAACAACTTTCTGCAAGTTGTTTGACCTTCAAAATCTTGGAAAGGATTTTGAAATAAACACCAAGGATGATGATCTCCTTGAAGGTGTAAAACAACTGTACAATGATGTGTGTGATCTTGAAAAATGAGATACACCCACTGATTTCAAACTTGCCGACATCAGAACCAGACATCTGTTGGTTCACTGGGATGTGTTGGCATGCATTGTTCACAGATGCTTTGATGTTCTACAAGGAGGTGCTGACCAGATAAGCCAAGAACGTTGGATGATGATGTTCTTGTTGCAACAACAAGACAAAAGGCTGAAAAACCCTTTCAATTGGGGAAAGTACGCCTTTATGAAGTTTGTGAAGAAGATTCAAGGCTTTGAGCCCAAAATCGCTAAGGGACTTGCTGAGCCAAAGACCACAGTAAGCTATGGTCTAAAGATATGCTACTTGCTGGAAAAGCATGGCATTGAGCTCAGAGAGAAGGTTGACATAGCCAATAGTAACCTACTCTACAAATATGAGTATACGAACATGATGAAAAAGGTTACTGGATCTCAGAAAGGTTCCAAGAAGCGAAAGACTGAAGAGGTATCTGAGGGAACGGTTGCGACCAAGAAGCCCAGAACTTCACGAAAAAAGTCTGCTGGCAAATCAGAAGGCACATCCATTGAGGTTGTCGATTCCCAGATACCTGCCGTCGCTGCAGATGAACTCATTAATGAAGATGAACTCATCAATGCTGCAAAAGAGGTATCGACTACTGAACAAGCAGACTCAGCAAGAGAAAGTGCTTTCAGAAATGTTAAGACTATTGTCGAAAGCCTAGCTGATGAACTCATCAATGCTGCTAAAGAAAGTAGTGACAGATGCCAAGCCCTATCTGCAGAAACCGCAGGAATTATGGACCAATCAGTTTCTAATGCTGATGAGAGCTCTGACGATGAAGATGATGAATTAGTCATCTCTCAAGTCCTAGAAAAATCAAAAAGGGCTAAGGTTACTGAAAAAGTAACTGGTGTAGAGGTATCTGAAGAAGAACCTACACCACAGGTTGCTGAACAAGCACCTGTTTCAAAGGTTGCTGAAGAAGCAACTGTGTCCATGATCACTAGACAAATAATACCATCAGAACAAGAAAGACTGAAGAATATTAAAGATGCTCTGATGAGTGATATAATAGTGTTGGAGGATACTGCCATTGCCTCAACACTCAATAGTCTGTCTCAAGCACAACAACCACAACAGCCAGATGAGGATACTGCTGAAATGGCACTTGAGCTGCAGATACCAGCATCTTTCATTGCTGAAGAAAATCCTGCAAACGAGCAGGTTCCCCAACTCAATGAGAGGGATCAAACTGAGACATCTACTCAGAATGATCAACCAGGGGAGGCAATTGAGTTGCATACTCAAGAAAGGTCTGAAGTACCTGAAACTTCAAACAAAGAAGCTGAAATGGAACAACAAGACCAAAACATTGAATGGTCACAAGTTCCAGAGACCAATCAGCCTGACACTGCTCACGTAGCTGAATGGTTTAACTCTCTACTTGTGATAATTTGTGTTTATTAATCTTGTTAGTTAATAAAATTTCTTTGTTATAGGCTGATTTAGAAACACAACAACAAGAGGAAGCTGCAAAGCTTACCTCAGAATCTTAGAAGAAGGCTTCCATAACCTCACCACTTATGGAACAGGAACCTGTCTCACATGTAGAAAATAGTTCCTTGAGATATAATTCAGATATGTGCTTTATACACTTGATTAATAAGTGTTTGTTTCTAATAGGCTCCAACTGAGAAGAAAAATGAAGAGACTGAAAAGTCTATCTCTTAAGAGAAGAATCCAGAGACTTCCAAGGTCTCTGAGGAACAAGTATCTGAACCTTCTGTAGAGAAGGTATTTCACTCAGATATTTTCAAAGAACAAATCTCTGATCATTTTTCTGATACTAACACATTCTACTTAACAGTTTCAAAAAGAAGTAGAAGTTGTTTAGGAGTTGCCCACTCAATCCTCACAACATATTGAAATTGATGAGGCATCCCGGCCTTCATCACAAGAAAAGATTCCAGATTCCATATTGAAATTGCCAGAAAGCTGATCCAAGCTTTCAAACAAGCGGATGGTCAGACCAGATTGCAGATGGCATTCAAGCCTACTTTGCCCCAGACTCTACAGTATCTACCTTCTGAACAAGAGGAAGTTAATGGGCAAACGGTCACTATTCCAGAAGTGATCAACCTGGTCTCTGAAGATGAGGAAGAAAAGGAAATTAATGAAAACAATTATGAAGATCCTCCTTCTGACCATCACCAGGATCAAGATAAGAAGGATGATGATGAAGCCCTTGCACCAGGGACGGGAGGGATTCCAGAAGGAAGCATTGCCTCAGCTGCTGAAAAGCACACTAAGAGGACATCACAACAATCCCCTCCTCCATCTCTTCAGAAATCTAATAATCCAACTCCCCAACACAAAGATACTACTGAACAAGTTGTTGAGCACTCTAAGGGAACAACTCAGAAAATATCAGATGCACAAGCCAAAGTTTCTCAACTCAAACAATTGTTGGAGGAAGAACAACAGCTACATCTTCAACTGGAAGAACAGATAGCTGAATCCAGAGTCAAGCTAGATAAACTTGAAGATCAAACACGGAAGGAAGCGCAAGCTTACTCTGAGATTAAAGAGCTCCGGGAAGCTGTTGACTATATTACTAAGGAGCTAGATGCTGAACAAGTATCTGAAGCAAAGCATGATGCTAACGCTGCATTTTCACCAAAGAAACCATCCTCCAAAGGCAAGAAACCCATATCTGAGATGGTTGCCGCATTCAGAAACCTTGATGAAGATCTACAAGAGGATGAAGATCCTTTGGGTGATGACTGGATGATGAAGAAGACAGAACCTTGCGTAACATGCAAATGTTCACTGGGAGTTTCACTTAAAGAGAAAACTGATAGCTCCTCAAAGCTTCAGTAAGAAACCAAATCTTAATTCCCATGATTACATGGCCAGATACCAGGTTCTAGCAACTCTAAGAAAGGAGTTGTCTCAACAAAATGAAGAAGTAATTGCATCAGTCCCTGCTGAAATGAAAAAGTTCACTGAGCTAATCACTTCAAGAACAACAAGCTTGGTCATTGCTCAGAGAGACCTAGGCATGGTAAGGGATGATGACAATAATGTTGCAGAAAAAGCCCTCAATGAGGCTAGCTATGCTGCTGGAAAAGCAGATGCTACTCAAGGCCCACTGGCAGAGCTCACTGATAAGAATACTGGTCTTATCAAACAAAATCAGGAGCTCAAGGCCAAACTGGAACAGTTGGTTGCTGCTTACAACTATCTGCAAGGGAACATTAACTCCCTTTTAGAATCATTTGTGATTCTTAGTCAGTCAACAATGACTAAGGGGGAAGAATATCAAGATGCTCAGAGAGGAAGAGGAAGAGGAAGTGGAAACAAAAGAAAATCTGAACAACCACCTCTCAGAATAAATGAGCCCTCCTCCAGTCAGACTGCTCTACAGATATTGGCCACCACTCAACTTCCTGAAAAAGGAATGACAACTAGGGCCAGAGCACAGAAACCTCCCAGGAGAAGACAAGTAAGAGGGATTGATGAGTCTTCTGAAGAAGAAGAAGAAGAAGAAGAAGAAGAAGAAGAAGAAGAAGAAGAAGAAGAAGAAGAAGAAGAAGAAGGCCAAATCAAATCCTTGGGTAATGAAGAAGGCTGCAAAACTCTGACAAGAATTAATCTTGATGATGATGATGAAGAGACTAATGAAAATGAAGCTCCTCTTCGTAGAAAAAAGAAATATTGATAGCCTAATTGAGCCCATAGCTGCAAAGCCTTGGGCAGCTAAAATACCCTCTGGAAATACCAAGTCTATCCAGGGTGATTCTTCAAGCATTACCCCAAGGGAAAATTCAAGGCAAAAGAGGAATAGACTAAGAGCTGAAAAGAGAAAAAGTCAACTTCCACTCAGGCCAGAAGAAGCCAAAATTGAGTATGTGAAGAATGACAACAACTCCTCTGTCTATAGGTGCATTAATTAGAAGAATGGCTACTGGATTCTGGAATTCAAGCACTTACTGGTAAATGAAAAATTTCCAGAACCAATCCATAAACAACTCATGGCATGGAGAAAAGACAAGCCAGTCTTGATTAATACCAACCACATCAAAGCTTGGTTGGATTTTGAAGTAATCAAGAGAATAGAAGCTATGAAAAAGGACCTCTCTGATGAATGTCCTTATGGAAAGCCAGATGATGTGCACAGAATTCCCAACATCACTGGAACAGGCACAAGACCAAGACTTGCTGTGGAACCCTATGAGTCCTTCTACTTGACTAAGGATCAATACAAGGGTGACATCAGATATCTGAAGATCATTTATGAATACTTCAAGCTATCAGATATCAGAATCGAGCATGCCTGGAAATGGGGTAAGTATTTGTGGGTCAAGCACTTTGCCAAGAAAAATCCTACCAAAACCTACAAGGAAGTCTATGGATTTGCCAGAGACACAGAGATGATTGTCAGAACTCTTCTCTATGACTACTCTGATGATATCAAAAGGTTTGGTGATAGGAAATTTGCAGATTGATCCAGGGAACTGCTTTTGAAGACTTGAAGTTTTGAAGACTTGAAGTGTCGAAGACTTGAAGGCTAGTTTATTAGGATGTCTACTTGGAGCTTGCTTACTCCTGTTGTCCTAATTTACTATGTATTTTTGTATCTTGCTGACTGAGCTGAATTGTATTATGTACTAAAGTTATCTGTAAATTTTCTTTGTAACATATCTGATGAACTTACTCTCAGATATCAATTTCTATAAAAGATAACTTGTTAGCAAAGATCACACCATGTGATTTGGTTGATGTTTACTTTCTGCACTTAATTATATGAATTAAAAAATCATAAGAAATGATTAAGTAGTGGATTGTTTCCTCATTCAGATTTGTAATTGGTCAGATAGTCATCGTTGACTGATCAAAATGGGGGAAATTTATTACGAATATCTGTTTAGATTTTGATCAGCAACCTAATGACTTATCTTATCTCAGAAAGGTGGTTAGTACTCTTAGTTCACTTGAACACTGTAAAAGAGGAAACTCACTAAGTATGATAGTGTAGCAAATCTTGTATAGGATGTTAGGTCTCGAAATGTAATTTTTATTTTCTGAAGAAGACCAAGAAGAAGACATCCAGCAGGAAAAGTTCAACGGATTTGATGATTTGAAGAATGCACAAGATTGTTGAAGACAAGGGTTTTTCAGATAGCTATGACCAGATATCTTGAAGACACAAGCGTTTTTTAAACAGTGTTGCAAAAGATATCTGAGAAATAAAAGGTTTCTGAAACGAGAAAAGTGCCCACAGATATCTACACTCAGATACCTTGGACATAAATTATGTTTCTGAAAAGAAATATATTATAACAAGTTGCTTCAAAAAATGGTATCTGGAGTTGTGATAATCTCTGGAAAAGGACGTGCAAAGCTCCAGAAAGCGTGCATAGTTCCGTTGGCACTACAGGAAAAGTATAGTACAGTGCATTAAATGCGCGGACAGAAATGTCTGAACAAAAACGGTAGCTTCTGAAAAAGAAGACAAACCTGCTACAGTACTATACTCAGATATCAATAGTTTGAAATGGAGTTAAGCCTAACGGATACTATTCAAATGGCACTCAAATTCATCTATAAATATCAACACTTCGATTGCTTGAGAACACACCTTAGAACACTGAACTTACATTGAATACTCTCACAAGCTCTCTCAAGCATACTACTTACCTTCAAGCTTTCTGTTGCGACCAAAGCTCTTGATTCTAAGTAGCACTAAAGTTCTAAGTGTCCTGATCCTTAACAAGCATTGTTATTTGTGAAAGAGTTGAACTAAGATTTCATATCTGAGTTTCATTCTCTTGAACACTTATCAAAGACTTGGGTCAGTAAGAACAAGATACCATACATTGCAAAGTGTATTAAGTATACTTGATTCATAGAGCTATCTGAATAACTGAATAAATTATTAAAGAAGCTCACCTGACAATCTACCTAAACCAACACCTTAATCGGCGTGGAGTACAGGAAGTACTTAGTTTGGGAAACTAAGGAATAACTCCAAGGTTACTGAGCACAGGAAGTACATAGTTTGGGAAACTAAGGAATAGCTCAAAAGGTTTCGAGTCTGGAAGTACTTGTGAAAGCCGGGGAATAACTCAAGGGGAACACTTGGTTGGGAACCTAGTGTATTTAGGAATCGAGAGAAGATACTTGTAAGGTCACCTCAATTATCTGTCTTAGTGGATTCTAGGTCTGAGAAAGGCCGAAGTGGATTAGTTGAAGGATTACGCCACCTTCAGATACCACTATAAAAAGACTTGTGTTATTTACTTTCTGCAGTTTATTACTTGCTTTATTTATCTTGCAAAGTATTTACACTTATCTTGCTGAGCACGTGCACTTATCACAGAAAAGTCTTCCGCTCTCTGAAATTAAGTATCAGATATCTGTGAGAAACTGTGTTTATCGACAAAAGTTTTAAAAGACTATTCACCACCCTAGTCTTTTACTTTGCCGTTATCTGGACTAATAGGTTTGACTTCTAAAATTGAACTACAATTTAGAGGCAAAAGCAATACTCATATCCTTAAGAGATTTAATGTTGAGACCTCCTTCACCATAAGGCTTGGAGATTTTAGACCAGTTAGTCCAGTGGATCTTTTTTGAACTATCAGAAGAGCCCCACAAACATCTAGCCATTAAGGTCTCAATAGCTTTGAAGACAGACAAGGGAGGATTTAACACTTGTAGAAGGTAAACGGGTAGAGAGCTTAACACACTTTTAATAAGCACATACCTTCCCCCTTGGGAAATTTGATTAAGATTCCAGCCAGAAAGCTTTTTTTTTTTAATTTTATCAATTAAAGGACCAAGCAAAAAGGCCTTCTTTCTTCCTTTAGAAATAGGAGCTCCAAGGTAAGTAAAACGAAGAGAAGAGCTAGAAAAACCAGTGAGGGTTTGCAAAGCAACACCATCAGCTCTTTTACCACAAAACAAATTACTTTTACTACCATTTATTTTCTGACCATAAACACCTTCATAATGCTGAAAAAAAAAATCAAGAAGCTTTTCAAAACCTCTCTTTTGACCATTGCAAAAAACTATACAGTCATCTGCATAAGCATAAGCAAGGTGACTGACATGGACAGAACAATTAGCATTTTAAAAAAGGGAGGGGTTTGAAGTAAACAGCTCGTTTAAACCCCTAGATAGGTATTCACTAGCTAACACAAACAGAGCAGGATCCCATGTCTTAACCCTTGAGAAGAAGGGATAAACCCTTTTGAAATGTCATTTATCAAGATACTGAAGTTCCACCCTTTTATAGTTCTAAAAATAAGATCCATCCAGATAGAAGAAAATCCCATAGCAGACATAACACTGTGCAAGAAGTCCCAATTTAGTCAATCATATGCTTTCAAAAAATCAATTTTCAAAATTACATTAGATCCTCTACATGTTCTGTCAATAGCATGAAAACTCTTGAGTCAAAAGAATATTATCACAAGTGGATCTACCTTTCAGAAAACCAGATTGATTTGGAGAAATTAAGTCTGGTAAAAAAGGAGTGAGTCTATAATTTAGTAACTTGGAAATGATTTTGTGAAAGACATTGCATAGACTAATGGGTCTATATTAGGACCAGAGAGAAGGATTCGGTAGCTTAGGGATTAGGGCAATGGAGGTATGAGAGAAACCTTTGGGAAGCATTACCCCTTGGAAAAACTCAATAATGGCACTGCACAGGTCTGCTTTAATTAGATCCCAAGTAGCTTGAAGGAAGCCCACTGAGAATCCATTTGGTGCAGCTAAAGCTTCCTTATTCATTGAAAAAATGATCTCCTTGATTTCCTTCTCATCCAGATACTTGCACAAAGTTTCATTCATTTGATTGGTAACTTGTTGTGTAAACATGTCAAAGTTTGGCACCTCAGAAGTAAGACTGTTTTGCAGAATTTAAGATGCAAAACATTGACTGATTTTCGATGGTATAAAGATACTTTCCTAAATAGGGTAATGGAGTTACCTGAATGTAATAGTCCACATTGAAAATCAAAATTTATTGATGGACTTCCTGCATTATTCGCAGAAAGGGTTAGGAAAAACCGTAGAAGAGATAAGGTTTCTATCCCTTATGAAGATTATACTTATGGCAGGTTAATTAGAACTTGCATACAAGAAGGCTTAGCCTTGTGTAATGAGATTAAATTAAATCAACAAATTAAACGATAGAATTTGAAAGAAAGAGCCCAGTTGGGACAGTTCTGTGACCAATTTGGTATGGATATACCATCCACATCAACACCCCATAAGTCAAAAGATAAGCTGACTTATAAGGGAAAAAAGAAGAGGCATTACTCTCCTAAAAAATTAGAAATCCATAAGCAAAGAAAAGAATATAGAGAAGAAAGAAAACGGATCCGAAAGAAACTTATAGTTTGTCATCAATGTGGTAAACTTGGCCACTTTGCAATAAATTGTTGGACTAAGCGGAAAATAAACCGATTAAAAGCTGATAATAATTTAAAGGAAACTCTTCCAAAAATACTCTTAAATTCTGATGATGAAAAGAGTATAGATTCTTCTGATCAATCAGATACTTCTGATAGTAGAAGAGAACTTGAAAGTTCTTGATCATGAATCAGTATTGTCTAATTCAGAATCAGAATGTGAACTTTGCATCCTTGGACATTCATGTATCAAGAAAAAAGGAAACACAAATGATGATAAATTCTTTAATAAAGAAATTTATAAAATCCTTTCACAATTTCAAGGAACTAAAATAAATGTTTTGGATGCCAATAATATTATCAAATTTCTAAAAACAATTAAAGACCAGGAATTAAGATCTAAAATTATAGATCAAATGGAAGATATTCCCAGTACTTCCTCTGTTCTACCAGAACTGTCACGCCCCAAAACCAAAATCACTTTAGCGCGATCGGCCGTCTATCGTGAAATGGGCTCACGCCAATACGAAGTCTATATCCTCAAATACATAAATTATCTAAGAGTGGTACAACAGAACATGTAAAATCCATTACAAATGTAAAATCCTGAATTTTTATTTTTTGGACAGACTATATCTAAGTGGAATTGAAAATTTATATGGACTCGAGTTGTTGCACGGGATTTTATTAGTTACTATTTTATCGACCGCTAAATTTATATGGGCTATAATAATTTGATTGGATGAGTTTGGACCGGAGTAAAATTTCAAAGGATTTTGCAAAAGACTAAATTGATTATTTAGGGCTTACCACAATATTCATACTGACTACTACTCGCCGTTAGTTGGCCGCAAAAGAGAAGGGAGTGGTTATAGTTTTGAGGTCAGAATTATACAAGTATTGGTATGGACTTTTGGGTCAAGAAGCTTGATGCTCAGGTAATTAGCAAATTTGTTTGCTTTGTAGTCGGCTAATTATCTTGTCCCTAATTATGCAATTAATTAACGATGAATTGTTTCTGGTTTATGATGAAGAAACCATGTCTACACCTTGCTATCTTGTACAAATAGAGAGACTTGATTTGTCCAAAGATTAAGGGTCACGTCATGTGTGATTGCATGATGCTATCTCTCAATTTTGCTGAACCATGATAGTGGACGTGATGTGTTACTTGAGTGAATTTCTTGGATCAGAACCTGACCAGTTCACTTGTGGACGGAGGTGAATAGAATTAAAGTGTTTTGGGAGCTAGATACATTGATTGGATATCAGTTTAAAAGTAAGGGGTTTATTTGACACTTTTACTTGTATTTTATTGTTATCATATATATACGTATTATTTTAATATTTTCCAACTTGTGACTATTATATGAAGAAATAGGACCTAGTATAATAAGTCTTTTGAAAAGGATCAAGTATCTGAATGCCCAAAATTGTGTTTCTATGATGCATGTGATGTGTGATAAAAATATGTTTCTGTTACATGGAGAAATGAAATATGTTTTAGCTCTCAGTTTTGCCTACGCTCTGTACTGACCTCTTATAACGGTTTATTAGCATAGAAGTATACTTCCTACTGTTTATTGTTCCTTTCCGCGGGGGAACCTACTGTTATTGTTTCCTGTTTAGGAATCTTATTGTTTATGTTTCCTTTCGGGGAAACCTACTATTACTGTTATGTATGCGATCTTCCTTGCCACGGGATCTAATAGTGGCCTAGTGTAAAATCTGATTGAGCTAAACTGTTGTATTACTGTTTTGTGAAAGTACTCCATGTTATGATTCTTGGATATGTGAACATAATGATGCCTGTATATATATGTATACTTTGAACTTTGTTTGATCCGGTAGAAGTGTCATTGAGGCTCACCCTTACCCATCCCTTTCAGATGTTTACAGAAGTGATATTGGTTGATGGTACCTTGGAGTCGAGCAGGGTGGACATGTGATGGAGTTTTTGAAGGCTGTTTAGTAGCTGTAAACTTGAGCTTAGTATTGTATAGGATGACTTGTGTATTGGGAGCATTGTTGTATTTTTAGGATTTCTTATTGTTGTAATTACCTTGTACGGGTTTTAGACGCTCTGTTGTACCACTCTGAGATATAGATGTACTTTGAGGGTTTAAAGTAGGCTTTGTCTTGGCGTGAGCCCATCTCACGATAGACGGCCGGTCGCACCAAAGTGATTTGGTTTTGGGGCGTGACAAAAATCGTTGTTTTCCCAGAGGATTTACATCTAGCCACCTTTTTAGATGTCCTATAAACGATTAGGTCCCCCAACATTTCAATTATTACGGAGAAGGAAAAACATAGAACTGAATTAAAACATTATTTACACCGAAAGACAAAAGTCAAACTTAGTGATGATGTCATAGGAGAGAGAGAGTGGAAATGCATTTTCTTTTCCCTTTTCTTTGAAATTCCATATTTCATTTTATTACAATTAACCCCCTAAAACTTTCAAGTTATAATAAAGAAGCCTTAATATTATAAATTTTCATATTTTCATCTAATGTTCTTCAAATCATTAAAAAAAAAAAATGAAAAATGGAGCTTCCATGGAAGCTCCATCGAAGCTTCCATGGAAACTCCAAAACCGGAGCTTTGAACCAACAAATTCGGAGCTTCCAAGCTCCAGATCTGGGGTTTCCTGGAGATTCCATGGAAGCTCCAGATCTGGAGTTTCCAAGCTCCGGTTTTGAAGCTTCCATGGAAGCTCCCCTTTTTCAATTTTTTTAATTTTTTTTATGAAGAAGAAGATGGATAAAATTATAAAAAGTTAAAACTTTAGGGTTTAATTTGAATGTTTTAGGAATTATATTGAAGTATTATGTCTATATTGTAAAACGCAAAATATTTGAGACAAATGTGTAATAAGATGAAACTTGTATTTTAAAAGAAATGCTTAAATAGAGGGGCAAACTAGACTGTTTTCCACAAGTCAAACTTTATTCTAAGATTGGACTTCATTATAAATTTTGAATCGTTAGGGATCTAATCGTTCACAGGGCATCTAAAAAGGTGGTTGGGTGTAAAATTCCCTTTTAGAAAAGATGAACCCTACTCAATGTCAGAGGTTTATAAACTTTTAAAGCAAAGAAGGACTGTAGAAACTCCTACTTCTACTCATGATTTAGAAATGGAAGTTGAAAACCTCACAAAGGAAATACAGACACGGAGAAAAGAAAACAAATTAATAGATTATCGAGTTTCTAAACTTGAAAATTATACAAAAGAAATCAATCATTCTACTACAGGTGAATCAAGTCGGAGTAAACCAATAGCTCAGCATTTTAATTCACAAGTAGATGACAATTTTCTTTCAACTTTAGAAATGGTTATTTCCCAGAAATGGTATATTAAAGTTACCTTACTAATAGATAACTATTTTTCAAAGGAATTTACTGCTTTCATAGACAATGGCGCAGACTTAAATGTAATATAGGAAGGGTTAATTAAATGTATTTTCATAAAACTACTCACACTCTTTCTCATGCTGGAGGAGAAAAATTAAATGTAAAGTATAAGCTTCCTAAAGTTTATATTTTTATTGATAAAACTTGCATTCAAACTAGTGTTTTACTAACAAAAGATATTTCTAACCAAGTAATACTTGGAACCCCATTCATTTAAAAAATTTATCCTTTTACTTACGTGGATAATATACTGGTACTAATGGAACTTTTAAAGGTGAGAAAATCCACTTAAACTTTATTACAAAACCAGTTAATAGAATGTTACATGAGATGTATGATTATCTCACTTTAAGGAAAAATCAGATGAATTTCTTAAAATAAGAAATAAATTCTTTGACTATTGAAGAAAAATTACAAAATCCCAAACTACAAGGGAAAATTAAAATGATTGAAAATCAACTCTCTTTAGAAATCTGCAATGATCATCCCAATGCATTCTGGAACAGAAAGAAACATGTAGTTAGTCATCCTTATGAATAAGACTTTGATGAAAAAAGAATTCCGACAAAGGCACGACCTTGTCAAATGAATTCAGAATATTTAGAACTTTGTAAAAAAGAAATTGAATCTTTATTACGAAAAGGCTTGATAAGTCCCTCTCAATCTTCTTGGTCTTGTATAGCTTTTTATGTTAATAAACATAGTGAACAAGAAAGGGGAGCTCCTAGACTAGTAATAAATTACAAACCCCTTAATAAGGTTTTAAAATGGATTAGTCATCCTATTCCAAATACAGAAGATCTTTTAGAAAGACTATACGATTCAATACTTTTCTCAAAATTCGATTTAAAATCAGGTTACTGGCAGGTACAAATCGACCAAAATGATAGGTATAAA
Source organism: Plantago major (assembly GCA_026545765.1). Lineage (NCBI taxonomy): Eukaryota > Viridiplantae > Streptophyta > Magnoliopsida > Lamiales > Plantaginaceae > Plantago > Plantago major. Next base: position 73,764,393 of record CM048839.1, read on the forward strand.
ACAACCTTCAAAGTTCCAATATGACATTATGAATGGAATGTTATGCCATTTGGACTGAAAAATGTTCCTTTTGAATTCCAGAAAATTATGAATGATATTTTTACATCATATAGTGAGTTTATATTAGTTTATATTGATGATATCTTAGTATTTTCAAAATATATTGAAGCCCATTTCAAACACTTAGACATTTTAAAGAAAATAGTTATACAAAATGGTTTAGTTATAACAAAACCATAAATGTCTTTATTTCAAACAAAAATAAGATTTTTGGGACATTATATAGAAAAAAGTAATATTATCCCTATAAATAGAAGCATTGATTTTGCAGACAAATTTCCTGATGAAATAACTAATAGAACTCAGCTACAAAGATTTTTAGGAAGTTTAAATTATATTTCCCCTTACTATAAAAACATAGTCAAAAATACTGCTATCTTATATGATAGACTTAAATAGAATCCAAAGCCTTGGTCTGAAAATCATACTTAGGCTATAAGAAAATTAAAAGGAAAAGGTTAAAACATTGTCTTCCTTATGCTAAGTAATCCCGCATGGGATAAAATTGTTGAGACAGATGCTTCAGATATAGGATATAGAGGTATTCTTAAACAGATAGACCATCATAATAAACAAGAATATCTTGTTCGATTCTATTTTGGAAAATGAAATAATAGTCAGAAAAATTATGCTACTATTGCCAAAGAAATACTTGCAAATGTTAAGTGTATCTTAAAATTCCAGGATGATTTATACAATCAAAAATTTATAATTAAAACAGATTGTAATTCTGCTAAGTTCATGTTCAACAAAGATTTCAAACATGATGTTTCCAAACAAATGTTTGCAAGATGGCAAGCCCATTTAGCTCCTTTTGATTTTGAAATTATTTATAAAAAATGAGAAGAAAATAGTCTTCCAGATTTCCCAACTCGAGAATATATTTCATAAATCTACAGGAATGTACTCGCGAGGTAGAGGCTGCCCCTCTTATAGAGGAAGAGGAGGAAGGGGATCAGAACGAATTCTGGCCCAATATGGCAAACAAAAGCTTATAGCAATGGATTCGTCACAGAGTTCTGAAGCTCAAAGCTCAACAGAGTATTAAGAATTTCTTGAGTACAAAAGAAAGGAGGGAAAAATTCCATCATTTGCTAAAATAGTAGCAGAAGAATCTGAAGAAAGTCAGATTGACTATGTAGAGAATCGATATCAAGAAGTAATACTTCTACTAGAAAACATGGATATGCGATGGGCAGACAACCCCTGGACCTTGATTACAAGGTATTTGGATAGGGAATCATACGCCTTAGGATCTTGTAAAACGAGATCTTTTTATGAGAATATTTTATCAAACACAGATTCATGCACTACAAAAAATGCACTGTTTAGCGACAGATTAATCCGTCGCTAAATAGTGCCGATCCGTCACCCAGCTCTGGCGACGGATAATAATGTCGTCGCCCCACTGGAGCTGTGGCGACGGATAGATAATCCGTCGCACAATTCGCGATGGATTGGACGACGGATTATCTTGTTTGACCTTTTTTTTATTTTTTAAAAAAATCGATTATTGGTGACGGATAGAATACATGAATATTTCAATAAATGATAAATTAAAAATGTAATATACGAATAAGCCTAGATTATCCGAAGAAGTCTAAATATAATATATCCGAACGTAAATAGTACATATACATAACTAGCTACCAGACGGGGGTAGGTGCTGGCCGAACTGGGACATGAAAGACTCTATCTGTAACCGAAGGCGCTCGTTCTCCTCCCTTCATTCTCTGTCGCGCCGCTCCATCTCCTCCCATTGTTCTCTATCGCGCCACTCCATCTCTTGAGTTAGCCGTGCAACATGTTCTGCGACCTGCGACTACACCATATCCAGACACAGGCACGTGAAAACCGGACGTCTAGACTGCTGGGATGATGATGAGGAGCACCCCGGACTAGCAAAGCTCAAACCGAGGCTCCCGAGTCCATATATTCATCCTTTGCTGTCCGGTTTGTTGACCTCTAAGAACATGTTGTCAACTTGTTCAGTTGACAGCACATCACCCATCTCTTCCTCCTGCCTCCCTACCTGAGCATCAACCTCAGCCTGAAATCGTAAATAGAAGATATCATGATCAGTTACCATTTTTCAAAAATAACTTGTAATAGTGTACAAATATGAACTTTAAGCAACATAAACATACCGCAATTGACTCGGCCCCGGAGTCAGTCCATACCCCGCCCTTATGCTTGGCCTTCTTGAAGATGTCATACTTGGATTTCACCTCCCCCCATGACATCTGAACAACATATATAGTCAACAATTTATCATCTCACAAGTAATAGAGCAGAGACACAATACATACACGTAATGCTATATTGAAAAAAAACATATCTATACTTTCTGATTGGTAATAATCAGTGAAAGTAGATCGCCTCGTAAGGTGGTGAACGGCCCTTCCTGCTGTATCAGACTGAGATGCCCGGTTCTGTTTGTTGATGTAGGCATTATTCTCGACATCAGTTGGAGACCAGAAGGCATCCCAAAGGGCCCACTCCTCTGCATCAACCTGTGGAGGCATTGGGCCATTCCGATCCCGAATGGATTTCCATGTATGGACCATATCCCTGTACAGTTTAGATCCCACAGTCTTGTAAACACGCCAGATCTGGGGGATCAATCTGCTGGGAATGAAGTACTCCTTCTACATTCCCAATTTCATACAACATCCAAAGTCAATATATATAACGTCACCCTGTTACATCAATTTAATAAGATACAACAACATAACAGATATGTTGAAATTCCCAATTTCATAGAACATCCAAAGTCAATATATATAACGTCACCATGTTACATCAATTTAATAAGATACAACAACATAACAGATATGGTGACTAACATATCACCCAAACAAAGTGGCTAACATACCACTCACATATAGTGGCTAACATACCACTCACATTGTCCTAAATTTTACTAACACAATGGTGACTAACATATCACCCAAATAAAGTGGCTAACATACCACTCACATACAGTGGCTAACATACCACTCATATTTAAATGATTATAATAACAAATAAAGGAATGTCATATTTTAACTTACCCGCAGCTCATCAAAGTACTCGGCCCTCATGTGGTCCGAGATGTGAGACCAACACTCACCACCCTGCCCCGGTGGCTCTCTCCTTCTCCGAAATATGTCACCTAGTTTGTTGTGGACCTCCCGAGGTCATAAACTGTTGTCAATGTATAAGATACAAGAAAAAAATATTTATTACTTTAGTACAACAATTTATACTTGTCAACTATCATAAGTTATATTCTACATATTCAAGAAGAATGTATAATACTTACTTGGCAGGACCAAGAGGAAAAATCACAGGCAACCTGTCCCACGTAACGTTGGGATTATGTGCATCCCACTCGAGGTTGGGACAATCGTCCTCCTCCTCCAGTCTATGTCCGACCTGGTAGAGACCTCCTTTGCTATGATCACTGGTGGGGTCTCAGGAACCTAAGACTCATTGCCACGACTACAGAGCCCTCACCCCCTCGACTGTTCTTTCCAAAGCACCATCATGCGGCTGGCTGCGTGTGGGGGGGGGGGCACGATAGGTGCGTGGTCTCTGTCGCGGCATCTGCAAAATCATGTAACAAATACAATAAAATGTGTTAGTACGAGTTATAATACATAACAAATTATAAATAACATATGTAACCATTTTTCATGCAGAACATAAATACTCAAGTGTTATCAACTACTAACTAGTTATAATACACATAATATACCATTATCGCCATCCTCTAAGTCTATATATTAGTCCTCGTGCAGGTCAAACAACTCATCATCTGCTTCTATGGAATTTTCAGCTTGTTTATCGACATCCTCTTATTGGTTACCACGGGCAACCCCAAACCCCGCATCTTATTCTTCGCTTGGTAAAAGCTGGTGGGAACTAGGTTTTCTTCAGGACAAAGGGCCGACATTATGTCAACCCATTCATTGAAGCACGTTTTAGATTGCTGGCCATTAGCCTTACAACTCATTAGCCGAGCGAACAAAGACAACTCATTGAGCTTACACCCCGGATAAACTGGCTTCCTTGATGATTCTAACAAGTCAAAGAACACCTGATCCTCGGGATTCGGTGGTTCCTCCACCTCCCCCTCGGTTTCAGTGTTAGTTGTGTCCATGAACTACGCCTCGCAAAGATCATACACCATTTGTTCGACTCGAGCTCGAATAGCATCGCCTTCAAATGTACTTTGTTCCCCGACTTGTTCATTTTTTCTCTTCCTTCCACGCTGTCTGTATTGGTCATATGTATTGGACGGTGCTGCTTCCTCACCATGATGATTCCATACCTGATACGCAGGCAGGAATTCATTTTTCCTCAAGTGCTGGACTACCGCTGTAGGAGTCACATATTGCTTGTTTCTGCACTATTTCATTGTACAAGGGCACTTTACCAACACGTCCTTTACACAAGCTGGATTGAGATTGCAAATGCAATGAAACCTTCAACCCCTTTAAGAAAACTCGATTGAACACTGCCATTTAGAGTACGACAATACATCCATGAGCGATCGGTATTCAATGAATAATTACTTAATAGACCTGACACATTTGAATTCATTAGATCGAGGTCTATCAATTACGATAATAAATCAATTTCACAATAATTCAATCAATTACTACATAATATAAGTTATATTAGCTTCAATCAATTGTTACGTCATTACATAATATAAGTTACATTAGCATCAATTTTACCATAATGTTTGGTTTCATATATCAACTAATGATTACTAGTTATACAAGCCTAAAGACAAAATGGATAAAACTCATCAATCTCTTGCAGCCCCCTTCTCACCACTTGTGACGCTCCCTACCACAGAACTTGCATTCCAACAGATCTACATCCTCCTCCCAATACACCATGCACATGTTCCGACAACCAAAAACGTACTCAATAGGCGGCCCCAAACCCCGCCTCTCCCTCCATTGGAGGTATGCCATGGACGGTGCTTCCTCATAATGATGAATCCATACATGATACTCAAGCATGAATCCATTACGTCTCAAGTGCTCGAATACCGCTGTAGGAGTCATAAATTGTTGTTTCTGCAGGTTTTCAATGTATAAGGACACTTTATCAACCCCCCGTTTGCACAAGCCGGACGTCCCATGGCAAACGCGATGAAACCTTTAACCCCTTTTACAAAACTCCTACAAACTCTGCCATTTACCGCCGTACGATCGTACATCCATGAACGGTCGGAATTCATTAGATACTTTCGTAACCTGACACGTTCCAATTGATTAGATCGTATTTAATTTATTAGATCGATTCCAATTCTGCCGAGATTGTAGAGATTAATTGTTAATTATTATACGTTCCTTATAATTTCATGATTAATTATTAAGTGTTCGATATGTTACAAAATTTCCCATGTATTTTAACCATTTCAACCACTTACTACTACGAGTTATAAATTATAAATTACACGTTAATATAATCAACAAATGGTCTCAAAACACTTAACTAAATCCTCGTTATCTAGTACATATACGAATTTATCAAATCAAAACTACTTAACATTATACTAATTAACAATCTAAGTGATAGCAATCTCAAAGTTAATTTACTAAATCTTAACATTATACTAATTAACTAGTAATACTAATTTGATATATATACTTAACATTAAACTAGTAGAAATTAACAAAATTCCCAAATTTGTCAAAAAATTAGTGTTTCAAAACACTAATCGTAATACATATACAAAAACATCAAACATGAAAATCAAGCTTAATCAATTAAACATCAAACATGATTTTTCATGCTTAATCAATCATCAAACAATAAATCAATTTCACAACAAAATCAATCAATTGACAACCCAAGCTTAACCCACTACTTCATATAACATATACTAGCTACCATAATTGTTTACAAACATACAATTGATCCAAATTATCAAAAAATACAAATTTAGAATAGTTAGGGTTTAGCCTAATACCTCAAATTGCGGTAAAAATAACCGAAGAAGGATGAAATTGATCGACCACCCAAGCTCCTTGTCCCACGAGCTTTGAATTGATACCAAGATTGGTCGGAACGACGGATTATTGGACGGAATAGCTGAAGAGTGGAAGAAATGTAAGAAGGGAAGCAGAATCGGAAATGGAGATTTACAATCTGCTTCCCGTAATTTATTCTTCTGTAGCGACGGATCGCTATCTGTTGCTAGCTATTCGTCACTAGCGACAGCGATCCGTCGCCTGGGCCGACGGATAAACTATCCGTCGGACCAAATTATTATTATTTTTTTAAATGTAGCGACGGATAAAATTATCCGTCATACTGTTTAGAAACGGATAAAATTATCCGTCTCTAAATTTTCGACGGATAAAATTATCCGTCGCTCCGTAGCGACGGATAAAATTTATCAGTCGCTTAGGGTTATCCGTCGCTACCCTAAGCGATCCGTCGCTATTGGGGCACGGATAAAATTCGTCGCCCCTTTCCATCGTTTTTTCAGTAATTTCTTGTAGTGATGTGAGATAACACATTTATCGGGAACATAAAAAGAAGTTTATAACTTCAGTAAAATTTATATTAAAAAGATTATATTTTCTGAAGAATGGGGAATAGCACCACTAAGGGAAAGCACTACAGGAAAGTCGACGTTTAACGACGGCAGAAGACGACATATACTATCCGTCGTTGGCTAGCAACGAATCGCTAGCCGTAACGACGGATAGAGCTTCATGCTATATCCGTCTGTAATTCGTCATTAATCCGTCGCGAATTCGTGACAGATTATCTATCCATCGCTAATTCGCGATGGATTAAATTATTCGTCGCTAATTTAGGGACGGATTAGGAATCCGTCCCTAACATAGTTGACCAAAAAAAAAAAAAGGAAAATGAAAAATTAAATCTGTCGGTGGAATCAACGACGGATAGCCTATCCGTCGTCAAAGTCGGCATTAACAGAAGCAGAGGGCTCGATCTCCTCCATTTTCGCTACTGCTTTTCTTTCTTCCTCCTTTCTTCTTCATTTCGCCACTTGCCATTTCCGACCAAAACTCGATGATTCCGGCCAAGCTTGGTGTCATTTCGAAGCTCATGGGACAAGTAGCTCATTACTTCCATCAATTTCAACTTTCATCCGCTATTTTCTTCGGATTCGAAGGTATTTTGGCTAAAACCCTTACTTTTTAAAATTAGGGAATTTTGTTAATTTCGACTAGTTTGAGCAATTGTATGTTTAGAGGAAGTATGTAGTAGCTAGTTTAGCTTATATTACGTATTGTGTTAGCTTTGAGATGTACAATTGATATATTTATTGTGAAATTTGATTGTTAGTATAATGTTAGTGTTATTGTAAGTATGTAGGGTATTTACTTAGATATTTTCGTATACGTACGTACTAGGATTATGTAGGTTTAATTACGTGTTTGGAGACAAATTTGGTGACTTTGGTGATTTAAATATATTTTTTTCGTATTAACATAAAAATTATTACTAATATTTTCATCTACAATTTGTAAAGTTAATAGATAAATGGAAATTTAAAATTTATAAAAATGAATTGTAGTCGTAAAATGCATGTAATTCTTTACAAATTCTTAACGTATCATAATTATTGTAATTGTAATGAAACTAAATACGTAATGCTATACATGTTATAAATCTAATAAATTGAGACGCAGGTTAATTATTCAATTATGAATCCCAATTGTTCATGGATGTACCATCGAATTGTTAATGGCAGAGTTCAGCCTAGTTTTGTGGAAGGGGTTGAAGCCTTCGTTGCTTGTGCACTTACACAGATTACTTGTTTGAGTGGGGGGATGATGAAGTGCCCTTGCACCCAAAACAAATGTAGGAATAAGCAATTTTTGCCTCCTGCAACGGTAGTCGAGCACTTGAAACGTAAGGGGTTCGTAGCTGAGTACGAGGTATGGTGTCATCATGGTGAGACACCGATACCGTTCATGGGTTATGAGAATTTGCTGAAGCATAAAAGAAAGCAGCAAAATGTGAGGGGAAGTACTCAAAATACATCTACATCTGATGCTAATTATGAGGATGTGGAGGAGCCTTCGAATCCTGAGGATCAGGTGTTCTTTGACTTGTTGGAATCAACAAAGAAGTCGGTTTGGCCGGGCTGTAAGAAGCACACCGAGTTGTCTTTGTTGGCTCAGCTAATGAGTTGTAAGGCCGAGGTGGGCAATCTGAAGCAAGCTTCAATGAATGGGTACAACTAATGTCGGAGGTTTGTCCTGAAGAAAACCTAGTCCCCACCAACTTTTACCAGGCGAAGAAAAAGATGCAGGGATGGGGTTGCCTATGGAAACCATACATTGTTGTGAGGGTATGTGCATGATCTCGGGGCAAGGATGCAGATCTCTTTGGTATGCAAGTTCTGGGAAGAACCGCAACAAACGCGTTACAAGGAGGGGGGCAAAGAAACACCAAAAAAATCTTCCACATAAGAAAATGTGGTACTTCCTCTAGCACCTCGTTTGAAGAGGTTATACGCTTCACGTGCTTATGTTGATAAAATGCGTGTACAGAGAGAGTAAGGAGGCGGATGCAGGGTAGAATGGAGCACCCATCGGACTCACCGGCATGGAAAGAGTTCGAAAAGACATATCCGGAGTTTGCAGCTGAGTCTAGAAATTTACATTTGGTGCTTTGTACGGATGGTTTTAACCCGTTTGAAAGTGACCGGAAGTACTCTTGTTGGCGATCTTCGACACTACAACCTCCTCCCCGTGAGTGCATGAAGGAACCGTTCATGTTCTTGACATTAATTCGGGCGGCTGATCCAGATGATTGGATGTGTTCTTGCAGCCCCCTAATCAAGGAGCTGATCGAGTTGTGGGGAAATGGTATCCCATCATATGATGTGTCAACGAAGAAGAACTTTACCTTGAGAGCAGCACTACTGTGGACCGTGAGTGATTTTTCCGCGTACTCCATGCTATCTGGAAGGAAAAACACGGGCTTTCATGCTTGTTCACAATGTTTGGAGGACACTAATGCATTTAGACTGAAGCAGAGCGGGAAGGAATCTTGGTTTGACTGTCATCGCAGGTTTCTACCAAGGAACCATCCGTTCAGAAAGAACAAGACTCAATTCTTGAAAAACAAAGTAGAGCAAAAAGGGCCCCCGAGATAACTTACTGGAGCACAGATACTTGCGGACATAGATAGGCTGGGTCTTATGAAAGTGACTGAACTTGGGTGGGAGAAGCATAACAAGAAAATTCAAGACAAATGTGGGTGGAAGAAGAGAAGCATCTTCTGGGACTTGCCTTATTGGAGCAGTCTTCTTATACGTCACATGTTGGATTTCATCCACATTGAGAAGAACGTGTTCGAGAACTGCTTCAACACGATTTGCAACGTTCCCGGGAAAACGAAGGATAACGTTAAATCTATAACTGAGTTGGATATATGGTGTAAAAGGCCTGAGTTGACAAAGCGGAATGATAAGGGGCAGTGGCCCAAGCCATGCTTCACAATTGACATTGAAGCTAGGAACAAACTATTTGATTGGGTGAGGGGATTGAAGTTACCCGACAATTACGCATCGAACTTGGGGCAGTGTGTGGATTTGAAGAAGACAAAGATGTATTGGATGAAGAGCCACGATTGCCATGTGTTCATGGAGAGGCTTCTTCCAGTTGCATTTCGAGAACTACTGCCTAAACCTGTATGGATCTCTCTCACTGAGCTGAGCTTACTTTTCAAGAATTTGTGCACAAGGGTGGTTGACGATCAAGTGTTAGAAAATCTTGAAAGCAACATACCATTGATTCTATGCAAGCTCGAGCGTATCTTTCCACCTAGCTTCTTTGATTCTATGGAAAACTTGCCGGTTCATCTCCCACATGAAGCGAGGCTTGCTGGACCGGTTCAGTATCGATGGATGTATCCATTCGAGAGGAGTGTAATAAAGGCAATCATTTACATAAAATGTCTGAATTTTCCCAATTTACATTATCTTACCTAAATATATATGCATTACAGGTACTTGGGGAAATGGAAGAAATACGTCAGCAACAAAGGTAAGGCTGAGGGATCGATGGCCAATGCATACGTGCGAGAGGAAGCTGCAACCTTCTGCACCTATTACTTTGGAGACCACGTGCCGACGAAGGCATCTAGGCCGTCTAGAAATGCAGACACATTCGAAGTTCAAGAGGAATAATGACGTTGCACTATTATGTCAGAATGGCTTATAGATAAGGATCTTAAGGCAGCCCACTATTATGTCCTCGCGAACTGTGCTGATGTTGACAAATTTATGAAGACTTTTGCTAGGTGAATTGAACACATAAATTTGAACTTCTAACTACTATCTAATCATGTCATCGTGTCCACAACATTTTCAAGGAGCGTTGTCTGGAAAAGGATCCGATTATGGCATATGACACACTTGAAGAACTACTTGAAGAAAAGTTGCCAATGGAATTTCCACATTGGTTCAGGGAGTATGTCCGAGATCCTGTCAACGAAGTCACATGTCCTTACTTAGAGTCTCTACCAGAGGGGCCATTTAGAAAGGTCTCCACATTCTCATCATACATAGTAAATGGCCTTAGGTTTCACACAATGGACTCTAACACGGCCATGTCTACAAGCAATTATGGGGTGTGTGTCAAGGGGGTAGATCAAGATGCAACTGGTGATTTCTTTGATTTCTACGGGAAGCTGAAACGAATTGTGCGGCTTGAATATCCTCGTGAGCCTTTGAAAAGAACCTTTCTATTTGATGTCGACTGGTATGATCCTACTCCAATTGGTATGAGGGTGCACAAGCAGTATGAAATGGTTGAGATTAATCATAGGAAGAGGTACCGCAGTAAGTACGAACCTTTTATCTTGGCGGCTTAAGCACGCCAAGTGGTGTTCATTGAATATCCAAGCCTTAAACGCGATAAGGCGGACTGGTTGGCTGCGATACATATACAGGCCCGCTCCAGAGTAGAGTACGTTCATAGGGACAACTCAATTACCAACTCGTACCAAGAAGAGGTTGTCGATGAAACAGCGAGAAATCCTTTAAATGCTCGTGATGAGTACATAGAGCTGCACGAAGACCAATATGTAGACTTAACCATTGGCGTTAGGACGAGGGTATGTGTGTATGGAAGATTATATGTATATTTTGTTATATCTTGTTTATCCTAACTTTTGTGCTTTATTACGTGTCAAATGTATATGTTTTACATTCCAATTCATGTCATATTTTACTAATACAATTTCTCTATATTTGTTATATGCTTTGCGATGCCGCACCAAAGGAAGTCACATCTTGTCTACCAGTCTAGTGGGACCTGTGGTGGTCTGTACACCACCAAGTGGATCGAGTAGTCCTTCGGTCGATTATGAGGTTGGTGGGAGCAGCCATTCTCATGTTAGCCAGACTCCACCGGACTCAAGCATGGGCACGTCTCCTGGGTTTGGTGAGTTCCCGGATGATGGGTTTCCTTATCGTGTTTTGACAGACGGTGCTACTTGCAGGGGGAAGCCGGTGTTGTTCCCCAACGGCCCGAGGAAGTAAGTATTATGCATTTGTAGAACATAACTTAAGATAAGTATATGTCACATGAATTTACTAATGAATATTCGTTTCTTATCTGTCTCATTGATAAGTGCAGGTTTTGGCCTCCCAATGCTTCAGGAGCCGAGATTTTCAAGACCATGAGGGAGTTGTCGGGCCAGGGAGGCGAAAAGTGGTCCAAGCTCTCGGACCGGACGAAGCACTTTTACTTTGATGAGCTGCGGGTAAGCATAAATGTTACAATGCTTTATTTGTTGTTTTCATCATTGTGTTAAATGTTACAATGCTTTATTTGTTGTTTTCTCCATTAATGAATTTCTTTTGAAATTTGTGTGGTATGTAAGCCAATTAACTTGGGTGATATGTTAGTCACCATTGGGTTAGTAAATTCTAGAACAATTTGAGTGGTATGTTAGCCACTAAACTCGTGTGATATGTTAGTCTCCATTAATGAACTTGTTGTGTAATTTATGTGGTATGTTAGCCACTTAACATGGGTGATATGTTTGTGTTAGTAAATTCTAGGACAATTTGAGTGGTATGTTAGCCACTGAACTCGTGTGATGTGTTAGTCTCCATTAATGAATTTGTTGTGTAATTTTTGTGGTATGTTAGCCACTTAACTTGGATGATATGTTAGTCACCATTGTGTTAGTAAATTCTAGGACAATTTGAGGGTATGTTAGCCACTGAACTCGTGCGATATGTTAGTCTCCATTAATGAACTGGTTCTGTAATTTGTGTGGTATGTTAGCCACTTAACTTGGGTTTATCTTCAAATTGTTATCTTCATTAACCTTGTGTCATTTCTACTCTATATGGAATTGTTGTATAAAAAGTTCTACATTCCGAATGCCCTGGTTCTCCAGTTATGGTCTGTTTTCGAGTGTCTTGGCTCAGATCTCTATAGGCATATGGTGAACGATATGAAAACAGGTGGCGGAAAGCCAAGTTATATGGGGGATGATGAGTGGGCTATGTGGGAGGCGTACGGGAAGCTTCCACTTATCGAGGATCAGTCGGCAAAGAACAGACAAAACCAGTTGACTTAGCCACGAGATGGTACGGGCTCTTCCAGGCATCACTATGGGTCGCGAGCTGTTGTCAAAGATCGCCAGATGTCGGTAAGTATATATGTGTTTTATGACGTCGAAGATGATTTGTACACATGTTTATTGCTTTCATTTCTACCAACTTACTACTTGTTTTCATTTCTACCAACTTACTAATTGTTTGCATGTATAATGTTCTTTAGATCCAGGCTGGGGAACCCAAGATCGCTTCTAACTGAAGAAGCTAAAGAACGGCATTTGGGTGGGCGAGAATTTGGCGCATTGCATGCGTTTCTTTGTTCAGGTTCACAGTTGTATATGTGTATTATAACAGATTGATTAAACCTTAAACTGTACCTCATTTCGTATGCACTTTACTATTGCAGAGTGAGGTGGAGCGGAGGATCGCGGAGAGGATGGTCGACGGCGAGGAGCTGTCCTTGCAAGACCAAGACCGGTTCTTCTTAGAGGTCAACCCACCGGACAGCAAGGGTCGGGTTTATGGAGTTGGAAGTTTGGGCCCTGCACTAACGGGTAGCTACTCCGTGTCCCAGGCATCCACACGAGCTGGTGTTTACACACAGCACTAGGTCGATCAGATGATGACTCCTCTCCAGTGTGAGATAGCTGAAGTTAAGGCAGCTAACCAGGTAGTGCTTGATGAGCAGGCTCATGTGAATCAGCGGGTGGAAGAGCCGAATGTGGATGAGCCAACAACATCCCCGAGTGCGAAAGTTAGTTGCTTATGTTGTTTTACTATGGTACATACTTTCACACTATCTAATCTTCTATTCGGATATTTATACTTCGGTTTGGATAATTTCTATTCGATGAATCTTTGTTGTTAATTAATGCAATTTAACTGTTTCAGACATATTATCTACGATTATATTGGGTGAAAAACAGGTGAAAATTGAAACAGGAATTAAAATATTAAAATGTTTTTTTTTAAAAAAATAGCAGATTTAGCGATGGAAAGTTATCCGTCGCTAAATCTGCAAATTAGGGCGCACTGGCCCTAATTCTTTTAGAGACGGATAATCTATCCATCTCTAATAGTCTCCGAGTTTTAGAGACGGATAGATGATCCGTCTTTAAAAGTCGGAGACTATTAGAGACAGATAGTAATCCGTCTCTATTGGCGACGGAAAGGTCAATGTCCTTTCCGTCGTCTTATCCGTCCCGAATTAGGGACGGATAACCTATCCGTCCCTAATTCGTTAGAGATGCCCATTTTAGCACCGGGCATCTTATACGTACGACGGACTTAGCGACGAATCCAGGGGGTTCTAACGATGGATAGATCCGTCGTTATCCCCCTGTTTTTTTTGTAGTGAAGGGAATTATATTATCCCAACAATATTAGAAATGACATTAAATACAACTATTGAGATTATGTTGAAGCATTTAATAAAGTACTACTTTATGAAAACGATAGGAGGAAACACTCTTGGTTTATAAAAATCAACAGTGACGCGTATGGGCAGGAGATACCAAATTGGTTTTTAAATTGGTGGAAACATTTTGGAACCACCTGGTTAATACTGCCTGAAAATTTCGCAACTTTATTTACTAATTGGGCGAATATTTCTCCCAAAAAGGTAGAAATTCCTAAAGACAATTACTCTTTATATTTCTTTATGGAATTTTCTGTACCCTGGATTTGGAAATGGGTGCCTATGATCGGTCATACTGAAGATGAGATACCATGTATAAGAGAGCTTCTTATATGAAGTTCTGGGAAAAAATGAACAATCAATTATATTGCATTGATACGATCAGTCGTATAGAAAAAAAGTTAAGATTATATCAGGAGAATATAAGTCTAGCTACGCAAAAAGAAAATTCTCCTATTGACCAAATAAGACGAAAACTCAGCATGCAGCCCAAAGAAAGCAGCAGAGAAATGCTAATAGAAGCATATGTAGAAGAAATGAAAAATGATCTCCTACAAAGATTGGATGGGGAAACTCAGTCCGTAAAATCAGGTACATCTATGGCTTCTGCAAGCCAAGCCAAACACAAGAAGATAACCATGATGCTCAGAATCTGGCTCAGGATACAGAAGAAGTTTCAATAGAAGTTGTGTTTGAGACACTCAAAAGTACTCTCAAAACTAATAGTAAAGAAAAAGAAAAATCTTCCTCAGCAATAATACTGGCAGACAAAGTCACATGATAATGGGACCAAGCAAAAGTAAAAGAACGATGGAAATCATTCCACGACAAAAGCAGAAGGGCTGAAAGCAACAGGCACGATAAAAAGGAAGGTTGAAAACCTACCAAATAATAAACGGTGGAAAATTAAAGAAGGAAGCTGATAGTGATACTAGGGAATCAAAATTCCCATCCTATATAAAAAGAAGGAAGGTGAAGAATGATGAGTCGATATTTTAACGACTCATTTAGTACCTTTTTCCGTATTTTGTTGAGTCTTTTAGCCTTTATTTAGTGTTTTTTGTTCCATATCACGTTTGGGTTTTTTGTGTGTTTTTGTGCATTTTTAGGTGTCTTAGCGTCATTGGCAAGGAAATGGAGGACCCAAGTGCAAAGAAGACCTCAAAACCTTCTAGAAGCACCACTTGGCCAAGTTAGTGGGCCACTACTCCAAGAGAGGTGACATGGAGGTTGGAAAAGGGAGAGAAAAGTGGAGAAAATGGGAAAAATGGAGGAATTCCCGGAGACAGGGCTCACCACGGTGAGCCCCACATCCAAACGGGCTCACCGCGGTGCAGATAAACAGAAAGGCGGGCAAAAAGACCAGACCGCGGTGAGGAGGAGTCCCCAAAAGTACCTCACCGCGGTGACATCAGTTTGACAGAATCAACCCACGTTTTTCTGGCAGTTTTTCCCATGATGTCTAGTTTCTTCTTCCTTGGTCTTATATATAGACCACTTGTATTAGTCATTAGGACATACCTTCATTACTTCTACTTTCATATTTTCAATTCCAAGCATTGTAAACTCTAAGAGATTTCAATCTCTCTTTTAATTAGAAGAAGCATTATTGATCTTTCTGACGATCGCAGAGACTAATAGACACCCAGGTATTCAATAGTACAAGTTTGGCGGTTCCTGTTAATAACTTGTATCGTGACATATTGCTATCTAATCGTTGAACGCATACTTGATCGTTGTGAACTTGCATCAATCTTTACCTCTAATTAGTATATATCCAGATGAGGGCATAGCTAGTGACAAGCTTTTTGCCGTAACTCATACGTACTTATAATCTGTATCTAGTTCGATTTTGCAATAGCAAAGTATTGCATTCGCGGGCAGTGTACCATTAGCTATATCGCGTCAGCACTTTTGAAAGATCCGCTTGCTTCGTTTTAATTGTAGAAATTGCATGATCTAGGTATTACCTTGTCTTGTGATTGTAATTTGTTGTAGGGTTTTGAAGTATCAACCTTACTCACACTATTTGTTTACAACTCATACCTTGAGCCTACACCTTAGAACTAGCTTAATCAATTCCTCGAGAGAACGACACTGTGGTTTAAGCCTTTTGTACTACGACAACCGCTTTACTACTTGTGTTATTTTACAAGTATTAATTTTGAGCGCATCAAAGTTTCGCGCCGTTGTCGGGGAATTGATTACTACGTTCTTCAATAAGTAGGATCAGTGTGTAGTTGCGTATTTTTATTTTTATTTTATTTCTAAAACCAAAGAAAAAATCTGAAAATGTCAAAAAAATCAAAAACAAAGAGTTTTTGCTTTGTGTGTTTGTTTTGTTATGTCTTGCAAACCCTAGCCTGCATGGTATAGCTGGCCTTACTTTGGAATTAGGTCTAAGCTTGCATGGGAAGGGCAGGTCCCGCTTTTGAAGCGGATTGTTGGTTTCTCTTTCAGGTTTATCCGCGGACTAAAGGAGAACTCAACAAGAAGTTAAGATGGAGGAAACAAACGCATCAGCAGCGCTCGACACGAAGGACAAAGCTGCTCCCGACAGTTTTGTTTTGGTTAGGAGGACGGTCTCTGAGGAAAAGGTCCATATTACTTCGAATATTGTGGGAAGTGTGGAACAAGGCCCCTCAACCTGGAATGTGCGCAGGTATAAAGGACTTTCCCATCACATTCTCCTGTGACTCAGACGATGAATCCGAAGAAGACGAGAAAGAGGATCCGGAGGAGGATCCCGAGGAGTTGCCTCTAGCTCCTGAATATGAACCGGAGGAGCCCGAAGAAGGTGAAATTATGGACACAGACGAGGTTCTAAGCTTCACCGACCATAAATACGACGAACCAGTCAATAAACAAGGGGAGATCTGGCCAATCCTGGTTATTCAGAGCTAACCCATGCCGATGATGATACCAACCGCATGATTGGAATGCTTGACTCGAATTTGAGGTGAGCGTGATGACTCCGGCTGTCTTTGGAAGTTAGAGCTTACGAGGATGTTACCCCTCGAGGGGCACATGGTCTTAGCAGACGGAGCCCTCAAACGACCGGAGGGGATGATTCGGGGAGTTGATGTATGTGTTATTGGCTTCCATGTTCGCACTGATTTCATGATCATGGAGTGTGGTAGTCAGGACAAAGATGAATAAGAACTCATCCTGTTGGGAAGGACATTCCAGTATACATCAGGAGTGACCCTCGACGTCCGGGACCGCAAATGCATTATGGAGGTGCTCGGAGTCCCCTACGAGGTACCAGCGTACACGAGATCAAAGGTCGGAGGTCCCTCCGCAAAGTAAGCCGGCCTTTTGGGCGAGAGTAAGACTCCATAGGTTGGACCTGTGGAGCAAGAGGCATAGTCGACGCTAACGACTCTAACTAAAGCGACATTTTTCTTTTGCTTTTCGCACTTAGTAACTAGGATGCATATAGGCAAAATTTTCATTCCTTGCATGAATTTTGTATTCTTTATTCCTGAATTAATTCATTGATGCATTCTTTCATTTTTTTCATGCTTATCTTTTCGTAATTATATTTAAAAAAAAATTTGGAGAAGCAGATCTCACAGCGGTGAGCCGGGAAAAAGGCACTCACGCTGATCTGCAGGCGACAAGTTTGCCTCTCTGCTGGATGGCGGTGAGGGGCATCCTAGCCCCTGCCTCACCGCGGTGAGGCCTGACGATTTTAGAGAAGGAGGGCTTCTCCCTCGTTCACTTTTTTCACTCTCCTTGCCCGTTTTTCCCCCAATTTTTGAGATTTTTACCGATTCTCCACCATTTAACTTGGGTAATAGACCGTTACGAAGGTAGTGAGTTCCTCTACTACTTGGAGACTTCAATTCGTGTTTATATCCATTAATTCATCTAGAATCGAGGTAATTCTTTCAACTATCATTACTTTGCAAACTTGGATTTCTATGCTTGATTGAATGATATTGAGTATATGGCTATGCTTTTGAGGTATGAAATTGTCTAGATAAGTCATAATCCAAGTTAGCTTAGTTAGATTTTCTGGAGATTTATGATGTTTTTGGTGGAGGGGTATTGTTTTGCTAGCTTGTTCATCTTAGAATCTGTATTCGTGCTGCATATTTGATGATATGATTGAGCCTGCTACTGTTTCAATTGGGAAAATCCCTTGTAACAAATGTTTGCACGATGGTAAGCACGATTATGTTGTAGGATAAGGCATTGTTGTTATTACTTGCAAGAATTGGTTTGGGGAAGACATTGTTTTGGCCACATTTGAAAGCACTATGGTTTGCTTGTAACTATGAGTTAGAATTAGGCATTCGTGTAGCTACATTTTGGTATGGGTGTAGCGCTGACATTTTCTATCCAAGTACTATGGCACCCAGGCGAAAGAGTGTGTCCAATAAGAAGCAGAAGGTAGGAGAAGGAAGCTCGGCCCTGACTCCAGATTAGGGCAGATGCTTACGAAATGAAGCTGAGTAGGGAAGCAGATGACTTTAGGATCAAACACTTCAGCACCCCGAGAGGCTTCATAGCGGAGCGAGGGATAAGTGTCTTGGGGTCTCTTCATCCAATGATAGACTATCAACGCGATCATACGGAGACTAGGATGGCAGGGGTTGGTAGGGTTGAGGAGAATGTACGATCCGATCTTGGTCAGAGAGTTCTACGTCAACCTCGCCGATCAAGATATCAATGGATTTGTGCCCATCCGCGGGAAGAAGGTAGAGTACACTCGTAACTCCATGAACGACTTTCTTAGAGTACAGACGGTGACACATGCTCACGCGGATGGGATTTTCAACTCGACCCCTGGACTCAAGGTGGAGGGAGAAGACATAGCTACCATCTGCAATCCTGGTCACAGGTTAGCCGATGGAAGGAGTAAGCTTAAACTCAGGAATCTCAACCCACTTGCGAGGGTTTGGGTGCATTGGGTACAGTACAACATAGTACTAAACTCCACCTTCTATAGGATATATGCGCAGACAGCCTGATTGGTATCAGCATTGATGAGAGGGCAGCATATCGATGTAGGAGAGATCATTTTGGTGGAGATGTTCGCCTATAAACCTAACCCCAAGGCATTGGGATTTCCATGTTTGATCACCGAAATGTGTGAGGAAGTCGGTGTGCCAGACATCGTAAAAAATGGCCGCTTGAAGAGTTTCCTAGACTTGAAAGAGCTACAAAGAATAGAGGCAAATGCAAGGAATGGGAAATATCTTGTCAAGATCATCGGCGAAAGCGATGAGGAATATGATCGAGGGATATCGGATCTGAAGAGGTATAGACCAGCGACGAATTTGAAAGATCCACTACCTTCTAGGAATGGGAAGATCTCGCCAGACTTTCGTGGTGAGCACGAGACTCCAAGATTGGATGGAACCCCAGTTTGGGCACATCGAGAGGAGGCAAAGCATGCTAGCCTCCGATTTTTCACAGTTAGGGGGTGCTACCGAGGACTTGCCACAGATCTTAGGAGCATACATGGAGTATCGCAGCGGTTTGGTACGAACTTGGATCAGTGGGACTCATGCTATTCGAGTCTCACACAACATGTCTGCAATGGACACGAAGGCAATGGCGCCTAGCACATATGGAGCGAATATGCAAAGCTTCGGATGGATGTTGCCAAAGAACAAAGAGGTGGCTCATCTTCGGACCCCAAGGTCCGCGTTCCTCATAGTGATCATGCTAACCGAGGCATACTATGACGGAACTCTGAACTTTCTCCTTTTTATTTATTCCTTATACTTGGTTCTAGCTATCGAATAGGTTTGGGGAGGGAAGTTGTACTCATATGCTTACATGCCTCAGATTATTTGCTGCCTTGTACATATGTGTTTTTCCTTTTATTTTTCGTTTTTGCGATTATGTATGTTAGCCAGTTTTATCTGATTGCCTTTGAGTCGAGTCTTTTGGTCTAATTTTTGGCCTATTTCAAAATTTTTTCGAGTATTGAGTTCTTTTGACAAGTCAGTTATCTATTACCTTAGTTAAGACTTTTCTTGATGTGATCTTAGATGGCCTTTTGCTCAAAATATCATCCGACAAGGTTACTATTATTTACCATTGACAAGGACTCCATGAGCTTCGCCATAGAATCACGATTATCGATGCAAACATCCCCCATCGTCCGACACACCGAATGATTCCGTAAGTAATAGCATGTCCGTTTGATCAATGGGGCATTGATATTGTCGGACCTTTCCCGAGAGGCACTCAACAGAAGAAATTCTTAATTGTAGCTGTGGAATATTTCACCAAATGGGTAGAAGCAGAGGCCGTTGCCACTATCACGAAAAGCCATGTGCGGACCTTCATTTGGAAGAACATCATCTGTCGCTTTGGCTTACCAAGAATTCATGTCTCGGATAATGGTGCTCAATTTTCGGGCAACAGACTTAAGGAATGGTTAACTTCCTTTAAAATTGAGCAACGTTTCGCCTCTATCGGATATCCACAGGCTAACGGACAGGCTGAGTCCACTAACAAAACAATTGTCAAGATCCTAGAGAAGCGACTGAGGACTTCTCAGGATAGTTGGTCGGGTGACCTAGATGGTGTACTTTGGGCTCATCGCACCACGGCACGGACTGCAGCTAGAGAGACTCCTTTTGCTCTGGTTTATGTCATGGAAGTAGTCATACCAGCAGAGATTGTAGTCCAAACAATGAGGATCCAAGAGTTTCATGATTCCGCCTACCAGGAAGCTCGGATCTATGACCTAGACATGCTAGATCAGAAGAGGACCGAGGCATTGGTTAATATCCATAGGTATCAAGCAACTGCAGCCCGGGCCTATAAAAAGAATGTTCAAGCTAAAGATTTACAGGTCGGAAATCTGGTGCTCCAGGTGATATTTTGAGCAATGTTGGTAAACTCAAACCCAAATGGAAGGACCATACAAGATCATTGGAGCTAGAGTGAACGGATGTTATGAACTGGAGGACGAGCACTGACGCCCACTCAAGCGTACTTGGAATTCTAAGAACCTTCAAAAGATCTATGCTTAGGGTCTGTTGCACGGAACTTCGTCAGTTATATTTTTGTTACTCTTTTTTCGTTCGCCACGCAGCCCACAAGTAGTAATTGAATTTACGGCAAATTAATACAACTTCCATCTTTTGATTCAGACCGAAATTTGATTATTTACATGTCAAAGAGACTCTAACAACAGTTCTATTTGTACAATAAACAAAAGTGCACATAATTCCCTTTATACATGTACGATCCGATATATCTATTCGGATCCACACAACATCTACAATACAACGGAAAAATCTGTCACATTCTCCTAGGTACGCCATACTTCACTAGGGGATCTCTCAACTAAAGGAACCCTCAGCACTCCAATAGCATCTATCCTTCCATAAACAACGAGTAGTTGGATGTACGTGTAACACGGAAGAATCAAGGATCAGTCTCCAGACATTAAGATTCTTCAAAACATCCATTCGTTCGAATCCAAACACGGATATGACACATTGATCGTACTATGACCCACCCGCCAGCAGCTCCTCGGACAGGACAAGCTCCTACCGGGTGAATCGCGTGTACGACCGATGAGATCGTCCTTTGGTTTACTACTCAGATCGGAACATCTTCCAAAATCTATGTTTCCAAACAACAGATCTTGAGCAACCCATCCTTCTAGACCCACGCAACTCTCAAACTCAAGACAACATATACCGATTTGAGAGTGGACGGGAGTTTCGAGGGGGAGACTGGTCAAGAAAGCCATTTTCCTATTGAGACCACTAGGCTCAACCTGTCTATTTAAAAAAAAAAAAAAACAAGGGCCAGATGAATCCGAGCCTAAGAAAGAATAAAGAAATTTTCAAATGAAAGAAGATTAGAATCAGAATTGTACGATCAATGCAGTTGAGAACTCGGGTATTTATAGATAGGACGAACCAATCAGCGTCCGCCACATAAAAAGATTGACGTCGACGATGGACTTGGGCCATTAAATGCAGGCCAACGATGTTGGATCATTTGGCTTACCCATACGGTCATATTGAGCCCATGTTTTAAACTTTTAAACATTATCTATAAAATGTCCGAGCATAAACTCATTGAGCAATCCGTGCAACCGATTTTATGGAAATTTCCCAGTGTTTATTTACCGAGTAGTCCGAGAAATAGAAAATTCATACTTTTTTACCTAACTTGCAAGTCGAGGGAAGTGATCTAAGTTTGCAAGAGTTGTGTACTCATGCAATCTATGAAAACTATGCATATTTCGATGGATCATTGTACATACAGAAGGATAGTGTACTTAGAAAAATATTACAGGCCGAAGGAATAAATTAGTGTACTTGGCAACAGATCTGTGCCATCAAAAGATCAATATCCGATTGTTACAAATTTTCCACGGAGCATACCCTGGGCTTCTCATTGAGGGGGAGGCTGGCTCGGACCGACTTCATCGGTCCGAGACGGATTGATGGTGGATGGATTGGCAGTTTACGTCCCGACATTAGTGGCATCCGCAACAGTGGTGTTTGAGGCATTCGCACGGGACTCCTCAACAGTATCGAAGGATGCCTTTATGCTCTCGAACATGTTGTAGTCCGCGTCAAAGCCAAGGATCCAGGACGGCATATGGTACCAGTTCTTCATGAAATTCAAGTAATTCTTGAAAGGCATGAACAGACTTTCTCCAGAGCCTTCGGAACAAAGTCAGGAAGAAAAGGTCCGCCATTGTTGATCTCAATGTCACCTTCATCGGTGACTAGCTCCGCGAACTCACATGTGGCCAACCGCTCATCCGGAAAGACCTCCACTAGAATTTCCACTTCTTTATCATCTGCGGACGGATTTAATCCTTCCTTTTTCTAGTCATAGTTGGGAGGCACCAACTCCTTTGCTTGCAACTGGCCAATGGCGGACGAGAACCCCTCCAAACGGAGCGCATCAGCTTTGTCCGCTATGAAGAACTTGAATGAGTCGGGCCGCATAAAGTCCTTCACAGTCTGGATCCGAGCAAATTGGAGATCATCAAGGAGGGCATCCTTGGACTCTAGGAACATCTTCAGGGCCCCATCAATGAAGTGTTCCTGCCACTCCAGGTCCGCCTTAGCCTGGCCCCATCTTCAGCTTCTTGATAACCACATCCTTTTTCTTGGACTTGGCCTCGACCTGTTTGACCTTATCCACCTCCTTCGCCGCCGCAACCACTGCCTTATGCAAATCCTCTTCAATGGTAGCCCGTTTACTCGCCTTCCACTGCATTGCTCTGATCATGCATCCGAGCTACAAGAGATCCGAACAATCAAAAGTTATATTTTCAAACATTAATAGAAACTACAAATCCATGGAAGTCACTTACCCTTTGGCGCAAATCGTGGATCTCTCCGACCCTCTCAACCTCGGGGAGTCCGCGACTCCGTTCAGACTCCGCATCAAGGGCCGCTTGATTGGATAACGACAGAATGGCGGAGAATAGCTGCCTCTTCACCGCAGGAGGGACATCTGAGGTTGCATTTCTTTTCTTGCCAGAAACAATGGCATCCCGCATCAGAACGTCCTGAGGAAGTACGGATGCAGTAGAACCACCAGGCCCAGATGTCCTCAGAGCAGTAGAAGTTGGAGGCTTCGGAGCAGTAGCACTCCGGGTAACGGGAGATCTGCCTTCTTCCGCCTATCCTCTTCCGTAGCAAACAGTGTTGCATTCTTAGGGTCCGGCATAGGGAGACCTGCGGAAGTGTTGATAATTCTGGCCCTTTGGCCAGTGGCAAGCTCAAGAGCTTGTTGTTCCCTTTGCTGCTTCTTCTTCTTCTCACGGAGAGTCGACATGATGTAGTCGAACCAGTAAGATGCGGAACAAACAAACAATGTCAGATACGGATGCATAAAAGTACGAATAGCGGGCAACTGTGAAACAATCATGCATGACATTCAAAAGAAGAGAAAACACAAGTTATTATATAGAATCTTTACTGAAGTCGGTCTTCCCTCCGACCTCCACAACATCAGTCAGTCCGCACAAATAAGGCAACAGTTGATAAATCAATCCGTGAAACGGATACGTAGGTAGCTTGTTTTTCTTGTGGATTTTCGCCACCCACGGAACCACATTCTTGGGGAGAGGGCGCCCGATCAGGATACTTTCCTTGAACACTTCTTGAGCAACCCCATTGCTCCGTCTCCTCGGACTCTCCAGGCTTCAAAGCCATCCGCACGAAGATGTATTTCTCCCACCATTTTGATCCGAGGGAGGAAATGGGATCCGAAATGAAATTATATAACTTCCTATTTACAAAAGAATAAAAGAGGGGATTTCCCGGTCTGAAATTATATAACTTCCATTTTGAACAATTGTGAAAGTTCTCAAAATTCTGATCTACCCATTCTTCGCACAAAAGACCGGAAAACAAGTAAGGTTTCCCAAAGATTTGGGGATAACCTGGCTCGGACCGATACCGATGTGATTAAGGATGTCCTTAAATTCGGACACGATAGGAACCTTCCATCCACATGACAAGGCCGCTTCATGCACACATATATATACAGCGGGCGGATTGTAGAAAGCGTGCCCGGGCCCTAGAACCATGATTTCAACGGACTCTGGAATTTCCCACTTCCGCCTCCACTCCGGAATATGTTCGGGCTTAACCTTTGACAGACAGGTGGGAAGCAAGCTATCCGCATTAAGCTCACCATAAGGATCTGCGATTCTGACGGCGGATCTGGGGCGAGAAATTTAGTCCATGTGCTGAGCTCAAACTCGCATGACTAATGGCGGATTAGGTTGTGCGGGCACTTTAGGGTGCAGGACAATCTGGCAATTGTTCTGCCCAAATCGTACCCTGGACGGGCAGCTTGAGAGGCTTCCTCCTCGTTTTCATGCTCATCCTCTTCCTCTCCTTCTTCCTCCTCTTCTTCTCCAACTTCTTTTCTCCCGGATGTACTCAGATTGGTCGGACCTGTTTCCATCACAACACGGTCCTCCTCTCCAGCCTCAAACATCTCCACATCATCTGCCTCCTGACCAGTCTCATCTTCCTGTTCTGTCCGAGGCATATTCCTCTCCGCACTTCCTTGGGACACACCTCCATCGCCTATAGTCCGAGATTGGACTCGTGACCTGGTCCTTGCAACATCTGATCTGCTCACCACTGCTTTAGTCCGAGAATTCACGATTACTCTGGACCCGTGACCAACATCTGAGTCCCGGAAGAGATGAGTTCCTAGCGTCCGTGTTGTGAGCTTCCGGGATCACCTGCTCAATTACCACATTCTCCACAAGCACCTTATTTTGCGGAATCTCCAACTCCAGATGATCATATATGGACGGGCTCATAGTAGCGGACTCAGATCTCTGGTTCACTCCATCATCATAGTCTTGAACTTCATGTTGGTTTTGACTATCGCTCCCGGACATCCTAGGGCACAAGGAAACGGATCAAAAAGAAGAAGTTGTGGTCGTTCGAGAGTTTGTTTATGTATCTTATTACGTCCCATTGTCCAGAGAAATCCTACTTTATTGGGCATTCCTCTGGGTCATTATTTCCTAACTAATGGCACCAAACTCGGCACGCAAGGCCGTGCCACAAAGGAGTTCTACGTGCCTGTTGGCACCATTATTTACCTTACATGGCACATTCACAGGGCCAATCTACAAGTCATGTATACAAACTGGCACCATAATTCGACTACAGAACGCATGCAATACTTGTTTCACCAAAATTCAACATACGGCATGTTATTTGGGCAAAAACACCCAAATAGTTATTCTACAAGATCCTATCTATACAGCATATGAGATTGGAAATTCAACAAAGCATACATGCATCCGAGAAAGAAGAACAATCACTCAGATTTCAGAGAAAGCCAGATTTACTTACTTGATAAAGTATCTTGAAGAAGATTGACGGACGACGAAGCCTTTCTTGCTCTCTGAAACCGACTTGCACGGAGATCTGATTGCACACTGGAAACTTTGATTGCTCGAAAGCTTGTTATTTTCTCGGATTGCGTAGGATTGCTCTGGATTCGATTTGGCTAAAGTGTGAAAATGACAGATCAGGCAAACTATTTATAGAGGGACAGCTGGGGAAGACGAAGCGTCGCATCACTTAGCTTTTAATCCCAGTCGTTTATCATTTCAATCCAACGGTCGCATCGGTTCACAGGTGGTGAAATTACAACGCACCCCACTAAATTTATTTTGCAAATTCTCCACTATCTCGGGATTCTCACTCGTGGGCCGAACGGACGACTTATTGGGCCTCTTGGATCACTACTCATCGGCCCAGTTAGCCCATTTTCACAAATCCAGCCCAACAGATTGCTTCCTACACACTCTTCCACAGGAGACTTCTTTTGATCCTAATACCGTACTTGGATCTCGATATATCTCGGTTAAAAATACCTTTTCGTTCTACAATCTGGGATTTTTTCTATCTTGGACTGTAGAAAGAAGGGGGGTGGGAGATATATTGAGTTCCTGAAACAGGATACAGATACGGATTTTTTAAAAAAGAAAAAATCCAAGAAAAAAGGATTTTTTCCTTCATAGTTAACGATTCGGACACGCTCCTAAAACACACTTGTTCTTCTACTTATAGTTCCACAACTATTTTCTACTAAGATACTTGGAAACTAGGGGGACATATGTTGATACGGATATATGTCCAATCCATTAAGGGCGCCATAGTGCGTGTCCTAGAGTGCATCAAGGCTAAAATAGCCAATTAAGTACTTGTCCGACCTTGGGCAGTCCGCCTTAAGGAAATCCTTCCGGGTCAATTGAGTACACTCAATACACCTTTTACTAGTCCAACCTAGTGGGGCATGACTCGGAACTGTAAAGGATCACATATCCGACATTGTCAGGATGCCAAACGGACCGGACGAGATAAACTCCGACACCACCTAAACGATCAGACCAAACGTATATACTGGAACCTCAAAGATACTTCCGAGCAACTTGAGTCTCGGACCGTCACTGAGTGACCTTAGGAACGGACCAGCCTTGATAACTTGAAAGGGCTCGGATCATCCTCAAGGCCTCACACGGACCCTACAACAGGATATGTACTCTGAGAGATAAAAGGACCAATCTACCCTCCCAGACCCATCTAATGGTATTGGATTAACACACACAATTGGGCCATGGGCCAAGGGAGCATTGGTGGCAAAATCCTAAACATATACATGGCATCATCTTATGAACCACCTCATAAGCATATTATAACTATAAACATAGCACAAGATCCCATACATTAAGGTAAGTCAACTCATATCATAACTTCCCTCATAATTACTACATTGAGAGCTTCCTTCTCTCTCTTGAGTAAAGTCTCTTCTTGGTTTGACACTAGCAAACCAGGTTACCCTAAGCGATCCGTCGCTATTGGGGCACGGATAAAATTCGTCGCCCCTTTCCATCGTTTTTTCAGTAATTTCTTGTAGTGATGTGAGATAACACATTTCTCGGGAACATAAAAAGAAGTTTATAACTTCAGTAAAATTTATATTAAAAAGATTATATTTTCTGAAGAATGGGGAATAGCACCACTAAGGAAAAGCACTACAGGAAAGTCGAAGTTTAACGACGGCAGAAGACGACATATACTATCCGTCATTGGCTAGCGACGAATCGCTAGCCGTAACGACGGATAGAGCTTCATGCTATATCCGTTTGTAATACGTCATTAATCCGTCGCGAATTCGTGACAGATTATCTATCCATTGCTAATTCGCGATGGATTAAATTATTCGTCGCTACTTTAGGGACGGATTAGGAATCCGTCCCTAACATAGTTGACCAAAAAAAAAAAAAAGGAAAATGAAAAATTAAATCTGTCGGTGGAATCAACGACGGATAGCCTATCCGTCGTCAAAGTCGTCATTAACAGAAGCAGAGGGCTCGATCTCCTCCATTTTCGCTACTGCTTTTCTTTCTTCCTCCTTTCTTCTTCATTTCGCCACTTGCCATTTCCGACCAAAACTCGACGATTCCGGCCAAGCTTGGTGTCATTTCGAAGCTCATGGGACAAGTAGCTCATTACTTCCATCAATTTCAACTTTCATCCGCTATTTTCTTCGGATTCGAAGGTATTTTGGCTAAAACCCTTACTTTTTAAAATTAGGGAATTTTGTTAATTTCGACTAGTTTGAGCAATTGTATGTTTAGAGGAAGTATGTAGTAGCTAGTTTAGCTTATATTACGTATTATGTTAGCTTTGAGATGTACAATTGATATATTTATTGTGAAATTTGATTGTTAGTATAATGTTAGTGTTATTGTAAGTATGTAGGGTATTTACTTAGATATTTTCGTATACGTACGTACTAGGATTATGTAGGTTTAATTACGTGTTTGGAGACAAATTTGGTGACTTTGGTGATTTAAATATATTTTTTTCGTATTAACATAAAAATTATTACTAATATTTTCATCTACAATTTGTAAAGTTAATAGATAAATGGAAATTTAAAATTTATAAAAATGAATTGTAGTCGTAAAATGCATGTAATTCTTTACAAATTCTTAACGTATCATAATTATTGTAATTGTAATGAAACTAAATACGTAATGCTATACATGTTATAAATCTAATAAATTGAGACGCAGGTTAATTATTCAATTATGAATCCCAATTGTTCATGGATGTACCATCGAATTGTTAATGGCAGAGTTCAGCCTAGTTTTGTGGAAGGGGTTGAAGCCTTCGTTGCTTGTGCACTTACACAGACTACTTGTTTGAGTGGGGGGATGATGAAGTGCCCTTGCACCCTAAACAAATGTAGGAATAAGCAATTTTTGCCTCCTGCAACGGTAGTCGAGCACTTGAAACGTAAGGGGTTCGTAGCTGAGTACGAGGTATGGTGTCATCATGGTGAGACACCGATACCGTTCATGGGTTATGAGAATTTGCTGAAGCGTAAAAGAAAGCAGCAAAATGTGAGGGGAAGTACTCAAAATACATCTACATCTGATGCTAATTATGAGGATGTGGAGGAGCCTTCGAATCCTGAGGATCAGGTGTTCTTTGACTTGTTGGAATCAGCAAAGAAGTCGGTTTGGCCGGGCTGTAAGAAGCACACCGAGTTGTCTTTGTTGGCTCAGCTAATGAGTTGTAAGGCCGAGGTGGGCAATCTGAAGCAAGCTTCAATGAATGGGTACAACTAATGTCGGAGGTTTGTCCTGAAGAAAACCTAGTCCCCACCAACTTTTACCAGGTGAAGAAAAAGATGCAGGGATGGGGTTGCCTATGGAAACCATACATTGTTGTGAGGATATGTGCATGATCTACTGGGGCAAGGATGCAGATCTCTTGGTATGCAAGTTACGTGGGAAGAACCGCAACAAAGCGTTACAAGGAGGGGCGCAAAGAAACACCAAAGAAAAATCTTCCACATAAGAAAATGTGGTACTTCCCTCTAGCACCTCGTTTGAAGAGGTTATGCTTCACGTGCTTATGTTGATAAAATGCGTGTACAGGAGAGAGTAAGGAGGCGGATGCAGGGTAGAATGGAGCACCCATCGGACTCACCGGCATGGAAAGAGTTGAAAAGACATATCCGAGTTTGCGGTGAGTCTAGAAATTTACATTTGGTGCTTTATGCGGATGGTTTTAACCCGTTTGAAAGTGATGGAAGTACTCTTGTTGGCGATCTTGCGACACGTACAACCTCCCAAGTGAGTGCATGAAGGAACCGTTCATGTTCTTGACAGCATTGGTACCCGGGCCAGCTGATCCAGGACAGAAGCTGGATGTGTTCTTTCAGCCCCCTAATCAAGGAGCTGATCGAGTTATGGGGAAATGGTATCCCATCATATGATGTGTCAACGAAGAAGAACTTTACCTTGAGAGCAGCACTACTGTGGACCGTGAGTGATTTTTCCGCGTACTCCATGCTATCTGGAAGGAAAAACACGGGCTTTCATGCTTGTTCACAATGTTTGGAGGACACTGATGCATTTAGACTGAAGGAGAGCGGGAAGGAATCAAGATAACTTACTGGTGCACAGATACTTGCGGACATAGATAAGCTGGGTCTTATGAAAGTGACTGAACTTGGGTGGGAGAAGCATAACAAGAAAATTCAAGACAAATGTGGGTGGAAGAAGAGAAGCATCTTCTAGAACTTGCCTTATTGGAGCAGTCTTCTTATACGTCACATGTTGGATTTCATCCACATTGAGAAGAACGTGTTCGAGAACTGCTTCAACACGATTTGCAACGTTCCCGGGAAAACGAAGGATAACGTTAAATCTATAACTGAGTTGGATATATGGTGTAAAAGGCCTGAGTTGACAAAGCGGAATGATAAGGGGCAGTGGCCCAAGCCATGCTTCACAATTGACATTGAAGCTAGGAACAAACTATTTGATTGGGTGAGGGGATTGAAGTTACCCGACAATTACGCATCGAACTTGGGGCAGTGTGTGGATTTGAAGAAGACAAAGATGTATTGGATGAAGAGCCACGATTGCCATGTGCTCATGGAGAGGCTTCTTCCAGTTGCATTTCGAGAACTAATGCCTAAACCTGTGTGGATCTCTCTCACCGAGCTGAGCTTACTTTTCAAGAATTTGTGCACAAGGGTGGTTGACGATCAAGTGTTAGCAAATCTTGAAAGCAACATACCATTGATTCTATGCAAGCTCGAGCGTATCTTTCCACCTAGCTTCTTTGATTCTATGGAACACTTGCCGGTTCATCTCCCACATGAAGCGAGGCTTGCTGGACCGGTTCAGTATCGATGGATGTATCCATTCGAGAGGAGTGTAATAAAGGCAATCATTTACATAAAATGTCTGAATTTTCCCAATTTACATTATCTTACCTAAATATATATGCATTACAGGTACTTGGGGAAATGGAAGAAATACGTCAGCAACAAAGGTAAGGCTAAGGGATCGATGGCCAATGCATACGTGCGAGAGGAAGCTGCAACCTTCTGCACCTATTACTTTGGAGACCACGTGCCGACGAAGGCATCTAGGCCGTCTAGAAATGCAGACACATTCGAAGTTCAAGAGGAATAATGACGTTGCACTATTATGTCAGAATGGCTTATAGATAAGGATCTGAAGGCAGCCCACTATTATGTCCTCGCGAACTGTGCTGATGTTGACAAATTTATGAAGACTTTTTCTAGGTGAGTAGAACACATAAATTTGAACTTCTAACTACTATCTAATCATGTTATCGTGTCCACAGCATTTTCAAAGAGCGTTGTCTGGAAAAGGATCCGATTATGGCATATGAAACACTTGAAGAACTACTTGAAGAAAAGTTGCCAATGGAATTTCCAGATTGGTTCAGGGAGTATGTCCGAGATCCTGTCAACGAAGTCACATGTCCTTACTTAGAGTCTCTACCAGAGGGGCCATTTAGAAAGGTCTCCACATTCTCATCATACATAGTAAATGGCCTTAGGTTTCACACAATGGACTCTAACACGGCCATGTGTACAAGCAATTATGGGGTGTGTGTCAAGGGGGTAGATCAAGATGCAACTGGTGATTTCTTTGATTTCTACGTGAAGCTGAAACGAATTGTGCGGCTTGAATATCCTCGTGAGCCTTTGAAAAGAACCTTTCTATTTGATGTCGACTGGTATGATCCTACTCCAATTGGTACGAGGGTGCACAAGCAGTATGAAATGGTTGAGATTAATCATAGGAAGAGGTACCGATGATAATACGAACCTTTTATCTTGGCGGCATAAGCACGCCAAGTGGAGTTCATTGAATATCCAAGCCTTAATCGCGATAAAGTGAATTTGGTTGGCTCACGATACATATCTGAGGCCGCTCGAGTAGAGTACGTTCATAGGGACAACTCAATTACCAACTCGTACCAAGAAGAGGTTGTCGATGAAACAGCGAGAAATCCTGTAAATGCTCGTGATGAGTACACAGAGCTGCACGAAGACCAATATGTAGACTTAACCATTTGCGACGAGGGCGAGGGTATGTGTATGGAAGATTATATGTATATTCTTGTTATATCTTGTTTATCCTAACTTTTTGTGCTTTATTACGTGTCAAATGTATATGTTTTACATTCCAATTCATGTCATATTTTTACTAATACAATTTCTCTATATTTGTTATATGCTTTTGCAGATGCCGCACCAAAGGAAGTCACATACTGTCTACCCAGGTCTAGTGGGACCCAGGGTGGTCCTGGTACACCACCAAGTGGATCGAGTAGTCCTTTCGGTCGATTATGAGGTTGGTGGGAGCAGCCATTCTCATGTTAGCCAGACTCCACCGGACTCGAGCATGGGCACGTCTCCTGGGTTTGGTGAGTTCCCGGATGATGGGTTTCCTTATCGTGTTTTGACAGACGGTGCTACTTGGAGGGGGAAGCCGGTGTTGTTCCCCAACGGCCCGAGGAAGTAAGTATTATGCATTTGTAGAACATAATTTAAGATAAGTATATGTCACATGAATTTACTAATGAATATTCGTTTCTTATCTGTCTCATTGATAAGTGCAGGTTTTGGCCTCCCAATGCTTCAGGGGAGCTGACTGAGATTTTCAAGACCATGAGGGAGTTGTCGGGCCAGGGAGGCGAAAAGTGGTCCAAGCTCTCGGACCGGACGAAGCACTTTTACTTTGATGAGCTGCGGGTAAGCATAAATGTTACAATGCTTTATTTGTTGTTTTCATCATTGTGTTAAATGTTACAATGCTTTATTTGTTGTTTTCTCCATTAATGAATTTCTTTTGAAATTTGTGTGGTATGTTAGCCAATTAACTTGGGTGATATGTTAGTCACCATTGGGTTAGTAAATTCTAGAACAATTTGAGTGGTATGTTAGCCACTAAACTCGTGTGATATGTTAGTCTCCATTAATGAACTTGTTGTGTAATTTATGTGGTATGTTAGCCACTTAACTTGGGTGATATGTTTGTGTTAGTAAATTCTAGGACAATTTGAGTGGTATCTTAGCCACTGAACTCGTGTGATGTGTTAGTCTCCATTAATGAATTTGTTGTGTAATTTTTGTGGTATGTTAGCCACTTAACTTGGATGATATGTTAGTCACCATTGTGTTAGTAAATTCTAGGACAATTTGAGTGTATGTTAGCCACTGAACTCGTGCGATATGTTAGTCTCCATTAATGAACTGGTTCTGTAATTTGTGTGGTATGTTAGCCACTTAACTTGGGTTTATCTTCAAATTGTTATCTTCATTAACCTTGTGTCATTTCTACTCTATATGGAATTTTTGTTTAAAAAGTTCTACATTCCGAATGCCCTGGTTCTCCAGTTATGGTGCATTTTGAGTGTCTTGGCTCAGATCTCTATAGGCATATGGTGAACGATATGAAAACAGGTGGCGGAAAGCCAAGTTATATGGGGGATGATGAGTGGGCTATGTGGGAGACGTACGGGAAGCTTCCACTTATCGAGGATCAGTCGGCAAAGAACAGACAAAACCAGTTGACTTAGCCACGAGATGGTACGGGCTCTTCCAGGCATCACTATGGGTCGCGAGCTGTTGTCAAAGATCGCCAGATGTCGGTAAGTATATATGTGTTTTATGACGTCGAAGATGATTTGTACACATGTTTATTGCTTTCATTTCTACCAACTTACTACTTGTTTTCATTTCTACCAACTTACTAATTGTTTGCATGTATAATGTTCTTTAGATCCAGGCTGGGGAACCCAAGACTGCGCTATAACACTTGAAGAAGGCGAAGCTAAAGAACGGCGTTTGGGTGGACGAGAAGGCTAAAGCGTTCAGTGCGTTTCTTTGTTCGAGTTCACGATTGTATATGTGTATTATATGATTGATTAAACCTTAAACTGTACCTCATTTCACGTGCATGCACTTTACTATTGCAGTGAGGTGGAAGCGGAGGATCATGGAGAGGATGGTCGCGACGAGCTGTCCTTGCAAGACCAAGACCGGTTCTTCTTAGAGGTCAAATTGACCAGACGACAAGGAGGTCGGGTTTATGGAGTTGGAAGTTTGGGCCCTGCACTAACAGGTAGCTACTCCGTGTCCCAGGCATCCACACGAGCTGGTGTTTACACACAGCACTAGGTCGATCAGATGATGACTCCTCTCCAGTGTGAGATAGCTGAAGTTAAGGCAGCTAACCAGGTAGTGCTTGATGAGCAGGCTCATGTGAATCGTGGTGTGAGCTTCGCCGAATGTGGATGAGCCAACAACAACATCCCGAAGTCTGAGTTAGTTGCTTGTGTTGTTTTACTATGGTACATACTTTCACACTATCTAATCTTCTATTCGGATATTTATACTTCGGTTTGGATAATTTCTATTCGATGAATCTTTGTTGTTAATTAATGCAATTTAACTGTTTCAGACATATTATCTACGATTATATTGGGTGAAAAACAGGTGAAAATTGAAACAGGAATTAAAATATTAAATTTTTTTTTTTTTTAAAAAAAAATAGCAGATTTAGCGATGGAAAGTTATCCGTCGCTAAATCTAATGTAATTAGGGCATCGCCCTAATTCTTTTAGAGACGGATAATCTATCCATCTCTAATAGTCTCCGAATTTTAGAGACGGATAGATGATCCGTCTCTAAAAGTCGGAGACTATTAGAGACAGATAGTAATCCGTCTCTATTGGCGACGGAAAGGTCAATGTCCTTTCCGTCGTCTTATATTCGGGACGGATAACCTTTATCCGTCCCTAATTCGTTAGAGATGCCCATTTTAGCACCGGGCATCTTATACGTACGACGGACTTAGCGACGAATCCAGGGGGTTCTAACGATGGATAGATCCGTCGTTATCCCCCTGTTTTTTTTGTAGTGAAGGGAATTATATTATCCCAACAATATTAGAAATGACATTAAATACAACTACTGAGATTATGTGGAAGCATTTAATAAAGTACTACTTTATGAAAACGATAGGAGGAAACACTCTTGCTTTATAAAAATCAACAGTGATGAGATGCAAGGCGGGGAGATACCAAATTGGTTTTTAAATTGGTGGAAACATTTTGGAACCACCTGTTTAATACTGCCTGAAAATTTCGCAACTTTATTTACTAATTGGGCGAATATTTCTCCCAAAAAGGTAGAAATTCCTAAAGACAATTACTCTTTATATTTCTTTATGGAATTTTCTGTACCCTGGATTTGGAAATGGGTGCCTATGATCGGTCATACCGAAGATGAGATACCATGTATAAGAGAGCTTCTTATATGAAGTTCTGGGAAAAAATGAACAAGAAAAACCCAGAAACCAATCAGTTATATTGCATTGATACGATCAGTCGTATAGAAAAAAAGTTAAGATTATATCAGGAGAATATAAGTCTAGCTACGCAAAAAGAAAATTCTCCTATTGACCAAATAAAGGCGACGAAAAGCAAAATGAAAAGCAGCAGAGAAATGCTAATAGAAGCATATGTAGAAGAAATGAAAAATGATCTCCTACAAAGATTGGATGGGGAAACTCAGTCCGTAAAATCAGGTACATCTATGGCTTCTGCAAGCCAAGCCAAACACAGGAAGATAACCATGATGCTCAGAATCTGGCTCAGGATACAGAAGAAGTTTCAATAGAAGTTGTGTTTGAGATACTCAAAAGTACTCTCAAAATTAATAGTAAAGAAAAAGAAAAATCTTCCTCAGCA
Organism: Plantago major; assembly: GCA_026545765.1. NCBI lineage: Eukaryota > Viridiplantae > Streptophyta > Magnoliopsida > Lamiales > Plantaginaceae > Plantago > Plantago major. Next base: position 73,800,031 of record CM048839.1, read on the forward strand.
ATAATACTGGCAGACAAAGTCACATGATAATGGGACCAAGCAAAAGTAAAAGAACGGTGGAAATCATTCCACGACAAAAGCAGAAGGGCTGAAAGCAACAGGCACGATAAAAAGGAAGGTTGAAAACCTACCAAATAATAAACGGTGGAAAATTAAAGAAGGAAGCTGATAGTGATACTAGGGAATCAAAATTCCCATCCTATATAAAAAGAAGGAAGGTGAAGAATGATGAGTCGATATTTTAACGACTCATTTAGTACCTTTTTCCGTATTTTGTTGAGTCTTTTATCCTTTATTTAGTGTTTTTTGTTCCGTATCACGTTTGGGTTTTTTTGTGTGTTTTTGTGCATTTTTAGGTGTCTTAGCGTCATTGGCAAGGAAATGGAGGACCCAAGTGCAAAGAAGACCTCAAAACCTTCTAGAAGCACCACTTGGCCAAGTTAGTGGGCCACTACTCCAAGAGAGGTGACATGGAGGTTGGAAAAGGGAGAGAAAAGTGGAGAAAATGGGAAAAATGGAGGAATTCCCGGAGACAGGGCTCACCACGGTGAGCCCCACATCCAAACGGGCTCACCGCGGTGCAGATAAACAGAAAGACGGGCAAAAAGACCAGACCGCGGTGAGGAGGAGTCCCCAAAAGTACCTCACCGCGGTGACATCAGTTTGACAGAATCAACCCACGTTTTTCTGGCAGTTTTTCCCATGATGTCTAGTTTCTTCTTCCTTGGTCTTATATATAGACCACTTGTATTAGTCATTAGGACATACCTTCATTACTTCTACTTTCATATTTTCAATTCCAAGCATTGTAAACTCTAAGAGATTTCAATCTCTCTTTTAATTAGAAGAAGCATTATTGATCTTGATCTTGAGACTAATAGACACCCAGGTATTCAATAGTACAAGTTTGGCGGTTCCTGTTAATAACTTGTATCGTGACATATTGCTATCTAATCGTTGAACGCATACTTGATCGTTGTGAACTTGCATCAATCTTTACCTCTAATTAGTATATATCCAGATGAGGGCATAGCTAGTGACAAGCTTTTTGCCGTAACTCATACGTACTTATAATCTGTATCTAGTTCGATTTTGCAATAGCAAAGTATTGCATTCGCGGGCAGTGTACCATTAGCTATATCGCGTCAGCACTTTTGAAAGATCCGCTTGCTTCGTTTTAATTGTAGAAATTGCATGATCTAGGTATTACCTTGTCTTGTGATTGTAATTTGTTGTAGGGTTTTGAAGTATCAACCTTACTCACACTATTTGTTTACAACTCATACCTTGAGCCTACACCTTAGAACTAGCTTAATCAATTCCTCGAGAGAACGACACTGTGGTTTAAGCCTTTTGTACTACAACAACCGCTTTACTACTTGTGTTATTTTACAAGTATTAATTTTGAGCGCATCAAAGTTTCGCGCCGTTGTCGGGGAATTGATTACTACGTTCTTCAATAAGTAGGATCAGTGTGTAGTTGCGTATTTTTATTTTTATTTTATTTCTAAAACCAAAGAAAAAATCTGAAAATGTCAAAAAAATCAAAAACAAAGAGTTTTTGCTTTGTGTGTTTGTTTTGTTATGTCTTGCAAACCCTAGCCTGCATGGTATAGCTGGCCTTACTTTGGAATTAGGTCTAAGCTTGCATGGGAAGGGCAGGTCCCGCTTTTGAAGCGGATTGTTGGTTTCTCTTTCAGGTTTATCCGCGGACTAAAGGAGAACTCAACAAGAAGTTAAGATGGAGGAAACAAACGCATCAGCAGCGCTCGACACGAAGGACAAAGCTGCTCCCGACAGTTTTGTTTTGGTTAGGAGGACGGTCTCTGAGGAAAAGGTCCATATTACTTCGAATATTGTGGGAAGTGTGGAACAAGGCCCCCTCAACCTGGAATGTGCGCAGGTATAAAGGACTTTCCCATCACATTCTCCTGTGACTCAGACGATGAATCCGAAGAAGAAGACGAGAAAGAGGATCCGGAGGAGGATCCCGAGGAGTTGCCTCTAGCTCCTGAATATGAACCGGAGGAGCCCGAAGAAGGTGAAATTATGGACACAGACGAGGTTCTAAGCTTCACCGACCATAAATACGACGAACCAGTCAATATGGTGTTCAAGATGTAGCCACAACCACAAGGGGAGATCTGGCCAATCCTGGTTATTCAGAGCTAACCCATGCCGATGATGATACCAACCGCATGATTGGAATGCTTGACTCAGGGGCTGAGGTGAACGTGATGACTCCCGGCCTGTACTGGAAGTTAGAGCTTACGAGGATGTTACCCCTCGAGGGGCACATGGTCTTAGCAGACGGAGCCCTCAAACGACCGGAGGGGATGATTCGGGGAGTTGATGTATGTGTTATTGGCTTCCATGTTCGCACTGATTTCATGATCATGGAGTGTGGTAGTCAGGACAAAGACGAATAAGAACTCATCCTGTTGGGAAGGACATTCTAGTATACAACAGGAGTGACCCTCGACGTCCGGGACCGCAAATGCATTATGGAGGTGCTCAGAGTCCCCTACGAGGTACAAGTGTACACGAGATCAAAGGTCGGAGGTCCCTCCGCAAAGTAAGCCGGCCTCTTGGGCGAGAGTAAGACTCCATAGGTTGGACCTGTGGAGCAAGAGGCATAGTCGACGCTAACGACTCTAACTAAAGCGACATTTTTCTTTTGCTTTTCGCACTTAGTAACTAGGATGCATATAGGCAAAATTTTCATTCCTTGCATGAATTTTGTATTCTTTATTCCTGAATTAATTCATTGATGCATTCTTTCATTTTTTTCATGCTTATCTTTTCGTAATTATATTTAAAAAAAAAAATTGGGAGATCTCACAGCGGTGAGCCGAAAAAGCGGCTCACCTGATGCGAAAGGCAGCAAGTTTGCCTCTCTGCTGGATGGCGGTGAGGGGCATCCTAGCCCCTACCTCACCGCGGTGAAGCCTGACGATTTAAGAGAAGGAGGGCTTCTCCCTCCTTCACTTTTTTCACTCTCCTTGCCCGTTTTTCCCCCAATTTTTGAGATTTTTACCGATTCTCCACCATTTAACTTGGGTAATAGACCGTTACGAAGGTAGTGAGTTCCTCTACTACTTGGAGACTTCAATTCGTGTTTATATCCATTAATTCATCTAGAATCGAGGTAATTCTTTCTACTATCATTACTTTGCAAACTTGGATTTCTATGCTTGATTGAATGATATTGAGTATATGGCTATGCTTTTGAGGTATGAAATTGTCTAGATAAGTCATAATCCTATTAGCTTAGTTAGATTTTCTGGAGATTTATGATGTTTTTGGTGGAGGGGTATTGTTTTGCTAGCTTGTTCATCTTAGAATCTGTATTCGTGCTGCATATTTGATGATATGATTGACCCTGCTACTGTTTCAATTGGGAAAATCCCTTGTAACTAATGTTTGCACGATGGTAAGCACGATTATGTTGTAGGATAAGGCATTGTTGTTATTACTTGCAAGAATTGGTTTGGGGAAGACATTGTTTTGGCCACATTTGAAAGCACTATGGTTTGCTTGTAACTATGAGTTAGAATTAGGCATTCGTGTAGCTACATTTTGGTATGGGTGTAGCGCTGACATTTTCTATCCAAGTACTATGGCACCCAGGCGAAAGAGTGTGTCCAATAAGAAGCAGAAGGTAGGAGAAGGAAGCTCAGGGCCCCAACTCCACTGATTAGGGCAGATGCTTACGAAATGAAGCTGAGTAGGGAAGCAGATGACTTTAGGATCAAACACTTCAGCACCCCGAGAGGCTTCATAGCGGAGCGAGGGATAAGTGTCTTGGGGTCTCTTCATCCAATGATAGACTATCAACGCGATCATACGGAGACTAGGATGGCAGGGGTTGGTAGGGTTGAGGAGAATGTATGATCCGATCTTGGTCAGAGAGTTCTACGTCAACCTCGCCGATCAAGATATCAATGGATTTGTGCCCATCCGCGGGAAGAAGGTGGAGTACACTCGTAACTCCATGAACGACTTTCTTAGAGTACAGACGGTGACACATGCTCACGCGGATGGGATTTTCAACTCGACCCCTGGACTCAAGGTGGAGGGAGAAGACATAGCTACCATCTGCAATCCTGGTCACAGGTTAGCCGATGGAAGCAGTAAGCTTAAACTCAGGAATCTCAACCCACTTGCAAGGGTTTGGGTGCATTGGGTACATACAACATAGTACCAAACTCCACCTTCTATAGGATATATGCGCAGACAGCCTGATTGGTATCAGCATTGATGGGAGGGCAGCATATCGATGTAGGAGAGATCATTTTGGTGGAGACGTTTGCCTATAAACCTAACCCCAAGGCATTGGGATTTCCATGTTTGATCACCGAAATGTGTGAGGAAGTCGGTGTGCCAGACATCGTAAAAAATGGCCGCTTGAAGAGTTTCCTAGACTTGAAAGAGCTACAAAGAATAGAGGCAAATGCAAGGGACTGGGGAAATATGCTGTCAAGATCATCGGCCGAAAGCGATGAGGAATATGATCCCGAGGCGGATATCGGATACGAAGAGGTATAGACCGATGTAGGTGAAAGATCCACTACCTTCTAGGAATGGGAAGATCTCGCCATGACTTTCAGCGGCTGAGCACGAGACTCCAAGATTGGATGGAACCCCAGTTTGGGCACATCGAGAGGAGGCAAAGCATGCTAGCCTCCGATTTTTCACAGTTAGGGGGTGCTACCGAGGACTTGCCGCAGATCTTAGGAGCATACATGGAGTATCGCAGGGGTTTGGTACGAACTTGGATCAGTGGGACTCATGCTATTCGAGTCTCACACAACACATGTCTGCAGCGGACACGAAGGCAACTGAGCGCCTAGCACATATGGAGCGAATACGCAAAGCTCAGATGGATGACTGCCAGCAACAAAGAGGTGGCTCATCTTCCGGACCCCAAGGTCCGCGTTCCTCATAGTGATCATGCTAACCGAGGCATACTACAAACGGGAACTCTGAACTTTCTCCTTTTTATTTATTCCTTATACTTGGTTCTAGCTATCGAATAGGTTTGGGGAGGGAAGTTGTACTCATATGCTTACATGCCTCAGATTATTTGCTGCCTTGTACATATGTGTTTTTCCTTTTATTTTTCATTTTTGCGATTATGTATGTTAGCCAGTTTTATCTGATTGCCTTTGAGTCGAGTCTTTTGGTCTAATTTTTGGCCTATTTCAAAATTTTTTGTCGAGTATTGAGTTCTTTTGACAAGTCTGGTTATCTATTACCTTAGTTAAGACTTTTTACTGATGTGAACTTAGATGGCCTTTTGCTCAAAATATCATCCGACAAGGTTACTATTGGCCTACCATTGACAAGGACTCATGAGCTTAACCATAGATTATCACGATTGTCGATATGCAAACATCCCCCATCGTCCGACACACCGAATGATTCCGTAAGTAATAGCATGTCCGTTTGATCAATGGGGCATTGATATTGTCGGACCTTTCCCGAGAGGCACTCAACAGAAGAAATTCTTAATTGTAGCTGTGGAATATTTCACCAAATGGGTAGAAGCAGAGGCCGTTGACACTATCACGAAAAGCCATGTGCGGACCTTCATTTGGAAGAACATCATCTGTCGCTTTGGCTTACCAAGAATTCATGTCTCGTATAATGGTGCTGAATTTTCGGGCAACAGACTTAAGGAATGGTTAACTTCCTTTAAAATTGAGCAACGTTTCACCTCTATCGGATATCCACAGGCTAACGGACAGGCTGAGTCCACTAACAAAACAATTGTCAAGATCCTAGAGAAGCGACTGAGGACTTCTCAGGATAGTTGGTCGGGTGACCTAGATGGTGTACTTTGGGCTCATCGCACCACGGCACGGACTGCAGCTAGAGAGACTCCTTTTGCTCTGGTTTATGTCATGGAAGTAGTCATACCAGCAGAGATTGTAGTCCAAACAATGAGGATCCAAGAGTTTCATGATTCCGCCTACCAGGAAGCTCGGATCTATGACCTAGACATGCTAGATCAGAAGAGGACCGAGGCATTGGTTAATATCCATAGGTATCAAGCAACTGCAGCCCGGGCCTATAAAAAGAATGTTCAAGCTAAAGATTTACAGGTCGGAAATCTGGTGCTCCGCAGAGCTGATATTTTGAGCAATGTTGGTAAACTCAAACCCAACTGGGAAGGACCATACAAGATCATTGGAGCTAGAGTGAACGGATGTTATGAACTGGAGGACGAGCACTGACGCCCACTCAAGCGTACTTGGAATTCTAAGAACCTTCAAAAGATCTATGCTTAGGGTCTGTTGCACGGAACTTCGTCAGTTATATTTTTGTTACTCTTTTTTCGTTCGCCACGCAGCCCACAAGTTGTAATTGAATTTACGGCAAATCAATACAACTTCCATCTTTTGATTCAGACCGAAATTTGATTATTTACATGTCAAAGAGACTCTAACAACAGTTCTATTTGTACAATAAACAAAAGTGCACATAATTCCCTTTATACATGTACGATCCGATATATCTATTCGGATCCACACAACATCTACAATACAACGGAAAAATCTGTCACATTCTCCTAGGTACGCCATACTTCACTAGGGGATCTCTCAACTAAAGGAACCCTCAGCACTCCAATAGCATCTATCCTTCCATAAACAACGAGTAGTTGGATGTACCTGTAACACGGAAGAATCAAGGATCAGTCTCCGGACATTAAGATTCTTCAAAACATCCATTCGTTCGAATCCAAACACGGATCTGACACATTGATCGTACTATGACCCACCCGCCAGCAGCTCCTCGGACAGGACAAGCTCCTACCGGGTGAATCGCGTGTACGACCGATCAGATCGTCCTTTGGTTTACTACTCAGATCGGAACATCTTCCCAAATCTATGTTTCCAAACAACAGATCTTGAGCAACCCATCCTTCTAGACCCACGCAACTCTCAAACTCAAGACAACATATACAGATTTGAGAGTGGACGGGAGTTTCGAGGGGGAGACTGGTCAAGAAAGCCATTTTCCTATTGAGACCACTAGGCTCAACCTGTCTATTTAAAAAAAAAAAAAAACAAGGGCCAGATGAATCCGAGCCTAAGAAAGAATAAAGAAATTTTCAAATGAAAGAAGATTAGAATCAGAATTGTACGATCAACGCAGTTGAGAACTCGGGTATTTATAGATAGGACGAACCAATCAGCGTCCGCCACATAAAAAGATTGCCGTCGACGATGGACTTGGGCCATTCGTCTGGGCCAAGCAGTGTTGGATCATTTGGGCTTACCCCATCTGGTCATATTGAGCCCATGTTTTAAACTTTTAAACATTATCTATAAAATGTCCGAGCATAAACTCATTGAGCAATCCGTGCAACCGATTTTATGGAAATTTCCCAGTGTTTATTTACCGAGTAGTCCGAGAAATAGAAAATTGATACTTTTTTACCTAACTTGCAAGTCGAGGGAAGTGATCTAAGTTTGCAAGAGTTGTGTACTCATGCAATCTATGAAAACTATGCATATTTCGATGGATCATTGTACATACAGAAGGATAGTGTACTTAGAAAAATATTCCAGGCCGAAGGAATAAATTAGTGTACTTGGCAACAGATCTGTGCCATCAAAAGATCAATATCCGATTGTTACAAATTTTCCACGGAGCATACCCTGGGCTTCTCATTGAGGGGGAGGCTGGCTCGGACCGACTTCATCGGTCCGAGACGGATTGATGGTGGATGGATTGGCAGTTTACGTACCGACATTAGTGGCATCCGCAACAGTGGTGTTTGAGGCATTCGCACGGGACTCCTCAACAATATCGAAGGATGCCTTTATGCTCTCGAACATGTTGTAGTCCGCGTCATAGCCAAGGATCCAGGAGGGCATATGGTACCAGTTCTTCATGAAATTCAAGTAATTCTTGAAAGGCATGAACAGACTTTCTCCAGAGCCTTCGGAACAAAGTCAGGAAGAAAAGGTCCGCCATTGTTGATCTCAATGTCACCTTCATCGGTGACCAGCTCCGCGAACTCACATGTGGCCAACCGCTCATCCGGAAAGACCTCCACTAGAATTTCCACTTCTTTATCATCTGCGGACGGATTTAATCCTTCCTTTTTCTAGTCATAGTTGGGAGGCACCAACTCCTTTGCTTTAATCGCCAATGGCGGACGAGAACCCTCCAAACGGAGCGATCGACTTTGTCCGCCATGAAGAACTTGAATGAGTCGGGCCGCATAAAGTCCTTCACAGTCTGGATCCGAGCAAATTGGAGATCATCAAGGAGGGCATCCTTGGACTCTAGGAACATCTTCAGGGCCCCATCAATGAAGTGTTCCTGCCACTCCAGGTCCGCCTTAGCCTGGCCCCATCTTCAGCTTCTTGATAACCACATCCTTTTTCTTGGACTTGGCCTCGACCTGTTTGACCTTATCCACCTCCTTCGCCGCCGCAACCACTGCCTTATGCAAATCCTCTTCAATGGTAGCCCGTTTACTGGCCTTCCACTGCATTGCTCTGATCATGCATCCGAGCTACAAGAGATCCGAACAATCAAAAGTTATATTTTCAAACATTAATAGAAACTACAAATCCATGGAAGTCACTTACCCTTTGGCGCAAATCGTGGATCTCTCCGACCCTCTCAACCTCGGGGAGTCCGCGACTCCGTTCAGACTCCGCATCAAGGGCCGCTTGATTGGATAACGACAGAATGGCGGAGAATAGCTGCCTCTTCGCCGCAGGAGGGACATCCGAGGTTGCATTTCTTTTCTTGCCAGAAACAAGGGCATCCCGCATCAGCACGTCCTGAGGAAGTGCGGATGCAGTAGAACCACCAGGCCCAGAGGTCCTCGGAGCAGTAGAAGTTGGAGGCTTCGGAGCAGTAGCACTCCGGGTAACGGGAGATCTGCCTTCTTCCGCCTATCCTCTTCCGTAGCAAACAGTGTTGCATTCTTAGGGTCCGGCATAGGGAGACCTGCGGAAGTGTTGATAATTCTGGCCCTTTGGCCAGTGGCAAGCTCAAGAGCTTGTTGTTCCCTTTGCTGCTTCTTCTTCTTCTCACGGAGAGTCGACATGATGTAGTCGAACCAGTAAGATGCGGAACAAACAAACAATGTCAGATACGGATGCATAAAAGTACGAATAGCGGGCAACTGTGAAACAATCATGCATGACATTCAAAAGAAGAGAAAACACAAGTTATTATATAGAATCTTTACTGAAGTCGGTCTTCCCTCCGACCTCCACAACATCAGTCAGTCCGCACAAATAAGGCAACAGTTGATAAATCAATCCGTGAAACGGATACGTAGGTAGCTTGTTTTTCTTGTGGATTTTCGCCACCCACGGAACCACATTCTTGGGGAGAGGGCGCCAGTCTGGGATACTTTCCCTTGAACACTTCTTGAGCAACCCCCATTGCTCCCGTCTCCCTGCGGACTCTCCAGGCTTCAAAGCCATCCGCACGAAGATGTATTTCTCCCACCATTTTGATTCGAGCGAGGAAATGGGATCCGAAATGAAATTATATAACTTCCTATTTACAAAAGAATAAAAGAGGGGATTTCCCGGTCTGAAATTATATAACTTCCATTTTGAACAATTGACGAAAGTTCTCAAAATTTACAGTCTACCCATTCTTCGCCCAAAAGACCGGAAAACAAGTAAGGTTTCCCAAAGATTTGGGGATAACCTGGCTCGGACCGATACCAATGTGATTAAGGATGTCCTTAAATTCGGACACGATAGGAACCTTCCATCCACATGACAAGGCCGCTTCATGCACACATATATATACAGCGGGCGAATTGTAGAAAGCGTGCCCGGGCCCTAGAACCATGATTTCAACGGACTCTGGAATTTCCCACTTCCGCCTCCACCACGGAATATGTTCGGGCTTAACCTTTGACAGACAGGTGGGAAGCAAGCTATCCGCATTAAGCTCACCATAAGGATCTGCGATTACGACAGCGGATGCAGGATTTAGGAAATTTAGTCCATACCGAGCTTCGCAACCGCATGACTAATGGCGGATTAGGTTGTGCGGGCACTTTAGGGTGCAGGACAATCTGGCAATTGTTCTGCCCAAATCGTACCCGTGGACGGGCAGCTTGAGAGGCTTCCTCCTCGTTTTCATCCTCATCCTCTTCCTCTCCTTCTTCCTCCTCTTCTTCTCCAACTTCTTTTCTCCCGGATGTACTCAGATTGGTCGGACCTGTTTCCATCACAACACGGTCCTCCTCTCCAGCCTCAAACATCTCCACATCATCTGCCTCCTGACCAGTCTCGTCTTCCTGTTCTGTCCGAGGCATATTCCTCTCCGCACTTCCTTGGGACACACCTCCATCGCCTATAGTCCGAGATTGGACTCGTGACCTGGTCCTTGCAACATCTGATCTGCTCACCACTGCTTTAGTCCGAGAATTCACAGTACTACGGACCCCGTGACCAACATCTGAGTCCCCAGAAGAGATGAGTTCCACAACGTCCGTGTTGTGAGCTTCCGGGATCACCTGCTCAATTACCACATTCTCCACAAGCACCTTATTTTGCGGAATCTCCAACTCCAGATGATCATATATGGACGGGCTCACAGTAGCGGACTCAGATCTCTGGTTCACTCCATCATCATAGTCTTGAACTTCATGTTGGTTTTGACTATCGCTCCCGGACATCCTAGGGCACAAGGAAACGGATCAAAAAGAAGAAGTTGTGGTCGTTCGAGAGTTTGTTTATGTATCTTATTACGTCCCATTGTCCAGAGAAATCCTACTTTATTGGGCATTCCTCTGGGTCATTATTTCCTAACTAATGGCACCAAACTCGGCACGCAAGGCCGTGCCACAAAGGAGTTCTACGTGCCTGTTGGCACCATTATTTACCTTACATGGCACATTCACAGGGCCAATCTACAAGTCATGTATACAAACTGGCACCATAATTCGACTACAGAACGCATGCAATACTTGTTTCACCAAAATTCAACATACGGCATGTTATTTGGGCAAAAACACCCAAACAGTTATTCTACAAGATCCTATCTATACAGCATATGAGATTGGAAATTCAACAAAGCATACATGCATCCGAGAAAGAAGAACAATCACTCAGATTTCAGAGAAAGCCAGATTTACTTACTTGATAAAGTATCTTGAAGAAGATTGACGGACGACGAAGCCTTTCTTGCTCTCTGAAACCGACTTGCACGGAGATCTGATTGCACACTGGAAACTTTGATTGCTCGAAAGCTTGTTATTTGCTCGGATTGCTCTGGATTCGATTTGGCTAAAGTGTGAAAATGACAGATCAGGCAAACTATTTATAGAGGGACAGCTGGGGAAGACGAAGCGTCGCATCACTTAGCTTTTAATCCCAGTCGTTTATCATTTCAATCCAACGGTCGCATCGGTTCACAGGTGGTGAAATTACAACGCACCCCATTAAATTTATTTTGGAAATTCTCCACTATCTCGAGATTCTCACTCGTGGGCCGAACGGACGACATATTGGGCCTCTTGGATCACTACTCATCGGCCCAGTTAGCCCATTTTCACAAATCCAGCCCAACAAATTGCTTCCTACACACTCTTCCACAGGAGACTTCTTTTGATCCTAATACCGTACCTGGATTCGATATATCTCGGTTAAAAATACCTTTTCGTTCTACAATCTGGGATTTTTTCTATCTTGGACTGTAGAAAGAAGGAGGGTGGGAGATATATTGAGTTCCTGAAACAGGATACGGATACGGATTTTTTAAAAAAAGAAAAAATCCAAGAAAAAAGGATTTTTTCCTTCATAGTTAACGATTCGGACACGCTCCTAAAACACACTTGTTCTTCTACTTATAGTTCCACAACTATTTTCTACTAAGATACTTGGAAACTAGGGGGACATATGTTGATACGGATATATGTCCAATCCATTAAGGGCGCCATAGTGCGTGTCCTAGAGTGCATCAAGGCTAAAATAGCCAATTAAGTACTTGTCCGACCTTGGGCAGTCCGCCTTAAGGAAATCCTTCCGGGTCAACCAGTACACTCAGGTCAATACACCTTTTCAGCTAGTCCAACCTAGCTGGGGGCATGACCTCGGAACTCGCCAAAGGATCACATATCCGACATTGTCAGGATGCCAAACGGACCGGACGAGATAAACTCCGACACCACCTAAACGATCAGACCAAACGTATATACTGGAACCTCAAAGATACTTCCGAGCAACTTGAGTCTCGGACCGTCACTGAGTGACCTTAGGAACGGACCAGCCTTGATAACTTGAAAGGGCTCGGATCATCCTCAAGGCCTCACACGGACCCTACAACAGGATATGTACTCTGAGAGATAAAAGGACCAATCTACCCTCCCAGACCCATCTAATGGTATTGGATTAACACACACAATTGGGCCATGGGCCAAGGGAGCATTGGTGGCAAAATCCTAAACATATACATGGCATCATCTTATGAACCACCTCATAAGCATATTATAACTATAAACATAGCACAAGATCCCATACATTAAGGTAAGTCAACTCATATCATAACTTCCCTCATAATTACTACATTGAGAGCTTCCTTCTCTCTCTTGAGTAAAGTCTCTTCTTGGTTTGACACTAGCAAACCAGGTTACCCTTCTAATCCCCCCTCCCCCCCCCCCACTTAGTCATTTCAGGTGCTCTGGCTCGGACAAAGCTCTCAGGATTAACATCAATTGTTGGAGGCGGATGTTAGAATAGAGACTTGTAGTAGTTTAGTTAGTGTTTGAGGCTCAACCCCCAACAAATATCATTAAATCACCATTAAACAAGTCTAAAAGTTCTAGGGATGCCATTAAAACATCAATAAACAAGCTTAAAATAAACTACTTGAAACATTCAGTCATAGGTTTTGAAAAAACATATATTCTCATAAGAAAAAGAATATAATAAACGTTTTTGTTTGTGCTTGTTGCTTAAATACTGCAGTGACACATTTGAGAGACCTATCATTAAAATCGATGTCGTCATCAACACCTACTTAAAACATTCACTAACTGGGTTAAAATCATAACAACTCTCATCAAAACTATTACATTGGTGCTTAAAAACAAAGAAGGAACATGCAATACAAGCCAAAAATAGTAACATTTATGCTAAAAACCATAATAGTATATCTTAAAACTATAACAAATCAGGAATATGCAACACAAGCTAAAAACAGTAACATTGATACATAATACCATAATAGTGCATTTTAAAACTATAACAAAACATTTGCAAAATATCAAATCATAAATATTTCTCAGAAGCTAAAACACTAATGTTCATGCTTAAAACTACAACAGTAGGTCTTAAAATTATAACATATGCGCTAAAAAAAATAATATGCAGAAATATTCAACATAAGCTAAATATAGTAACATTAATACTTAAAACCATAAAATTGCATCTTAAAACTATAACAATGCCTATTAAAACTATAACAAAGCACCAACATCCAACACAAGTTAAAAGCAATAACATTGATGATTAAAATCATAACAGTGCCTATTAAAACTATAACAATGTCTCTTAAAACTATAAAAAAGCATTTGCAAAAAATTAAATCATAAATATTCCACCAGAGTCTAAAAATACTAACATTGACGCTTAATATTGATGCTTAAAACTACATAATAGGTCTTGAAAACGAAACTAATTCAAATCGAACACCTAACGAATCTGAAACTCAACCATTATGCCTTTCTGCTATCTAATTTTGCTATCAACAACAAAAATCGCAGATACATGAACCGATCAACCAAAATCATCATATTCACCATATTCACCAAAACAAATGGTAATACCAGCAATATCAAAGGAAGAGATCAGAAGAGTAAGGTAACCTAAAACTACCAAAATCATAAGAATAGGAAGCAACAGATGGAAATCATTTCTATTTGAAAATCATTTATCAAACAATGATCAGTAAGTACAGGGTGCTACTAAAACCATTTCGACCATCAGACTTGTTTGAAAATCAGCAAGTATTAATCGGAAGATAAAATCCGGCAACGGATGAAGACGAAACAATGATCAGTAACACGAGCAATATAATCGCCATCTCCATCGAGCCAAAATTCCTGATTCAAGGATGGGTGTATGAATGTTTCTCAGTTGGGTTTTTGTATAGAGAGAAAAATGGTTGAATGGTATGGCTTTTGTGACCGGGTTGTAGTGTTTCTGACCGGTTCTTTATTGTTAAAATCGAATTTTTCTGCAAATTAGGAAACTCTTCCCTTTTACTATACTTACTCGTTTATAAATGTCCTTTGAGAACATTTAACTTCTCTGAGTGAAAGGCTGGATCTAGTGCTAAAAACCATTAACCCTAATCTCCCTTTAAAAGAAAAGGAAAAGAGGCAGGATTCAGCCTCTCCTAATATTCAACCACCTCCTGAAATAGCAGACTTAAAGTTAAAGTCTATGAAGGAACTCGAGAAGTTCTTAACCGAAAAATTTAACGATATGAAAGTAACAACTTTACAAGATGTTGTACAAGAAAATCCTGATTACAAATGAGTAATCAATGATGAGATCAATAAGATGGGAAAATGGGCTGATAAACCCACCCAGAGAATGTACTATTATAGGAATGCTGAGGGGTTAAACCTCTCAACACCAACTAAACTATTACAAGTAACCTAATCCAGGATCCGCCTCCCTCTTGAAGTCCGAAGCGATACTGGTCCGAGCTAGAGTACCTGAAAGGACTAAGTGGGGGAGGGGGGGGGGGGTTAGAATGGGTTTTCCGGATCGCATATGTCAATCCGGTATGAGACTTTACTCAAGAGAGAGTTGGAAGCTCTCAATATAATAGTTAGGGGGAAGGTTATGAAATCGATAGTGTTTATGACTTGGGGATTCTCACTATGATCTTTCTTATGATTGTCCCTTGTGATTGTCACTTACCTTAAGGTCTTGGACCTTGGGCTATATTTATAGTTATCCTATGCTTATGAGGTGGCTAACAAGATGGTGCCAAGTGTATTTCTCAGATTTGGACAACAATGCTACATTTGGCCCATGCCCCATTAGTCAATAGTAATCCAATACTAAACAATGGGCCTGGGAGGGTAGTTTGGACCTTTTCCTCTGAGAGTACTGTTCCGCATGTTGGGTCCGTGTAAGTCCCTCGGACAGATCTGTATGCTTAGTTGATCTGGCCTTGGGCAACTCAAGGTGTCAGGACCTAGAGTTCCACGGAAGTATCTCAGTGGTTCTGTTATATACGTTTGGTCTTACTGTGATAGCGGCGTCCGAGATTCTCTCCTCCGGTCCGTTTGGCATCCTAGGATTGACAGTTTGCGGAACTTGAAAGGACCATGTGACCTTTTGTCAGGTTCAGAAGTCAACTGTCTAGCTTGGTCAGACCTAGCCGAGATGGCATGTTGACTTGTAAATACTAGTTGACCTGAGATGGTTTCCTTTATGTCGGACCATTCGAAGGTCGGACTAGCCTTGAATGGCTATCTCAGCCTTGATGCGCTTTAGGACACGCTCTATGGCGCCCTTAACGGATTGGACACATGTCCGTATCAACATATGTCCCCCTAGTTTCCAAGTATCTTAGTAGAAGATAGTTGGTAACTGTGAAGAGAACAAATGTGTTGTGGAGCGTGTCCGAATCGTTAACTGAAAAAGGAAAAAATCCTTTTTGTTGGGATCCGTCGTCCGTGCTCTTAGGAGTTCAATATATCTCTCCCCCCCCCCCCTTTCCTTCTACATTCCGAGTTATGTAATAGCTCGGACAGTAGATGGAAAAGGTATTTGTATCCGAGATATATAAATCCGAGATGTATAAGAAGTTATCCGTTGGGCCAAATACGTGAAATGGTACTCCTGGGCCACTGAACAGTAAATCAGAGGGGCCCAATGAGTTGCCCGTCCGGCCCATGGGGTAAGATCCCGGGTAAAGCGATGCGACCGTTGGATTGGAAAGATATCAACGGTTTCGAGACCCAAGTGATGTGACGCTTCTGATGAGCATTAAATGCGATGCACTGTTAGCTACCCACTTCCAAGTATCTTAGTAAAAGATCGTCGGTTGGGGTTTGAATGCAAGTGATGTGACTCTTGGCTTTACCAAATGGGCTATATAAATAGTCAGCCCATCAGTCGCTTTCACACTTTAGCCACATCGAAATTCATAGTGACATTCAAGCAATTCGAGCAATCAAAGATCGATCCGAGCAACTGAAATCACAAAATCTTGGGATTTCCCGCCGAGATTTATACCTTCGGAGAGCTAGCAAGACATCGTCGTCCGTCTAAGCTTAAGAATTCAACTTTGTCAAGTAAGTACACCTCAACTTTTCCTGAAGTTTCTTGTCTTTGCGATATGTCTGCTGCATGCCTAGTATGTTTTTGCCTTGGTTGAGTATCCATTTGTTTTTTCCGTGATTGCAAATGTTACTAGTGGTAGGCTTCAGCAGTATACTTAGATGAAATACTCCTCCCTTGTGCTATAGCGTGCTAATCTCCTTCACTGGTATCTTGTTGATTCACCTCGTATGTCATTTTGAATGTAACCAAACTTGATATTGCATGCTTATTTGGTGATGTATTGGCGTCGATTGGCACAGTCTCTCGTAAGCTATTTCTGTTACCGTGCTGCATGGAACAGATGATGGTGGCATTGGCACGTCTCTGTGTGCCAGGGTTTAGTGCCGATAACATTATGAGACTAATTCATATAGAAAATCTGATAGGGTAGATATATAAATGAACTCTCGGACAATAACAATCGTCATTTTTGATCCGTTTCCTTCTGCCCTAGGATGTCCGGGAGAGATAGTCAAAACGTTCGCGAGGCTCAAGGTTACCACGACGGAGCAAACTTGGAGACCGAGTCCGCGGAGATAACCACATCCGTAGTAGATTATCTGGTCGTGGATCTCCTGTCTTCCAGGGACTCCGACGCTAGGCACGGAGTCCGCGATGCAGCAGATCCTCAGCCGGGCAGAACAGTGGGCCAAGGAAATGTTACTAGGTCGAGGTCGCTAGTAGAATCTCGGACCATAGGTGGTGTTGTGGAGTCCGTGGATTCGAATGAGCCTCAGACTGAACGGGAAGGCGACAATGGTCGGGAGGCTGATGATGTGGAAATGTTTGAGGCTGGGGAAGAGGACCGTGTTGTGGCGGAATCAGGTCCGTCCAATCCTAGCATATCTGGGAGACCTGAAGGTGGTGAAGAGGAGGAGGAAGGTGGTGAAGAGGAAGAGGATGAGGATGAGGAGGAAGGAGAGGAAATCTCTCCAGTCGCTCGCCCGCGGAGACGCACTGGTCGTCGGATTGTGTTACATCCTGCAGCATCCGCTCAATCCCATCCTCTGTTAGTCGAGGGCCGTGGTGCGAAGGCAGCGAGAATCAAGTTCCCTCGTCCTGCGTCCGCAGTAGTGATGGCGGATGAATTTGGAGAATTAAACGCAGACGGGCTTCTTCCCACTTGTCCGTCGAAGGTTAAGCCTGAGGACATTCCCGAGTGGAGGTGGAAGTGGGAGATTCCCGAGTCCGTTGAAATCATGGTCCCCGAGCCCGGGCATGCATTCTAAAATCCGCCCGCCGGGTACATGTGCGTGCATGAAATGGCCTTTGCTTGTGGATGGAAGGTCCCCATTGCACCAGAACTAAAGCACATTCTGAACCACATCAGGTTATCCCGAAGTCTTTGGGTAACCTTATTTGTTTCGTGATCATTTGTAAAAAGAAGGGGCATCCGGTGAATTTCGAAAACTTTAGGCATCTCTTTCACGTTTCTTTCAGTCCGGGGAATCCCCTATTTTATACTTTTGTAAATAGAAAACCCTACAACTTCATCTTGGACTCCATCTCTTCCTTGGGGTCGAAATGGTGGGATAAGTACGTTTTCGTGCGGATGGCCCTGAAACCTGGGATGTCCGAGAGGCAGCGAGAGCAATGGGGGCTGCCGATAAAGTTCTTACAGGAGAGTATCCCGAACTGGCGCCCCCTTCCAAAGAATGTGGCTCCGTGGGTGGCGGAGATTCATAAGAAGAATGACCCACCTACATACCCGTTCCACGGATTGATCTGTCAGTCGCTGCCTTACTTGTGCGGACTGACCGACGCCGTTGAAGTTGGAGGGAAGACGGACTTCAGTAAGGATTTTTAACTTCAGGATTTGTGTTCTTCTTTCTTTGGAGTGCTCTGTCTTGATCATGCACTTCCGCAATTCTGGTAATTCTTCCTTTATATGTCCGTATCTGACGCCTTTATTTTGTTGCACAGCTTACTGGTTTGAGATATCATGTCGACGCTCTGGGAGAAGAAGAGATTGCAGAGGGAACAACAAGCCCTGGAAGTCGCTGCTGGTCAGAGGACCAAGATCATCAATACGTCCGCAGGTCTCCCTATGGCGGACCCGAAAAACACGGCAGTATTCGCTGCAGAAGAGGAAAGGCGAAGCAAGGCCGGAGAAGATCCACAGGCCTTGGTGGTGCCCGACAAGGGCAAAGGCCCTGCCACTCGGAGCGCCACTGCCTACAAGCTACCCGCTTCTGCTGCTTCGGCACCCAGAGGGAGGTGTTGATGCGGGACGCCATAACCTCGGGGCGCAAGAGGGGAGCAACCTCGAAGGCTTCCTTGGCAGCTAAGAGGCAGCAACTGTCTGCTGTCCTGCCCATCGACCAAGCTGCTCTCGATAAGGAGTATGAGCGGGCCCGCAGACTCCCTGAGGTGGAGCGGGTTAGAGGGCTTGACGATCTATACCAGCGAGTAAGTAACTTTTCCATGGTTTCCTCGGCTTGTTCTTAGTATAATAGAAATACAACTTATTTCCATGCGGACTTCTTGCAGCTCGGATGTTTCGTCAGGGCCATGCAGTGGAAGGCTGGCGAACGGGCTACTATTGAGGAGGATCTGCACAAGGCCATAGCCACTTCCGCAGATGAGGCGGAGAAGGTGCAGCGGTTGGAACTCCAGCTGAAAGAAAAGGAAGTGATGTTCCATAAGTTGAAGACCAGCTGGGAAGAGATCAAGTCGAACTTTGACTGGCAGGAGAGTTTTATCAGTAGGTCGATGAAGGCCTTCCTGGAATCGAAGGATATCGTGCTCGGGGGCCTCCAATATGCCCGCCTTGAGGCTGGTCGTGACTTTATGAAGTCGGATTCCTGCAAGGTTTTCATAGCGGACAAGTCCGACGCCTCTCACCTAGATGGGTTTTTATCCGCTATCGGCCAGCTCCAGTCAAAGGGACTACTTCCGCAGAACTTCGACTGGAAGGCGGAAGGGTTGATCCCTTCTGCGGATACTAATGGCGTGGAGGTCCCTGTGGACAATGTCTCGGACGAACGGTCAGTTGGCGAAGTCAGTATAGTGGTCACTGAGGAGGGTGAGATCGAGATCAAGAACGGCGGACCCTTTCTCCCGAGGTGTGTGCCGGACGCCCTACGAAAGGTATGCTTTGTACCTTTTGCGGACTACTGGGCTTTCCTAAAGGACTGGTACTTCATACACTCTCGGGTCGTTGGTCTTGATGAGGACTTCAACTTATTCGAGATTGCGGAATCCCTTGTTGCGCAAGCCGCTGCCAACCCGTCTTCCACCAATCCGCCTCAAGCCGAAGAAGGTACTCCGAGCCAACCTGCCCCCCAGTGAGAAGTCCGGGGTATGCCCCGTGAAAATTCTGTAATATTTTGAATTGTGATCTTTTGATGGCACGGAATGTCGCCATGTACAATATTTACTCTTTTACATTCGTAGTAACTATCTTCGGAACAATGTTCTTCGTGCTTCGAATTATTGCTTTCTTCTGTATCTCCTTCGTTCCGTCGTGCATATACTATGTTATTATAAATACACATCTCTTACAATAACGGATCGCTTTGAACGTCGTAAGATACTCAGACCATCGTCTTTACGTTCCTCGGACTACTCGTCTTTACTATATCAGATAACTTTGCGGGGACGCGTAATCTTCTAGAAGGTGGAGGTTGGAGCAGTGAAATTATCATTATTATTGCGTCCCTTCATCTTTCGAGTCGTCGGATGATGGACATGTGGCATGATCGTAAAGATTCGTCGCTACTATAAATGAGGGCATGGTAATTCTTCATTAGTCACTTCTTTACCCTTCTGCAAGCCTCCCCTTTCATAGAAATTTTTTTCTTTGGAAAAGTTAAGTTTCCCCAGGATGTCGGAGTCTGCTCAAGAAAAGTCAGTCCGAGCTAGACAACTTCACCTTAATGCAAGCGCGGTGCTACCCGATTTGGAAAACTTCAACTTTGGAGAACCAGACGATCCCAAGTACGATTGCTGTCAGCACTGGGTAAACTGTGCTTGTGGGAACATGCATCCTCCGATCTACCTTGGTAAAGGCATGGCGGATGACGCAATTGTTCTCGATCCTGAAGGTGATCCCCCGCTGTGTTCGGTGGTTGCCAGGGGATGAGCCGAAGAAGAGAGAGAGCGGACGCTGAAGATGATCCGTAGGAGGATCCGAATGCAACAGCAAGCTCGTCGGGCTCAAGGTGGTAGCTCGGAATCTCATGGCTTAACCTCGGGAATCCGCTGAAGGGACGAGGTGGGGTATGCCCCATAGAAGTATGTATGGTCCTCGGACCTCGACAAAATGTAACTTCCGTGCTTATATGCTCGAATAATTTTGTTCATAAAATTCGGACTACCCTTATTAGGTGAGGTCATTACCTTTTTCTTATCCTTACTTTGTCGGATTATATTGACGCGCACATCTTTGTAAGATGACCAACAAATACAAACTCTGATGTGGTTGATGGGCTTGTTCAGGCTTGATTGGATAAGCCCTTCTGGCCCAACACTATTCAACCCAAATGAGTATTTCAAGCCCATTGTCGACGTCGAAGTTCTGACGTGTCGGACACCTATAGGTTCGTTACATCTATAAATACTTCGAATTCCTCTTTGCCTTGGTCGTGCAAATCCAACTTCCAATTTCCATATCTACTTAATAGCATGGGCCCCACAGTACCCGCAAGAAGATGATTTCTTGAATAGTTTCCCCCTCGTGACTCCCGTCCACTCTCAAGTCGGCGTTTATCCTGAGCTTGAGGGTGGCGTGGATTTGGAGGGAAGATTTTTGAAGATAAGTCATCGGAAAGCATAGATCTCGAAAAACGTACAGGCTTGTAGGTTAGCAAACGGACTATCTTATCGGTTGTACGCGTGATCCACCTTTTAGGAGCTTTTTCTTCCCTAGGAGTTGCTAACGGGTGGATCGCCGTACGACCAATGCATCAGATCTGTGTATAGATCCGAGTCTTTATGTCGGACACGATAGATGTGTCCGTGCAATTTGCTTATAAGCATGAGATTCCTAGTGCTTAATCACTTACTCACGATTTTGATGTTTCCGGGCACATTGTGCGCGGGATCCATAGAGAATGTCGTAGAATTCTAACTTATTAAAACCTCTTGTGTTGTGCAGGCATATCAGATCTACGGTTTTCCCAGAAGTAGTGAGTGAGTGAAGAAGTGTCCTGTCGGAGGAATCTACTTTATTGGTGGACTACGATTGCCTAGATGTCTCCTTTTCAGTTTATGCAATGTAGCTGTAGATCTAGGTAGAGATCCGAAGCGGTGGATTACAAAGACATTTCCATATGTACTTGGTTTAACATATGAATAAAATCGATCACTTGCTTGTTGTCGTTTTGACAGAAGTCGTACTGATTTTTCGGAAATTCAATTACAACTTGCGGGCTACATGGCCAATGACAAAAGGGTTAACAAAAAACAGAACTGACGGAGTTCCGTGTAATAGATAGTTAAACCCTAAGATGATCGAACGACCTGGCCGAGATTCACATAACACTCCTTATGTGTAAAACTTTTGAAGGTTCCTAGCATTCCATGTACGCTTGAGTGGGTGTCCGTGCTCATCTTCAAATTCGTAACTCCCATTACTCTTGCTCCGATAATCTTGTAAGGTCCTTCCCATTTAGGCTTGAGTTTTCCAACATTGCTCAAGATGTCAGCCCGGCGAAGTACTAGGTCTCCGACCTGCAAGTTTTTTGCCTGAACATTCCTATTGTAGGCTCGGGCAGCCGTTGCTTGATACCTATGGATATGAGCCATTGCTTCAGTTATTTTCTTCTCCAACATGTCTAGATCGAATATCCGAGCTTCACGGTTGGCGGAATCATTGAACTCTTAGACCCTCATAGTCTCGACAGCAATTTCTGCTGGTATAACTGCTTCTGAGCCATAAACCAAGGCAAATGGTGTTTCTCTAGTCGCGGTCCATGCAGTGGTGCGATGAGCCCACAGCACGCCATCCAAATCATCTGCCCAACTTTCTTGAGAAGTTCTCAGTCATTTTTCCAGGATCTTAACAATTGTCTTGTTTGTGGACTCAGCTTGTCCATTAGCTTGTGGATATCCAACAGATGTGAAACGTTGTTCAATCTTGAAGGATGCCAACCATTCCTTGAGCCTATTGCCTGAAAATTGGGCGCCATTATCCGAGACAAGAACTCTGGGTAGGCCTAAGCGACAAATGATGTTTTTCCAAATGAAGGTCCGCACTCAACTTTCTGTAATGGTTGCCACAGCTTCAGCTTCTACCCACTTGGTGAAATATTCCACGGCCACAATAAGGAATTTCTTCTGTTGAGTGCCTCTTGGAAATGGTCCGACGATATCGATGCCCCACTGATCAAACGGACACGCTATGATTGACGGAATCATAGGATGTGTCGGACGATGTGGAATGTTCGCATAATATTGGCAATCTGGGCATCTCCGGGCGTGGTCGGCGGAATCCTTATCAATGGTAGGCCAGTAATAGCCTTGTCGAATGATTTTCTGGGCGTGGACACTTGTCCTGTGGGGCACCTTACTAGATACGAAAGTAAGATGGAGACCAACGGCCTGAATGACAACGTGAAAGCTCTCAACTTCTCCACTACACTCTTTGGGGAAGCAATGGATTGGTGGACCTCACTGCCTAATGGTTCCATCATGTCCTATGCGGATATTGCTTCCCTCTTCCTGAAAAGATTTGAGAAAGCAAAGAAAAGAAAGAGGTCAGTTGAGCACCTGGCAGGAATAATCCAGAAAGTGCATGAGGACCTTAGAACCTTTCTTGACCGTTTCAATGCCGAAGTACGCCAGGTAGAACCTCATAGCATCAAAGAACGAGTCCGACACCTATATGCCAACACTTACAATGATGATCTCAGAAAAAAGCTTTCCAACGAAGAAATCACAACTGAAAAGTACTTGGAAGATATCTGTGAAGGAGTCTTGTATGGAGAAGAGTATCGACGAAATGTCCCGATAAGAGCTGGAGCCAAAAAGGGAAAAGAGCAAGTACGACAGGAACCTCCTCCTCGTCAGGGAAAGTTTGAACAAAAAAGAGAACTTAGAGATAAGAGGGAATTCCGCAGAGAGAGAACTCCACCAAGGAGATACGCCGAGTATACTCGCCTCAACAGACCAAGATCCGACATCTTGGCTTCTATCGTTGAGAAAAACTTGGATATACAATGGCCGAAACCTACGAGGAGCAACAAGAAGAACAAAGCTTCCAAGGACTACTGTAGGTTCCATAAGCAAAAAGGTCACTCAACAGAGGACTGTGTCCAGTTGAAGACAGAAATAGAGGGAATGATAAGGAGTGGAAAGCTGAAAGAACCTATATATGAGGAAGAACCTTCCAGACACCAAAAGAATGAACAAAGAAGGGAGGAGCGTGGTTCGGAGCCTCCGACAGGATCCTTACCGCCACCTCCAGCAGAGGTCCCACCTCAGCATGCCCAAAGATACCGAGGGTACCACGATGATATGGAGATGGAAAACCTCCCCTATAGCGGAGTTATCAATGCCATTGCGGGAGGACCAACTGGGGGAGACAGTCGAAATGCAAGGGAAAGGACCGCGCAACACTTGAGAAACAATGATAGAGCCTATGCTCCTTCAGCCCTGAAGGGCACAAACACCATAACCTTTGATGATAGCGAAATCCCCCCACCAACGTCTGGTGGAGGAGATATCAAGGACCCCGACGTTCCTTTGGTTGTTTCTCTGGTTATCGCCACTTACAAGGTCAACAAAGTACTTGTTGACACAGGAAGTTCTTCCAATGTTATCTCCAAAAGGACCGTGGAGCAAATGCACCTGGGATGAATTCAATATGGGCGTGTATATACTTCTTTGGTGGGTTTTGGAGGATCCGTAGTACGTCCCATTGGAAGTATACCACTACAAGTCTCTGTGGGCACCTTTCCGACAAGAGTGACTGAGACAATCCTCTTTGTGGTACTCGATAGCACCTTTGACTATAACGTGATCTTGGGCCGTCCAGGACTTAATCAATTCAAGGCAATTGCGTCTCCCCTACACAACAGGGTAAAGTTTCCAACCCCAAATGGCGTGGGTGAAGAAGTGGGAAATGTAAGAGAAGCTTAGGAATGTTATATCATGTCGACCAGGGCAGCTTCAGTACCCGTTCTTTCGATCACCAAAGGGCTCGGGAGTCCCCCTGTGGCTCTTACCCCGTCAAAGGAAGAAATTGGTGCTGGGTCACTTAAAGAAAAATTCCCGAAGACGGCCAGGATGGAGCCTCATGAAGCCTTGAAAGAAGTCCAATTGATTGAAGGGAATTTAGAGAAGGTAACCCGAATCGGAACAGAGATGAGCACAGAAGTAGAAATGAAGCTCATCACATGCCTCCGAGATAACGACGATGTCTTTGCCTGGAGCACAGATGACCTTAAGGGGATAGACCCAAGGGTCGCAGTTCACCGCCTGAACATGGATCCGACGGTAAAACATATCCGACAAAAGAGGAAGGATTTTGGGCCTGTTGAAGATTCTATCATAGCAGGAGAGGTGGATAAGTTGATGAAAGCAGGACATATCGAAGAAGTCAGATACTCTGACTGGGTCTGTAACGTGTTCCTCGTCGAAAAGGCCCCAGGAAAGTGGAGAATGTGTAATGACTTCACTAGACTCAACAAGTTTTGTCCAAAGGATCCGTATCCATTACCTCGCATAGACCAGCTGGTTGATTCCACTGCAGGATGTGCGCTCCTAAGCTTCATGGACACATATAAAGGCTTCTACCAAATCAGGATGGCCCAGGAAGACATCAAGAAGACGGCCTTCTTCGCGGCGGGAGGGGTCTACTGCTTCAAGGTCATGCCATTTGGCCTCAAGAATGCAGGCGCTACATACCAACGACTGGTAAATAAGATGTTCAAAGAAGAGTTGGGTAAAACCATGGAAGTCTATGTGGATGACATGCTTGTAAAAAGCAAGACTGAAGATGAGCATATCGCGGATCTCAACAATTGCTTTTCCATCATTAGGAAATATGGAATGAAGCTGAACCCTGAAAAGTGTACGTTCGGAGTAAAGGGAGGAAAGTTTCTTGGCTACATGGTCATAGAGAGAGGTATCAGCGCGAACCTGGAGAAAATAAAGGCAATTCTGGACCTACCACAGCCAAAAACAATCAATGAGTTTCAGAAGCTTTTGGGAAGGGTGATGGCATTAAGCCGTTTTATCTCTAAGTCCGCCGAGAAAAACTTACCCTTCTTCAAGATTCTAAGGATAGGAGACAAGTTTGAGTGGACAAAGGAGTGCGAAGAGGCCCTGGATAACTTGAAAAAGTATCTCCTCTCACCACCCCTCTTGTCTAAACCAGTAGAGGGAGAACCTCTTAACCTTAATTTGGCCACTACTGATGAAGCGATGAGTTCTGTATTGGTGCGAATACAAGGCAACGACCATTTACCGATCTAGTACTTGAGCAAGGCCCTTGTAGGCTCTGAGGCCAGATATATCAAGATCGAGAAGCTCGCCTTCGCACTGGTTTACACTGCACGGCGACTAAAGCCTTACTTCAAATCTCATCGGATTGTGGTCCTCACCAATGAACCACTCAAACATGTTCTAGGTAA
Source organism: Plantago major (assembly GCA_026545765.1). Classification (NCBI taxonomy): domain Eukaryota; kingdom Viridiplantae; phylum Streptophyta; class Magnoliopsida; order Lamiales; family Plantaginaceae; genus Plantago; species Plantago major. Next base: position 73,825,952 of record CM048839.1, read on the forward strand.
GCCAGACCAGTCGGGACGCTTGTCCAAGTGGACGATTGAGTTAAGCGAATATGATATCGGGTATCAAGCTCCATCTTCCAAGAAGGCACAAGTTCTTGCCGACTTCCTGGTTGATTATCCGGAGAAAACAGAAGGAGTAACCAAAAGTCCACAGGAAAATGTGAGCCATGTCATGATCACCCAAGTAAAAGATTTCATGGAGGAAGAAATAGCAAAAGAGAACAGGCCTAAAGAGACACATGGGAATAGTTTACAGCTTTGGACTGAGTATCAGGAACCCATGGATGATTCATTAAGGGTGAGGCACATTTAGGCTCGAGCCCTCCAGTTGTGCTTATGAACATGACCCTTGATCAACGAATGTTTCTCCTAGACGAGGCACCCAACACTTCGACACCTGCATCTTCCGACAAGAAGCAGGAGGATGAGAAGGTGCCTACGTTCGCGGCGGAAATCAAAATGGGAAACAAGGATTGTTGGACATTACAAGTGGATGGATCCTCTACTGGACGATTTGGAGGAATAGGAATTTTCCTTGAAAGCCCTGAAGGAGCCAAGCTAGAATACGCCATCACCCTCAACTTTAAAGTAACAAACAACGAGGCTGAGTATGAGGCGCTCCTCACCGGCCTAAGGATGGCGAGAGCTCTTCAGGTGAAAAGAATCTAGGCTTACACAGATTCACAACTCGTGCAATCCTAGTTCTCAGGGTCTTTTACCGCTAAAGGACCTAACATGATCAAGTACTTTGAGGAATTCACTCTTGACCAATTCCACAGGGAATGGAACGAAAAAGCCGATGCCCTCTCCATGTACGCCTCGGCCTTAGGAGCTCTGGACACGAGAAGTGTCATCTTGATGATCCGCACGGACTCCTCCTTGGCAAACTCCAACGGACAAATCTTCCTCTTGAGCACTGAAAGAAGCTGGATGACTGACATATTCCACTATCTCAAGGATGGCTCTCTACCTTCAGATCCTAGAGAAGCAAGGAGGATCCTATGCCGAGCCAGCAGATACTTCATCATGGGAGAGGATCTCTACAAAAAATCCTTCACCGGCACCCACATGAGATGCCTGGATCCCCAGGAAGCGAAAACTGTGATGGAGGAAATCCATGCTGGAAGTTGTGGAAGTCACTCCGGGGGAAGAACCTTGGCACAGAAGATCATAAGACAAGGATACTATTGGCCTACCATTGACGCTGATGCTGCCAACTTCGCTCGTTCCTGTGAAGACTGTTAATATTATGCCAACATACCACATCGTCCGACCAACCCTATGATTCCGTCAATTATAGCATGTCCATTTGATCAATGGGGCATAGACATAGTTGGTCCCTTCCCACGCGGAACCCATCAGAAGAAGTTCTTGATCGTGGCAGTGGAGTATTTCACTAAGTGGGTTGAGGCAGAGGCAGTTTCGACCATCACTGAAAGCAAGGTACGGACATTCATCTGGAAGAACATCATCTGCCGCTTCGGACTTCTAAGAGTCCTAGTGTCGGATAATGGGGCTCAGTTCTCTGGGACAAGACTGAAGGAGTGGCTTCAATCTTTCAAAATAGAACAACGCTTCACTTCCGTTGGCCACCCCCAAGCTAATGGTCAAGTAGAAGCCACCAACAAGACCATCGTCAAAATTTTGGAGAAAAGGTTGAGGACCTCCCAAGACAGTTGGGCAGATGATCTCGATGCGGTCCTTTGGGCACATAGGAAGACGACTCGGACCTCTACACAAGAGACGCCTTTTTCCCTTGTCTATGGATCCAGCAGTACAACCCGGCTGACAATGAAGTCGCAAGGATCTACAACCTTGAGCTCCTTCAAGACAACCGAAGTAAGGCGCTAGCTAACATCCTTCGATACCAAGCCATGACTGCTCGAGCCTACAACAAGCGCGTCTTTCCCAAAGATATACAAGTTGGAGACTTAGTCCTCAGAAGAGCCGATATTCTAAGCAATGTTGGGAAACTCAAGCCCAAATGGGAAGGACCTTACAAAGTTACTGGAGCCAGAGTCAATGGAAGCTTTGAGCTGGAAGACAACCAAGGGCGAGCCTTGAAGAGAACCTGGAATGCTAAGAATTTGCAAAAGTTTTATGCTTACGATAACACTTTGAGATTAGACTACGACAGTTATCAAAGTTTTTTGTCATTTTCCTTATCCGGCCTCGAAGCCCACCAGTTGTACTTGAATTTCCGTCAAATCAATACAACTTTTTGCAAGGAAGTAAAAGCTACAATCACACAAACGGATTGCCTCGGACCGGTCAGAGAAGGTCCGAGCCAACTGATGCAGCAAATATTCGAGAAGCCAATTGCTCAAACAAAATTAGCTTACACCAGTTAGTTCGGATAAAGCATTATAACGAGTCAAAGAAAGAGAGCAAGAAGACCTTGTATTATTCAAAGGAGTACGCATTACAAGGTTGCACACTCCGAATACATACATCCGAGCCACGAAAAAAAAAAAGGGAACTCTACATCGTTCTTTACATTACATAAGCAATTCTTGGTGATGTAACATCCGAAATGCAACGATATGACCGCTCCGGAACCCAGCGTCCGAGCCAAAACAAGAACAGCACGAACCAATGGATCTCCAAAGAATGAGTCCCTACCGCACAAAAGGACAAGTTGGATCCGGAGCGGTTAAGTCCGGTACGGCAACGCAGCTCCACGGTCTTCTCAAACAACCACTTTCTGGTTCGCACCCTCGGGCACCTCAAGAAAATGTTTAATGGAGGAAGAAGCGAACCTCCCGAGAATTCGACTCTCCATGCCAACAAGTCTTCCAGTACTTAGGGACAGCGAACTAATCCGCTTCCCCGGGGCTGAAGCTGACGATACACATTACAGCCCCGCAGAAAGAAGATTAGCACGAGGATCCGAAGGAGCGTGAATCCGAGTGACTTGACTTCATCGTCCCCAGCGTGGTCCGACTCAGAGGGTCTTCCGAAGCACCGAAAAACCCTTAGAGGCAAGATCACGCATAGGAACGGTGAAATAAACCCACACGTCAGACGTCCGGACCCAGGATCCGAGCCACCTATTACTATAAAAAGGATGGAATGATCTGACAAAAAGCCGTCCAATCCAAGGGTATATATAGAAGTGAAGGACCAATCAGTAGTTGCCACGTGGCCCGTAACCGCCGGCGATGGCTTGGGCCTGGACTTAGGCCTAACGCTTGGGCCGCTATTGGGCCAACTCAAAAATTCCTTCACATTCCCAGCCTTCTTGAGTGAATTACCCGTTCGGATGCGACAGCTCGAGGCTGCCATGATGACCTTCGTACCGGCTCTGACCCGTAGCAAGTCACTCAACTTTTCTACTGATTGTCTACTTTTTTACCAACTTCTCACAAACCAACACGATTCGGAACGGCACACCAAGTCCCTACGGATCGAGCAGGATGATAACATCCGAACAAGTCCTACTTATTACATCTTTGGGAAAACCAATTTTTTCTGTATGGTTAACATTTGAAGACACGACTCCGAATCATTCCTGTTTACTTAAGGCAATAAACATTTGGAGCTATGATTCAGACGAACACCGTGTCCGACCGACCCACGAGCCAACAAAGGGAAAATTTACTTAAGGCAATTAACGTTCGGGAAAATTTGTCCTCGTGGACTCGGACCCATTATCCGAACAAGCCGAGCCAACGAAAACTTCGAGTTACTGATCAGTTTTACAAATTCAACGCACAAGGAGAGCATGCATTCGGAAGGGCAATAACACAAGCTAGTAATAAAAGTTGCTCCGAGCCATCAACGAGCCCGGACTAATAACACAGATACCGAGTCAAATGTAACTTAGATAACGCAAGTTATACAAAACAGCGACCAAAAAGGAAATAACATTGTCTCAAGGCCCGAAGGCTCACAATTACAGAAATCCGGGGCATACCCCGTCTTCACTCTCTCCGCCGCTCGGATGAACCAGCCTGAGTTCCGGAGGGGCCTCCGACATCCTCCTCCGGAGGTGCTTGCTCCCGTTCTCTGGCTTCTTGGGCCAACCTCCTATCTCTCCGAGCCAGACACTCTTTCAGGAAGGCAGGGCATCGTTGCATCAAGTCCAAGTCCCGATCGAAACCTTGGACAGGCCCGGGCAAAGTCAACCAGTGTCGGTTGTGCTCCAAGTGGTCCTCCAAAGGAATAAAGACACTAGACATCAGCAACCGGGGCACGAACTGTGGAAGATACGGACCACAATGGTCGAACTTCTTGTCTTCTGTCTCATCACAGACCAGCTCCACAAACTCGCATTGCAGCAAGTCTTCATCCGAGACACCCTCTGGAGCAATGTCCGAGCCATCAGCCTCTTTGAAAGCAGAAATGCCTTTAGCCTCCAAGTCACAGCCACTCAGAATCCAACCTTTCCTATGGAACTGGCCCACAGTCGCATCGTACCCATCCTGCCGAGCCTCGTCATACTTGGATTCGAGCAAGAATTTGCAGGAGTCCGAACCCAAGAAATCCTGGACGGCCCTTGTCCGCACCCTTAGCAGCTCATTCAGCATCATATCCTTGAAGCTCCGGGACACACCAAGGAAATCATCCAAGCTATCTTGGTGAACTTTCAAGTCCTTCTCCAGCGCTAGGATAGCACTTTTCATTTTGGCCGTCTCCGACTCGGCCTCCTTCTTAGTAGCTATGGTCTTTTTCAGCCGCTCGGACAGACTGTTCAACCGAGACGTCTCAACCGCCCGAGCGGCCTCAGCCTTGGCCAGGTCCTCCTCTAGTGTGGCCCTCCGACCCGCCACGCCGAACGCGGCAAAGAAGTCGAGAACAACCGACATTAAAAAGTTAGAGACACAATTCCGAGCCAAAGAAAGTTGAAACAACAATCAGAAATTTAAACGAACAAACCTTGCGCTGAGCAGCGGTCAACTCCGCAATCCACTCAGCCCGAGGCGTGACCAATGAGCCACCAAGATCCAACTCAGCCCGGCCAAGATCACTCATCTTTCCCTTGCCCTTCTTGGCCGGAGGGATTGGACCTTCGGATGAACACTTTTGCCCGGCCGCAGTGCTCGAGCCACTGGCAGGGGGAACCCGAGACACAGATCTCGGAGGTTTCTTGGCCCCCTTCGAACCAACGACCTTACCCTTGTCCGGGGTAGGTATTGTCTGGGCCTCCTCGCCCGCGGCGGCCCTCCGAGTCTCTTCCGCTCGGAAAGTAGCAGCATTCCGAGGCTCCTGCATTGGCAGCACGGTGGAAGTCTTGATAATTTGGGTCCGAGTACCCTCCTCCATCTCCTTTCTCTTAGCAGCATTCTGCTTCCTCTTCAACTCTCGCATAGTGGACATGGTTTACTCGAACCAAAAATCTGCACATCTGAATGACAATAAGATGCAAGATAACAGAAATTTACAATTTATAACTACAATCAAAGCAAGTAACCACCGACTCGGATGACCAACCGCGTGCCCGAAGGAGGAAACACTTACTTAAGTCCTTCTTTCCAACGCAGAAACTTGGCTCCGAAAAGCCGGCCAGGTAAGGAAGAGGTTGGCATATCAACGCTCGGAAGAAGTATTTCTCCGGATCTTGATTCCGATGGAGAGCTTGCTGTTAGGAATATCTGTTAGTATTTTGATCATTCATCACATGTTCTTATCTTAGCCAGAAAGGTGATTAAAGTACTCTTGGTTCACTTGAACATTGTAAAAGAAGAAATCACTGAGTATGATTAGTCTAGTAAATCTTGTATTAGGATTATAGGTCTCTGAGTGTAATTTTTATTTCCAAGAAGACCATGAAGATCAATCCTAGCAATGGAGCTTTTCTAAAGATTACAAGACCGGATATTGCACAAGATTTATGAAGACACCAAGGTTTAGTCTCACTCGGAAAGACACTGTCCTTAATCCTTTCTTAAGTGCATTTAGTTACTTTTGAAACATGATTCTGGAACATATGACATCATGAGTATGGAGCATGCAAGCCATCAGCAAGGCTAATATATCCGTTGAAGACTACAGGACAAGAAGTAGTACATGTGCATTAATTGCATCGGCAGAAAAACCACTAAAGCACAGTCCTCTCAGAGATATGAGACAAGGACTTCTGAGTACTCATTTCAAGATAAGTATAGACTGAATTTGAATTGTGTCTAACGGATAACATCCCAACGACTCTCTAATTCATCTATAAATATCACACACTTAGATGCTGAGAAATATGACCGAAGAACGATCTAACTTGCAAACTTACAATCTAGCAAAGTATTCTCTCAAGCACTCTACTACCCTTTCTGAAAGCTTTCTGTTGCTTGAAGAATCACTAGTAGTTCTAAGTTGTCCTGAACCTTAACAAGAGATTGTTATTCGTGAAAGAGTTGAACTATCAGATAACCTTTCTAAAGCTCATTTTCCAGAATGGACATCAGTCTAGAGCAGATTGCCATACACTGAACAAGTGTATTAAGTAGTCTTGTTCTATTAGGCTCTCTGGAAACATAACTGAAAAGTTATACAAGAAGCCTCTCTGACAAACCTTATAACCAACACCATCAAGGCGTGGAGTAGAGGAAGTACTTGATTTGGGAAATCAGGGAATAACTCCAAGGTTATCTGAGTAGAGGAAGTACTTAACCCTAGGAGCTGGGGAATAACTGAGGGGGAACATTTGGTTGGGAACCAATTGTTTAAGAATCTTAGAATAGGATTTTTGTAAGGTGAACTCAATTATCTGTTCTAGTGAATTCTAGGTCTCAGAAAGACCGAAGTGGATTAGTTGGAGGATTACGCCACCTCCAGATACCACTATACTTGCTGTGTTATTTACCTTTCTGTATTTATCTTTCAGCAAAGCACACACATACTTATTGTTTCTGCACTTACCTATCTTAAAGTCTTCCGCGCTCTGAATCTAAGTATCAGAAACCCCCCAGGTTTCTGAGAAACTGTGTTTATCGACAAAAGTTTTAAAAGACTATTCACCCCCCCTCTAGTCTTTTACTTTGCCGTTATCTGGACCAACAAGTGGTATCAGAGCAGGAGGTTCCCAAGCCTTCTGCACTGAACCTAGATCCCCAGATAGGTGAAGAAACTTTGTCCCTTTCTGAGGACTATATAATTTGTGTGTTAAGTGTGCAGGTATGTCTCTGAGCGATGCACCCGTTCTAAAGCCAGAAAACTACGAGAAATGGAAAAACAACATGATGCTCCATCTGGAGGCCATTAGTGATGAAATGATCTATGTCATCAATGAAGGGCCTATCAAAATCAGACAATTCAAACAAGTCACTAAGGTTTCTGATGGAAGAAAAGCCTCAGACAAGGAAGATGAAAGCGAGGATGCGACTGCTAGTGATAGTGGTCGTGTTGCTCGTGGAAGCATTATGTATGAACACAAGCCAAGAGAACTCTGGACATCTGAAGATGCCAAGAGACACAGATTGGATGGTCAAGCTCGTAATATAATCATCAGATCGACACCTGAGCACATACAGTGTAAACTGTGGGGTGCTAAAATGGCGAAAGTTGCCTCGCAATTGATTGAAGAAATCTGTGCCGGAATTGAGAAAACCAAAGAAAACAAGTTTGAAGTTCTTAAATTGAAGTTCCAAAACTTCAAGCAAGGTCCCACTGAAACTCTGGAAGAACTTGATTTCAGGTTTACTATTCTTATGAGTGATATGGCTGCACTTGGTGAAAGCAACAGATACTCCCAGCCAGAAAAGATTAAGACTATTGTCAGAAGTCTCAATCACAACTGGGAACACACTAACTAAACAACTCTCTGAAGACCCCCATTCAGAAAGGTGTTAGTACTGAATCAGCAGAGATAGGAAATGATATCTGCTTCTATTGTCAAAAGCCTGGTCACTTCAAGAGAGATTGCCCTGCCTTAAACAAGCTCAAGACAGGTGACAAGAAGGACAGAACAAATTACAAAAGAAATCAAAGGGCCTTACTGACTGAAGAAAGGAAGAAGAATCAAATCCAACTTGATGCTCTAGATATTGAGACAGATTCTGAAGATGGAGATTCATATAACTCAAACCTACCATCACCAGAATTGTGTGGAATCACCCACAATGTAATCGACTTCAGCCTTAAGAAGAATGAAATGTGTGGAGTTGCTGAGATTGCTGGTCAAGACATCTCCAACATTGAAATGTGTCTTATGGCTGATGAGGTAACTAACATTTCACAATTTCTGTACTATGAGAGTGATGATGGAATTGAGGATCTGGAGTTAATCAGGAGTGAATTGGATCATTATGAGAAAGAATTTCTTGAAGCACAATCCAAAACCAAAATTCTAAAGGAAAGCAAAGAAACTCTTGAAAAAGAGGTTTCTGAGCTAACCAGGGTATCTGAGAACAAGAGCGCTGAAATAGCCCTTCTGAAAAGTCAGATATCTGAAAATGAAAATTTTCAGAAACTAGCCTTGGATGAACTTAATAAGAAAATGATGAAGCTGCTTTCTGAGAATGAGGAACTCCGAAAGAAAGAGCTATCCTTCCAATCTTATGCAAAGGCTAGTGACACTCTCACTGAGGTTTAATCATATCTGAGAGATCCCTCTGAGAAAGGTGGACTTGGACTTGATGAACAATCATGCAATTCGTCTCCTCTGAAGAAGGGTGATGATAGGTTGACCTTTGTAAAAAGTCAACAGAATGGTTCTTCAACCACCTATAGCATTGGTCAGAAATCTAGGGTAGTTGACAAAGGAAAAGGAGCAGCAACTCAGCCTTTGAAAGAACAACAAGTTCACAAGAAACATGTGGATAAGGTTTGTGAAAAGAAACACAACCCTCAGACATGCAACCATCCACAGTGCTATATTACTAGGAAGTGAAGAATTGCTGGGATAGGAAAATTCTCAACTGTACCATTTTATGAAAATAAAGATGGTGCAGAAACTAGTAAGGCTTCTAAAGACAGCATTCAGAAAGCCAAAGGTGCTCGAAATGGCATTGGCTATCGTGCTATTGGAAAAGTCCTTTTACAACAATATAAGGAAGGACAAGAACAATGGCGCAAGGCTGATATTGCACGTAGCAATAAACAGAAGTGGAAGAAATCTCAAACCACTGAAAAACTGAATGCCAAAGCTAGAAGGAACCTGGCCAGAAAGGCTAAGTTTGCTGAAAAGCAACCCCAGAAACCCAGGGTCCAGAAAGCACCAAAGGGAACACCTAGAAACACCCCAAGAAGGAAGATTGAGATCAAAATTACTGATTCTATTGTTTCTCCTTCTGATAAAGTTAGACAAAAACAAACTCCCAAGAAATTCACTAAAATGTGGATTCCTACTGGAAGAATGTTTAGTCTAAGTGGTTCTATCTCTGAGGCAAGAACCTAACTCCTGTTTCCTGTTTTGTGCAGAACGCCTCTTGGACTAAGGCTCAATGGCTATTTGATAGTGGATGCGGAAAGCACATGACAGGAGACAAAGCAAATCTGGTCAACTACAAAGCTTGCAACACTGGACCAGACATCAGATTTGCTGGAGGAGAATTAAATCCCTCTCTGGGATTTGGCAACGTCAAATTGGGATCTTTAACAATTACTGACGTATTACATGTTAAGGGTTTGAAATACAATCTATTTAGCATGACCCAGTTTGCAGACAAGGGATTTACTATGAAATTCAAAGCAAAGTTTTGCAAACTTATTGACAATGAGTCAAAGCAGACAGTCTTGGTTGCTCGGCGGAAAGGTAGTCTTTATGTTGCCGATTGGGCATCTGCCACAACTGAAGAATGTCTCATGGTGAGTCAATCTGGTCACACAGAAGAGCACTGGTTATGGCACAAAAGAATGAGTCACTTGAACTTCAAACTCTGAACAAACTTGCCAAGAAAGAGTTAGTGGTTGGCCTTCCCAAAACATCTTTCAGAAAGGATGATATCTGTTCTGCCTATCAGATGGGGAAACAATCCAAAATCTCTTTCAAGTCCAATACCAGACACTCTAGTGTTAGACCACTGCAACTATTACACATGGATCTTTTTGAATCATCTGTAACTAGTTATGTAGGAAAGAAGTATGGTCTGGTTGTTGTAGATGACTTCTCAAGATTCACTTGGGTTGTCTTTCTGAAGCATAAATCTGATGCTAGGGTGGAGATACCAAACTTGCTAAATAAGCTTGAAGTCATGAAAAATGACAAGGTATCTGCAATCAGAACAGACCATGGTACTGAATTTGTCAACCAGTACATAAAGGAGTTTTGTACCAGCAAAGGTATACAACATCAACTTTCCTCTATAAGAACACCACAACAAAATGGTGTTGCAGAAAGGAAAAATAGAACTCTTAAAGAAGCAGCAAGGACAATGTCAATGACAATCGAAATAAGTGAAGTTTATTGGGTTGAAGCTGTAAACACAGCATGCTACACTCAGAACAGATGTTTGATAAACAAACACCATGACAAGACTCCTTATGAGCTCTTGGTAGGTAGACCCCCTAATATTAAACATCTGAAAGTGTTTAGTTGTAGATGTTTTGTTCTTAACAATGGAAAAGAGTATCTAAGAACATTTCAACCAAAGGCAGATGAATATTCTATGAATAGCAAAGCTTACAGAGTTTACAACAAAAGAACAAAGAAGAATGAAGAATCAGTTCATGTTGTATTCTATGAAGAAAGCAAGAAATCACCCCTTGATGATGAACTCTCAGAAAGATACTGAAGAAGAACCCTCAGAAAGGAAAAACATCATTATGGAAAGAGAGGATGACTCTGACGAAGAAAAGCATGAAGTGCCTAGTAACAACCAGATGATTCTCAGCCATGATGAAGAATTTCCTATGAGAATTCCAGAAATGGAAACTGAAGATGTTCATCAGAGAGCTAATTCTGGAAATGACCTCTCTGACAGGTATGTCCTAGAAAGTCCTCACACTGAGCAAGTGTCAGACATTCAACGCCCTTCTGTGGCACAAAATGTCATAGATACTGAAGAAGTATCAAGTCATAATCATAGTGATTCACACTCAGATCACATAGATGTTGACCCTACTAGCCCCAAACCCATGATGAGATGGATCAAGGATCATCCTGCAAAGGATGTGATTGGACCAATCAATCAAGGTGTTAGGACTAGGAGAGCAATAGCCGAAAATGCTAATTTCTCTCAGAGGGGACCAGTCAAGCATGATGCTAAGGCTGCATCATCTTCGAAAGAAGTACCATCCTCCTCCCAGAAAGGAAAGAAACCAATCTCTGAGATGGTTGCTGGACTTGATACGATTGATGAAAATGTCCAAGAGGATGAAGATCACTGGGATAATCACTCAGATGATGAAGAAGACAAGACTTTGGCAGAGCACCGCCATGAACATTTAGCGGTTTCTCACTTGAAAAGAAAGTTGATTGCTCCTACAATCTTCAACAAACTGCCAAACGTCCACTCCCATGAATACATGAGTAGGTACCAAGTACTGGCTGCTCTGAATAAGGAGATGTCTTCACAGAACAAGGAAGTAATTGCCTCAGTCCCCTCTGAAATGAGAAAGTTCACTGAGCTCATCACTCAGAGAACTACTAGCATGGTCATTGCTCAGAAAGATCTGGGAATGATAAGGACGATGATGTGTCTTTAGCTGAAAAAGCTTTTCAAGAGGCAAGTTACACTGCTGGAAAAGCAGATGCCATCCTAGGCCCATTGGCAGAGCTCACTGATAAGGACAATGGACTTATCAAGCAAAATCAGGAACTCAAAGCCGAACTTCAGAAGTTGGTCACTGCCTACAACTATTTACAAGGGCATTTTGACTCTCTCTCAGATTCCTTTATGAGACTGAGTCAGCCAACAATGACTAAGGGGGAAAGAAAGTACAAATCTGGACCTCAAAGTCAGGGGGAATGGGAAGAAGGAGATGAAAACAAGAAGAAATCTGGAGCTGGTGCGGCTCAGAAAGGAAGAAGAAAAACTTCCCAGCCACCACTCAGAATCAATGAACCCTCCTCAAGCCAAGCTGCTTCCCAGAGACCTACTGAAGGAACCAAAATGGTAACAAGGGCCATGGCACAGAAACCTCCAAGGAGTACCAAGGCTCCAAGGAGAAGACAAGTTAGAGGGATTGATGAATCTTCTGAAGAAGAAGAAGAAGGTCAAATCAAGTCCCAGGGCAATGAAGAAGGCTGCAAAGATCTCACAAGAATTGATCTTGATGAAGATGATGAAGAGACTGATGAAGATGAAGCTCCTCTTCACAGAAAAAGGAAACTTGAAAGCCTAACTGAGCCCATAGCTGCAAAGCCACAAGCAGCTAAAACACCCTCTGGAAATACCAAGTCTATCCAGGGTGGTAGTTCTTCAAGCAACAACCCCAAAGAGAATTCAAGACAGAAAAGGAACAGACTGAGAGCTGAGCAAAGACAAAGTCAACTTCCACTCAGGCCAGAAGAAGCCAAAATTGAGTATGTGAAGTATGACAATGATTCCTCTGTCTACAGGTGCATCAATCAGAAAAATGGCTATTGGATTCTGGAACTTAAGCATCTATTGGTAAATTCAAGATTTCCAGAACCAATCCTCAAACAGCTTATGGCATGGAGAAAGAATAAACCTACCTTGATCAACACCAATCATATCAAAGCATGGTTGGATTTTGAAGTTGTCAAGAGAACTGAAGCCATGAAGAAGGACCTCTCTGATGATTGTCCATATGGAAAGCCAGATGATGTGCACAAGATTCTGAATATCACAGGAACAGGCACAAGACCAAGACTTGCTGTGGAACCCTATGAGTCGTTCTATCTGACAGAAGATCAATACAAGGGTGACATCAGATATCTGAAGATTATCTATGAATACTTCAAGCTTTCAGATATCAGAATAGAGCATGCCTGGAAGTGGGGAAAGTACCTATGGGTCAAGCATTTTGCCAAGAAAAATCCTACCAAAACCTACAAAGAAGTCTGTGGATTTGCCAGAGACACAGAGATGCTTGTCAGAACTCTTCTCTATGATTATTCTGATGACATCAAAAGGTTTGGAGATAGGAAATTTGCAGACTGATCCATAGAAATTTTGTTGAAGACTTGAAGATTGAAGACTTGAAGACTAGTTCTTTAGGATGTTTACTTGGAGCTTGGTTACTCCTGTTGTCCTAATTTACTATGTAGTTTTTGTATTTTTGCTGACTGAGCTTAACTGTATCCTGTATTAAAGTTATCTGTAATCTTAAGTTGCGACTTATCTGAAGAACTTACTCTCAGATAGTATTCTATAAAAGATAACTTGTCAGCAAAGATCACACCTTGTGATTTGGTTGATGTCTACTTTCTGCACTTAATTATATGATTTGAAAGATCTCAAGAAATGATTAAGTGGTGGATTGTTTCCTCATCCAGATTTGTAATAGGGAAGATAGTCATCGTTGACTGATCAAAATGGGGGAAATTTGTTAGATATTTTGTTAGAATATCTGTTTAGATTTTGTTCAGCAACATGATGACTTATCTTAGTCTCAGAAAGGTGATTAGTACTCTTGGTTCACTTGAACATTGTAAAAGAGGAAACCCACTAAGTATGATAGTCTAGCTAATCTTGTATAGGATGTTAGGTCTCAAAATGTAATTTTTATTTTATGAAGAGAAGACCAAGAAGAAGATATCCAAGCAGAAAGCTCAACAACATTTGAAGATTTGAAGAAAACTGCACAAGATTACTGAATCTGTTATTCAGATATCTTAGCCAGATATCTTGTAGACACGAACAATTTCAAACAAACTGTGTCACAAGAGATATCTGAGAAATGGGATACATATCTGAAAACAAGGAAAGTGTCCACAGATATCTATTCTCAGATACCTTGAGCATTAACCACGTTTCTGAAAAAGAAACATATATTGAAAACAAAGTTGTTTCAATGAATAACAAGTGGTATCTGAAGAATGAAGATAAGGACGTGCAAAGAATCAGATAACACTGGTTTCTGATACAAAGCATAGTTCCGTTGACACTACAGGACAAAAAGTATAGTACAAAGCATTTAATGCACGGACAGAGATGTCTGAATAAAAGCAACGGCAACTTCTGAGAAGAAGACAAAACCTGCTACAGTACTATACACAGATATCGATAGTTTGAATTTGAGCCTAACGGATACTATTCAAACGGCACTCAAATTCATCTATAAATATCAACACTTAGACAACTTGAGAGAACACACGGAACACAACTCAGAACACTGAATACGCTGAAACATACGATCTCTGATCTTACTCTCTCAAAGCATCTTACTTATTATCAAAGCTTTCTGTTGCGACTAAAGCTTTTGATCTTGAGTAAACACTGAAGTTCTAAGTGTCCTGATCCTAAACAAGCAAAGCTATCTATGAAGGAGTGGAATCAAAAGATCAACTATTTGAGATTCATTCTCTTGAACAGATATCATAAGACTTGGGTCAGTAAAATCGAACAAGATACCATAAGCTGTAAAGTGTATTAAGTAACTTAGTTCACAAAGCTATCTGAATAACTGAAAAGTTATTAAGACGCTCATCTGACAACTCAAACCGAAACCAACACCAAAATCGGCGTGGAGTACAGGAAGTACTTAGTTTGAAAAATCAGGGAATAACTCCAAGGTTACCGGAGTATAGGAAGTACTTGATTTGGGAAACTATGAAATAACTCCAAGGTTATTGAGTATAGGATGTACTTAGCTTGGGAAGCTAGGGAATAACTCAAAGGTTTCTGAGTATAGGAAGTACTTGGCTGAAGAAGCTAGGGAACAACTCAGGGGGAACATTTGGTTGGGAACCAATTGTTCAGAATCTTAGAATAGGATTATTGTAAGGTTATCTCAATTATCTGTTCTAGTGAATTCTAGGTCTCTGATAGACCAAAGTGGATTAGTTGGAGGATTATGACACCTCCAGATACCACTATACTTGCTGTGTCATGTACGTTTCTGAATTTATACTTCAGCAACACACACACACTTATTAATTGTTTCTACACTTATCTTTATTAAGTCTTCCGTACTCTGATTCTAAGTATCAGATATCTATTCAGATATCTGAGAAACATTTGTTATCGACAAAAGTTTTAAAAGACTATTCACCCCCCCCCCCCCCTCTAGTCTTTTACTTTGCCGTTATCTGGACCAACAAGTGGTATCAGAGAAGGAGGTTCACCAGCCTTCTGCACTGAACCTAGATCCCCAGATAGGTGAAGGAACTTTGTCCACTTTTGAGGACTATTTAATTTGTGTGTTAAGTGTGCAGGTATGTCTCTGAGTGATGCACCCGTTCTCAAACCAGAGAACTACGAGAAATGGAAAAATAACATGATGCTCCACCTTGAAGCCATAAGTGACGAGATGATCGAAGTAATAAAGAATGGCCCAATAGTCATTCAACAACTTAAGCAAGTCATGGAGGTTTCGAGTGGAAGAGACAGAGATCAAAGCGAAGGATCTTCACAAACAGATGCGTCAACTAGTGGAAGATCTACTGGTCACGTTATTTACGAACCAAAGCCCAGAGAACTCTGGACATCGGAAGATGCCAAGAGAAATCGTCTGGATGGTCAAGCTCGTAACATCATCATCAGATCGACACCAGAGCACATACAGTAACGGCGAAAGTTGCCTGGCAACTGATTGAAGAAATCTGTGCCGGAACTGAGAAAACCAAGGAAAACAAGTTCGAAGTTCTAAAGTTGAAATTTCAAAATTTCAAACAAGGTCCCACTGAAACTCTGGAAGAACTTGATTTCAGATTTACCAAGGTATGCCAAATATCACTCCAGTGGAACTTTTCTCTCTGTTGACTATGAGACAACTTAGAGAGAACAAACAACTGAAAAGTTGCAGAATGTTGCTCTAGTTACTCAAGGAACTTCTGAAAAGAAGAAAAGCAAGGAGGAGACTGAGGATGCTCTTGCTGCAAAGCAAATGAGTAAATTTGTCAGTCGAGAAATTGAGAGAAGAAAGGCTAAAGAGAAGCTGAAAAAGCATCTAGGCTCAAACTATCACCAGTACAAAAATATGCAAAGCTCGCTGAACAAGCCAGCTCAGAAAGCATCATGTACTGAGGAAGCAGAAATTGGAAACGATATCTGTTTCTATTGTTAGAAACCTGGCCATTTCAAGAAGGATTGTCCTGCCCTTAACAAACTAAGGACAGGGGACAAGAAAGATAGAAGAATCTTCAGAAGAAGCCAGAAAGCTTTGTTAACTGAAGAAAGAAAGAAAATCCAAATTCAGCTGGATGCTCTAGACGTTGAGACAGATTCTGAAGATGACAATTCAGATGATTCAACTCTACCATCACCAGAATTATGTGGAGTTACTCATGATATAATCGACTTCGGCCTCAAGAAGAATGAAATGTGTGGAGTTGCTGAAATTGACGGACCAGGCATCTCTAACATAGAAAACTGTCTTATGGCTGATGAGGTAACACATACTTCTTGCTACACTTATGAAAGTGATGAAGAGGAAATAAAAAATCTAGAAAATCTGAGGAAAGAACTTGACATCTATGAAAGAGAATTTCTAATGATCTGAGCTAGAGCAGAAAACCTTGAAGAAGAAAAGAATTCTCTTGAAAAGGAAAATTCTCAATTAGTTAAAGAATCTGAGAGAAAGGATGCTGAAAATGCATTTCTCAAAGCTCAGATATCTGAGACTGAAAAGTCACATGAAAAAGCAATGGCTGAGTTACGAAAGAATTATGAAAATCTTCTTTCTGAAAACAAGGAACTCAAGAAGAAAGAACTATATTTTCAATCTTATGCCAAGGCTAGTGACACTCTTACTGAAGTACAATATTACTTAAGAGATCCTTCAGAGAAGAAAGGACTTGGTTGAATACATGCATGATTGTTCTATCACTCTGAGTAAGAGTAAGGAGAAAAGAACATTTGTAAGTACTCAGCAAGACGGTTCCCATGCAATCTATAGTATCGGTGAAAAGACAAAGATTGTTGACAAAGGAAAGGCAGTTGCGACTAGACCTTTGTGGGAAAAACAAGTCAAAAACAAAACTGTTGGGTATGTTTCTGAAAAGAAACACAGCACTGAAAAGTGTAAACACCCACAGTGCTATGTCTCTCAAAAAGGTAGAATTGCAGGAGCTGGCAAATTCTCCCATGTCACTTTTTCTGGAAAGAAATTGGATCAACCAGAGACTAGCAAAGCTGCTGAGAAAAGACCTCAGATAGCTTCAAGTGCTTGAAACGGCATTGGCTACAAAGGCATCGGAAAACAACTTGCTCATGAGTACAACTAGGAGCAAGAACGATGGCTGAAAGCTAGAATTGCTCAAAGCAATTATCAGAAGTGGAAGTTAAATCAAGCCACTGAAAATCTGAATGCCAGGGCTAGAAGAAATCTGGCAAGGAAGGCTAAGTTTGCTGAAAAGCAAACTCAGAAACCTGACAGGTATCTGAAAGCATCATATGGAGCACCTAGGAACACACCAAGGAAGAAAATAATTCTTACTAATGATAACTTTCATTAAAAAAGAATTCCTCCTTACGTTCCTGTCAGAAAAAAGCATATTTCAAAGAAATTCATTCAAAAATGGATTCCTACTGGAAGAACTTTTGATTCTGACGGTTCCATCAAAGATATGAGAACCTAATCTCCTGTTTCCTGTTGTGTGCAGAATGCTTCCTGGACTAAAGCACAATGGCTATTTGATAGTGGATGCGGAAAGCACATGACAGGAGACAAAGCAAATCTGGTTGATTACAAAGCTTGCAACACAGGACCAGATATCAGATTTGCTGGAGGAGAATTAAATCCCTCTCTGGGATTTGGCAACGTCAAATTGGGAACTTTAACAATCACTGACGTATTACATGTTAAGGATTTGAAATACAATCTATTTAGCATGAGCCAGTTTGCAGACAAGGGTTTTACTATAAAATTCAAAGCTAAATACTGCAAATTAATTGACAATGAGTCAAAGTAGACAGTCTTAGTTGGACGGCGGAAAGGCAGTCTTTATGTTGCCGATTGGGCATCTGCCACAACTGAAGAATGTCTCATGGTGAGTCAATCTGGTCACACAGAAGAGCACTGGTTATGGCACAAAAGAATGAGTCACTTGAACTTCAAAACTCTGAATAGACTTGCCAAGAAAGAGTTAGTGGTTGGTCTTCCCAGAACATCTTTCAGAAAGGATGGTATCTGTTCTGCCTGTCAGATGGGGAAACAATCTAAGATCTCTTTCAAATCCAAAATCAGACACCTAGTGTTAGACCACTGCAACTTTTACATATGGATCTATTTGAATCATCTGTAACTAGTTATGCAGGAAAGAAGTATGGTCTGGTTGTTGTAGATGACTTCTCAAGATTCACTTGGGTTGTCTTTCTGAAACACAAGTCTGATGCCAGGGTGGAGATACCAAACTTGCTGAAAAAGCTTGAAGTCATGAAGAATGACAAGGTATCTGCAATCAGAACAGACCATGGTACTGAGTTTGTCAACCATACATAAAGGAGTTTTGTACCTGCAAAGGTATACAACACCAACTTTCCTCTGTAAGAACACCTCAACAAAATGGTGTTGCAGAAAGGAAAAACAGAACCCTTAAAGAAGCTGCAAGGACAATGCTAGCTGACACTGAGATAAGTGAAATATATTGGGTTGAAGCTGTAAACACAGCCTGCTACACTCAGAACAGATGCTTGATAAACAAAGTCCATGACAGGACCCCCTATGAAATCTTGGTTGGAAGACCTCCTAATATCAAACATCTGAGAGTATTTGGTTGTAGATGTTTTGTTCTAAACAATGGGAAAGATTATCTGAGAACATTTCAACCAAAGGCAGATGAAGGTGTTTTTCTTGGCTATTCCACAAATGGCAAAGCTTACAGAGTTTACAACAAAAGAACAAAGAAAATTGAAGAATCAGTTCATGTTGTATTCTATGAAGGAAGTAAGAAAACACCTCCTATTGATGAACTCTCAGAAAAGTTCAAAGAACTATTACTGAGGGATCCTAAAGAAGAATCCTCAGAAAGTAAAAACATCTTTATGGAAAATGAGGATGACTCTGACGTAGAAAAGCTTGAAAAGCCTAGTAACAACAAGATGACTCACAGACATGATGAGGAATTTCCTATGAGTTTTCCAGAAATGGAACAGGTTACTGAGAACTTTCATCGTGAAGAGGTATCTGAAAAAGAGAATGCCGAAATGCATGTCTCAGATATCCCTAACACTGAAAAAGTGTCAGATATCCATGACATTTCCCATATGTCAGATATCTCAGATACTGAAAAAGTATCAAATCAAAATCTTAGTGATTCACATTCAGATCACCTGGATATTGATCCTACTAGCACTAAACCTATGATGAAATGGATCAAAGATCATCCTACAAAGGATATAATTGGACCAATTAATCAGGGTGTTAGGACTAGGAGAGCAATAGCTGAAAATGCTAACTCTCTCTTTGGATGTTTCATCTCGAATATTGAACCTAAAAACATAGAAGAAGCATTAGGAGACCAAGACTGGATCTCTGCAATGCAAGAAGAGTTGGATCAATTTGAGAGAAACAAAGTCTGGAAACTAGTTCCATTTATAGAAGGAATATCTGTGATTGGAACTAAATGGGTTTTCAGAAACAAGATGAATGAATCTGGTGAAATAACCAGAAACAAAGCAAGATTGGTTGCCAAGGGATTTCCGCAGACTGAAGGCTTAGATTTTGACGAGTCATATGCACCAGTTGCTAGATTAGATGCAATAAGACTCTTTCTAGCCTTTGCAGCTCATAAAGATTTCAATGTTTATCAGATGGATGTCAAAAGTGCATTCCTAAACGGTGAACTTGCAGAAGAAGTCTATGTTGAGCAACCACCTGGGTTTGAAGTTTCCTCAGAAAGTAGAATGGTCTATAAACTGTAAAGCTCAGTATGGATCAAACAGCTCCAAGAGCATGGTATGACACTTTGGCCAAATACCTTCTAGAAAGTGGTTTCAAGAAAGGTGAAGTTGATAAAACTTTATTTACCTTAAACCATGATGGGAAACTACTCTTAGTTCAAGTATATGTTGATGACATCATATTTGGATCTAAGGACAAGCAACTTTGTAATGACTTTGCAAATCTCATGAAAAGCAAGTTTGAGATGAGTATGATGGGAGAAATGAATTATTTCCTAGGATTGCAAGTCAAGCAACTCAATGATGGAATATTCATTAGTCAAACAAAGTATGCAAAAGACATGCTCACAAAATTTAATCTTAAGCCTTCTGAAAAGAATGCTAAGATACCTATGAGCATTGGAACCAAAATGACCTATACTGAATCAGATAAGAGTGTTGTAGAACATAAGTATAGGAAATTGATAGGTACACTACTTTACCTCACTGCAAGTAGACCTGACATTCAATATGCCGTTGGAGTATGTGCTAGATTTCAGACAAATCCAATGCAAACACACTACAACATTGCTATGAAAATATTAAGGTATGTGAAGGGTACAGTAGATGTAGGATTGTGGTATCCTAAAGAAAGTGGATTGAGTTTAGTTGGGTACTCAGATGCTGATTATGCTGGATCATTGCTTGATAGGAAAAGCACCTCAGGAACTTGTCAGTTTCTGGGCACTAGACTTATCTCATGGTTTAGCAAGAAGCAAAACTCAATTGCAACTTCTACCACAGAGGCTGAATATATTGCTGCTGGTTGTTGTGCAACACAAATTCTGTGGATACAACAACAACTTAAAGACTATGGACTCGATGAGAAGAAAACTCCCATTTTCTGTGACAACACAAGTGCTATTGCGATTACACAGAATCATAAATTTCATGCCAGAACAAAGCACATTGATGTTAGACATCACTTCATCAGAGACCATGTTGAAAAAGGCAATATAGAGATACTCAAGATTGGCACTGAAGACCAACTTGCAGATATCTTCACTAAGCCACTACAAGAAAGTAGATTCTTAGCCTTAAGACATAGTCTTGGACTAATGGAACTACCAATGAACTGAAAAAGTTCAGATATCTGGAACGGGTATCCAGAAAGAGAGAAGAGATATCTGGAACGGGTATCCAGAAAAGAGAGAAGAGGTATCCGAACGGTATCCGTAAGTCAAAAGGATAAAGAGCAAAAGATAGCTTAAGATCTACCGAGGCGGAACTCAGATATCTGAATCATTCTATAAACGGGGAACACTAAAGAGAATAGTATAACTATCTGCAGTCAACTACCCTCTTGAAACTCGCATTATTTCTATCTTGATGAAAAACTTGGAAAAATCCTAAGTATAAGACAGATTCAGATGCGAACAGTGTCCTTGCTCAAACAGAATTGTGATTCAGATAGCTATTAGCCAAAATTCATTAAATGGGCACAATTACATTTGTTGATTGTGATCATTGCTGAAGAAGCAATGGTGACCCTTGATGAATTCAAGCGCTTGATCTGAACGCCAGAAATTAATTCACAGTAAATAGTGGACTGTAAAAATTCCGACAAAGACAACTTTGCATTTAATGCCGAAGTAACTTTTGATCATGCTGGCTTGCAATTCACAGATACGTACACACAAAATCAATTTGTATGTATTTGTCTGTTGAGATTCACTTGATATATATATATGATTTTGGCAAAGAAAATCACTTTTGCCTAATCCGAAATTTCAACTTGCATCAAAATAGCAAAAACCTTCTCCTAATCCTCTGCAACATCTCTAAAATCTCTGCAAATCTTGATTAAGTTTTTCTGAAAAGAATCACTCAATCGAATCTCTTTCAAACACAAGCTTCAAATCCCTATACTATATAAAGAGATGGCTTCCAAGAACACTTCGATACAGAATTAATCCTCCACTGGTACTGCTGAAAAGCAAGCACCAGAGTTGGTTATTGTTAACAATCGACTGGTAGGAGCTTTTAATCCTAACCATTGGACTTCAAGTCACAGAATGATTTGGGGTGGTGCCATGGTTAAGGAATACCTCACTGCCGCAATAGAAAACCAAAGTGACAGAAAATTGATTCTTGACATGCTTGAAAAGGCACAAATCAAGGGTTTTCTATCTGCTCGCCCAAGTGGAATTTCATCACTCGATGTGTTGGAATTTTACAACAACTCCAGGATTATTTCCTGTGTATCTGAAGGCACTGAAATAGTGTCTATCAAAACCTCAGTCCAAGGAAAGGAAATCCTTCTGGACTTAACAACTTTCTGTAAGTTGTTTGAGGTTCAAAATCTTGGAAAGGATTTTGAAATAAACACCAAGGATGATGAACTCCTTGATCTTGAAAAATCAGATACACCCACTGAGTTCAAGCTTGCTGACATCCGAACCAGACATCTGTTGGTTCACTGGGATGTACTGGCTTGCATTCTTCACAGATGCTTTGATGGTCTACAAGGAGGTGCTGACCAGATAAGCCAAGAACGATGGATCATGATGTTCTTGCTGAATCAACAAGACAAAAGGCTGGAAAACCCTTTTAACTGGGGAAAGTACGCCTTCATGAAATTCGTGAAGAAGATTCAAGGCTTCGAGCCTAAGATTGTCAAAGGACTAGCTGAGCCAAAGGCCACAGTAGGATATGGTCTGAAGATATGCTACTTGCTGGAAAAGCTTGGCATTGAGCTCAGAGAGACGGCTGAAATCGCCAACAGTAACTTACTCTACAAGTACGAGTATACAAATCTGATGAAAAAGGTTACTGGGTCTCAAAAAGGTCCTAAGAAGAGAAAATTTGAAAAGATATCTGAAGAAAAGGTTGCGACCAAGAAGCCCAGAACCTCAAGAAAGAAGTCTGCTGGCAAATCAGAAGACACACCTAAAGAGGTTGTCAATTCTCAGATATCTGCAAGCATAGCAGATGAACTCATCAATGCTGCAAAAGAGTTATCAACTACTGAACAAGTAAACTCAGCAAGAGAAAGTGCTTTCAGAAATGTTGCGACTAATGCAGAAAGCCTTGCTGATGAACTCATAAATGCTGCCAAGAATGGTGAACAGCACCAAGCCCCATCTGCAGAAACCGCAAGAATAATGGACCAATCAGTTCCCAATGCTGATGAGAGCTCTGACGATGAAGATGATGAACTAGTCCTCTCTCAACTCCTAAAAGGAACAAAGAGGGCTAAGGTTACTGAAAAAGTAACTGGTGATAAGGTATCTGAAGAAGAACCTACACCACAGGTTGCTGAACCTATATCAAAGTGCAAACACGTCATCAGGGAATGACTCTCTTGCACAACTTCACAAAGCCCTGATGAGTGGTATTTTAGTGCTGGCAGATGCTGATGGAAATGCCACATCTAAGAATCTGGAAGAACACTCTACTGATCAATCTTCTGCTTCCAGACAACCACAACAACCACAAACACAGCAACCACAACAACCACAAGTGGTTGATGAAATGGTAAATGAACTCCATTTTGAATTACCAGCAATACAATATGCTGAAGAAAATCTTGTAATTGAGCAGGTTCCCCAACTCAATGAGAGGGATCAAACTGAGACATCTACTCATAATGATCAACCAGGGGAGGCAACTGAGTTGCATACTCACGAAAGGTGTGAAGTACCAGAAACTTCAAACAAAGAAACTGCACTGGGACCAGACGACCAATGTATAGAAAGGTCACAAGTTCCAGAGACCAATCAGCCTGAAACTGCTCAGGTAAATGACTGGTTTAACTCTTACCTTGTGAAAATTTTTTATACTTATAAATCTTGTTACCTTATAAGAATTTCTTTGTTACAGGCTGAGTTAGAAACGCAGAAACAAGAGGAAGCTGAGAAGCTTACCTCAGATACTGAAAAAGAGGTTCCTTCAACCTCAACTCTTGAGAAATCTGAGCCTGTGCCACAGGTAAATGATTCTTAAAGAGAACTAATTTTTCAGTAAAAATGTTTGTTTGCTCATTCATGATAAATGTTTCTAACAGGCTCCAACTGAGATGGAAGAAGATAAGGCAGAAATGCCAGAGACAAACCCAGAAACCAACAAGGTTTCTGAAGAACTCATCACTGAGCCTTCAAACTTGAAGGTATATGACAATCAAGTGATAAGTATTCTTCATCCTGTGTTATCATTTATCTCTTCTAATAATCAATACTTTCTACTTACAGGCTACTTCAGAAGTAGAAATGCAAGGGGATAAAGTTGCAACTTCCCCTGCATCAATGGAAATTGATGAAGCCCCTGAGGCAACATCTCTCGAAAGAACACCAGAAACTGCACAAGTTTCTGAGAAAAATGAATCTGAGCTTCCTGATGTGGAAGTAAGTAGCTCAAATCAGAATTCATTAAAAGCATATTTATGCATAGATTCTTTCAAACTATTTCCTAAGTATTGTATTTATCTCAGGTTCAAGAAAGAAAGGATGATGAGGACTAGACTCCCAAGTCTCCACCTCACAACAACATATCTGAGACACCAATCGTCTCTGTAGAACAAGTATCTGAGCCTGATGTTCATACTCAGGTAACTTAGAAACTAAACTACACTTCTACTCAGATATCTACAAAAGTTTTTGAAACTCACTCAAAACTCTTTCTTTCAGGCTCAAACAGATGCAAAGCAGGTTCCCATTGAAGAAACAAGGGACCTACTTCACTTCTTCAAAGCTCACACCCTGCCAAAGCATATTCAATGCTTCAAGAAATGGCAGAAGTTAAGGTGCTCTGATCTCTCTGAAATATTGAGAATAACTGATCAACCAACCAGACGAGCACGAGCTCTTGACCTGGAAACGTATGTCCAAGCAATGTTCCCTACAGAACAACATTCAGTTGCGACTCTACTACACAAGGACTTTTCCAGAGAAGTGGCGCATAGTTTGATACATGCCTTTGAACAGGCAGATGGTCAGACAAGATTACAGATGGCATTCAAGCCGATCGCCCTGCACTACGCAATTCATACCTTCTGAACAAGAATAAGTTAATGGGCAGAAGATCACTATCCCGGAAGTGATCAATCTTGTATCTGAAGATGATGAGGAGGAAGAAATGGATGAAAATTACTTTGATGAACCTCCCACTGACCATCACCAAAAGGATGATAATGACAAAAAGGATGATGATGATGCCCCTGCACCAGGGACCGGAGGAATTTCACAGAAAAACATTGCCTCAACTGCTGAAAAGCAAACTGAGAAGACTTCACAGAAATCTCCGTCTACATCACCTCAGAAATCTACTCATCCATCTTCTAACCAACACGCAGTTACTACAGAACAAGTAGTTGAGCTCTCTGAGGAAATCAATCAGAAAATATTAAACACTCAGACCAGAAGTGCTCAACTCAGACAACTGTTGGAAGAAGAACAACAGCTACATCTTCAACTGGAAGATCAAATAGCTCAATCCAGAGAAAAGCTTGATCAACTAGAAGATCAATACCTCAAAGAAATCAATGCTTACTCTGCGGTTGAAGAACTAAAGGATGCTGTTAATGCTAAACGATAAATACTCGATACTGAACAAGTATCTGAAGTCAAGCATGATGCTAAGGCAGCATCATCTTCGAAAGAAGTACCATCCTCCTCCCAGAAAGGAAAGAAACCAATCTCTGAGATGGTTGCTGGACTTGATACGATTGATGAAAATGTCCAAGAGGATGAAGATCACTGGGATAATCACTCAGATGATGAAGAGACAAGACTTTGGCAGAGCACCGCCATGAACATTTAGCGGTTTCTCACTTGAAAAGAAAGTTGATTGCTCCTACAATCTTCAACAAACTGCCAAACGTCCACTCCCATGAATACATGAGCAGGTACCAAGTACTGGCTGCTCTGAATAAGGAGATGTCTTCACAGAACAAGGAAGTAATTGCCTCAGTCCCCTCTGAAATGAGAAAGTTCACTGAGCTCATCACTCAGAGAACTACTAGCATGCTCATTGCTCAGAAAGATCTGGGAATGATAAGGGACGATGATGTGTCTTTAGCTGAAAAATCTTTTCGCCATCCTAGGCCCATTGGCAGAGCTCACTGATAAGGACAATGGACTTATCAAGCAAAATCAGGAACTCAAAGCCGAACTTCAGAAGTTGGTCACTGCCTACAACAATTTACAAGGGCATTTTGACTCTCTCTCAGATTCCTTTATGAGACTGAGTCAGCCAACAATGACTAAGGGGGAAAGAAAGTACAAATCTGGACCTTAAAGTCAGGGGGAATGGGAAGAAGGAGATGAAAACAAGAAGAAATCTGGAGCTGGTGCGGCTCAGAAAGGAAGAAGAAAAACTTCCCAGCCACCACTCAAAATCAATGAACCCTCCTCAAGCCAAGTTGCTTCCCAGAGACCTACTGAAGGAACCAAAATGGTAACAAGGGCCATGGCACAGAAACCTCCAAGGAGTACGAAGGCTCCAAGAAGAAGACAAGTTAGAGGGATTGATGAATCTTCTGAAGAAGAAGAAGAAGAAGAAGGTCAAATCAAGTCCCAGGGCAATGAAGAAGGCTGCAAAGATCTCACAAGAATTGATCTTGATGAAGATGATGAAGAGACTGATGACGATGAAGCTCCTCTTCACAGAAAAAGGACACTTGAAAGCGTGGCAGCCCATAGCAAAGCCTGGCGCTAAAACACCCTCTGGAAATACCAAGTCTATCCGGTGGTAGTTCTTCAAGCAACAACCCCAAAGAGAATTCAAGATGGAAAAGGAGCGAGAGTCTGAACAAAGACAAAGTCAACTTCCACTCAGGCCAGAAGAAGCCAAAATTGAGTATGTGAAGTATGACAATGATTCCTCTGTCTATAGGTGCATCAATCAGAAAAATGGCTATTGGATTCTGGAACTTAAGCATCTATTGGTGAATTCAAGATTTCCAGAACCAACCCTCAAACAGCTTATGGCATGGAGAAAGAATAAACCTACCTTGATCAACACCAATCATATCAAAGCATGGTTGGATTTTGAAGTTGTCAAGAGAACTGAAGCCATGAAGAAGGACCTCTCTGATGATTGTCCATATGGAAAGCCAGATGATGTGCACAAGATTCGAATATCACGAGAACAGCACAAGACCAAGACTTGTTGTGGAACCACATGAGTCGTTCTATCGGATGTAAGATCAATACAGGGTGACATCGGATATCGAAGATTATCTATGAATACTTCAATCTTTCGGATATCGAGAATAGAGCATGCGGAAGTGGGAAAGTACCATGGGTCAAACATTTTGCGGAAAATCCTACCAAAACCTACAAAGAAGTCTGTGGATTTGCGGAGACACGAGATGCTTGTCGAACTCTTCTCTATGATTATTCGATGACATCAAAAGGTTTGGAGATAGGAAATTTTGGTGATCCATAGAAATTTTGTTGAAGACTTGAAGATTGAAGACTTGAAGACTAGTTCTTTAGGATATTTACTTGGAGCTTGGTTACTCCTGTTGTCCTAATTTACTATGTAGTTTTTGTATTTTTGCTAACTGAGCTTAACTGTATCCTGTATTAAAGTTATCTGTAATCTTAAGTTGCGACTTATCTGAAGAACTTACTCTCAGATAGTATTCTATAAAAGATAACTTGTCAGCAAAGATCACACCTTGTGATTTGGTTGATGTCTACTTTCTGCACTTAATTATATGATTTGAAAGATCTCAAGAAATGATTAAGTGGTGGATTGTTTCCTCATCCAGATTTGTAATAGCGAAGATAGTCATCGTTGACTGATCAAAATGGGGGAAATTTGTTAGATATTTTGTTAGAATATCTGTTTAGATTTTGTTCAGCAACATGCTGACTTATCTTAGTCTCAGAAAGGTGATTAGTACTCTTGGTTCACTTGAACATTGTAAAAGAGGAAACCCACTAAGTATGATAGTCTAGCTAATCTTGTATAGGATGTTAGGTCTCAAAATGTAATTTTTATTTTATGAAGAGAAGACCAAGAAGAAGACATCCAAGCAGAAAGCTCAACAACATTTGAAAATTTGAAGAAAACTGCACAAGATTCTTGAATCATTATTTAGATATCTTAGCGGATATCTTGTGAACCGACAGCTTTAAACAAAGCGTGTCACAAGAGATATCGAGAAATGAGATACATATCGAAAACAAGGAAAGTGTCCACAGATATCTATTCTCGGATACCTTGAGCATTAACCACGTTTACGAAAGAAACATATATTGAAAACAAAGTTGTTTCAATGAATAACAAGTGGTATCTGAAGAATGAAGATAAGGACGTGCAAAGAATCAGATAACACTGGTTTCTGATACAAAGCATAGTTCCGTTGACACTGAGTAACAAAAGTATAGTACAAAGCATTTAATGCACGGACGAGAGATGTCGAATAAAAGCAACGGCAACTTCTAAGAAGAAGACAAAACTGCTACAAGATTATACGAGATATCGATAGTTTGAATTTGAGCTACGGATACTATTCAAACGGCACTCAAATTCATCTATAAATATCAACACTTAGACAACTTGAGAGAACACACGGAACACAACTCAGAACACTGAATACGCTGAAACATACGATCTCTGATCTTACTCTCTCAAAGCATCTTACTTATTATCAAAGCTTTTTGTTGCGACTAAAGCTTTTGATCTTGAGTAAACACTAAAGTTCTAAGTGTCCTGATCCTAAACAAGCAAAGCTATCTGTGAAGGAGTTGAATCAAAAGATTAACTATCTGAGATTCATTCTCTTGAACATATATCATAAGACTTGGGTCAGTAAAATCGAACAAGATACCATACGCTGTAAAGTGTATTAAGTAACTTAGTTCACAGAGCTATCTGAATAACTGAAAAGTTATTAAAACGCTCATCTGACAACTCAAACCGAAACCAACACCAAAACCGGCGTGGAGTACAGGAAGTACTTAGTTTGAAAAATCAGGGAATAACTCCAAGGTTACCGGAGTATAGGAAGTACTTGATTTGGGAAACTAAGGAATAACTCCAAGGTTATTGAGTATAGGAAGTACTTAGCCTGGGAAGCTAGGGAATAACTCAAAGGTTTCTGAGTATAGGAAGTACTTGGCTGAAGAAGCTAGGGAACAACTCAGGGGGAACATTTGGTTGGGAACCAATTGTTCAGAATCTTAGAATAGGATTATTGTAAGGTTATCTCAATTATCAGTTCTAGTGAATTCTAGGTCTCTGATAGACCGAAGTGAATTAGTTGGAGGATTACGCCACCTCCAGATACCACTATACTTGCTGTGTCATTTACGTTTCTGAATTTATACTTCAGCAACACACACACACACACTTATTAACTGTTTCTACACTTATCTTTATTAAGTCTTCCGCACTCTGATTCTAAGTATCAGATATCTATTCAGATATCTGAGAAACATTTGTTATCGACAAAAGTTTTAAAAGACTATTCACCTCCCCCCCTCTAGTCTTTTACTTTGCCGTTATCTGGACCAACACCTTCTAATGTTAAAGGTTTAAAAGAAATTTGCACTAAACCTATATGAAGAAATTTGTAAAGGTTTTTGTAAATAGCTATATCTTTCTCGCTAAGTAATTTTATTACAAATTCATCATATTATCTAGTGAGACAAATTCCTCGGTTTACTACCTGTTTTAAACCTAATCTATCAAAAGTTCCTAATTGGTAAATAACCTTAGGCTCAATTCTAGGAATTGTCTAAATCTTGAGGGATATCATATTCAAGTCTAGTAAAATCAGCAGTTGCTGAGTCCACCCTTAACGGTTTACCTAATGGTCTGACTGTAACATCCCGAAATTTTATTGGGCCATCTATATGAATTTAATTTGGAGACGAGAAATTATATGGACTCGAGTTGTTGCACGGGTTTATTAGTCACTATTTTATGGATTGATAATCTGAGGCGGGCTAGGTAATTTTATTGGATTGGGTTTGGACTGGAGTAAAAGCCCAAAATAATATAATGAGATTGGACGGGTCTGTGCAGTTGAGAAAGTAATTACTATATGGACAAGTGTTAGGTTAATTATATACAGACTCGAGTCCTTGAAGAGCCATAAAGATCAACAGGCAATGCTTGTGCCTTATTGCCAGATTACAATCGGAACGCGACTATAAGGATTGGGATTTAGTGGGCGTTGATGCAGATTGTTTCCGCTAAAATACGTTGGACCAAGTTAATCTAAGGTAATGAAGTCTTTGTGATTAGTACTAATGAATTACTAGTATTAAAGCTTGAGGGTTATGGACTATATATGAATTTGACGTCCTCAATAGCATCCGGACATTTAAATTTTGGTATTTGGTTGTGACAATTGTTGTTGTATTTCATGGACTTGGCAATTCTGAGGTGGTGGTGATCGATATGTAAAGTGGTGATCGTAACATGAAGATATTTTGCCGTGGTTGGTAATTATCTATGGATTCGCTATAAGGGGACCCATGACACTTTTACTTTATTTTATTATTATAGTATATAAATGTATTGTTTTAAAGTTTGACAAATAACTTATGGTTATTATATCAACTAATGGGACTTTGATATAATAATCTATTCGAAAAAGGATCAAGTGTATCCCAAAATGTTTTATCTGTGTATGCGATTTGTGAAAGTGATTTGCTAAAGCATGGATTATGTGTACATTTAAGCTCATCGATATGCCTATGAAGTGTGTGGACCCTTTCGGGGATTGTCGTGCTTTGGAGTACTCCCAGTGTTATGTGTGTGAACCCCTATTGTGTTAGAGGATATTTTGATTCGAGCTAAATGTGAATTGTGATTATTGCGACATGTGTTCCATGCAAAATGATTTTCGACTATATTTGATATAAAACGGAGTGTATATATATGTATACTTTTTATATGTACTTGATCCGGGTAAAAGTGCCATGAGCTCACCCCTCCACCCTTTAGATGTTTAGTGAAGTGACATTGATTGATGGTACATTGGAGTTGTGACGGTAGTCAGATAATGGATTTATGAAGGCTGTTTAGTTGAGATTTGTATTGTATAGGATGACTTGTAGTATTTGAATCTTTGTAATCGTCTGAGGATAACTAATTGTTGTAATCAATTTATGGGATTTATTTGTATTGTATAGGATGACTTGTAGTATTTGAATCTTTGTAATCGTCTGAGGATAACTAATTGTTGTAATCAATTTATGGGATTTAGATGCTCTGTTTGTATACCACTCTGATATAATTGATTGATATAATTGATGTATTTGAGGAATAATTGATGTATTTGAGGATTAAAGCAAGGCTTTGTTTTTGTCGTGGCCGTGAACCCATCGTGCCGGTCGCATTAAATTGTCTTGGTTTTGGGGCGACACTGACAAGCTCATAGAGTGCTTCAGGACGATACAGCAAAATGGGGACTTGCTTAGACGAGCATTGCATTTTCGTCGATTGACAACAGCGGTGGCGTCGCTGTCAGCTCTCCGTCACTATGTGACTGGAGAGTTTGTGATGGCGACGATAACAACGCCATGTGTCCCCTTCAATTTTTTTTTTTTATTTTTTTCCGTTTAAATTTCAAACGGTTATAACTTTCAAAATAAAAATGCAAAAAATAAATAAAAATCACCAACGGCTTTATTTTTTCGAGATCTATAAAATGAGATCAGTCTTGACTATATTTGGATCATCCCATCTCCAACTCCTCTTTCTCTCTTAAATAAACTTAAAAACACTCTCTTCACTACAAAACACCAACCATCTCCACTTCAATTTTCCGGCGACATGGACGGAAACTTGTTCACTCCGGAAACTCTGAGGTGGATGCAAGAAAACACCCAAGCTTCTACAGCGTGCATGAAAAAGCTTAACAAAAACACCTCTCCACAACCCCAACCGAGCTTTGTTCGCCCTTTGTTCGAAAGCTCGTACGAAGACCCCTACACTCAAAATTACCATTCTCCAATCTCACAAACACCAATGTTTTCGCAAGCACCACCGGAAGTTGTTCCTGAGACGCAGCCTGAAATTCAACCGATCCGGAGGCGTGGGAAAGGGAAAGCCAAAGACACGGAAGGAGGGACGACCAATAAAGGCGAAGGACGTGGCTCACCCTACAACACGAATGAGGACTTGGTTCTCATCTCTTGTTACATGGCCGTTAGCGCAAATCCGATCATTGGCACGAATCAGAGGTATGCAAGTTTGTTCAAGAAAGTCGAGGAGAAGTTCGAGGACGTGCGGAGAGATGGGAGGATGTCCGGTTTGGAAAAAAAGCGGAGTCATGATTCACTTCGTCTCAGATTTAAGCGGATGAGAGATGACATTAATTGGTGGGTGATTTGTGTGGATCGTGCTACTAGGGTTGTCGGCGATCGGAGTGGCTACAATGAAGCCAATGTAACTGAAACAGCCCAGGAATTCTACAAAGAGAAGTCCGGTTGTAACGCCGGATTCAACCTATTCAAGCAGTGGGATGCCATGAAACAGTACCCAGAGTGGGAAACGAGGATGAACTTGGAGGAAACATACAAGAAGGCCGCAACAACTCCGAGGGTTGATGTTCTAGTTGATGATGACCAACCAATGGCATCAGCAGGTGCTAGTAGTGGGAGCAAGCGCCCCAATGAGGACAGTGTCAGTGTCACGCCTAGCAAACGTCCTATGGGTCGTGACAAGGCAAAGAAGATGGCTAGAGGTGGTAGTTCCGGCAACTCCTCAATGGATGCAATGAGCGAGGGATGGGTTAACTTTAATGAAAGTTATCCCCAATACCTTGAGTTGGAAAGACAGGTCGGAGTTTGCCCAAAAGAAAGGAAGAAGAACGTAGGATGAAGGAGAAGAAGATGGACATGTGGATGACACTTATGGGGAACTATGTTAACTTGACCGCAGCACATAAGGGAGTTTGTGATGCACTGCAGAAGGAATTGTTTCCGTCCGAGTAATGGCTGAAGTTGAGAGCTTGTTTTAGTTTGCTTGTTTCGGTTTGCTTGTTTTAGTTTGCTTGTTTCGGTTTGCCTGTTTCGGTTTGCTTGTTTTAGTTTGCTTGTTTGTTTTTTACTTCCCGAAGTGTGGCTTGTTTGTGTTTTACTCTTCCAAGTGTCCGTTGTAATAAAATCAGTGTGCTTTTGATTTGAAAATGAAGTGTCAGATTTCGATGAAAGCTTAGTGTTTTCCATGCAGAAATGGTGTTCTGAGTAAAAGTCATCTTATCTTTGCTTTGTCAGAAATGAGTCATACATCTCATACATCTTATCTTCAATTAATGAGAAATCCAATGCAGTCTGACTCAGCTATGACTAAGAAATGAGTCATACATCTCAGACATCTTATCTTCAATTAATGAGAAATCCAATGCAGTCTGACTCAGCTATGACTAAGAAATGAGTCATACATCTCAGACATCTTATCTTCAATTAATGAGAAATCCAATGCAGTCTGACTCAGCTATGACTAAGAAATGAGTCATACATCTCAGACATCTTATCTTCAATTAATGAGAAATCCAATGCAGTCTGACTCAGCTATGACTAAGAAATGAGTCACACATCTCAGACAACCTGTCTATATAATGCAACCATAGAACACATTTTTATACACAACAAACTACTTGCATTCATCCCTTCTTCCATTTTCTTAACTACACAGAAAACACTCTATCTACTTCAATTTTCCAAAGATAATCATGTCCAATTCATCATCTGATGATGAAAGCTTGCTTGGTTCTTCTTCATCCAATCCTTTCGCACAAATCCAAACCATGATAATGCAAAATGTACCAAATATGATCCAACAATTCCAGCAAGATCAACAACCGGACGAGCCACGACGGCCTAAGAAGAAGCGTGCTTACATTGACAGAAGTCGAGAAGAGCGTGGCAAACAATTGGAGGAAGACTACTTCGGGGTTAACCCACCATATGCAGATAAATTTCGACGGAGATTCAGAATGGAGAGGTCGTTGTTCGAACGGGTGATTGCTGGTGTAGTGCGTCAAGATGATTACTTTGTGTGCAAGCCAGATGGTCTTGGCCGACCGGGGTTAACCACACTACAAAAATGTACCGCATCCATTCGTATGCTAGCTTATGGGGCTTCTGCTGACTCGGTTGACGAGTATTGCCGACTTGGTGAAAGCACGGCCCTCAAGTGTCTTTCGCGTTTTTGTGATGCTGTGGTGGCTGAGTTTGGTCCAACATATATGCGGAGGGCCAACGAGGTCGATGCTCGAAGGATTCTGGCAATGAACGCTGCAAGAGGATTTGTGGGCATGCTTGGGAGTATCGATTGTATGCACTGGACATGGAAGAACTGTCCCAAGGCGTGGCACGGTCAATTTCAAGGCAGAAGCAAAAAGCCTACCCTTGTTTTAGAAGCAGTAGCATCCCAAGATACTTGGATATGGCATTCATTCTTCGGGATTTCCGGAAAATACAATGACTTGTCGATCGTGCAACGTTCACCGGTGTTCGACGATCTCCTGAATGGCACGGCACCTCAGATTAACTTTGAGGTCAATGGCCATCAGTACAACATGCCTTACTACCTAACCGATGGCATCTACCCAGCTTGGGCTACATTTGTTCCTGCCATCCCGAATCCGGTAACGCACAAAGAAGCGAAATTCTCTGAGCGTCAGGAGTCTTCTAGGAAAGATGTGGAACGATGCTTTGAATCTGCAAGCACGATTTGCAATTGTACGAAATCCCGCCCTTGCAAACAATAGGGAGACACTCAAAAAGATTATGGATTGCTGCATCACACTCCACAACATGATAGTTGAGGATGAGCGCCACAAATACCTAAATTATGACAAGGAAATCGAAGAGTTCGAACAAGATACCCGTGAGAATGTACCCCATGTGATTGACGGAGTTCGTATCCGACGAGCACAATCAACAATAAACTCTATCCCGGAATAAATGAACTTTTCACGGCAAATGCACAGTAGGTGCACGCATGAAGAACTCCAAAGGGACTTGATGGAACATATTTGGAGAATGCGTTGACCGTGGAGATTGAGCGTCACCAATCGTGTAGTGTATGTTTGTTTGTTTAATGCATTCGTGTGTTGTGTGTTTGTTGCATTTCCATTTAGTTTTTAAATTTTCAGCGGTTTGTTGTAATATATTCCTGCCTCTTGCCCAATAAATTATAAACGAGTTTAAAAAATGCAATTTTACTAATTTCAACTTCTAAACACTATTACAATATGTTAAATATGTAAAAAAAAAAAAAAAAAAAAATTGAAATTCCGTGACGGCTCCGTGACGCGTCACCCAATGCAGCAAAATCTCGTCACGGATCTCGTCACAGGCCGGTGACGCGTCACCGAGCCGTCACCCAATGCGGGTAGTCTTAAGAGCTAACCAAATGGGCATGACAGGAGAATCCTTACCAGAAAGAAAGATAGTAGACCACTTCATAAGACGCATAGGATAGTTCCCAATAGAAATCGAATTTTTCGTCCATAAAAGTTCATAATCATCTTTCAGAAGTAAACGAATAATAACATTTCAGGTGTTACAAAAGCTTACCGAGAATCTACCTTTAGTTGCAGTTTGGCCAGAGCTTGGTTGATGTCAGTCAATTTTGGGATGCCATTGGTAAACTTACCAACAAGACTTGTGGTGAACGGAGGACGTAGGAGGCTGGACTGATTGAAGGAGAGGAGAAGACGAACAGGGGAGATCGGGAAAGGAGGCCATCAGATCAAAAAAGCTCGAAGATGGCTGAGCGAGTTTAACCGGATAAGGAGGAGAGAAAAGACAAAGGTAGAGAGAATATTTTTTTATATGTAACTAGTACAATTTGATGTGTAATTGATGATGTTTTAACTGGAATTGTGGATATTTCATCTGTAATTGATTATTTTTGCGTGTTTTCCCTATTTTAAGTTAATTTCTTTTTTGCTTTTGTTTTGTTTGACGGTAGATCTTCACTATTGTTCGATTTTGTTTAAGTTTTCATGAAAATGGTATCCATATATATATTATAAAGATAGGTTGCTATTCTCATTCTTACATATGCTAGAGCCTCCAAAATCCTATGTGGATTTTCCCATCTAATTTTTTGTTTTTTAAATAAACAAAAAATGAAACCCTCAATTAATGATTTGAAATTGTGTACCACAATTACAATAAATACTCATAGTCTAAGGAAAGAATGTTAATTAATATTGTATAATTGCAGGTTTGATTTGACATTGTACCATCAAATCTTGATTGAATACTAATTCGGTTTCTATTAATTGTAGTAAAAAAATGGTGGCCAAGTTCAAACCCAAGTATATTCCTATTTTTAGATCATATTTCTATTCCAAACCTCACCCATATAACATTTGATGAAAGCAAAGGAGGAATTTATTCCTATTTTATTTGTATTTTCAGATCCTATTTAATTATGTTGTGATATATGGTCAAAAGCAATATTAATGTACGTATTAACGCAAAAAGAAACATCATTCGCTTCAAGAATCCCCCAAAAATCAGCCAATTAGTATTTTTTTTCCAACAATTTAGGACCATGATCTTTTCAAATTGAGAGAAATCCACCCACTATCTCTATAAATAGGCTTGTACACAAAATGTTTTTGCAGCATCAACAATATCAATCCCATCGTGCCCATTGAACGGTTTTGTTGATAGCAGTGCCTTTAGGCATTTGAAATTACATCGATTCTACAAGATTGTCGAACTCCTAATGGCGTTTAAGATTCCTGGCCATAGCTGTCATGGAAAGATCTAGACCAGTTCTGTTTTAGTTTGTTTACGTTAGATATGTATTTGAATCTTATGTTATATTTTACAATATACCAACTTAGAGACATTCCAGAAGCTAGCTGCCCTATGAATTTTCATTCAACGTTATCATTAAAAGTCTAACCACAACATACAACATACTGCTGACCAATGAGTTTTTTTTATCGGTGCATGACTCATGGTACGTATTTATATTTTAACTAGCTAGCAGCTATAGTTCTATACCATACATCCAGTTTTGTTGTATAATTTTTGTAACATGGAAAATATTTCTTTGCGTAACCACAGGTTGATGCGCTAGCTAATCGAAACTATACGAAGTTAAACAAAGGGACCTCGGTTGTTTATATATGTTAGGCCACACCGAGGCCGCATGCACATGAATGCTATTCAACAGTGACCAACATTTTAGAATTCAAGGACAAAAAATGTTAGTTGATGAGTTATATATATGGTAGACCAGGTGGTTTACAGATTGTAGAGAATTGGAGGTTACGCTATGCTAGAAGCACAAGTCCGTCCATGAATCATGGAATCCAAAAGATAATACCAAGCAAATGAAAATAGTTTGCCCGTCCATCATCTCCCTTATCCTTATGCGAGTTATGATATGGAATGTAACGGACGTTGCTTGGTTGATTTCGAGACCCTATGTTATGTTAGTGTATTGTTGTATCATTTAATGAATATATAGATTGATAAGGATGATATGATGATGAGGTATATATAGTTTTGTTTCACTGATGTTGATCGTTCTTAATTTACGAGATTACATTTTCTAGATTATATTATAATTAAATGCCCGCACATCAACACTTTCAAGTTCGGAAAAGAATTGCCGAAAATATACTCATATTGACTTTAATAATCAGCATAATAATGGATACTTTAGTTGATTAAGGGTTGAAAAAATTCAAACTTAATACCATAATACTCATGGATAAGTATGATGTTAACCCAATAGTACATATCATTTTTCTTTAAACAACAATTTTTTTTATTAATATCGTTGATTTATGATACAACGAGCATAAAGAATGCTTTTTCAAACGACCACCATTACAGGAAATAGAACAACACTCGGTGTGATCTCCATACAAATTTCTAACCCAAGGGATTTAGATTCTAGATTATTTGGATGTGTAGATGTAAAGTAACACAATTCAACAAAAAAAATAGAAAATGAATTGACTGAAGTAGCTACGTGATAGATTCACAATGAATCACTTGATACCCTGCTAAATTTTCTAATTATGTGTGTGTAACCACAATTTGAACAATTACATGTAAGTTCAAATAAATTATACTTCATCTGTTCCACTAAACATATCTCACTTCTTTTCAGTATTGTTTTTAGTCAATAGTTTATAGTTTGTTGTATGAGAGAAAATTGATGAGAGATAGGAGAGATAATAAACTAAAGATGATAGTGATTAGTGGATTTATTTTTTGCTATTTTAAAAATGAGACTATATTAACGAGACAACCATAAAAGGAGAATGAGACATGTTTAACGGGATGGAGGGAGTATTTTCCGAAAACAATATATCAAAAAAGTGTTTGGGTGGGTGGGGGGGGGGGGGGGGGGGCGCAGATCGATGTAATTGAAAAAATCACATAGACTCATATGAGAAATATGCGTTTATTGGGGAATTATATGTAATAAAATGAAAAATCACAAAAATGAAAAAAGGAATTTAATTTTTTTTTATAGAATTTCCAACTTAATTTCTTCAAATAAGTTAGATCTCAATTACATAAATTGGATCAAAACAACTTAACACAGTAATTCGTCACTATATTCTCAAAATACTAATATTAAACACATTTATTTTCGAAAAAATTGATAGTTTTGTTTATTCATATTTTCTTATAAGCGTTGATAATTTTTTTCCGGTATTTTCTATATGGGACAATACTATGATCATTAAAATATACTTCTAAGTTGGGAAGTAAATTCGAAGCGTATACTAAATCCTAGCAATGACGTTATTCTACATTGGGAACTTAATTCAGATGTCTGATCATAGGTACTAAATTGAATGACACACTAAACCTTAGGAATATGGAATTATGTTCGACTGGCAAACTAACTCTAAGAAGGAGATACTTCCCACTCGGAAACTCAATTGGAATGTCCAACGAATTCTAAGAATGAGACCATTCCAAGTTGGAAACTCAGTTCGAACAGTAACTAGATATTTTCAACTTGGAAACTCAATTGAAGGCAAACCAACTTTAACAATGGTACAATTGCAACTTGAAAGCTGAATTCGAAAGTCTAACCAACTCTAAAATTAGGATAAATCCAACTTGAGATGTAAAATCCCAGAAATTTATTTTTCGATTGCCTATTAATTTTACAGAGTTGAATTAATTATAGAGACGTGAGTTGTTCGGGATTTTATTAGTCGCTTATTGGATCGATAAATCGAGATGGACCATGTTGATTTAATTGTATTGGGTTGGGAGTAAAGGCCCAATTGGGTAAAGCTCTACTATTGCTTAATCCCTAACCCTAGTCATCATCTTCTTCATTCCTCCAGCCCCCAAATCACACTGTAGCCGCCCAACACCACCAAGCTCCGCCCTTTTACTCCTCTCACCGCCTCCCACTGTCACCACTATATGCTCGTTCACCACCCATATTGAGCCGCCTTCTCTCTGCTCTTCTTCTTCGTAATCACCATCCCGTACGCCTTGGATCGGGAGTTTAGATATGTTATTGATCGATCTTGACCTTTACTTGATTCGTAAAACCAGATTTTGACTGCAAACGAACTATAACTGAGGGTCATGGATCGAGAAATCAGATGAGAAAATGGAGGTCGATTTCGCGATTCGATTGGACCGATTCATTGATGTTTTTGGACTGTTATTGATGGTTTCCGATGGAGGAGATGATGGGTAAACGATTTCCGTAGCCCTTGCTTGGAGTTGGAGGAGTTTGGTTCGATTTTAGGAAGTTTGGAAACTTTTCATAATTCGCAGGGACCTAATTGAAGTACTACAGAAAGTTGAGGGACTGGCTTTTGAGAATTTGAGTTGGCCAAGGTACATGGTTGTAAATTAATTGGTTAAACAGTTCAGTTATACGTTGAATTGTTTATTGATGAGTACAAGTAACAAGATCCGTTTTGTCCGAGTGGCAGAAGTGACAGGTTATGGTTTGTATGAGGTTAGCTGTTTGTCCTATGAAATCTTCTATTTTTAACCTTTTTATTTCCAGCCTATTTTCACACAGAAAAATTACCATTATACCTCTGGATGTTGCAGAATCAAAATTATGCACTTCTACCTGGGTAGGATAAACTCAACTCTAAGACTGTGATAAGTCTAACTTGGAAGCCACTGGTGATGTGGTTTACAAGGAGTCAAGAAGATGTTTAACAATGTTTGTGGGTAGTATTATATTTGCATTATTAAATTATACTTTGTATTATTATATTTCATTTGCTTAATTTAAAAAAAAAATTATGAGGTTGTTGGGAAGCAACCCTATTGATTGAGTTGTACACTTTTGTATTTTATTTTCATTCGGATTTAAGTGATACAGTTTTTAAAAAAACATGTATTCAATACTAATTAACATGTCAGGTACGATAGGACCCCATATAAAATATATGTTATCAACCCGTTGGATCCCGAATAAGGTAAGGTTGGATCCTACCCTAATCGAAGCATATCATTCATGATGAGTCGTATATTTATTTTCGATAGTTAGCATAAAAAAAAGACTCGATGATATAATATTGGATGAGAATGACTACTCATCGACACCACGACCAATGTTGTTTAAAAGTAAGTCTTACTATCTTATTTTCTCTATTAGTTTATTTTGTCAACCCCTTTCTATTTATTATTAAAAGTAAACTATACCATGGCATCGCCACGGGTTAGTACTAGTGTTTATGTTGGTCCAGATAACGGCAAAGTAAAAGACTAGAGGGGGGAGGGCTGGTGAATAGTCTTTTAAAACTTTTGTTGATAAACACAGTTTCTCAGAAACCTGGGGGTTCTGATACTTAAATTCAGAGCGTGGAAGACTTTAAGATAGGTAAGTGCAGAAACAATAAGTAAGTGTGTGTGTGCTTTGCTGAAATGTAAATACAGAAAGGTAAATAACACAGCAAGTATAGTGGTATCTGGAGGTGGCGTAATCCTCCAACTAATCCACTTCAGTCTTTCTGATACCTAGAATTCACTAGAACAGATAATTGAGTTCACCTTACAATAATCCTTATTCTAAGATTCCTAAACAAATGGTTCACAACCAAATGTTCCCCCTGAGTTATTCCCCAGCTCCTAGAGCTAAGTACTTCCTCTACTCAGATAACCTTGGAGTTATTCCCTGATTTCCCAAATCAAGTACTTCCTCTACTCCACGCCTTGATGATGTTGGTTATAAGGTTTGTCAGAGAGGCTTCTCGTATAACTTTTCAGTTATGTTTTCAGAGAGCCTAATAGAACAAGACTACTTAATACACTTATTCAGTGGATGACAGTCTGCTCTTTACTGACCCAAGTAATTAGTGTCCGTTCTGGAGAATGATCTTCAGAAATGGTATCTGATAGTTAAACTCTTTCACGAATAACAATGTCTTGTTAAGGTTCAGGACAACTTAGAACTACTAGTGATTCTTCAAGCAACAGAAAGCTTTCAGAAAGGGTAGTACAGTGCTTGAGAGAATACATTGCTTGATGGTAAGTTTGCAAGATAGAGCGTTCTAAGTTATATTCTTCAAGCATCTAAGTGTGTGATATATATAGATAAATTTGAGAGGCGTTTGAATTGTATCCGTTGTGCTCTCTATCAAATTATATCCGTTTATATCTTGAACTATGTACTCAGAAGTCACTATCTCATTTTTCAGAGGATCGCTTTAAAGATTTCAAATTGATGCATTTAATGCATAGTACTATTCATTTTCCTTTAGTCTCAACGGATACATGAGCCTTTCTGATGGCTTGCATGCTCCATACTCATGATGTCATATGTCCAGAATCATATCCCGAAAATAAGTTAATATACTTAAGAAAGGATTAAGGACATAGTCTTTCTGAGTTAGACTAAACCTTTGTGTCTTCATAAACCTTGTGCAATCTTCAGTCTTCTAATCTTCAGAAAAGCTTCATTGCTAGGATTGATCTTCATGGTCTTCTTGAAATAAAAATTACACTCAGAGACCTATAATCCTAATACAAGATTTACTAGAC
This sequence comes from Plantago major, assembly GCA_026545765.1. Taxonomy (NCBI): domain Eukaryota; kingdom Viridiplantae; phylum Streptophyta; class Magnoliopsida; order Lamiales; family Plantaginaceae; genus Plantago; species Plantago major. Next base: position 73,867,767 of record CM048839.1, read on the forward strand.
TAACCATATTCAGTGATTTCCTCTTTTAAAATGTTCAAGTGAACCAAGAGCACTTAATCACCTTTCTAGCTAAGATAAGAACATGTGATGAGTGATCAAAATACTAACAGATATTCCTAACAAATTTCCCCCTTCTTGATCAGTCATCCATGACTATCTTTCAAGTCCTATTACAAAATTGTAATCTTGGAAGAGAAAATAATCCACCACTTAATCATTTCAAATGGTATTCAATTTTAGTTGAATTAAATGCAGAAAGTAAACATCAATCAAATCACAAGAAGTGATCTTTGCTGATAAGTTGTCATCTATTAAAATGTATCTGAGAGTATGATCTTCAGATAGGTACAGTTTACAGAGTAAGATGCAACTTTTACAGATAGAGAATTTCAGAAACAATCAGCAAGATTACAAAAAGTAATAAAACATACTAAGTAAATTAGAACAAAGGAGGGTCCAAGCTCCAAGAGAGTATTCTAATGTTACTAGTCTTCAAGTCTTCAGAAACACAACTTGGGTTCAGATACCTCAAGTTCTTCAGCACCCTTTCTGGATCAGTTGACATGATCATCCACTTTTCTTGGACATAGTCATAAAGAATCCTTCTGACAGAGAGCTCTGTCTTTCTTGATAAGTCACATATTTCATGGTAACTCTTGCCAAGCTTGTGATTCTTCAGCAGAAAATGTTTGACCCAGAAGTACTTTACCCAGACCCAGGCATGGTCCACTTCCAGCTGAGATAGGTTGAAATACTTGTATATTTCTTCCAGATAGTGTATATCATCTAGGTATTCATCCAATGTCATATAGAATGACTCATAGGTTGAAACACCTAGTTTGCTCAGAGGGAGGTTCTTGATAATCATTTTCGTCCATCTCCTCGTCATCTTCTGAAACCAGGTTGATCACATTTGGGAATGTAATCATCCTCCCATTAACTTCTTGTTCAGCAGGGTAAGTAGTGAGCTTGCTGGGCAAGGCAGGATGGGTAACCATCTGCTCTTGGGTTTGAGCATCCGCAGACTTGAAATCTGCTATAAGTCTTTGTGCTACTTCATTAATGAAGTCTTCATGCATTAGAGTGGCAAATGAGTAGGACTCTGTAGGGAACAATGCATGGATATAATCCTCCAGATTTAGGGCAATTGCTCTCTTTTCTGGGACGTCGATTACTCTGGCTACTTGAGAAATGTCAGCCTTTTTGAGTTTCTGCCATTGTCTGAAGCACTTGAGATGTTTCTTTAAGGTGTGCTTCTGGAAGGCCTTGAGTAAATCAACTGGCACTAGACTTTGAGCCTGAAAGAAAGTGTTCAAGTTAGTTTTGTTCAAACCACTTGTGTTAGTATCTGTGTGCAGAAGTGAGCTATCTGAGCATACCTGTGTAGAAACACTAGGCTCATCTGCTTGGATTTTTGCTTGCTTGGGCACAGAGTCCTCAGATACTTTGGTGTGAGGAGAAGTTTTATCCTCATCAACCTTTCTTTCTGCTTGAAACTGAGAGTTAAAATCAAACATGTTTAGAAACTTTTAACAGATTAGATAGGTGGAAAAGTGCTTTCTGAGACTTCACTTACTTCCAAGTGAGGAAGCTCAGTAGCATGTTCCTCAGAAACCTTGGGGGTTTCTGGCACCTTTTCTGCAGATACTGCTTGTTCAGAAGTTTTAGTTTCTTTTGGAGGAGATGACACAACTGTTTCTCCATCCAATTGTTCTTCTGACTGAGCCTGTAAGAACAAACATAAGAGATTTTTGTAGTGGGTTTTCCAGAGCATTCGTTGAAGAAGAATATTATAGATTACTTACCTTCTCAGCAGAAGGCTCAGTAAATACTTCCTCAGAAAGCTTTTCAGCTTCTGGAATCTCTAGGTTTTGGGGTGTTGGTTCCACTACCACTACTTCCTCAGTTGGAGCCTAAGAAGAGGCATTAAGAATATTAGAACATAAGAGCAATTTTAGTTAGTTATTTCTTGTTCAGAGATAACTTTTACTACCTGTGGGACAGGATCTTCTTGATGTTCTGAGGTTGGAGGAACCTCTTCTTGATTCAAGGGGGTGGACAGTTTTCTTCCCCCTGAAAGTGTGTCTCCAAGTTGGCCTGTAACAAATACAGCTTATGAGTAACAAGTTAACATACAATTATGTTGACATGTTAGATACAAACTATCTTTGTTACCTGAATAGAGTCAGGCTGATCATTGATCTCTTGAACTTGTGGTGATTCCACAGTCTCTCTGTGCTCATTCTTGATCTCCTCTGCAGTATCATTCTGAGTCTCAATCTCAGTTTGATCCCTTTCTGAGAGTTGAGCTCTCTCAGAAGGTTGAGTAACCTGTTCAAGAACAGGGTTTTCTTCAGCAATATTAAGCAATGGCAACATCTTCCATCATTCTATCTTCCTCACCCAGGCCTTCTTCTTCCTGCTAGGCAGAGGGACTCTTGTCTTTCTGAAGAGCTGAGCTTGAAGCTCCTCCATGGGCTCATACTTGAACCTTTTGAGTACTTTTGCAAGTACTTCATCATCCTCAGAATCACTATTCTGTGTTGGTGCAGACCCATCTATGATATTTCTATTATCTCTGGAGAGTTCTGGAGCATTCTGGTTCAGGACTCCTGGGGCATTCTGGATTTGACTTTCTAAGCGTCCAACATGTTCTGAGACCTTATCTCCAAAAGGTTGTGTCTCTTGTATGATTAGGGACTTGGAGGCTCTTTTGCTATGAGTCCTCTTTCTCTTGGCAACTGGAGGTTTAGCTTTGGCTTGCTCAGAGACCTCCTCACCTTGCTGTGCAGTTTCTTCTTCTTCGCTTTTCTCGAAAAGTGCTCAAGAAGAAGTTTCTCCTTTTCATCAAAAGCGTGTCTGAAAAGGGAGATGGTGACTGGGATTTCCTGCCTCTCTCTAAGAGTGATTCCCATTGTTTCCAGAATAAAACAAATCCTGAGACCAAAGTGCATATTGGCCTTTGGCTCAGCAAGGCCATTGATGATTTTGGGCTCAAATTCCTCAATGTGTCCAAGAAATTTGTTGAAGGCGTACTTCCCCCAATTGAAGTGGGTTTCCTGCCCTTCATGCTTCTTGTTCAGAAGATGCATCATCATCCATCTCTCCATGCTTATCTGGTCTACTCCACCTTTGTTGCCATCAAAGCAACGGACCAGAATAAGAGCTAAAGTACTCCAGTGTTTCTGGAGATGACTAGTTCTGATGGCCTTCAGAACAAAGTCTCCTGGGCAACCTTTTGCATTTTCTAACTGGATTGCTTCAAATAGCTCTTTGACGCCTTGAATCATGGAAGCGTCCTTGATGTTGATGTCTTCAAATGTTCCTCGATTTTTCAATCGGAATATCTTGCAGAAAGTCTTGCAGTCTAGAACAATATCTTGTCCTTGGACTTCAGTCTGCATGTATTTTTCTTCTTCATCATTCACAACTTTTGTGAAGATTTTGGAGTTTTTATAGAACTCCAGTACATCCAGTGTGGATAGTCCACTGGGTGCAGCAGATAGAAGCTTGTAGATATGGGAATTCTTCAGCATTCCCAATATCAGTTTCCTTTCTGGTTTTGAAGATATAACTGCTGGTACATATCTCTTTACTAGAAAGGCTCCCCAATTCATTTTGTGTTTAGGGTTCCAGTCCGATGGGGTAAACTTTCCCGTATATGCTTATTCAACACCTTAAGTTCCTTTCCTCCTTGCTTTTCAGCAGGAACAGAGGATGTTGCCTTAGGGTTCTTGGTGGTCATCTTCTTGGGTGCCATCTCTTATATAGAGTTTTGAATGAGTGTTTTCAGATGAATATTGCACAATTAATCGAGATTAGTCTATCTTTTCAGAAGACTAAGCACAAGAAGTTGAGTTTTGCAGAGGGGTTTTGCAGAAATCTTGAGAGATTTTGCTGTTTTGATGCAAGTTTGAAATTTCGGAATTGGTAAAAGTGTTTGTCTTTTGTCAAAATCCTATATATATAGCAGACAAAATGTACATAGATACAACATACATATAGATGAATATGAATGCGTGTCTTTGCATCTGCATAGGCATGGTACGACCTTTGTACTTCATTAAATGCGTAGTGGGCCATGCCTGCATTTCTCAACAGACATTACTTGCTTTGTTTCAATCTCAACTGTTGAGATCAAACGTTTATTCATCAAGGGTTTATATTGAATATCTTGTAATGATATCAATCAACAAATGGTAATGTGCCGACTTGATGGATTTTTAATATGCTACATTCATTGTGTCACTTAGTAAAGAGTAGGAACACTTAATCGTTCGAGGTTATCATTCTGAGTGTCAAGTCCTTATCTATATATTGTTTATCATGAAAATGGTAAAAATACAAGACATTGCACAAGTTTGACTTTCAGAACTTATACCTTTTGGGCTTTGTGTGTCCATTTCTCTTTATGACTACATAGCTTTCTGAATTCAAGTGTCAGAAGCTTCAGTTGTTTGAATGTATTTGACCCACTCTCAGTAAGTAAGTTCTAGTTTTATTTACTTATTAAGTGTGTTCCGACCTTTGCCTTTCTGGATACCCGTTCCAGAAATGTTTTGCCTTCGAGTGTTGCTACCGTAAACCTTTGCATCACTTCTTATCAACTTGGCTTTGGAGAACATTTTCTCGAGGCCTACTCACTTATTCAGTCTTTTAGAGATTCAGGACAATTTTTCAGTCCTTAGGCAACTCCATTAATCCAAGATTATGTCTTAAGGTCAAGAACCGGCTTTCTTGTAAGGGCTTAGTGAAGATATCTGCAAGTTGGTCTTCTGTGCCAATCTTGAGTATCTCTATATTGCCTTTCTCAACATGGTCGCTGATGAAGTAGTGTCTAACATCAATGTGCTTTGTTCTGGCATGGAAGTTGTTGTTGAATCCACAGAATTTGTGTTGCACAACAACCAGCAGCAATATATTCAGCCTCTGTGGTAGAAGTTGCAATTGAGTTTTGTTTCTTGCTAAACCATGAGATAAGTCTAGTTCCCAGAAACTGACAAGTTCCTCAGGTACTTTTCCTATCAAGCATTGATCCAGCATAATCAGCATCTGAGTAACCAGCCAAACTCAATCCACTTACTTTAGGATACCACAAACCTACATCTACTGTACCTTTCACATACCTTAATATTTTCATAGCAATGTTGTAGTGTGATTGCATTGGATTTGTTTGAAATCTAGCACACCTTTTGCATATTGAATATCAGTCGCTTGCGAGAAGGTAAAGTAGTGAACCTATCAATTTCCTATACTTGTGATCATCAACACTCTTATCTGATTCAGTTTAGGTCATCTTGGTTCCTATGCTCATAGGTATCTTAGCATTCTTTTCAGAAGGCTTAAGTTTGAACTTTGTGAGCATGTCTTTTGCATACTTTGTCTGACTAATGAATATTCCATCATTAAGTTGTTTGACTTGCAATCCTAGGAAATAGTTCAATTCTCCCATCATGCTCATCTCAAACTTACTTTTCATGAGATTTGCAAAGTCATCACAAAGTTGCCTGTCCTTAGATCCAAATATGATGTCATCAACATATACTTGAACTAAAAGTAGTTTCCCATCATGGTTTAAAGTAAATAAAGTTTTATCAACTTCACCTTTCTTGAAACCACTTTCCATAAGGTATTTGGCCAAAGTGTCATACCATGCTCTTGGAGCCTGTTTCAGTCCATAAAGAGCTTTCTGTAGCTTATAGACCATTTTACTTTCTGAGGAAACTTCAAAACCAGGTGGTTGTTCAACATAGACTTCCTCAGCAAGTTCACCATTTAAGAATGCACTTTTGACATCCATCTGATAAACTTTAAAGTCTGTATGAGCTGCAAAGGCTAGAAAGAGTCTTATTGCATCCAATCTGGCAACAGGTGCATATGACTCATCAAAATCTAAACCTTGATGCAGGTGAATCCTTGGCAACCAACCTTGCTTTGTTTGGTTATTTCACGATTCATTCATCTTGTTTCGAAAACCCACTTAGTTCCAATCACGATATTCCTGCTACAAATGGAACTAGTTTCGGACTTTGTTTCTTTTAAAGCGATCCAACTCTTCTTGCATTGCGTAGATCGATCTTGGTCTCTTAATGCTTCTTCTATAGTTTTTGGTTCAATGTTTGAGATAAAACATCCAAAGAGAGAATTAGCATTTTCAGCTATTGCTCTCCTAGTCCTAACACCTTGATTGATTGGTCCAATTACATCTTTTGCATGATGATCCTTGATCTATCTCATCATGGGTTTAGGGCTAGTAGGGTCAACATCTATGTGATCTGAATGTGAATCACTATGATTATGACTTGATACTTCTTCAGTATCTGTGACATTTTGCACCTCAGAAGGGCGGTGAATGTATAACACTTTCTCAGTGTGAGATCTTTCTGGGACATGCCTGTCAGAGAGGTCATTTCCAGAATTAGCTCTCTGATGAACATCTTCAGTTTCCATTTCCGGAATTCTCATAAGAAATTCTTCATCATGTCTGAGAATCATCTGGTTGTTACTAGGCATTTCATGCTTTTCTTCGTCAGAGTCATCCTCTCTTTCCACAATGATGTTTTTCCTTTCTGAGAGTTCCTCTCCAGAATCCTTTATCATTAGTTCCTTGAACCTTTCTGAGAGTTCATCAGCAAGGGGTGTTTTCTTGCTTCCTTCATAGAATACAACATGAACTGATTCTTCAATCTTCTTTGTTCTTTTCTTGTAAACTCTGTATGCTTTGCTATTAATAGAATAACCAAGAAACACACCTTCATCTGCCTTTAGTTGAAATGTTCTTAGATACTCTTTTCCATTGTTAAGAACAAAACATCTACAACCAAATACTTTTAGATGTTTGATATTAGGGGGTCTACCAACCAAGAGTTCATAAGGGGTCTTGTCATGGTGTTTGTTTATCAAACATCTGTTCTGAGTGTAGCATGCTGTGTTTACAGTTTCAAACCAATAAACTTCACTTATCTCAGTGTCAGCTAGCATTGTCCTTGCTGCTTCTTTAAGTGTTCTATTTTTCCTTTCCGCAACACCATTTTGTTGTGGTGTTCTTACAGAGGAAAGTTGGTGTTGTATACCTTTGCTGGTACAAAACTCCTTAATGTACTGGTTGACAAACTCAGTACCATGGTCTATTCTGATTGCAGATACCTTGTCATTTTTCATGACTTCAAGCTTATTCAGCAAGTTTGGTATCTCCACCCTTGCATCAGATTTGTGCTTCAGAAAGACAACCCAAGTGAATCTTGAGAAGTCATCTACAACAACAAGACCATACTTCTTTCCTGCATAACTAGTTACAGATGATTCAAAAAGATCCATGTGTAATAGTTGCAGTGGTCTAACACTAGAGTGTCTGATATTGGACTTGAAAGAGATCTTAGATTGTTTCCCCATCTGACAGGCAGAACAGATACCATCCTTTCTGAAAGATGTTTTGGGAAGGCCAACAACTAACTCTTTCTTGGCAAGTTTGTTCAGAGTTTTGAAATTCAAGTGACTCATTCTTTTGTGCCATAACCAGTGCTCTTCTGTGTGACCTGATTGACTCACCATGAGACATTCTTCAGTTGTGGCAGATGCCCAGTCGGCAACATAAAGACTGCCTTTCCGCCGAGCAACCAAGACTGTCTGCTTTGACTCATTGTCAATAAGTTTGCAATACTTTGCTTTGAATTTCACAGTAAATCCCTTGTCTGCAAACTGACTCATGCTAAATAGATTATATTTGAAACCCTTAACATGTAATACGTTAGTGATAGTTAATGATCCTAATTTGACGTTGCCAAATCCCAGAGAGGGATTTAATTCTCCTCCAGCAAATCTGATGTCTGGTCCATTGTTGCAAGCTTTGTAGTTGACCAGATTTGCTTTGTCTCCTGTCATGTGCTTCCCGCATCCACTATCAAATAGCCATTGAGCCTTAGTCCAAGAGGCGTTCTGCACAAAACAGGAAACAGGAGTTAGGTTCTTGCTTCAAAGATAGAACTATTTAGACTAAACATTCTTCTAGTAGGAATCCACATTTTAGTGAATTTCTTGGGAGTTTGTTTTTGTCTAACTCGATCAGAAAGAGATGCAATAAAATCAGTAATTTTGATCTCAATTTTCCTTCTTGTGGTGTTTCTAGGTGTTCCTTTTGGTGCTTTCTGGACCCTGGGTTTCTGGGATTGCTTTTCAGCAAACTTAGCCTTTTTGGCCAGGTTCCTTCTGGCTCTAGCATTCAGTTTTTTAGTGGCTTCAGATTTCTTCCACTTCTGTCTATTGCTACGTGCAATATCAGCCTTGCGCCATTGTTCTTGTCCTTCCTTATATTGTTGCAGAAGAACTTTTCCAATGGCACGATAGCCAATGCCATTTCGAACACCTTTGGCATTCTGAATACGTTCTTCAGAAGCCTTACTAGTTTCTGCACCATCTTTATTTTCATAAAATGGTACAGTAGAGAATTTGCCTATTACAACAATTCTTCCTTTCCTAGTAATGTAGCAATGTGGATGGTTACATGTCTGAGGGTTATGTTTCTTTTCAGAAACCTTATCCGCAAGTTTCTTGTGAACTTGTTGTTCTTTCAAAGGCTGGGTTGCTACTCCTTTTCCTTTGTCAACTACCCTAGCTTTCTGACTATTGCTATAGGTGGTTGAAGAACCATTCTGTTGAATTTTTACAAAGGTCAACCTTTCATCACTCTTCTTCAGAGGAGATGAATTACTCGATTGTTCATCAAGTCCAAGTCATCCTTTCTCAGAGGGATCTCTCAGATAGGATTGAACCTCAGTGAGAGTGTCACTAGCCTTTGCATAAGATTGGAAGGATAGATCTTTCTTTCTGAGTTCTTCATTCTCAGAAAGCAGCTTCATCATTTTCTTAGTAAGTTCATCCAAGGCTAGTTTGTTAGAATTTTCATTCTCAGATATCTGAGATTTCAGAAAGTCTATTTTAGCGTTCTTGTTCTCAGATACTCTGGTTAGCTCAGAACCTCTTTTTCAAGAGTTTCTTTGCTTTCCTCTAGAATTCTGGTTTTGGATTGTGCTTCCAGAAATTCTTTCTCATAACGATCCAATTCACTCTTGACCAACTCCAGATCCTCAATTCCATCATCACTCTCATAGTACAAAAATTTTGAATTGTTAGTTACCTCATCAGCCATAAGACACATTTCAATGTTGGAGATGTCTGGACCAGCAATCTCAGCAACTCCACACATTTCTTTCTTCTTAAGGCCGAAGTCAATTACATCGTGGGTGATTCCACACAATTCTGGTGATGGTAGGTTTGAGTCATCTGAATCTCCATTTTCAGAATCTATCTCAAAGTCTAGAGCATCAAGTTGAATTTGAATCTTCTTCCTTTCTTCAGTCAGTAAGGCCCTTTGATTTCTCTTGAAATTTCTTATGTCCTTCTTGTCACCTGTCTTGAGCTTGTTTAAAGCAGGACAATCTCTCAATCTCTTGAGTCACAAATTTCTTCATGTGTCTTACTGCAAGAGCATTTTCTTCAGATGCTTCTTTGGTATCTTTCTTTTCAGAAGTACCTTGAGAAACTAGAGCAACACTTTGCAACTTTTTAGCTATTTGTTCTCTCTGAGTTGTCTCATAGTCTACAGTAGCAAGATGAGAGAAGAGCTCTACTGGATTAATATTTGCATCCCTTGATTGAAATAAAAGAACTTAATGTGTTCCCAGTTGTGATTGAGACTTCTGACAATAGTCTTAATCTTTTTTGACTGGGAGTATCTATTGCTTTCACCAAGTGCAGCCATATCACTCATAAGAGTAGTAAATCTGAAATCAAGTTCTGCCAGAGTTTCAGTGGGACCTTGTTTGAAGTTTTGGAACTTCAATTTAAGAACTTCGAATTTGTTTTCTTTGGTTTTCTCTGTTCCGGCACAGATTTCTTCAATCAATTGCCAGGCAACTTTCGCCGTTTTAGCACCCCACAGTTTACACTGTATGTGCTCAGGTGTCGATCTGATGATTATATTACGAGCTTGACCATCCAATCTGTGTCTCTTGGCATCTTCAGATGTCCAGAGCTCTCTTGGCTTGTCTTCATATATAATGCTTCCACGAGCAACATGACCACTATCACTAGCATCCATGTCCTCGCTTCCATCTTCCTTGTCTGAGGCTTTTCTTCCATCAGACACCTCAGTAACTTGTTTGAGTTGTCTGATTTTGATAGGCCCTTCATTGATGACATAGATCATCTCATCACTAATGGCCTCCAGATGGAGCATCATGTTGTTCTTCCATTTCTCGTAGTTTTCTGGCTTCAGAACGGGTGCATCACTCAGAGACAAACCTGCACACTTAACACACAAATTATATAGTCCTCAGAAAGGGACAAAGTTCCTTCACCTATCTGGGGATCTAGGTTGATCTGAAGGCTTGTGAACCTCCTGCTCTGATACCACTTGTTGGTCCAGATAACGGCAAAGTAAAAGACTAGAGGGGGAGGGGGTGAATAGTCTTTTAAAACTTTTGTCGATAAACACAGTTTCTCAGAAACCTGGGGGTATTAACCTGGGGATTTCTGATACTTGAATTCAGAGCGCGAAAGACTTTAAGATAGGTAAGTGCAGAAATAATAAGTAAGTTTGTGTGTGCTTTGCTGAAATGTAAATACAGAAAGGTAAATAACACAGCAAGTATAGTGGTATCTGGAGGTGGCGTAATCCTCCAACTAATCCACTTCGGTCTTTCTGAGACCTAGAATTAACTAGAACAGATAATTGAGTTCACCTTACAATAATCCTTATTCTAAGATTCCTAAACAAATGGTTCCCAACCAAATGTTCCCCCTGAGTTATTCCCCAGCTCCTAGAGCTAAGTACTTCTACATAGATAACCTTGGAGTTATTCCCTGATTTCCCAAATCAAGTACTTCCTCTACTCCACCCCTTGATGGTGTTGGTTATAAGGTTTGTCAGAGAGGCTTCTCGTATAACTTTTCAGTTATGTTTTCAGAGAGCCTAATAGAACAAGACTACTTAATACACTTGTTCAATGGATGACAGTCTGCTCTTTACTGACCCAAGTAATTGGTGTCCGTTCTGGAGAATGATCTTCAGAAATGGTATCTGATAGTTCAACTCTTTCACGAATAACAATCTCTTGTTAAGGTTCAGGACAACTTAGAACTACTAGTGATTCGTCAAGCAACAGAAAGCTTTCAGAAAGGGTAGTAGAGTGATTGAGAGAATACTTTGCTTAATGGTATGTTTGCAAGATAGAGCGTTCTAAGTTATATTCTTCAAGCATCTAAGTGTGTGATATATATAGATAAATTTGAGAGGCGTTTGAATTGTATCCGTTGTGCTCTCTATCAAATTATATCCGTTTATATCTTGAACTATGTACTCAGAAGTCACTATCTCATTTTTCAGAGGATCGCTTTAAAGATTTACCGATGCATTTAATGCATAGTACTGGCCATTGTCCTTTAGTCTCAATGGATATATGAGCCTTTCTGATGGCTTGCATGCTCCATACTCATGATGTCATATGTCCGGAATCATATCCCGAAAATAAGTTAATATACTTATGAAAGGATTAAGGACATAGTCTTTCTGAGTTAGACTAAACCTTTGTGTCTTCATAAACCTTGTGCAATCTTCAGTCTTGTAATCTTCAAAAAAGCTTCATTGCTAGGATTGATCTTCATGGTCTTCTTGAAATAAAAATTACACTCAGAGACCTATAATCCTAATACAAGATTTACTAGACTAATCATACTCAGTGATTTCCTCTTTTACAATGTTCAAGTGAACCAAGAGCACTTAATCACCTTTCTGGCTAAGATAAGAACATGTGATGAGTGATCAAAATACTAACAGATATTCCTAACAGTTTAGCTATAAATAGATGATGTTGTGATTTCATTGCTTTATGGCTAAGTGTCTGTAGTTTTTTAAACTGATTATGAATCTGTGTGAATTGTACACATTTATGTGTGAATAGTTGATCTTTAATTTTAATGGCCAAATTACATATGGACCCCCTGTTAGATTTCGTAATTACAGATAGGTACCCGTTAGTGGAACAATCACATCCAGATCCGGTTATATATATATATATATATATATATATATAGAAAAGGATAGAAAATAATTAAGGCTTGTTTGGTTTGTCTGGGCTTAAAAGCTAGTCAACAAAAAATTAGATATTTGGACCTAAATATAATTGTTACACTAATGGGTACCCAGATGAGACGAGGGTATATAACAGGGGGGTATATGTAATTTTCCCTTAATTGAAAGTCAGATATTTACGAGAGTGATTGCATATAATCATATCTCTCGAAAATGCTTTCATGTGACCAAGAGAGTTGTGTTTGGATACTACTAGATTTGATCAGCTGAAAGTTATCGAAGATATATAGTTCTTAAGATCGATCAAAACATACATATACTATAAAATTTGATTAAAATGTTGTCTAATAGACCAATACTCAATAAAAAGATCAATTTTATTTGGTGCGATTTCACAGTTTGAAACAAACAAATAGTAAAATTTATGGATTAAACTAAAAACCATAACTTTAAAACAGGCAGAAATATATGGACTAACAAATATATTTATGGATTAAATTAAAAAATCAAAGTCCATTTTTTATGAAATTACGTGGACAATCAAGCAAACATTTGATGCTTTTACTAATTATTTTTTAGTATTATTCATCATTCATTTCCTTCATATTTGAAAAAAAGTAAAAAGATACATTGGATCGACAATCCTCTTTCATTAAGAAAGTAAAAAAACACAAGTATTCATGACGAACAAATGGATCTCAATTTATCATGGATAGTGTGGTAGTGTACAACCTGGTCTAGCTGGCAAAACAAACAACAAACAATAGCACAATGTTACGTCATCTGAGATTAGATCCTAACTAATTAGATGCAAACTTAAAAATTAAAGTAAAAAATCATTAATTTTTTAATTTTTCAACCTTTTAAATTGTTTATTTAGGAAAAAAAAGTATCAAATATCATACATATATGATTTTGTTACAAAGGTTCAAATCTAAATTATATTGTTTTGATTGACCGGAAGTTTAAACTTACTAATTTTTCTAATAAAATTCAACAAAAATGTTCCAATGTGATTAAAAAAAGCCTCGTGTATCTTGCAAAACAAAATTTCTTGCATAATAATAAATAATTGAAAACCTTTGAGATTTTATTATCTTATACAAAAAATTAAAAGGATTAATATATATTATCTTACAAAGATCACTTGAGATTGTAGCGCCTACGTCACTTGGGCAATACTTAGTAATAGGAAAAGTACTGGAAAGCACCCAAGTGGCACGAAACCACAACTCGTAGTGGTGACAAGATCCTCCAGGATTTATTGGAGTACAATCCATATGTGAACATCTCTCGTCGATAACATGTTGCATAGCGGCATCACCCCTCCCAGATGCCATAATACACCATTTAGGCCACTACAACAACCAAATCATTAAATACATAAAAAATTACCATCACCAACACAGTCCCTAAAGTAAGATTAAAGTTTTTTTATACCTTACCAGCTTGTTTTTCGCATGAGGTGCATATACCAGCACTGTAAACACCACAACACATGAACAAGAAGAATAAACACCAGAGTGCGTCTGCATTCAACTTTGCCATTGAAATGAACTTTTCCAATTTAAATAACGTTTGACTTTTATTGTTTTGTATATTTCTCTTATATTCATTTCGAGAATTAATAATTGGTGTATATATAACAAGTAACAAGGTTGTGATACTCATTGAATTGGTCTTGATTAATAAAATATAAAAAAGAGAATTTTGACTAATTTTGGTCTAAAAGTGAAAGATGTTATTATTTAAATTATATGATGCACAAAGTGAATTTTTTATGTAATAAATAAATTGGTGAGGAAATATATATTCCAAATCAGAAAGAATAAAAGAAGAGTGCTCGTTGACCTTTTGAGTTAAAATTCATCTATTCATATATTATGTAAAGAACAATGGTCTAAACCCCACCAGATTCATTCATTCCTACGTGAAATTTGTGAAATTAGTTGTATTTTAACCAGTATATATTTAACTGTTATTTTTTGTATGTTGACTGCATATATCGTTTTTATTAAATCTCATATAACTTTTGTCGAGGGTAGAATCCCCCGAACACATAGATGAATTTTCCTTGTTCTCCTTCTCCCTGAGTACTCAAACCACCTAGCTCGTAAGGGTCAAAAAGTAGAAGCCTGTAAGAACCGTCGTACTGATAAGAAGCGACACGTGAGGACCTACACAAGTAGCTTGGAGGGGGGGGGGGGGTTAGAACCTTATACTCGGTTTGCGTGGTGTCAAACCGGAAGGAGAATTTACTTGCGAGAGAGTGAGGACCTTCTCGTTATAAGAATCGGGAATGAGAAGCTATTATGTCTTACCATTATTATGGAAATGTGTGCCATATATATAGATTTCTCCCCAAATGGGTGGGTTCCACCAGATCGTGCCAAGTGTCAGGCCCGGATTGAGCCACCAAGGCTTCAATAGGCCCATGGCCCATTAATGACATTTTCCCCATTCCATTTTGGGCTTTCAGGGGTATTTTAGTCATTAATGTGAGAGTTTTAGAGGCTTTGACGTAGTCTGCCGCGGGTTAGGGTCCGAAGAGGCAGGTCCGGACGTATGGTCCGGACCGTACTTGATAGCTCACAAGATACTCTTATTAGACTGTTAAGTACCTCTCATTCGGACCGTGTGCCTCGGACCTCTTTACTCTCTAGTGCCAGTTCACTCGGTTGCTTGTGAGGTTGTTGTGTTGAATCCGAATGGGTGTCCGGGTCGGACCCTATGGTTACGGACCATTGGCAAGGTCGGACCTACTACCCTTTGGGCCCTCCTGTTCCGTTCCACCTGGGTGAGTCGGACCTGCGGGGGCTTAAGGTCGGACTATAATTCTCGTACTCGTAGACAATATGGGACGCCTTAGGATTCGTTCCAAAGGCGTCTATGATGGATTGGACATATTTCTGTATCAACATACGTCCCCCTAGTTTCCATGTATCTTAGTAGAAGATAGTTGTGGAACTATAGGTAAAGGTGGAGAAGACATTTTGTTTGTTGGTCCAATCTGTCCCTCGTAAGCAGAAAAAAGGTATAATCCGTGCTTTTTGTAGTCCTTAACTCAATATCTCGCCTTCGTTTTCTCTTTTGTTGCAGTACGAGGGTAGAGGCTTGGAATGCAACAAAAGTGATAAAAAGGGGTATTTGTAAGCGAGATCAAGTTTAGGCACAAACTTCGGAGTCATTCCTTTGGTGGGTTAAGGGATGATCCGAAGACAGATATCCAAACGTACGAGGGTCCGTGTAACGGAGGATAAGGGTTTTAATCAACCTGATCGGGATTGACCGAAGAGGAACATCCGAACGGACGAGGGTCCGTGTAACGGTGAGTTAAATCAACCTCCCTTGTGAAAAGGATAGGGTTTTAATCATCCTGATTGGGATGGTTCGAAGAGGGACATCCGAACGGACGAGGGTCCGTTTGATCATGAGTTAAATTAACCTCCCTTGTGAAAAAGGATAGGGTTTCGATTAACCTGATTGGGATGGTCCGAAGAGGGACATCCGAACGGGCACGGGTCCGTGTGATGGGGAGTTGAATCATCCTTCCTTGTTGAAAAGGATAAGGTTCCGATGCAGAAGATGGATTGACCACCCGAAGGTGGGGTGGTGGCCTTCTCCCGAGAATGGTGGAGTTTGTTGTATGCGTTTTTGTCATCGTAAGGTAAATGCGTCATTTTGCCTGGTATTGTTGTACTATGCCGTTGGATGAATTTTGATCTACGACTGAGATTTAATACTGAGAAATGGCGACGGTTGGACTTCCTGATTTAACGCTCTATAAATAGAGGTTTCACCGATGTCACTTTCACATTTCTAGAGAGAAGATTTTTGAGTTTTCAGTACATCTGAAGCAAGCGCAAGCAATCCGAAGCGAGTGAGAAGAAGTCCATAGCGAGTTATTCGAGCTAAGTTAGCTGCCTTCGATCCAATCGTCCGAGCACAAGTAAGTTGCTTCTTTCCTCTCTTCGTTTTCAAGTTCTTTGTGCATGCTACGTTTATTGTCAGTGTTGTATGTTCGGATGTATGCACATTGTTCGTAGTCCGTAGTTGGGATAAATAGTCTATCGTAGTTTGCTTCGGATACACTAAGTAGTTGGTTTTAACACCGCACTAACTTTATACTAACTCTGAGCTAACCGCGTCTGTCAGAGTCGTTCCTGCTGCTCCGATCATAGTTCGTCTAATTTTAATCTACGTAAATGGCCTCTCGGACTGCAATCTTAAAACTCATAAAACTGCCTTTTCTTTCCCTAGGATGTCCGAGAGTGATAGTCAAAACCAATTCAAAGCTGAAGGATATGCTTCCGAAGCATTGTCTCTACTAGAGAACTCCGAGGCGATTGACGTTGGTAGTATGGACGACTTACAAGACCCAGCCCGTTGTCCTCATCCGAGCCGGGAAGAGCCCGATGTAAGCTCTTTACTTCGGTTAGTTGTTCCGGGTCCAGGGTCTCCGAAGCATCGGGATTACCCGGATGTCTCTAATGTGCAGGGTGTTGGTGCTGTGAAAGAGACTACCTCTCGGACAATAGGGGATTTACGTCCGCACCGCGCTGGGATAGAGCCCGAACTCCCGGTAGAGATTCGATCACTCATACGCACCTTAGGTTATAGTTTTAGGACTAACCCTAACCGAGTGCCATTCGTTCCGGATCCACAGGAGCCGAACATCGAGGAAGTGCACGACACCTTTGATGCACCGCCCGAACTGGGCATGTTTGAAGAGGTTGTTAAAAATCGGGTCCAGATTGTTGCCCCCCTACGGACGGTAGTGGAATTAAGTTCGTCGTCCGAGGATGAAGAAGTTGAAGCGGAGAATGCCGAAGAGGAGGGTCAGTATGATAGTGTTGGTTCGGAGGAGGATGAGGATGAGATGATTTCACCTCATGTATTCCGGAGGGAGTTGATGTGCTCAAATTGATACTTAGTAAACAAGTAGCAAGCAGTTATTGTAGAATAAATAAGCTAACCACGAAGTCGTTCGCTAAGGAACCAATTAGGCTACCGCAACGATTGAAAGACAACAGTTACTTGTGAAACGAGTTGATTTGTTTGTGTTCTAATACTTCTAATAACTAGAAAAGAGAAAATGCAATGTAGTTGTTTGTCACAATGAGATAGAGAGGACACGGTGGTTACGATCAAGCAATGCTAATTCGCTCTAGGGATACGTTCATATTTGTCACACGGTCGGTGTACAGAAAACCATCAATTCAACCTTTACCAAATGCGTTCGAAGATACTTGAACTAGAGTAATCGTGGGTCGTCAATCCACGATCCTTAACCAAACGTTTTAGAAAATCTTTGAACGAGAGTATTGAATCGAAGGGTTTTTACGAAGATCTTTGAACGAGCCTAACCTATATGAACGATTTGAAACCCTAGATGCGAATACGCAAAGCTATCACACAACTACCATGTCCGGAGCGATTTAGCTACTCATAATCAAAGCAAGGATGAAAGAATACGAGATATTGCTCATGATAAACAGAAAGAGAATGATAATCGCACGCAAGCTCATACAATTTGGGAAATAGAGTAAGAACGAATTGAGTAAGATTAAACGATAGAGATTTACCACAGTAATTAGGGATTCGATATCAATCCTTTGAATAACAAGCAAAAACCAAACTCCAAATTGTCTCAATGTGAAAGTATGGATCTGGAGCTTTTTTCTAGAACTCGGTTAAAAAGAAGTACGAGGAAAATTTCCCCAAATCCTAATTAAAAAGGAAACACGCGCAGGAGAAAAAATACGATCCGCTACGGCGGACTCGCTTATCGAACAAATATATATCGATTTGGTTTGCTTTCATGTAGAAAAACTCTTGGGCATGTGAGCTCGATTTTTGAAACTCTCAGCATTCGTAGAATTGCGCCGCGGCGGGATAATAGCCGGGCCGCGGCGAGAACCTTTTCGTGGATTTCCAAGTTGACTTTTCTTCTCCCAAAAGCACGCTCCCTCTTCAAGTACTAATCCGGACTATGATCTCTTCACTTGATTGTAATCTAGCGAAGTCACCTTTCCTCCAAATCGTACCTAAAGGTAAAATCCCTACAAAAACACAAACAAGAAACCAAACATAAAAACGCACTAAAATAATATAAAACTAAGGTCAATGACTAACAAAAGACGATTAAAAAGGACCGAATGAGACGTTAGAATATTGTCTCATCAAAATCCCAAACCGAACCTTTGCTCGTCCTCGAGCAAACAAACAACCTAAACACTCTAGACTCTAAACCACGTAGACAAATACAAGAGTTACAAATCCAAGTAATCGAATCTACCATTGAAAGCATTAAGTCCACCAAATGCAAATGTTTTTGTTCTCAAGTAACCTTGGCAGAAAAGTGCATAGATAATCCCAAAAAACCGTTTCTCAAGCAAACAACTCTTAAGTCCAGCACGCTAGTCCCTCACAGGAATAATATACAATCTCTACTCTCTTTGGAAGTGTCCAATAGGGTTATTCGCTCAAAAAGTAAACTGGGAAGGTGACTCGCATCACAAAAATGCCTAAACTATCTTATGCTAATGTACTCAAATCAAATGGATCAGAAGGGACTTTTTTCAAAAACGACTTATAACAAAAGTTCAAGACCTGTGTTGTTCCCTTTTTCACTTGCAATCAAACATAAACCATTATTGCACTATATTCAATGCATGGCCTCTTTGGGCTCTTTTATCTCAATTTTTGACGGGTGTCTGTTTTACCGAAAGTCCGCACTTTTGTGCGTGTCAGTTTGGTATACATGCCATCAACCCTCACGGTCATATTGCTTTAAGGGCCATGCCGGTATATAGGTAGTATCTGAAACATGCCCAACATGACAGACGGTGATCAACTAAGACCATAGATCCACCCCGAGATTAAATTCAGAGAGCTTTGGAAACAGCAATCGACTCAACACAATCAAGCATATAAAGCTAAAAAATTAGTCGTAAACATGTAAGTAACTCTTCCCCAAACCTGTTCTTTACAACAGGGTTTAAAAGTTGGAGAACTCAGAATTAAAATCATGCCGTTCGTCATCCCCAAATAAAATGAGTACACATAAGTATGAAAAGGCATAAGTAATGCGTAAAAAAACTTGCACGTCCCAGGAATCACACAATACAAATGCCGGTACAATATTTTTTCATCAGCTCAGGCTTCTCACGGTTTTTGGACTAAAGGACTGGACAGACTAGCTATTTATAAGAGAAACAGACCATAAGGAATTAACAATGCACTAGGCTACTTCTAGTTACATATCAAACAAAACAAAGGCATTAAGTGGATTTACCACTCACAATAGATACTCTAAACTAGGAAAAATAATACGGACACACGAAAGACTCACGAAAATATGTAAAAACACATAGAAACACAAGCAAGAAACTGAAGAGCCTCACATTCCCTACCCAAACCGAAACTCAAGCATGTCATCAAGCTAAGAGTGGAAAGATAAAAAGGATCGAAAGTGTCTGGCCTGTGAAGTACAGTTTATAGTCATGTACTAGACTGTTCCGTGTTGGCTAACGGGTACTCTGGAGGTTCTTGGCTCCTCCGGTTGGTGCAGCTCTTATTCTTCCTTGTTGATAAGTATGTATATACAAGGGTCTTGTGTGCGCCCCTATATAGTTCCTGGTGTCAACCCGCAGGGGTGAGTATGGTGTAGTGGTGGCTTGCAACTCACATTTCTTGCCATGTACTTCTATAGTGCAGGTACGAAGGTGGAGGTTGACAATCATGCGAGTGGTTTTGATGAACGGTCGCCCAAGCAGCAACATATCCTTCTCCATTCCCTTTCCTTTAACCCGTGTCGACTCCACAACAACGAAATCGGCCATAAAAGTGTCCCCATCCAGTGTAACCGGAACATCCTCAATTACACCCATGCACCTACTTCTCGTTCCATTGGCCATCATGACGAAGCATTTCCTGGGTTTCAAACCCTTCAAATCCAGCTCTTCATAGGTTGCACAGGTCATCAGATTAACCGCCGCTCCTGTATCTACGATGGGAGTTACCTCGGAAGAATTTCCTATCCCAACCACCAAATCAAAGCTATCGGCATCACTGATGCTCTTATCTGCTGCAGGGATCACCCTAGCGGTGGGGCTTACCTCAAGGACGGCCAGTTTTGCACTCGCCTCCTCTACTAGAGTTGCAATACTGGGTGTGGCTACCTCCTTTTCACATACCCCGACTCTCACATCTACCGGCTTCTCGAGTGCCAGTGTAGGTGCTGCCTCAATTACCTCCGGTGTCTTAACATGGGCCACTGTGTTCTCGAGCTGGCAAGTACAGGTAGCAGGAACAGACTTCACCTTTACTGGCTCATCAAATGTCAACTCAACAGCTAAAGCTCTGTGGGTTTTTGCGGTCGCCGGTAACTTACCCCTTTCTCTTTGCTGAAATCGACCAGCTAGATCCCCAAAGTCCTCTCTAATCGCTTATGTGCCTGCTCAATGCTGTCGAACCGCTGATCATTCTTGCGCTGATTTTCATGTGATTCGGACTATAACCTCTCGGAACGCTCCATGTGGTCCCTGATTGCCTGATCAGGACATCCTGACGCTTTTGTAATCTGAACCCGAACTGGCTGGGCTAGAACTGGTTGCTCCCATGGCGCATTCTCGTAGAAGTTGTTGCCACCTTGGTTATCCTGCCAGTTACCCTGCTGTCTAGTCTGCCCGCTTTGTGTGTCCTACTCAGTAGTACATGCCCCTGGAGTCCCTCCAACTACTCGGTATCCCACTCTCCTAGATTTATTTCTCGCACACTTGAGTTGAGACACCGGTGCCAATCTCTCGAAAAAACCATTTAATTCATCAGAAGATGCTTCCAGGAGTGAATTTTTACACGTCATATCAACCATGTACTGGCACTCCCAATTCAGACCCTCATAAAATATGATGCACAGATTCATCTCGTCAATCCTGTGGTGCGGGCATTGGGATAGAAACTGGAAGAAGCGTTCGTGAGCTTCATAGAAGGTCTCATCGTACATCTGCTGAAACTACATTATTTTAGTACGAAGGTGCTGCGTTCTCTCGGGAGGGTAAAACTTATTAACAAAGGCTTTGTAGAGAGAATCCCAAGTAGGTAGAGAACCCCCAGGCTGGTTTAACAACCAGTTCCTAGCTTTATCCTGCAGACACATCAAAAAAACCTTCTTTCTTATCTCTCCATCTGGAACTTTTACTCCTCCGGATGTCAACGGAATCCCTGTAATCAGTACTTCGAATTCTTTGAGGAACCTTATCACATCCTCATTGGCCATTCCGTAGAACTTGGGGAGATTATGGAAGTGGTAGGATTTGAGTTCTAAATTTCTTGCCGCATTAGACAGCACGATTGCCGCTTTCCCGGCCTTAACCTCGCCGGGTTGCATGTAGGATCCATAGGTTAACTGAGCCATTGAAATATCCTTTCTGATCAACCAGTTGTTAGAGCTACACAACAAAAAAACCTTGAAATATCCTTAGTTTCTGTTTGTGCGCTAAACTTCAGGTAAGTTGGAAAACAAATAAAAATTCGCAATCAACCGCTACAATAGGAAATGATTCCCCGGCATCGGCGCCAAATTTGATGTGCTCAAATCGACACTTAGTAAACAAATAGCAAGCAGTTATTGTAGAATATTAAATAAGCTAACCACGAAGTCGTTCGCTAAGGAACCAATTAGGCTACCGCAACGATTGAAAGCCAACAGTTACTTGTGAAACGAGTTGATTTGTTTGTGTTCTAGTACTTCTAATAACTAGAAAAGAGAAAATGCAATGTAGTTGTTTGTAACAATGAGATAGAGAGGACAAAGTAGTTACGATCAAGCAATGCTAATTCGCTGTAGGGATACGTTCATATTTGTCACACGGTCGATGTACAGAAAACTATCAATTCAACCTTTACCAAACGTGTTTGAAGATATTTGAACTTGAGTAATCGTGGGTCGTCAATCCACAATCCTTAACCAAACGTCTTAGAAAATCTTTGAACGAGAGTATTGAATCGAAAGGTTTTTACGAAGATACCTATATGAACGATTTGAAACCCTAGATGCGAATACGCAAAGCTATCACGCAACTACCATGTCCGGAGTGATTTAGCTACTCATAATCAAAGCAAGGATGAAAAAATACGAGATATTGCACATGATAAACACAAACAGAATGATAATCGCACACAAGCTCATGCAATTCGGGAAATAGAGTAAGAACGAAATGAATAAGATTAAACGATAGAGATTTACCACAGTAATCAGGGATTCGATATCAATCCTTTGAATAACAAGAAAAAACCAAACTCCAAATTGTCTCAATGTGAAAGTACGGACCTGGAGCTTTTTTCTAGAACTCGGTTAAAAAGAAGTATGTGGAAAATTTCCCCTAATCCTAATTAAAAAGGAAACACGCGCAGGAGAAAAAAAACGATCCGACGCGGCGAGAGAATAGGCGGGCCGCGGCTGACTCGCTTATCGAACATATATATATATATCGATTTAGCTTGCTCGCCGCGGCGGGAAAAACACTGGACCGTGGCAAGCTCTGATTTTCTGAAACTCTCAGCATTCGCAGAATTGCGCCGCGGCGGGATAATAGCCGAGCCGCGGCGAGAACCTTTTCGTGGATTTCCAAGTCGATTCGCAATATCTCGCCGCGGTGAGACTATCACTGGTCTGCGGCGAGCCATCCAATCTTCAGGTCGACTTTTCTTCTCCCAAAAGCACGCTCCCTCTTCAAGTACTAATCCGGACTATGATCTCTGCACTTGATTGTAATCCAGCGAAGTAACCTTTCCTCCAAATCATACCTAAAGGTAAAATCCCTACAAAAACACAAACAAGAAACCAAACATAAAAATGCACTAAAATAATATAAAAGTAAGGTCAAAGACTAACAAAAGACGATTAAAAAGCACCAAATGAGACGTTAGAATATTGTCTCATCAGGAGTCAGCCGGTCCGAGTCGCCGCATGACTGAATACGAACTGCCTGAGGGAAGTAAGAAAGGTGAAGATGTGTTCCGAGTTAAATTTCCTTGGTCAAGGGACGATGTCACTCATCCTGACCCGGATGGCGAGCTGAACGAGGATTGTTCATTGCCAATGTGCTCGTATATTGTGACGTCCGAGGAGGTGGTGGAGCTTAGGAGGAGGTATGAGATTCGGGAGTCCGTGGAGATTCTCATTCCGGATGAGTCGCACGCCTTCTAAAATCCGCCTCCCAGATACATGTGTATGCACGAGATAAGTCTGCACTGTGGATGGCGTTTGCCCGTGGCGTCCGAGTTGATGGCATTTTGAATAATATGGGGTTGAGTCCGCATCAGATCATTCCCAACTCCCTCGGAAACTTGATGTGGTTCAGGGTGATGTGTAAAAACAAGGGCATCTCGGTGACCTTTGATAATTTTCGCAAATGATTTAGTGTAAATTTGAGCAATAGGAACGAATGCTTTTATACGCTAGTCTGTCGCCAGGCGTATACTTTTTTTGTGGATCCCCTCTCTTCCTTGGGGATCAATTGGTGGAAGAGATACATCTTCGTCCGGCCCGCTCTCAAACAGGGTCAATCCGAGGCGGAGCGGGCCCAATGGCACTTCGAAAGGAAGTTTTTCCGAGGTAGGTTGCCAGACTGGAAGCCTCCGGCCCGGAATATTCCAATGTGGATGCAAGCTCTGCATAAGAATCAAGACCCGAATAAATATTTTTTCCTAGGCTTAATTTGTGGACCTCTTCCGTACTTAGCTTGTTTTTGGGAGTCGAGCTTTTGTGATGGGAAGGAGGATTTGAGTAAGTACTCCTCATCCGGTCATGTAGTTGTTCTATCCAAGTCGGTTGTTGCTTCATTGCCCTTTGGTTTTGTTTCGCACCGAGATTTGTTGTGTATTAACTTTTCATTCTTCAGATGCACAGATTTCTGGTTCGAGTATGTGATCTCGACCATGCGTGAGCTGAAGAGGAAATAAAATGCCACCCAAAGGAAGGAGAGGGAGGAGGGCAGTCGGACTAGATAATCAAGACGTCCACTGTGCTTCTGATGAACGAGCCGAGGAATGTGGCCACCTTCCGAGTGGAGGAGACTCGGAGGGATGCTGCATGCGAGGAGGCTCAGGCAATGCCTACACCAGACAAAGGCAAGGTGGTGGGCTCGAAGGCGGCGAAGAAACCTTCGAGGTCTGTGTCCCGGGACCCTCCTGCTAGTGGCTCTAGTGCTGTGGCCGGGGAGAAGCGCCCTTCTGAAGGTTCGGTCCCTCCTGCCAAGAAAGGTAAAGGGAAGATGAGTGGTGAGTCAGACTTGGAAGCGGAGGTGGCTCGGTTGGATGCTGCTCCGGAGCTGGACCGGATTGCGGAGTTATCCGCAATTCACCAAAAGGTAAGTGTTTACATCTTTGTAAAATGCATATTCTTTTAACTCGGAGCCTGTATTAACTTTAATTTATTGGATATCGCAGCTTACTACCGCTATTCGGGCATGTTTTATGGTGGCGGGTCGGAGGGCCACGATGGAAGAAGATCTGGCACAAGCTGAGGCTGCTCGGGCGGTGGAGACATCCAAGCTGAATTCCCTGTCTGAGCAATTGAAAAAGGCCCTTGTGGCGAGGAAGGAGTCCGAAGAATAGGCGGCAAAGCTGAAGAGTGCCATCCTTTCCCTGTAGAAGGATCTGAATGTGCACCAGGACAGCGTGGACGAGTACGTGGGTGTCTCTCGGACCTTCAAGGATATGATGCTGAAGGAGATGTTGATGGTCCGGACACAAGTAGTCCAAGACTTCTTGGGATCGGACTCTTGCAAGTTCATGCTTGAGTCCAAGTATGACGAGGCTCGGCAGGATGGCTTTGATACAGCCATGTGGCAGCTCCGGCATAGGGGATGGATCCCGAGTGACTGCGACTTGGAGGCTGAAGGCATTACTGCTTTCAAAGAGGCAGATGGCTCGGACTTTGCTCCAGAGGGTTTCTCGGATGATGACTTGCTCAAGTGCGAGTTCGTGGAGCTAGTCTGCGACAAGACCAAGGATAAGAAGTATAACCATGGGGGTTTGTACCTTCCGGCCTTCGTGCCCCGGGTATTGATGTCCAGTGTCTTCGTCCCCATGGAGGAGCATGTGGAGCACAACCAGGACTGGCTGACTCTTCTCGGACCTGTCCAGGGCTTCTCTCGTGATCTTGATCTAATGAAACAATGCCTTGCCTTTCTCGAGGAGTTAAGGGCCCGAAGGGAAAAAAGGTTGGCCCAGGAAGCCAAGGAAAATAGGTTGGCGGATCTGCAAGCTTCCCTCGAGAAAGAGATCGGAGGTTAGTCCGGGGCACAAGCTGGTTCACCCGGACATCAAGAAGAGTGAAGATGGGGTATGCCCTGGAGAATCTGTAATGCTGGTCTTCGGACCGTAAAATAATTTTTTGTTTCTGTTGTTTGAATGTTTTTACCATTCGGATAGTTTGTTTTGGCATAATTGCTTTTGCCATTCACATGTTGGTCCGGGTGCGTAAGTGCCTTGGATTTCCGTATATCATATCAATGTGTAAGCTATGTTTGCTGTCTCGTTTTATCATGTTGATTTCTCGGTCGGATGTCATTTTCTTTCTGTCATTCTTCATACGCTAAATCTGGAAGTAATGTTGCCTTGGACGTCAGACGATTGTTCCGGGTTGACGAAATAACATATCATGTCTTTAACCAAACTGCTATAAAGCAATCCCTGATCTCGGCTCGAATACACAGTGTTCCCCTCCGAACTAAAAACCTTAGTTGATTGAAGGAGGTATTGGAGGGTGGGAACTTTTGACCAATAGGGCTAGTTCTGGACTGAATGCCTAGTGTCATCTTTTAGGGACCAGCAGGAATCGTCCGAGTCTAACGTATCTGAACTTTTTATTCGGAGATGTACTGCACTGGTTCGGGCTTGTTGGTGGCTCGAACCTACTTTATCATCTATTTGTGTTGTTCCTTACAGGCATCTCCTTGCAGATTTAGGTTATAAAATAAACCAGTAGTAAACAAGTGTCCTTGGTGCGGACGTCGGCTAGTAGATCCGAGTCAACGAGACCAAATGCTTCCGAAATAAGGCAGCTCTAATGAATTAATTGATGTTGTTGGTTATAAGGTTTTGTCAGAAAGGCTTCTCGTATAACTTTTCAGTTATGTTTACAGAGAGCGAAACAGAACGAGACTACTTAATACACTTGTTCAGTGGATGGCAGTCTGCTCTTTACTGACCCAAGTAATTGGTGTCCGTTCTGGAGAATGAGCTTCATAAAGGGTATCTGATAGTTCAAGTCTTTCACGAATAACAATCTCTTGTTAAGGTTCAGGACAACTTAGAACTACTAGTGATATTCAAGCAACAGAAAGCTTTCAGAGAGGATAGTAGAGTGCTTGAGAGAATAATTTGCTTGATGGTCAGTTTTGCAAGATAGAGCGTTCTAAGGTATGTTCTTCAAGCATCTAAGTGTGTGATATATGTAGACAAATTTGAGTGGCGTTTGAATTGTATCCGTCGTGCTCTCTATCAAATTATATCCGTTTATATCTTGAACTATGTACTCAGAAGTCACTATCTCTTGTTTCAGAGAGGACTTGCTTTTTGCAGCATTTCTGCCGATTCATTTAATGCATAGTACTGTTCATTGTCCTTTAGTCTCAACGGATACATGAGGCTTTCTGGAAGCTCACATGTCTCCCTTCTTTGATTAATATGTTCAAGACTTAGCATATGTGCAAATGTTACACTTATAACATGGTCCAGAGACATTTTAAATCAAATGAGACTTAACCTTGATATCTTCATAAATCTTGTGCAATCTTTAGTCTTCTAATCTTCAGAAAAGCTCCATTGCTAGGATTGATCTTCATGGTCTTCTTGAAATAAAAATTACACTCAGAGACCTATAATCCTATTACAAGATTTACTAGACTAATCATACTCAGTGATTTCCTCTTTTACAATGTTCAAGTGAACCAAGAGTACTTAATCACCTTTCTGGCTATGATAAGAACATGTGATGAGTGATCAAAATACTAACAGATATTCCTAACATCATCCCAGTTCCCAGGTAATTGGAAATCCAGGAGGGAGGACACTGAGGGGAAACACGCGCAAAAACTACAAGGAGACACTCAGACTTGCTGAAATTTGTCACTCTGTAAGTTCCTCGTGCTTTGTTTCTTTAATTGAACCTAAAAATGTGAAAGAAGCCCTTACTGATGATTTTTGGATAGAAGCAATGCAAGATGAGCTTCTTCAATTTCAAACAAATGAAGTCTGGACTCTTGTTCCCCGCCCCCATAACATAAATGTCATAGGAACCAAGTGGATTTTCAAAAATAAGAGTGATGAGAAAGGGGCAGTTGTAAAAAACAAAGCCAGATTGGTTGCTCAAGGTTACACTCAAGTAGAAGGCATAGATTTTGATGAAACCTTCGCTCCTGTTGCTAGACTAGAATCCATTCGCTTGCTCCTAGCCATAGCATGTCGTCTTAAAATAAAACTCAAACAAATGGATGTTAAAGGAGCTTTCTTGAATGGCTACATTGACAAAGAAGTGTATGTTGAACAACCTGGAGGGTTTGAAGATCCTCTTTACCCTGACCATGTTTTTAAATTAAGAAAAGCATTGTATGGTTTGAAACAAGCCCTCGTGCTTGGTATGCTAGACTGACTGAATTCCTAGTTGGATTAGGATTTAAGAGGGGTGAGGGAGATCAAACTCTGTTTATCCTCAGGAAAGGAAATGACATTTGCATTGCTCAAATCTATGTTGATGATATTGTCTTTGGTGCTACTAACCCCTCTTTGCTAGAAAAGTTTGTTCAAGCCATGACAGGAACCTTTGAGATGAGTATGATTGGTGAACTCAGTTTCTTCTTGGGGCTCCAGATACAACAGAAACAGGATGGCCTCTTTATCTCTCAAGAGAAATATGCCAAGAATCTTATCACAAAATTTGGTCTGGAAAATGCCAAACCTTGCAGCACTCCCATGGCTACTGCTTTGAAACTCAGCAAAACTGATGTTGGGGACGATGTTGACCCAACATTGTATAGATCAATGATTGGAAGTCTCCTGTATTTCTCAGCCACCAGACCTGACATCATGTTCTCTGTTAGTGTATGTGCCAGGTATCAATCCAAACCCACAAAATCTCATCTAACTGCTGTCAAAAGAATCATTAGATATATATCAGGAACTGTTAATCTTGGATTGTGGTATGCATGTGATTCAAACACTAATCTGTTGGGATTTAGTGATTCTGATTGGGCTGGTGACTTAGATGATCGAAAATCAACTAGTGGAGGTTGTTTTTATCTTGGACCAAATCTTGTGTCATGGTATAGTAAGAAACAAAATTGTGTGTCTCTCAACCTTGAATCTGAATATGTAGCTGCTGGGAGTTGTGTGTCTCAACTAATTTGGCTGAACAATATGCTGCATGAATATGGGTTCCAAAGTGACACTCTCTTGATGTTTTGTGATAACTTAAGTACCATTCATATTTCCAAGAATCCAGTTCAACACTCACGCACCAAGCATATAGACATTTGACACCATTTTCTTAGAGACTTGGTCACCAAACAAATTATTGACATGCAACACATTGATACTACAAATCAGTTAGCTGACATTTTCACAAAGCCTCTTGGTAAGGAGAGATTCTTCAGTTTGAGAAGGTCTCTTGGTCTATGCACTATTTGATGTGATTTGTTGCAAGCAATGTTGACATAACATCACGGTCAACATTAACTTGTGTGTTTATCTAGTGATGTCCTTTGTCATTTAGTTTTTATTTTTTATTGTGTTTACTGCTTCTGCTTCAGCATCGGTCTATGGTCGCTTCGATCTGTAGCTTACAGGGGTGATGCTTAGGGTTTGAAAGGCTATTTGAAACCAAGGTTGAAAGGGATCGAGTCTCCTGTGTGTTTGCTTTTTGTAAAACCCATTTTTGCTGCTTTTTGGCTTTTTTCACTCGTACCTTGACTCGCACTTGATGTTGCCTCTTGTCCTTTATGCTTAATAAATCTAATGAATTATGATCAAAAGGGCTCGAAGTGTTTTCGTCGAGGATCGTGATGGGCAGGTTTCAAATACTATCCAGATATCGACGTGGCCAATGTGTCATATGTCGTGAGGGTTGATGGCCTGTACTGGAAACCGACACGCACAAAAGTGCCGATTCTCGTAATGCTGCTGGTTCACTTTCTAAGCACCAAATTACCCAATGTGGTCAAATGAGTGATTTTATGCCATGAGACGTCTGTTTGCCTAACTCCGCATAGGCTTCGGCTTTGGAGCGGATTCATACGTGTTCCAATTATTTGACATGGTTCACGGTCTCATGGTCACCCCCATTCAAACTTATGCTAATTGTTCAATTTATTTTTTGAGACATTGTTGAGTGTGTTTCTTGGGTATTCCCTTCTCTTTCTGTCTTTGCCTGCAGCATCAGTGGTGTTAATCGAAACTGCACATCTTGAGACTTGGTTTCCTGGCTGACTTACATTAAGAGTAGTCTGATTTCCCGATGTTGTCATCAATGTTGAGCCAACATTCAGGACAACATTGGCTGTGCTAGAAGGACTTTTTGCTCTTTTGCTGTATTTTTTTGTGTGCTCTCTATATTTTTTTAAAAATGTGTTTTTGGGTTGGGTTTGAGGGGTAGTACTTCTCTCTTACATCCGTTTTTTTTGGGAATCTGTTAGGTGTCTTACTCATACTTGATCTTGATTTGTTTCCTAAACCAAAAATGTACCTCCCTAAGTTGAGTATTGAAAATCTTCTTCATAATTGTCCTAATCGATACAGTTTTCATTTGCTTTCCTTAATCTCATATTAACAGTTGTGTACAGATCTTGGTTTGTGCTTTGATATATATGTTTATGATCTATGAAGCAAACAAACCAAAAACACAATCCTCCAACCATATTAACCATATTACTCCCTCTCATTAGCCCACTTCTCCAACACTCATTAAAACTGCCGCCCACCTAAACCATAATCATTACATCCAAAAACCAAAAAGTAGTTTTTTTACTACTCCCAAGCCGCAGTTAAAACAAAAACTCCTCACCTTCCACACACTGTTCACCTGTCACTCAAACAAATTCCTCTCCCGCTCATCCTCCTTCATCTCTGCACTCACTAATCTGGACAATGCCGTCTCCAACAAAACACGTCTTGGCTGGATTTTCGTTGCAAGAACCTGAGGGGGAGCAAGCATACCCTCTCCCCATCCGTGCGGAACCGGCCGATTTCGAGATTCCTGTCTACGAGCTAAGTGAGCGATCGGAAGAGGGTGTTGAAAAATCCCCATCTCCAGTATCAAAACCACCATCTCCATCTCAAACATCACCTACTCAACCTGGAAAACCCCAAACCGAGTCTTCACCATCAAAACCTTCTCAATTTGCTGCAGAAACCCTTGTTAATTTGGGAAATGCGCCGGTCGACCAGCCAGAGGATCTGAGGGATGATGATGAAAGCCCAATGGGGGTAGAAGAAGATATTCCCATGGAGGATGCTGGGAAAGGTGTTGAACACACTGAAGTTCAACATGCAGATCTGGGAGAAAACCCCCAGAACCCTTCATCTGTTGAGAAGGATGATGTGCAACAAGCTGACAAAACAGGGGAAAAGGCTACTGATAGCCTGAATGTTGATGAGAATCAGACGAGGATGCAATCTGAACATGTTGAGAAGCCCGCAAACGAGCCTACTACTGAATCAGTTGTCGTGGAAGATTGGAAGTCAGATGACTCAGAGAAAGCAAAAAGCGACCCTATGAATGTAGATGAGGATGTTGTTTCAACATCGGCTACTCGTGATAATAACAATGAAGTAAATGATGAATGTTCTGATGATCTGGAGGATTATGAGCCAGAAACGGAAGATGACTTAAAGGATGAGTCAATGATTGATGAAGAAGATCTGAGCAATGCCGATGAAAGCTCAGATGACTCTGAAGACTATGAGGCTGAAGCAGAGGAAGAATCTGAAGATGAATCACTTGACGATGAGGATGTCATTCCTGGAGAAGATCAGATTGAAGATCCTGAGAAATAGGGATGAGGTTGAGATCCCTATGGAGGTGACTATGGATGAGATTGCTAGGGAGCTAACTGCAGGAAAACTACAATCATGGCCTAGTGGGACTTTGGACTTGAAATATTGTTGTTCTCTAGTTTCTGTTCTTGCCAGGATCTGCTTGTACAACTGGCTGCCATCTTCCAACAACAACAAGCTTAGTCAAGAGGCAGCCATGTTGCTCTACAGGATCAAAATGGGCTACAATGTCAATCTGGGAGAAAGGATTCTGAAGCACCTAGAGAATTCCAAGAATAGAGGGATCAGAGGCCATTTGATTCTTCCTTCCACCATCTTTGCAGTCCTCCAGTTGCAGGGTATTGAGGTCAAAGCCAATGATGTTTATCATTCCAACTTCAAATCCATCACAGTCACCAAGCAACTGCTGGAAACACATGACAGGATCTGTGATCTCCCATGGGTGGATCTTGAAGTTCCTATGAACATGGATGTGGAGGAGAATATTCCTCTTCCTACAGGCAATGCTGATGCACCAGAAAGTTCTGTGGCTGCTGCTCAACGCTCCAATGTTGGCCTACATCCTATTCAAATTAGATGTTTTCTGAAAAAGTCTTAGCATTTAATTCAGGTGATTGGATTTTCACCAAAGAAAACCCGTCTATCATATACTTTCTATTCTATATGATAGACGGGTATAGAGTTCTTGTAATTCACTAGTTATTCCAGATGCTCGCCAAGTTGGTTCAACATTGATCCCTAGTATTGAAACTCTTTCTGCAGGTATCCTAACTGATCAGGACAAGCTGATTTTGGAGCAAATCAAAGGACTTGATGAGCAGATCTCTAACAATCTGAAGTTCAGAAGCACTCTAGTATATTTTCTTTCCTCACAAAAAGGGGGAGAATAGATACTTAAAATTTTTAAGTTTGTTTCAAATACTGAACAATTTCTATTCATTTTGGGTCTGTAATATGTTCAATACTCTAGAACTTATCTTAGCAGTCTGATTAAGGGGGAGATTAACTTAGCTATCTGATTAAGGGGGAGATTAGCTCTTAAGTTGTTCTTAGTTATGTTTCTACTAACCTCTTGTTTTGTTTTGTGATGAAAGACTAAGATTAAGGGGGAGATTGAAAGTGCAGTACAAATTTGTATTTTGATAATCTTGTCTTTCAATAATCAGTTTCAAGTTTGTGTTTGTTGTTGTTGTTTGTGAAGCTGCAGGACTACCAATGTTGTATAACATTGTGACAGGATAGAATTCAATGCTGGCATAACATTGAAGATATAACATTGCAGTCGACATCAAGAACAAAGCACATCGACGTGAAACTTGATGGAAGTATTTACAGATCGAACAAGAGATGATTTAAGGAAAAAGAACAACTTGTGGTGAAAGCGAGAAGGAATATATTTTATGAAGAATCAATATATTGAAAATTCCTTCTATGCGTATATTGAAGAAAACAAGAAAAAGGAAATTGCCTTTGCCAAGATTCTATTGTCCCTGCTGAGATCCTATTGCCTTTCGAATTGGATGGAAGCTGTCGATATATCAAGTATATATACAAGGACTCAGCCGTGCAATGATGTGGCTTCTGGGTTGTCTATCAAGATTTTATAAAAGAGTTTAGGCTACTTGTTTTCTGCTAGCTTTGAAGTTTGTCTAAGAGTATTCATTGTTGGAATAACTCTTTCAAACATCGACCTAGAATAGCTTTTACTGTTAGTTCTTCTAGGGCTAGTTTTGGTTGTTTAATCAGTCATCTATGATTGTATTAAACCTAGTTGATTAGATCTACTTTTCCTGTCAGTAGATATTTTACCTAAGGCGTGGCCAACATTTTTATATATGTTGGCTTGGTAATAGAAGTTTCATTAATATTCATCCGCTGCGTTTTGTTTACTGTGTTGAAGACATTGTTGAACAACACTGTTGGCAACATTGTCTGTTGATCTTGTTCCAAGTACCAATCCGGGATCCTACGTTTTAACAAGTGGCATCAGAGCCAGCCACCTAACTACTAGTGTCTGGATTTGGTACTACTGCAATGGATGCAAACTACAACAGACCTCCTGTGCTTGATGGGTCCAACTACCATTATTAGCAAATCCGGATGAGAACTTACATCAAGTCCCTTGATGGCCATGCTTGGAGATCCATTCTGGAAGGATACACCTGGCCAACTGAAGGACCTGATGCTGATGGTGACATTGTCCCCATTCCCGAAGAACGCTTCACTGCAGGTAATATACTTCTTAACTCTTACAATGAAAAGGCCTTAAATGCTATTTTTGGTCATGTAGATGCTCATATGTTTAAAATTATTCAAAACTGCACTACTGCAAAACAAGCTTGGGATTTTCTTCAGAGTCATTGTGAAGGGGATGCTAGTGTCAAATAAACTAAACTTAGAATGCTTTGGTCTCAATTTGAAAATCTAAGAATGGCGGAGGAAGAAACAATTGACTCTTATTTTGCAAAACTTTTAACTCTCTCCAATGAAGTCCAAAGACTGGGAGAAGCTATTTCTAATAGGCAACTTGTTTCCAAAGCTGTTCGATCTCTTTCCTCAAGATTTAATACCAAAGTCACTATTTTGGAAGATACTCATAACTTGGCAACTATGGATTTTCACACCCTGTTGAACAATTTTGAACTAAATGAAAATGAGAGACAAGGTATGAAAACTCATAGTATCTCCCTTCACTCTAAATCTAAAGCTAAATCTTCAGAGCCTGGTAGTAGTAGTGATGAGTCTGACAATATGACTGAGGAAGCTTTCAACAATCTTGTAAGGAAGTTCAACAAACTTAAATTCAGAAAAAACTCTGGTCAAGGATCCTCAAGTGAAACCAAAAATTTCAAAAAGAAAACCAATACTTTCAAAACTGGTTCTGCTTCCAAGACTAGCTCTGAATCTGATTTTGATCGCACTCCTCTTAGTAAGATTAGATGTTTTGAATGCCAAGGGTGGGGTCATTATCAAAATGAATGTGCTAACAATCTCAGAAAAGAGAAAAAGAATCTTCTTGCTTGTCTCAGTGATGTTTCAGATGAAGAACATGAAGATGAAGAAAAAGAAGATGATTCAACTACCAATGCCAGAGCTCTCCGTTCATCCACTTACAATGTTGATGACCAATGTTGGGACAACATCGGTAATACAACATCAGGAGTAGAAATCTTCTTTGACTATGATGATTCTGAGAACTGTGAAATTTTGACACTAACCAACCCTGAGAAATCAGAAATCTCTGATGTTTTGTGTCTACATGGTTCTGTGGATTTTGATACAGATAGTCCTTCAGAAGAGGAAGTCAGTGCAGAACAAATGGTGAAGGATCTGCAACAGATGTATGAGAAACTCATCAGTGAATGGAAGACTCTCAGAAAACTCCTCAAGAAAACTGAGAAGGAGAACTACAATCTGAAAGACACCATTGTCAAACTGGAAGCTGAACTGACAAAGAAGGACACTGAACTGTTCAAGGTAACCACTGAACTGTCTAATGAAAAGAAGGTAATTGCAAAGTGGAACTCCTCTACTTCTAGACTTAATGATATGCTTGGTATGGATAATGATGGGACTACTAGTCTAGGGTACACTGGTAGTTATGATGCTTCTTTTGATAAGAAACTTGGGTGCAACATGAACAACACTGTTAACCCTGATAGCCCAGAAGTTGTCAAACCTCTTTCTGAGCTCATAATGGGTCCTGTGTTTGTCAAAGAAAAGGAATTTTTTGTGTGCACTTACTTTCACAAACTTGGTCACACAAAACCTTACTGTTTCAAGTACCAAAAGGACTTAAAAGGGAACATGTTGATTCCTCCAACCTCAGTGACCTCTCCAAGAATCCCTCCCTTCTTGGTTCTAGCAAACAAAACAGTGATTCCGATGTTAGCTGCAATGTTGTGACAACATCAACTTCAATAGAGACTGGAAGATGTAATCCTAAGTCTCTGAAGTCTATCCCTGGTTCTCCTAAACGAGGTAAACCTCCAGGACAGATAAGAAAACACAAGAATGTTTCGAACCAGATTTGGGTAGCTAAAGAAAAACATACTTGCAATGTTGCTTTTTCTGTTGCTACTTCTCCTAACAATGCAGGAAAATGGTACTTCGACAGTGGTTGCTCTAGGCACATGACCGGTAACCCGTCAAACTTGTCAAATTTTGTCGCTCAAAAGACAGGTACAGTGACATATGGAGGAGGATACCAAAGCAAAATCCTTGGAAAGGGAACACTGTGCCTTAAAGGATATCCTAGACTTTCAAATGTTCTTCTAGTTGAGGGATTAACGGATAATCTTGTCAGTATAAGCCACCTGTGTGATGATGATCTGAAAGTCAAGTTTGATAAATGTTCTTGCAAAGTTTATACTTGTGTGGACAAATTAACTGTGATGACAGGTGTTAGATCTCAGGATAACTGCTATGTGATGGACGTTCCTCTCAAGTGCAATGTTGCTCAACATGATGATGCAACATTGTGGCACAAGAAATTGGGACATGTCAACTACAGGAATCTGGAGAAGATCATCAAAAACAATGTGGTGACAGGTGTGCCAAATCTTACCAATGCAGGGAAGCATGTGTGTGGTGACTGTCTTCCGGGAAAACAAACCAAGGCAGTACACAAGCCACTCCAGGTTGAAGGACAAAAAAGAGGTACTTTTAACTGCTTTGAACTCTTGCATATGGATCTCATGGGTCCTGTCGAAGCTAAAAGTTTGGGAGGAGCCTGGTATATCTATGTTATAGTTGATGATTTCTCTAGATACACTTGGGTCAATTTTTTGAAAGAAAAATCTGAAACTTTTGAATCCTTCAAAAACTGGCATGCAAAATGTTGTAATCAGTACTCTACTATGGTCCAAAGAATTCGATATGACCATGGTAAAGAATTTGAGAATCAATTTTTTGATAATTACTGTGAAAAGAAAGGGATAGTGCATGAATACTCAGCTCCTAAGACACCACAACAAAATGGTGTTGCTGGAAGGAAAAACATGACTCTTCAAGAAATGGCCAGAGTGATGTTGAGCTCAATGAACCTGTCAAAAAGGTTGTGGGCTGAAGCTGTGAACACTGCTTGTCACATAATCAATCGTGTCCATCTTCGTCCAGGTACTCTGACCACTCCCTATGAGATTTTGAAAGGTAGAAAACACAATCTTAAGTACTTTCATGTCTTTGGATGTGTGTGTTACATACTCAATGACAGGGAACATCTAGGGAAGTTTGATGCTAAAAGTGACAAAGGAATCTTTGTAGGGTACTCACAAAATAGTCATGCGTATAGAATATACAATCCTAGATTGCAAACTATACAATAATCTGTGAATGTTTCCTTTGATGACTCTGAGCCCTATGCCCAGAAGAAGATCTCTGCAGGTGCTGAACAGGTTATTGACACAACCCCTGACCCTTCTACACATGGGGACGTTCCAGACACTATGACTCCTGCTGCTGATCAAAGTGAAAGAACCCATGATATGGGCAATGTTGTGCCAACATCCCCCCTATGCAATGTTGACTCAACATTCAGTTAAACATCCCATATTTCCACTCCTGTTGATGAAGAACAAGCTGATCCCCACAGTGAGACTGAGGCTAAATCTGATAATGCCTCTGGCATTAATGCTGCACCTACGCACCCTGACTCACGTAAGGATCCTCCTCCCAGAATTCGCAAAGATCATCTATTGGTCCAGATAACGGCAAAGTAAAAGACTGGGGGGGGGGGGTGAATAGTCTTTTAAAACTTTTGTCGATAAACACAGTTTCTCAAAAACCTGGGGGTTTCTGATACTTAAATTCAGAGCGTGGAAGACTTTAAGATAGGTAAGTGCAGAAACAATAAGTATGTGTGTGTGTGCTTTGCTGAAATGTAAATACAGAAAGGTAAATGACACAGCAAGTATAGTGGTATCTGGAGGTGGCGTAATCCTCCAACTAATCCACTTCGGTCTTTCGGAGACCTTGAATTCACTAGAACAGATAATTGAGTACACCTTACAATAATCCTATTCTAAGATTCCTAAACAAATGGTTCCCAACCAAATGTTCCCCCTGAGTTATTACCCAGCTCCTAGAGCAAAGTACTTCCTCTACTCAGATAACCTTGGAGTTATTCCCTGATTTCCCAAATGAAGTACTTCCTCTACTCCACGCCTTGATGGTGTTGGTTATAAGGTTTTGTCAGAAAGGCTTCTCGTATAACTTTTCAGTTATGTTTACAGAGAGCCAAACAGAACGAGACTACTTAATACACTTGTTCAGTGGATGGCAGTCTGCTCTTTACTGACCCAAGTAATTGGTGTCCGTTCTGGAGAATGAGCTTCAGAAAGGGTATCTGATAGTTCAACTCTTTCACGAATAACAATCTCTTGTTAAGGTTCAGGACAACTTAGAACTACTAGTGATTCTTCAAGCAACATAAAGCTTTCAGAAAGGATAGTAGAGTGCTTGAGAGAATATTTTACTTGATGGTAAGTTTTGCAAGATAGAGCGTTCTAAGGTATGTTCTTCAAGCATCTAAGTGTGTGATATATATAGATAAATTTGAGAGGCGTTTGAATTGTATCCGTTGTGCTCTCTATCAAATTATATCCGTTTATATCTTGAACTATGTACTCAGAAGTCACTATCTCTTGTTTCAGAGAGGACTTGCTTTTTGCAGCATTTCTGCCGATGCATTTAATGCATAGTACTGTTCATTGTCCTTTAGTCTCAATGGATACATGAGGCTTTCTGGAAGCTCACATGTCTCCCTTCTTTGATTAATATGTTCATGACTTAGCATATGTGCAAATGTTACACTTATAACATGGTCCAGAGACATTTTAAATCAAATGAGACTTAACCTTGATATCTTCATAAATCTTGTGCAGTCTTTAGTCTTCTAATCTTCAGAAAAGCTCCATTGCTAGGATTGATCTTCATGGTCTTCTTGAAATAAAAATTACACTCAGAGACCTATAATCCTATTACAAGATTTACTAGACTAATCATACTCAGTGATTTCCTCTTTTACAATGTTCAAGTGAACCAAGAGTACTTAATCACCTTTCTGGCTAAGATAAGAACATGTGATGAGTGATCAAAATACTAACAGATATTCCTAACAAATTTCCCCCTTTTTGATCAGTCATCCATGACTATCTTTTAAGTCCTATTACAAAATTGTAATCCTGGAAGAGAAAACAATCCACCACTTAATCATTTCAAATGATATTCAATTTTAGTTGAATTAAGTGCAGAAAGTAAACATCAACCAAATCACAAGAAGTGATCTTTGCTGATAAGTTGTCATCTATTAAAAAGTATCTGAGAGTATGATCTTCAGATAGGTACAGTTTACAGAAAGAGATGCAACTTTTACATATAGAGAATTTTAGAAACAATCAGCAAGATTACAAAAAGTAACAAAACATACTAAGTAAATTAGAACAAAGGAGAGTC
The DNA here is from genome assembly GCA_026545765.1 of Plantago major. Lineage (NCBI taxonomy): Eukaryota > Viridiplantae > Streptophyta > Magnoliopsida > Lamiales > Plantaginaceae > Plantago > Plantago major. The sequence continues at coordinate 73,906,369 of CM048839.1, forward strand.
CAAGCTCCAAGAGAGTATTCTAATGTTACTAGTCTTCAAGTCTTCAGAAATGCAACTTGGGTTCAAATACCTCAAGTTCTTCAGCACCCTTTCTGGATCAGTTGACATGATCATCCACTTTTCTGCATTCTTGGACATAGTCATAAAGAATCCTTCTGACAGAGAGCTCTGTCTTTCTGGATAAGTCACATATTTCATGGTAACTCTTGCCAAGCTTGTGATTCTTCCGCAGAAAATGTTTGACCCAGAAGTACTTTCCCCAGACCCAGGCATGGTCCACTTGCAGCTGAGACAGGTTGAAATACTTGTATATTTCTTCCAGATAGTGTATATCATCTAGGTATTCATCCAATGTCATATAGAATGACTCATAGGTTGAAACACCTAGTTTGTTCTTCCTGCTGTAGCTACCATCCAGTTTTCTTACCTTGTGTACATCATCAGGTTTTGGGTAAGGACAGGCAAAAGAAAGGTCCATCTTTCTGGCTTCATTCCTCTTTTCTACTTCAAAGTTTAGCCAGGCATGAAGGTGCTCAGGTTTTAGCAATTCTGGCTTGCCTTCTCTCCATTTCAGGATCTGGTTGAGGATGGGAGTTGGAAACTTATCATTGACAAGTAGATGTTGTAGTTCCAGAATCCAATACCCTCTCTTGTTCAGAATGCACCTATATGAAGATTCTTCATTACTGGTCTTCATATACTTAATGTGGGCATCAGTTGGCCTTTCTTGATGTGTTTTAATGTTTACTCTGCCAAACTTGAAATCCCTTCTTGCTTTTCTGTTTGGTGGCCTTATGTTAGGAGATCCTCTAACCCTTTCTTCCTGCCTTGGGGTTGTGCTGGTGGATGTTCCTTGTATAGACTTGGTATTTCCAGAAGGAGTTCTGGCTGCTAAGGGCTTTGCTTCCAGAGGAGGTTGTGAAGTAGTTGCTTGTCTCCTTTTCTTGTGAAGTGGATGTTCATCAGAATCATCCTCATCATCATTGAAGTCCAAAATTGGAGACTTTCAGCTTTCTTGACCTCTTACTTCTCCTTCTTCCTTTTCTTCTTCTTCTTCAGAAGTCTTTTTCTCTTCTGAGATTCTAAGGGACTTGGCTCCCCTAGTTATCATACTTCTCAGCCTTCTGGCTGGTTGATCTGGAACAACTTCTTCAGCAAGGGTGTCTCCAGTGGTGTCCTTAATGACAAGTTGACTTGAGGAGGGAGGATTTGATTGTTTTCTTTTTCTTACTCTACCTTTATGAGGCATCTCTTCTTCCCCCTTAGTCATGAATGACTGACTCATGATAGCATAAGCTTCAGAGAGAGTTTCAAAGTTTTTCTGGATATTGTTGTGCACCCTGACCAATTCTTGAAGTTTTTCTGAGGCATCTCTTCTTCAGCTCGTTGTTCTGTCCAACCAGTTCCTGCTCCTTTGTGTTGAGCTCTTCAAGCGGCCTTAGGATGGCGTTGGCTTGCAGGACAGCATGGCTGGCTTCATTCAATGCTATATTAGCATTGTTACAATCCTCATCCCTGACCAACCCAAGGTCTTTCTAAGAGAGAGCTATGCTGGTTGCTCTGTTGAGTAAAGCAGCAGACAATGGCTTCATCTCTTCTGGGACGGATTTTAGCACTTCTGTGTCTTGGGCAACTAGTGTCTTTCTGAGCTCTAAAAAGACACTGTTTCTTGCACGGTGCTCTTCACTTCTTGAACTACTTGGTGCAGAGAATATATGAGGAGCAAGTAGGGCTCTTTTGTGCTGAGTGACAAGTCTCTCATCTTCTGCTTCAGTAATCAAGTTGTGGGTTTTAGCATCACTATCATAATCCTTTTCTTGGATTGTTTGTAGATTGACAATCTTCTTCTATTTTCCATCAAGTTTGCTGGCCTTCTGAGAAGATGTAGAAGGTCTTTCTGATGCAGTCTCAGCATCACGCTCTTCATAATCATTGTCATCCACGGCATCTATCTCAACAGCTGTGACAACAATGGCATTTTTCCAATTTCTTTGCTCATCTAGGAGTGCCAATTCCTTGGCATTAGCTTCTTCGAGCTTCTTGATTTTGGCTTCCTTTTCATCAATAAGAGCTTGAGTCTAAATGTTGATTCTCTTCTCTTCTTCCAATACCTTTCTGAGTTGTTCAATCCTAAACTCAGCGGCTGAAATTTCTTCTATGGCATCATTGTGTTCAGCCTGTTGGGTATCTTTATGAGACTTGGGAGGTGATGATGATGGAGCTTTCTAAGCATTTGAGGGAGTAGTCTTTTCTCCACTTCCTTTGCTAGCTTTCTGAATCCCGCCTTGTCCAGGTTGGGGATCATCATTTGATCATCATCATCATCCTTTTGCTTTGCTTCTTGGTTTGGATGCTCAGAAGGAGGTTCTTGATAATCATTTTCGTCCGTCTCCTCGTCATCTTCTGAAACCAGGTTGATCACATTTGGGAATGTAATCATCCTCCCATTAACTTCTTCTTGTTCAGTTGGGTAGGTTGTGAGCTTGCTGGGCAAGGCAGGATGGGTAACCATCTGCTCTTGGGTTTGAGCATCCATAGACTTGAAATCTGCCAAAAGTCTTTGTTCTACTTCATGAATGAAGTCTTCATGCATCAGAGTGGCAAATGTGTAGGACTCTGTTGGGAACAATGCATGGATATAATCTTCCAGATTGAAGGCGATTGCTCTCTTCTCTGGGACGTCGATTACTCTGGCTAATTCAGAAAGGTCAGCCTTTCTGAGTTTCTGCCATTGTCTGAAGCACTTGAGATGTTTCTTTAAGGTGTGCTTCTGGAAGGTCTTGAGTAAATCAACTGGCACTAGACTTTGAGCCTGAAAGAAAGTGTTCAAGTTAGTTTTGCTCAAACTACTTGAGTTAGTATCTGTAAGCAAAAATAGGCTTTCTGAGCATACCTGTGTAGAAACACTAGGCTCATTATCCTGTACTTCTGCTTGCTTGGGCACAGAGGCCTCAGATACCTTGTTGTGAGGAGAAGTCTGATCCTCATCAACCTTTCTTTCTGCTAGAACCTGAGAATTAAAATCAAATATGTTTAGAAACTGTTAACAGAAAAGATAAGTGGAAAAATGCTTTCTGAGACTTCTCTTACTTCCATGTGAGGAAGCTCAACGGCATCTTTCTCAGAAACCTTGGGGGTTTCTGGAACCTTTTCTGCAGATACTGCTTGTTCAGCAGTTTTAGTTTCCTGGAGGAGATAAGACCACAGTCTTTCCTTCCAATTGTTCTTCTGACTGAGCCTGTAAGAACAAACATAAAAGATTTAGTAGTGGGTTTTCCAGAGCATTCTTTGAAGAAGACAATTACTGATTACTTACCTTCTCAGCAGAAGGCTCAGTAAATACTTCCTCAGAAAGCTTTTCAGCCTCTGGAATCTCTAGGTTTTTAGGTGTTGGTTCCACCACCACTACTTCCTCAGTTGGAGCCTGTGGGACAGGCTCTTCTTGATGTTCTGAGGTTGAGGAACCTCTTCTTGATTCAAGGGGGTGGACAGGTTTTCTTCCCCCTGAAAGTGTGTCTCCACGTTGGCCTGTAACAAATACAGCTTATGAGTAACAAGTTAAAATGCAATTATGTTGACATGTTAGATACAAACTATCTTTGTTACCTGAATAGAGTCAGGCTGATCATTGATCTCTTGGACTTGTGGTGATTCCACAGTCTCTCTGTGCTCATTGTTGTTCTCCTTTTCAGTATCATTCTGAGTCTCCATCTGAGTTTGATCCTTTTCTGAGAGTTGAGGTTTCCATGGGTCTCATATTTGAATCTTTTGAATACTTTTGCAAGTACTTCATCATCCTCAGAATCACTATTCTGTGTTGGTGCAGACCCATCTATGATATTTCTATCATCTCTGGAGAGTTCTGGAGCATTCTGGTTCAGGACTCTTGGGGCATTCTGGAGTTGCCTTTCTGAGCGTCCAACATCTTCTGAGACCTTATCTCCAGAAGGTTGCGCCTCTTGTATGCTTAGGGGCTTGGAGGCTCTTTTGCTATGAGTCCTCTTTCTCTTGGCAACTGGAGGTCTAGCTTGAGCTTGCTCAGAGACCTCCTCACCTTCTTTGTCTTGATTTCTTCTTCTTACGCCTTTCCGAAAAGTGCGTTCTCGAGTAAGTTTCTCCTTTTCTTCAAAAGCGTGTCGAAAAGGAGTTGGTGGATCGATTTCTGCCTCTCTCTGAGAGTGATTCCCATTGTTTCCAGAATGTAACAGATTCTGAGACCAAAGTGCATATTGGCCTTTGGCTCAGCAAGGCCATTGATGATTTTGGTCTCAAATTCCTCAATATGTCCAAGGAATTTGTTGAAGGCGTACTTCCCCTAATTGAAGTGGGTTTCCTGCCCTTCATGCTTCTTGTTCAGAAGATGCATCATCATCCATCTCTCCATGCTTATCTGGTCTACTCCACCCTTGTTGCCATCAAAGCAACGGACCAGAATAAAAGCTAAAGTACTCCAGTGTTTCTGGAGATGACTAGTTCTGATGGCCTTCAGAACAAAGTCTCCTGGGCAACCTTTTGCATTTTCTAACTGGATTGCTTCAAATAGCTCTTTGACGCCTTGAATCATGGAAGCGTCCTTGATGTTGATGTCTTCAAATGTTCCTCAATTTTTCAATCGAAAAATCTTGCAGAAAGTCTTGCAGTCTAGAACAATTTCTTGTCCTTGGACTTCAGTCTGCATGTATTTTTCTTCTTCATCATTCACAACTTTTGTGCATTTTGGAGTTGTTATAGAACTCCAGTACATCCAGTGTGGATAGTCCACTGGGTGCAATAGATAGAAGCTTGTAGATATGGGAATAGCATCCCCAATATCAGTTTCCTTTCTGGTCTTGAAGGTATAACTGCTGGTACATACCTCTTTACTACAACAGCTCCTCAATTCATTTTGTGGTTAGGGTTCCAGTCTGATGGGGTAAACTTTCCCAGAAGGCGTTTATTCAACACCTTAAGTTCCTTTCCTCCTTGCTTTTTAGCAGGAGCAGATGACACGGCCTTAGGGTTCTTGGTGGTCATCTTCTTGGGTGCCATCTCTAATATAGTGTTTTGAGTGAGTGTTTTTCAGATGAATTTTGCACAATTAATCGAGATTAGTATGTCTTTTCAGAAGACTAAGCACAAGAAGTTGAGTTTGCACAGGGGGTTTTGCAGAAATCTTGAGAGATTTTGCTGTTTTGATGCAAGTTTGAAATTTCGGAATTGGTAAAAGTGTTTGTCTTTTGCCCAAATCCTATATATATAGCAGACAAAATGTACATAGATACAACATACATATAGCTGAATATGAATGCGTGTCTTTGCATCTGCATAGGCGTGGTACGTCCTTTATACTTCATTAAATGCGTAGTGGGCCATGTCTGCATTTATCAACAGACATTACTTGCTTTGTTTTAATCTCAATCCTTGAGATCAAACGTTTATTCATCAAGGGCTTATATTGAATATCTTGTAATGATATCAATCAACAAATGGTAATGTGCCGACTTGATGGATTTTTAATATGCTACATTAATTGTGTCACTTAGTAAAGAGTAGGAACACTTAATCGTTTGAGCTTATCATTCTGAGTGTCAAGTCCTTATCAATATATTGTTTATCATCAAAATGGTAAAAATACAAGACATTGCACATATTTGACTTTCAGAACTTATACCTTTTGGGCTTTGTGTGTCCATTTCTCTTTATGACTAAGTAGCTTTCTGAATTCAAGTGTCAGAAGCTTCAGTTGTTTGAATGTATTTGACCCACTCTCAGTAAGTAAGTTATAGTTTTATTTACTTATAAAGTGTGTACCAACCTTTGCCTTTCTGGATAGCCGTTCCAGAAATGTTTTGGCTTTCTGAGTCTTGCTACTCAGAAACCTTTGCATAACTTCTTATCAACTTGGCTTTCTGAGAACCTGTTCTCAGAGGCCTACTTCTTTTCTACCTCACTTACTCAGACTTTAGAGATTCGGACAATTTTTCAGTCCTTAGGCAACTCCATTAATCCAAGATTATGTCTCAAAGTCAAGAACCGACTTTCTTGTAAGGGCTTAGTCAAGATATCTGCAAGTTGGTCTTCTGTGCCAATCTTGAGTATCTCTATATTGCCTTTCTCAACATGGTCTCTGATGAAGTGGTGTCAAACATCAATGTGCTTTGTTCTAGCATGGAACTTGGGGTTCTGTGTGATTGCAATAGCACTTGTGTTGTCACAGAAAATGGGAGTTTTCTCTTCATTGAGTCCATAGTCTCTGAGTTGTTGTTAAATCCACAGAATTTGTGTTGCACAACAACCAGCAGCAATATATTCAGCCTCTGTGGTAGAAGTTGCAATTGAGTTTTGTTTCTTGATAAACCATGAGATAAGTCTAGTTCCCAGAAACTGACAAGTTCCTGAGGTACTTTTCCTATTAAGCATTGATCCAGCATAATCAACATCTGAGTAACTATCCAAACTCAATCCACTTTCTTTAGGATACCACAACCCTACATCTACTGTACCTTTCACATACATTAATACTTTCATAGCAGTGTTGTAGTGTGATTGCATTGGATTTGTTTGAAATCTAGCACACACTCCAACTGCATATTGAATATCAGGTCTGCTTGCAGTAAGGTAAAGTAGTGAACCTATCAATTTCCTATACTTGTGTTCATCAACACTCTTATCTGATTCAGTATAGGTCATCTTGGTTCTTATGCTCAGAGGTATCTTAGAATTCTTTTCAGAAGGCTTAAGATTGAACTTTGTGAGCATGTCTTTTGCATACTTTGTCTGACTAATGAATATTCCATCATTGAGTTGCTTGACTTGCAATCCTAGGAAATAGTTCAATTCTCCCATCATGCTCATCTCAAATTTACTTTTCATGAGATTTTCAAAGTCATCACAAAGTTGCTTGTCCTTAGATCCAAATATGATGTCATCAACATATACTTGAACTAAGAGTAGTTTCCCATCATGATTTAAAGTAAACAAAGTTTTATCAACTTCACCTTTCTTGAAACCACTTTCCAGAAGGTATTTGGAGAAAGTGTCATGCCATGCTCTTGGAGCCTGTTTCAGTCCGTAAAGAGCTTTCTGTAGCATATAGACCATTCTACTTTCTGAGGAAACTTCAAAGCCAGGTGGTTGCTCAACATAGACTTCCTCAGCAAGTTCACCATTCAAGAATGCACTTTTGACATCCATCTGATAAACTTTAAAATCTTTATGAGCTGCAAAGGCCAGAAAGAGTCTTATTGCATCCAATCTGGCAACTGGTGCATATGACTCATCAAAATCTAAGCCTTCAGTCTGGGTGAATCCCTTGGCAACCAACCTTGCTTTGTTTCTGGTTATTTCACCAGATTCATTCATCTTGTTTCTGAAAACCCACTTAGTTCCAATCACAGATATTCCTTCTACAAATGGAACTAGTTTCCAGACTTTGTTTCTTTCAAACTGATCCAACTCTTCTTGCATTGCTGAGATCCAGTCTTGGTCTCTTAATGCTTCTTCTATAGTTTTTGGTTCAATGTTTGAGATAAAACATCCAAAGAGAGAATTAGCATTTTCAGCTATTGCTCTCCTAGTCCTAACACCTTGATTGATTGGTCCAATCACATCTTTTGCAGGATGATCCTTGATCCATCTCATCATGGGTTTAGGGCTAGTAGGGTCAACATCTATGTGATCTGAATGTGAATCACTATGATTATGACTTGATACTTCTTCAGTATCTGTGACATTTTGCACCTCAGAAGGGCGGTGAATGTCTGACACTTGCTCAGTGTGAGAGCTTTCTGGGACATGCCTGTCAGAGAGGTCATTTCCAGAGTTAGCTCTCTGATGAACATCTTCAGTTTCCATTTCTGGAATTCTCATAGGAAATTCTTCATCATGTCTGAGAATCATCTGGTTGTTACTAGGCATTTCATGCTTTTCTTCGTCAGAGTCATCCTCCCTTTCCATAATGATGTTTTTCCTTTCTGAAGGTTCCTCTTCAGAATCCTTTATCATTAGTTCCTTGAACCTTTCTGAGAGTTCATCAGCAAGGGGTGTTTTCTTGCTTCCTTCATAGAATACAACATGAACTGATTCTTCAATCTTCTTTGTTCTTTTGTTGTAAACTCTGTATGCTTTGCTATTCATAGAATAACCAAGAAACACGCCTTCATCTGCCTTTGGTTGAAATGTTCTTAGATACTCTTTTCCATTGTTAAGAACAAAACATCTACAACCAAATACTTTTAGATGTTTGATATTAGGGGGGTCTACCAACCAAGATTTCATATGGGGTCTTGTCATGGTGTTTGTTTATCAAGCATCTGTTCTGAGTGTAGCATGCTGTGTTCACAGCTTCAACCCAATAAACTTCAATACCATTTTGTTGTGGTGTTCTTACAGAGGAAAGTTGGTGTTTTATACCTTTGCTGGTACAAAATTCCTTTATGTACTGGTTGACAAACTCTGTACCATGGTCTGTTCTGATTGCAGATACCTTGTCATTTTCCATGACTTCAAGCTTATTCAGCATGTTTGGTATCTCCACCCTAGCATCAGATTTGTGCTTCAGAAAGACAACCCAAGTGAATCTTGAGAAGTCATCTACAACAACAAGACCATACTTCTTTCCTGCATAACTAGTTACAGATGATTCAAAAAGATCCATGTGTAATAGTTGCAGTTGTCTAACACTAGAGTGTCTGGTTTTGGACTTGAAAGAGATTTTGGATTGTTTCCCCACCTGATAGGCAGAACAGGTACCATCCTTTCTGAAAGATGTTTTCGGAAGGCCAACCACTAACTCTTTCTTGGCAAGTTTGTTCAGAGTTTTGAAATTCAAGTGACTCATTCTTTTGTGCCATAACCAGTGCTCTTCTGTGTGACCTGATTGACTCACCATGAGACATTCTTCAGTTGTGGCAGATGCCCAATCGGCAACATAAAGACTTCCTTTCCGCCGAGCAACCAAGACTGTCTGCTTTGACTCATTGTCAATAAGTTTGCAATACTTTGCTTTGAATTTCACAGTAAATCCCTTGTCTGCAAACTGGCTCTTGCTAAATAGATTATATTTCAATCCCTTAACATGTAATACGTCAGTAATTTTTAATGATCCTAATTTGACGTTGCCAAATCCCAAAGAGGGATTTAATTCTCCTCCAGCAAATCTGATGTCTGGTCCATTGTTGCAAGCTTTGTAGTTGACCAGATTTGCTTTGTTTCCTGTCATGTGCTTTCCACATCCACTATCAAATAGCCATTGAGCCTTAGTCCAAGAGGCGTTCTGCACAAAACAGGAAACAGGAGTTAGGTTCTTGCTTCAGAGATTGAACCATTTAGACTAAACATTCTTCCAGTAGGAATCCACATTGTAGTGAATTTCTTGGGAGTTTGTTTTTGTCTATCTTGATCAGAAGGAGATGCAATAAAATCAGTAATTTTGATCTCAATCTTCCTTCTGGGGGTGTTTCTAGGTGTTCCTTTTGGTGCTTTCTGGACCTGGGTTTTTGGGGTTGCTTTTCAGCAAACTTAGCCTTTCTGGCCAGGTTCCTTCTAGCTCTGGCATTCAGTTTTTCAGTGGCTTGAGATTTCTTCCACTTATGTTTGTTGGTACGTGCAATATCAGCCTTGCGCCATTGTTCTTGTCCTTACTTATATTGTTGTAGAAGAACTTTTCCAATAGCACGATAGCCAATGCCATTTCGAACACCTTTGGCTTTCTGAATGCGCTCTTCAGAAGCCTTACTAGTTTCTGCACCATCTTTATTTTCATAGAATGGTACAGTTGAGAATTTGCCTATTCCAGCAATTCTTCCCTTCCTAGTAATATAGCAATGTGGATGGTTGCATGTCTGAGGGTTGTGTTTCTTTTCAGAAACCTTATCCACATGTTTCTTGTGAACTTTTTGTTCTTTCAAAGGCTGAGTTGCTACTCCTTTTCCTTTGTCAACTACCCTAGCTTTCTGACCAATGCTATAGGTGGTTGAAGAACCATTCTGTTGACTTTTTACAAAGGTCAACCTTTCATCACTCTTCTTCAGAGGAGATGAATTACTCGATTGTTCATCAAGTCCAAGTCCACCTTTCTCAGAGGGATCCCTCAGATAGGATTGAACCTCAGTGAGAGTGTCACTAGCCTTTGCATAAGATTGAAAGGATAGCTCTTTCTTTCTGAGTTCTTCATTCTCAGAAAGCAGCTTCATCATTTTCTTATTAATTTCATCCAAGGCTAGTTTGTGAGAATTTTCATTCTCAGATATTTGAGCTTTCAGAAAGGCTATTTCAGCGTTCTTGTTCTCAGATACTCTGGTTAGCTCAGAGACCTCTTTTTCAAGAGTTTCTTTGCTTTCCTCTAGAAGTTTATTTTTGGATTTTGCTTCCAGAAATTCTTTCTCATAACGATCCAATTCACTCTTGACCAACTCCAGATCCTCAATTCCATCATCACTCTCATAGTACAGAAATTGTGAATTGTTAGTTACCTCATCAGCCATAAGACATATTTCAATGTTGGAGATGTCTGGACCAGCAATCTCAGCAACTCCACAAATTTCATTCTTCTTAAGACCAAAGTCGATTACATCGTGGGTGATTCCACAAAATTCTGGTGATGGTAGGTTTGAGTCATCTGAATCTCCATCTTCAGAATCTGTCTCAATGTCTAGAGCATCAAGTTGAATTTGAATCTTCTTCCTTTCTTCAGTTAGTAAGGCCCTTTGATTTCTTTTGAAATTTCTTCTGTCCTTCTTGTCACCTGTCTTGTGCTTGTTTAAAGCAGGACAATCTCTCTTGAAGTGACCAGGCTTTTAACAATAGAAACAGATGTCATTTCCTATTTCTGGAGCTTCAGTACTAACACCTTTCTGAATGGGTGTGTTCAGAGAGTTGTTCATTTGTATGTTCTTGTACTGATGATAGTTTGGGCCAAGATGCTTTTTCAGCTTTTCTTTAGCTTTTCTTCTGTCAATCTCTTGACTTAAAAATTTCTTCATGTGTCTTACTGCAAGAGCATTTTCTTCAGATGCATCTTTGGTCTCCTTCTTTTCAGAAGAACCTTGAGAAACTAGAGCAACACTTTGCAACTTTTCAGCTGTTTGTTCTCTCTGAGTTGTCTCATAGTCTACAGTAGCAAGATGAGAAAAGAGCTTTACAGGAGTAATATTTGGCATCCCTTGATTGAAATAAAAGAACTTAGTGTGTTCCCAGTTGTGATTGAGACTTCTGACAATAGTCTTAATCTTTTCTGACTGGGAGTATCTATTGCTTTCACCAAGTCCAGCCATATCACTCATAAGAGTAGTAAATCTGAAATCAAGTTTTTCCAGAGTTTCAGTGGGACCTTGTTTGAAGTTTTGGAACTTCAATTTAAGAACTTCGAACTTGTTTTCTTTGGTTTTCTCAGTTCCGGCATAGATTTCTTCAATCAATTGCCAGGCAACTTTCGCCGTTTTAGCACCCCACAATTTACACTGTATGTGCTCAGGTGTCGATCTGATGATTATATTACGAGCTTGACCATCCAATCTGTGTCTCTTGGCATCTTCAGATGTCTAGAGCTCTCTTGGCTTGTCTTCATACATAATGCTTCCACGAGCAACGTGACCACTATCACTAGCAGCCATATCCTCGCTTCCATCTTCCTTGTCTGAGGCTTTTCTTCCATCAGACACCTCAGTAACTTGTTTGAGTTGTCTGATTTTGAGAGGAACTTCATTGATGACATAGATCATCTCATCACTAATGGCCTCCAGATGGAGCATCATGTTGTTCTTCCATTTCTCGTAGTTTTCTGGTTTCAGAATGGGCGCATCACTCAGAGACATACCTGCACACTTAACACACAAATTATATAGTCCTCAGAGAGGGACAAAGTTTCTTCACCTATCTGGGGATCTAGGTTCAGTGCAGAAGGCTTGTGAACCTCCCGCCCTGATACCACTTGTTGGTCCAGATAACGGCAAAGTAAAAGACTGGGGGGGGGGTGAATAGTCTTTTAAAACTTTTGTCGATAAACACAGTTTCTCAGAAACCTAAGGGTTTCTGATACTTAAATTTAGAGCGCGGAAGACTTTAAGATAGGTAAGTGCAGAAATAATAAGTATGTGTTTGTGTGCTTTGCTGAAATGTAAATACACAAAGGTAAATGACACAACAAGTATAGTGGTATCTGGAGGTGGCGTTATCCTCCAACTAATCCACTTCGGTCTTTCTGAGACTTAGAATTCACTAGAACAGATAATTGAGTTCACCTTACAATAATCCTATTCTAAGATTCCTAAACAAATGGTTCCCAACCAACTGTTCCCCCTGAGTTATTCCCCAGCTCCTAGAGCTAAGTACTTCCTCTACTCAGATAACCTTGGAGTTATTCCCTGATTTCCAAAATCAAGTACTTCCTCTACTCCACGCCTTGATGGTGTTGGTTATAAGGTTTTGTCAGAAAGGCTTCTCGTATAACTTTTCAGTTATGTTTACAGAGAGCCAAACAGAACGAGACTACTTAATACACTTGTTCAGTGGATGGCGATGCTCTTCTTGACCCAATGGTGGTGTCCGTTCTGGAGAATGAGCTTCAGGAAGGGTATCTGATAGTTCAACTCTTTCACGAATAACAATCTCTTGTTAAGGTTCAGGAAAACTTAGAACTACTAGTGATATTCAAGCAACAAAAAGCTTTTAGAAAGGATAGTAGAGTGCTTGAGAGAATACTTGCTTGATGGTAAGTTTTGCAAGATAGAGCGTTCTAAGGTATGTTCTTCAAGCATCTAAGTGTGTGATATATATAGATAAATTTGAGGCATTTGAATTGTATCCGTTGTGCTCTCTATCAAATTATATCCGTTTATATCTTGAACTATGTACTCAGAAGTCACTATCTCTTGTTTCAGAGAGGACTTGCTTTTTTGACATTACGCGATGCATTTAATGCATAGTACTGTTCATTGTCCTTTAGTCTCAACGGATACATGAGGCTTTCTGGAAGCTCACATGTCTCCCTTCTTTGATTAATATGTTCAAAATTTAGCATATGTGCAAATGTTACACTTATAACATGGTCCAGAGTTAAATCAAATGAGACTTAACCTTGATATCTTCATAAATCTTGTGCAATCTTCAGTCTTCTAATCTTCCGAAAATCTCCATTGCTAGGATTGATCTTCATGGTCTTCTTGAAATAAAAATTACACTCAGAGACCTATAATCCTATTACAAGATTTACTAGACTAATCATACTCAGTGATTTCCTCTTTTACAATGTTCAAGTGAACCAAGAGTACTTAATCACCTTTCTGGCTATGATAAGAACATGTGATGAGTGATCAAAATACTAACAGATATTCCTAACATCATCCCAGTTCCCAGGTAATTGGAAATCCAGGAGGGAGGACACTGAGGGGAAACACGCGCAAAAACTACAAGGAGACACTCAGACTTGCTGAAATTTGTCACTCTGTAAGTTCCTCGTGCTTTGTTTCTTTAATTGGACCTAAAAATGTGAAATAAGCCCTTACTGATGATTTTTGGATAGAAGCAATGCAAGATGAGCTTCTTCAATTTCAAACAAATGAAGTCTGGACTCTTGTTCCCCGCCCCCATAACA